>JAPTYO010000004.1:26983638-27615304 GCA_036873135.1 Clarkia xantiana subsp. parviflora
GTGTCACAAGTGTATGAGGAAACACATCAAATAAACCCAGGCCCCTTGAAAGTGAACACATGAAGCATACATCGCAAAACCAGCACATTAAATTCAACACCGCGCAATCCGCAATAGGAGAAGGAAAGCAACAACTCCAAATCGGCATTCCGTTTGTGATCGTAGAAAAGCTTGACGCATATAATGGAATCCGAGGGTATACAACCATGAACAAGTGGGGTATGATAAGCGTCAACATCACACCAAAAGATCAAGTTTCCAACAAAGGCAGGAATTGGTGAAATAAAGGGAGATCAGCAGCTATCAAAAGACTGCTACAAGGTTGCACTCCAACATAATGTCAAGACAAACAATAGCGGAATTATCTTCATTGATGAAAACCCAAGGGTAGATCATGCATGTCCTGCTCTTGTTGAAGCATTACAAGAAATCAAGATGGATGAGCCAGAAAGGATGGTCTGAGTAGGCGCATCACTGTCAAAAGATGAAGTAATAGAAACCATCAGGAAACAGCGGTACGACTGGCAAGCAACTTGGGGGGCACCAAGCTGACAAGTGCTCGGCATTCCACCGAAGTGAAGAAACGAATAATTGCAAGAACACGCGGTACCATTCTTCTAAGAAGGAAACACCAAGCAATGATCATCTATAGGCATGTACATCATGCTAAGGAGGCATCAACGCGTATCAACTAGAGGACGCATACAATAATGCATAGTCGTTGTTCGTACATACATAGTCACAATCACATATAGCGGGTGATACTTGGAAAAGCTCCGCTCCCGACATATGCGCACCTGTCACGATCCGCACCTATCGCGTCCGCACTTAGGGAAGTTTCCTGCACAAACAAGGAGTCCTCGTATCAGACTCCTTTACTTTATCTATTATATGCATTACTAAAAAGAAAATTTCATAACTCCATATTTTTGCAAACTTGTAAACATTGCAACTATCTGACAAAGCGCAACTCTGTTCGTAGGTACATACTACACTATGATTACTACATTGGAATTATGCCAAATAGTAACCTATGCACATAATATCTACTTCAACAATACAAGCTAAGAATTATGTTCAAGGAGGGATTTATGGCATACAACGCCAACATACCTATTATCTACACCAACAGGGAGTTTATTTCTCCATCCATAACGGCGTCTATCTCAAGAAGGCGTTCACTCAGGAACAACGTCAACAACATACAATGCCTTGGAAGAAAACCAAAACCTATTCTAAAAGTGACATGGTGCAATATCCTCCTTGTAGGGACAAAACCCATGTTCACATCTATCAAAAGTAACATGTTGCGACATCCTCTTCAAAAGGGCAAACCCCATGTTTACTTCTAAAAAATGGCATGTTGTGAAATCCTCTGGGAAAATCCTCATGTTCATAGCCATTCCCTGAATAAAAGCAGGATGCGATAAATACATTATGGGACTGATCACCCCACCGTGGCGGAAATCCTCTTAATAGACGACAACCCCACACACTAAAAGTATGTATACTCTCTTAAGGGTTCATACACCATGAAGACTTATGCCTGAAAAAGGATAGCTTCATGTTATACGCTTATAAAAGCAAAACTTGTACAAAACTCATCAAACTTACAAGTCGAGTCTTGTATAACGTTATCTTGCTCTTTAGCATATAACGCCAAAACAACAAAATCAGCAAGAAGTATCTTGCAACAACGTCGCCTTAGAGTGGAACTAAGAGACGGTATAAACTTAAGTCTTGCTACGTCAAGACGACACTGCTACATGCCAAAGGCCAAGTGCCAAGTACATTACTACCTGCAATGCTACAAGTACCAAGTGTACATAACACCTTGCAATGCGCAAGTCGCAACATCGTATGTTCTATCCATCACAACAAAGAGTTCAATCCTATCATGCAAGTTCAATACATACGGACAATGAAAATAACGCAAGGTATGAAATATTACTAACAAGTTATCACATGTTTATTATTATTGAAAACAGGTCTAAGTGATGAAATACCATGCAAGCAAAGGCATAAACAAAGATTTATCGAAAACCTCAAAACAACATCAACCCATTCACAAAGGGTTCAACATACTGGAAGCAGACAACCTGACACCAACCAAGAGATAACATCATCTCCAAGGATCTATGGCAAAGATTTCATAATGTCAACATCAAATGCAATGTCGTCATCCTCACAAAAGACACGGCAAGAATGGTCGCTTCAACTTCAATACGACATAGCTCTTCAACATAAGCGCGACATTCAGCAATGCGTGCATCAAAATCAGCCGTCTTCAAGATCAAGTTTCAAGTGAAGAAGTAAACAACGCTTACCTCAATGGGAGAAACGCTCCTCCTTGGGCCGGACCCTCAACCGGGGGGCAGAAGGCACCACCGCACGACCCTCAACTCTATTCCCTTTATCGCAAGAAGGAGTTAGCACGGTCGTACTCGGCATAAAGAACTTAGAATCGCTCGAGGAACGCGCCCCTGCGTCGGATCTTTTGAGAATTGTGCTAAAGCCAGGAACTGCAACCACGCGTTCAGCAACATGAAAGCAACAACCTGGAAAATAAACAAGTTCAAAGAAGATACAAGGAGGTGCCTTACTCACAAGTCCTTTACCGCGACCATGTCCGGAGACTCCAGAGTAGCGGGGGCAATTGTACGGACATTCCTTCCAACAAGCGGATTACTGTATACATCGGCTATCTGCAAAGACGAGCTTTTTCCATCAGTTCGACCTACATTACAACATGATACAAGTCATAAAGATCATCAACATACCAAATCTTCAAAAGGACGTATATGTGTACCGACATCAATTAATCAAGCAAGGACATCAACATCTACACTTGGTGTATTATTTAGCTGCTCAACCATGTCGACTTCCATGACGACATCGAGCTCATACTCACAGCATACATGATTACAAGGACGAAATATTTCCTAAGTGTTTCCATGTACGTACCTACATGTCGACAAGGATGGATGTCGACAAGCAAGAATATTTCCTAAGTGTTTCCATGTACGTACCTACATGTCGACAATGATGGATGTCGACAAGCAAGGAATATTTCCTTAAGTGTTTCCATGTACGTACATACATGTCGACAATGATGGATGTCGACAAGCAAGGAATATTTCCTAAGTGTTTCCAAGTACGTACATACATGTCAACAAGGATGGATGTCGACAAGTGAAGAATATTTTCTGAGTATTTCTATGTACGTACATACACGTCGACAAGGATGCATATCGAGAAGTGAAGAATATTTTCTAATTATTTTCATGTACGTACATACATGTCGACAAGGATGCATGTCGACAAGTGAAGAATATTTTCTAAGTATTTCCATGTACGTACATACATGTCGACAAGGATGCATGTCGACAAGTGAAGAATATTTTCTAAGTATTTCCATGTACGTACATACATTTCGACAAGTGAAGAATATTTTCTAAGTATTTCCATGTACGTACATACATGTCGACAAGGATGCATGTCGACAAGTGAAGAATATTTTCTAAGTATTTCCATGTACGTACATACATGTCGACAAGGATGCATGTCGACAAGTGAAGAATATTTTCTAAGTATTCCCATGTACGTACATACATGTCGACAAGGATGCATGTCGACAAGTGAAGAATATTTTCTAAGTATTTCCATGTACGTACATACATGTCGACAAGGATGCATGTCGACAAGTGAAGAATATTTTCTATGTGTTTCCATGTACATACATACATGTCGACAAGGATAGATTGCATGCATCAAGTAGCTATTATCAACTTCTACACAATACCTCCTAAGTATTTCTACGACGCTTATCGACAAAGCTCATACGACGACATCTATGGTAACAAGCATTAGCTATTGTTAAAATATTTTCTAAGTGTTTTAGCATGCTTGCAGAAAGTGACCAATGATCAACATACGACGCTCAAAGCTCATTGTTTAGCTTACCATTACCCATGTACAACAATCAACGATCATGTCCGAACAACTATCCATCATCAACATCAAGCATGCAAAAACAATGACTAAAGCATGGAACAACATGACGGCAATGAATACTATGCACAAGGGAAGTATAACAATCCATTTATACTTTTCTAAAAATTTCCAGCACTTAGAAATTTTTTGGCCGATTTGGAAAGCTACTCTAATGCATTTTATCAAACACCTTATGTGCATGTTAAGGTGACTACACACATGATGATTTCAAGATCGAATTATGGCCAAACGAAGTCACGAAATGTCCAGCCATGTACGAAATTGAACTCACCAACACGAAGCGAGTCCGAACTGACACGTGCCACACCGGAATCCAATTGATATCAACTATGGTGTGTCTACTCCAAATCTATGATCTCAAAAGCTTCATCTTCATCAAGAATGGAGAGCTTCTTGGAGATTTATCTATGAAGGATGTAAGATAATGAGTATTCTCTCTCCTAATTTTCATTAATAGTGCCTACACCATGTGCTAAGGACTAAACTTTCATGTATTTTCATATAAGTCCTTAGCAACTTTACAAGCATCTTTGCATCTCTCCCATGTTCATATTGCATACATACTACACAATGCTTCATGACATACTACACGTAATTATTATTACATATTACGTAAATAGAATTTATCATGCACGATTCTTATTTATGATCATTACATGATTATTTTTGTAATCTAAGTATGAATTTCATGTTTACATCATGTCTCACATTTACACCATGCTTCATGATTACGTACATGCTCTCCAATTTTATATTGTTCTAAGTGTTTTGCTTATTGCATGATTACGTCATCCGTTTACTATGTCGTCATCTACATGTTGACAACGTGTTATGGGCTTACATCATGTGCCAAGATATTATCACGTTGTATAATTCTTTATTATTACAAGTATTTTATTCATTACATGATATTGCGAATATATCGTTAATTGCATGTTGTTATATGCATATTGTCCGCTACGCTAACCCTGTAAACAGATTACGTACATACGGCGGAAAATTAAAGTTGGTCAAATTTATGATGCCTACACTCGAATTGACAAACAGGCCACCCCTAAGGTCAGTACCGAACCTAAATTAGACGAATATCTTATCTTAAAAAGAGTCAAGCATGGGTTTTGAACCGCTACTTGACTCGGGGGCAAGTGGTAGATATCTGTCCAATTCGGGTTCGTATTTACATTTTGGGCCTCGCAAAATACCCCAAAACCCGTAAAAGAACTCTTCCGCAGACACCCAAGTCCGAAACGGTCCGGAATACGCGCAATACCCGGACCGGGGGACTTTCGGATTGCCCCAAGGCAATCCGGGTGGGTCCGGATTACCGACGTGCTCCGCGAGCTTTTCCCGATTATTTTGCCAAGTACGAGAAGTCAGTGTGCGCATAGCCCCCCTTGATGACGGTATACGTTTTCCTTTAAACCGGCATCAAACCGTACAAAACCGGGCACGATCCTTTGGTTTCCTATAAATAGGGACCTAGGTCTCCCATTTTAAACAATTCCCTCATTCTGGCTTTTCGTGCTCTGACTTCTCTCTAAAAAGACTTTCTCTCTCTAAAGGTTTTGACTTGAGCGTCGGAGAGGGCCCAACCAGCATCCCCCCCTCTTCCACGCTGGTTACTGCCCCTTCTGCAGGACTCGGATTGCGAGAGATCAAAGTCAAGAAGTTGAAGACTAGTTCGAGGATCGTGTCTCAAGGTTCGCAGCATACAGACAGATACCCGTTCCTGGGCACATATCCAGAGCCAGTTCGTGGGAGAGAAACCCGAAGTTACCCAAGTGGAAACCAACTTAACAGTGGTAGCCCATAATATGTATAGTTTACCTAAGGAAATTAGGTACATGTCACATTAGGGTAATTGGGCTAGACACAAATCTCAATTACCATGAGAGGCCCAAAATTGGGCCTCCCATACATGTGGTCGGCCGAAACCCTAGGAGGGGTTAAAGTGGACTTTTGTCCACTTTACTCCTCTGATATATATGGGGAGTTAGGGGTTTTATTACGGTTAATCACAATTCCCTTTAATCGGTGTTTTGAGAGAAAACCATCCCCCATAAACACCTATAGCCGGCCGAACCTATAGTCACCAAAGGGTGTGCCAATTTTCTTTCTAGCAAACACTTTAGAGATCAGTCCCCTACCAAGAATCAATCAGAGGCTTTGCTGTGGAGAACATACCACGTAGGGCTTCCTTAACCAGAACCTCTACGGGTGCCGACCGGAGATCGAGAACTCCCTGCATGAAGGATCTTGGGACTACTGACATCGTTTGAGGTATGTGCGAATCTTCCGCTGCGTAATTTCGATTACTAGCATGTACCACGATTTAATGTCCATAGTGATTACTCCCTGTAATCTTAAAGTCTCCCACTATACGCCTATCACGACAAAGGATCGACATAGCATTAAAACGAACATACTTCATAATAAGGTCAGAACCATGATATCGTAAGTTTGACTCATAAATACTTTTCAAAGGTGAGTTATGGTCAACTGAAAATCATGTGGTGAACCTAGTTAATGAACAAATCGGTTACACGACACCATGTCAGCTATTGGTAATGAGAGAATCTTACCAGAATTGCGACATTCGTGTTGCAAATCGCACACACATAGTACCGAGTGGAATATTGAAAAGTAATAGCTTAGGAGCGCGGTGACGTGGTCGAACATGAGACGTTCCAAATTGAGGTTGAAATTCCATTGCTTTATAAATATCAACGAACAAAGTCTTGACTGAACTGGAAGATAATGATAATCAGGTCCCACTCGCTTCGAGTGGGAGATTTGAGGCAGCAACACAAGTGAACGATATGGTAAATGAAGATGGAGACATTTTCGTAATAAATCCAGTGGGAGGAGTCAATCCAACCACACAGATCACTGTTGCTGCAGGTGCGAATCAAGTCGGACCTGATAATCTTGTTACTGAACATATGGATGAAAATCCGATTTTACCTCAACTTCCTACTATACCTAGTGGGAGTGGAACGACCAACTCGGTTCCCGGTCAACAAAACCGTGGAATTAATCTCGGAGGTGGAATTCTGAGACCGATAGGTCGTCCAAGTAAAGTTGTTGGTGAAAGTTCAAGTAACGCTCTTGTTCCCAGTGGGAGTATTGCACCGATAACGAGCATTATTCCTAGTGGGAGCATAGTTCAAACTCAAGATGGGATTATCGAGCCTAGATGCAGTGTAAGGCACCGAACTTCTCCTAAGAAGTATCCCATCGAGAGAGGTGAATTGTTCACCCTCACTTCGGTTGATGAACCATTAACGGTTAAAAAATCTATGGATGGACCTCAAGCGAAAGAATGGAGGAAAGCAATGGAGGATGAGATCGCCTCTATGAAAGCTAATTCGGTTTGGTCTTTAGTTGATTTTCCTGTTGATTGCAGCGCAATAGGTGCCAAGTGGGCTCTGAAACTGAAACTCACTGCTGATGGAGCTGTCGAGCGATACAAAGCACGACTTGTTGCGAAAGGATATACCCAACTTCACATAGTGGACTTTGATGAGACGTACTCACCCACTGTGCATTACACCACAGTGCGAGCTATGTTAGCTCCGGTTGCAAGACTCTATTTGGAGCTGCACCAAATGGATGTTAAGACTACAATCCTCCACGGTAACCTGAGGAAGAGATCTATATGGAGCAGCCAGAGGGTTTCATTACTCCTGGCAACAAACATAAAGTTTGTAAACTCCAAAGATCTATTTACGGTCTTAAACAATCTTCCCAGAAATGGTACCGCGGATTCCACGAAGAAATCGTTGGAAATGGATTCATGAATCTTCACGAGGATCCATGTGTGTACACGAAAACTTCTGAGTCTAAATACGTCATCTTGACATTATATGTCGATGACATATTAATTGCCGCGAACGACGTGAGTTACATGAATGAATCAAAGTCCTGGCTAGCATCTGTATTTGAGATGAAATACATGGGAGAAGCCACGTACATCCTAGGCATTAAGATTGCTAGGACTCGGGCTGCTCATAAGCTATGTCTATCTCAAGAATCCTATATTAACAAATTGTTGAAAAAGTTTAGGCTACAGGATGCCAAGCCCGTGGATAAGCCGGTTGTGTTCAGGTGCGTGTTATCGAAGCGTGATGGCCCGAAGAACCTGGCTGAGCGAGAAAGGATGAAAAGTTTAGAATACCTTAAGTATGGTTGGCCATTTAATTTATGCCATGCAATGCACTCGTCCAGACATCTGTTACGCTGTGGGCCTAGTAGCACGATTCCAATCAGATCCTGGCACTCAACACCTAAAGGCCGTGAAACGAATAATTCGATACCTGAAAGGTACTGCCGACTACGCTCTGTGCTGTGAGGTTGGAAAACTAGAATTGTTAGGATTCAGTGACGCCGACCTTGGTGGCGATCCAGATGATCGTAAGTCCACCTCAGAGGGAGTATTCCTCCTCTCTAATGCCGCCATTTCATGGATGAGCAAGAAGCAAACATGTATCGCGTTGTCATAGATGGAATCCGAATTCGTTGCCCTCTCTAAGAACGCACAAGAAGTAGTCTGGCTTAGGCTCTTAACTGCATTGCTTGGTGTCAGGGACGGGAGTAAACCTGTAAAGGTATACTCTGACAGTCAAGCAGCAATTGCAGCAGTTAAGAACCCTATGTACCATAGCAGGACGAAACACATTGATATAAAATATAATTATGCTAAGAATATGGTTGAGGACAAAGTTATCACATTAGAATACTTGACTACTGAAAGTATGATGGCGGATCCATTAACTAAACCATTACGCATGGATGTTTTCGAAAAGCATGTTAAAATGTTGGGACTGCATAGGGTTTAAGTAAACTGTATCGTGATGACAACTTTTAAAACTTTAAAGAATTGCAATTTGAGTTTATGATTATACGATGTCATAATGATTGAAACTTCATCGGATTTTTACGGTCTATAAACTAGTCATAGGAGGGACAACCTCCAAAGTAAAATAATGTCGAATGTGGACCAAGCCTCGTCACACAGGCTCGGTCGTCTTGACGGAGAAGAGGATTCTCCATCCAGCCAAGAGTGGCTAAGAACCATGATGGCAAACCAGGTTAAAAAAAACGATCACTTGGTTTTTGGAGTAACACGAAGTGATCTACGTTTTGCCAATCGTCGTTACGAACTATGTTCGTAATAAAACCACATTCTGGGCCAGATAACAAGTCTGCGATAGCATATGACATTTCCCACACCCTGAGTAAACTCAGGTTATGCTATCGACGCATGCTTCAGACTACGCGTGTCATGTTCGACCACGGGCTTATGCTCGGTTGTGCTAGATAGAATCCACGAGATTCGGATGGGCACAAACTTTTTCACCTAGAGCGTGTGACTGATCCCAGATGCTATATAAAGGAGCATCCAAAGTATCCTTACGAACTCTGAACTCATACCTAAGGTCAGGCTCAATGTTCGCTTCCCGGCGTACGAACGTAGTGCTAAACAAAAAGGCCTAGTGACCACACCTTTTGAAACCAGTTGGGTTTGACTAAGGGTATGAGCGATGGGGATGGTCAAGTACACTTGAAATTCTCCGACTCTTGTATTCACTAGGTGGCCACCAACCTGACATTAGTTGAAAGGTTGTGAATACTTGTACGGATGCCCTGAGGAAGTGTTCCTATGTGGAAATTGGGAAATTGGAGAATTACAGTTGACCTAGGATACAGCGTGGCACTTTTGATTTTAATAGGTTGATTAGACATGGGGAATCAATGTTCCGCGGGCGCTACAACACTCCTAACAGATGAGTAGCACGATGCCCGCCATGTCCGCCGGTCACACGGCAAACCTCGTATGAACTATTCGAAGCAGGGATTGGATCAAAGACTGAATGCTTATTTTTTGGACAACAACATATTAATAGGAACCCTCCCATTCCGGCGAGTGGGAGCTGTTAGCATTTGGACTATGGGCCGCCGTAATTGGGAGCCCACTAATTAAGTCCATGTTCCTAAGAAATTAGGATAAGTCATATTAGGGATTTTGGGCTAGGCCTAAAATCTCAATTGACATGGGAGGCCCAAAATTGGGCCTCCCAACCCAGATGGTCGGCGCCCACTTTACATAAGGAGGTGACATTTTTAATCCCACCTCCACTCTTATAAAGAGGGACCTAAGGAGGATTTTACTAGTGCTATTCTTCTCTCCTAAGTTGTGAGTTTAAAGTAAAACCCTCCCCCCTAAGTAAGAGGTTCAGCAGAACCTGATATCACACACCAAGGAGGTGCCAAATTGCGTCGAGCAATTTACTCCGAGTAGATCCATCCCGCGGAGAATCAACAGAGGCTTTGTTGTGAGGCATAATCCGCGTAGGGCTTCTCTAACAGGAACCTCTACGAGGAACCGTCCGGCGGATCGAGAACTCCCCTCAAAGGTCTTGGGCTACAGGAAACATTATAGGTATGTGCACCTTCTTCCGTTGCGTATTAGTTACCATCCACGTATCTAGGGTTTTGTTTCCGTAGTATTAATCCTCTAAATCCTACACGTTACTCCTATTCGATCATCACCGCAAAGCTGTTTTTGTCATAACACAAGGAAGAGGGGGAAATAATTTACAAGCCTCCCCGGGGTACGAACACTACCACATTCTTGTTACCAAAGGAACGGAAATCACCCCCACCCAAAAGCAAAAGCTTCCCTCCCAACTCTAAGAGATACATCCGGCAAAGATATTGCCCAAACCATGGATATGATTGAAGCAAACAAGCATGAGAAAGAGTAAGTCCTGCAAGGGACACCCATTGCGCCCAAGCAATCAGAAATATTCAATAAAACACAAGAGTAGGGAGCCCCAAGCATAAGAGTTACTTAATCAAGGAAATGAACAAGGGGCCTTCAACGGCCAAATATGAAAGACGGTGCGACCACCAAGAAACTTTGGGGGCACCAAACAAACAAGCGCTTGGAACTCCACCTAAATATAGAAGTGGAAATTAGAAACAAAAGGCAACAAGAACACGCAATACCACTCCCCCTAGAGAAGTCGCAGAAGAGGGAAACAACCTCTACCCCCTGTACGGATTCGCCCTAAGTTGGCGACAACGAGCATCGCCCTCGAAAGGTGATTTCTCACACTCAGGAAAAGGCCAGGTAACAAGAAATATTAAGGAAAGATAACCCAAGTATAGATTCATACAGCGTATCAAAGATGCACCCTACCTAAAAAATAACATCATGTAAAAATCACATTATGTGCCCTCCATAAGCCAATCCTGCGAACAGTTTTCGACTCCCCCAAAAGCGTATCTTGAGAGAAGTTCTATACGGCGACCACATTCTGTGCCCTCCAGTAGCCAATCCTGCGAACAGTTTTCGAAGCCCCCAAGAGCGTATCTTGAGAGCAGTTATATACAGCGACCACATTCTGTGCCCTCTAGGAGCCAATCCTGCGAACATTTTTCGACGCCCCCAAGAGCGTATCTTGAGAGTAGTTATATACTGCAGCCACATTTTGTGCCCTCCATGAGAAAATGTGAAAAGTTTTTGACACCCCCAAGAGCGTATCTTGAGATCAGTTCTATATTGCGACCACATTTTGTGCCCTCCAGGAGCCAATCCTGCGAATAGTTTCGACGCCCCCAAGAGCGTATCTTGCGATAAATTTCGACGCCCCCAAGAGCGTATCTTGCGATTACTTTCGACGCCACCGAGAGCGTATCTTGTGATCACTTTCGACGCCCCCAAGATCCTATCTTGCGATCACTTCGACGCCCCCAAGAGCGTATCTTACGAACACTTTCGACGCCCCCAAGAGCGTATCTTGCGAACATTTTACAACGTCCCCAAGAACGTATCTTGAGAAAACCTCTTCATAATGCAAGTAAGGTTATATGAGAAATACAAGTATGATTATGATGACAATGCAGGCAAGACAAAAATCGAGTGGATTAGAGAAAAGATACTTCGACAAAAGAAACGAAACACGACAACAGGCAAGAAAATCACAAGTCACACAAAACAACCTATGGAGAAGACACGTCTTGCAAGTCGCCCAATGCGACATCTGAAAAACTTTACTGTCTTGCATATCACCCTCACATGACCTTTGCTTGCATTCTATCTTGCATGTCGCCCTTGCGTGACCTCCGCCTGCAATCGACTTGAACATCATCAAGCACGAATTTTGACAAGCATCGCCCTTGCGCATTGTAAAGCACAACTCATGAAGAGGACATCCCAAAAGCATAAAGGATACAACATCTGATGTGACGAGATGATGGGACAAAAACCCAACAAACATAGCCTAAACAAAAGTCAACTATAGCAACGAAGGTATGAAATAATACTCGTGATATAAAAACATAATGTTAAAACATTCATGATAGGTTCCCTAATAAGCATGGAATGAAAAATTACAACTTCATACATCGCGAAGTACCTATCATGTACACACACCGCGAAATGGATATCATGTCCACACAACGTGAGGCGGCTATCATGTCCACACATCGCGAAATGGCTATCAAGTACATACATCGTGAAGATGCTTTTACGACCACAACTCTGATACCCGTGAAGGCTAACTCGTGAGCAGTATCCACCAAACTTTCAAGCAAAAACTTACTATCTCAGTTGAAGCCATGGCAAAAGAAAGTAATCTCAATAAAAGGCGATGGTTATACCCATCACCAAAAGTAAGAACATCAGCGCAATGATTAATCCCACGACCCCATGGGTATGCCAAACGAGACACCTTAAAATCACCATCAAACCCACATGAACAACACGCTACCAAAGAAAGAAGCCAAAGTTTCAAACTTCACAAACACGAAGTTGAAACAGAAGAAATATAAGAGAAAGCTCGCAAACAATGATAGACCGTCAGAGTCGCAACAAATCATAACAACCCTCAAGCCAACTCGGGGACACCTGCTCCAGAAACGAGGAGGCAAGTTCAAAATATCGACATAAGAATATGGTCGAACGCAACAAAGCATAGTGACATGACACAAAGGTGAGCAAGTGTATCATAAAAATGAAGATAGACTCTAGAAATAGATTGATCCCTAAGGGGGGGAGAACCCCTGAGGAGGATCAACACAACAGGGAAATCAAGGAATCAATCTCATTCCCCATGTCCTAGAAAAGAACAACAAACGACTCAAGATCAAAAACGAATAACAAGGCACCTCAACTCACTATAAATCAGAAGAGTTGGAGTTACACGAGGAAAACTCTCCCACGACCCCCCGCTAAAAAAGAGGAGGCGACATGAGTAAGAAACGTGATAACATGCCCTTTTGCATGGATCGATGCTAAAATGAAACGTACACCCGACCAAAGGGTGATATCAGTCATTCACAAATATGAGAAACACAACTAGGTACGAACAACCTAACTCGGACTTAGACAACATCGCCAATAAAACTTTTTACTAATAGTCAGAACGACGAAACATCGAACTCAAGACCTTGGCAAAATTAGGTACGCGCCTTGTCAATGAAGTTATGACTCGCAATACTACTCACCTATTTGGGGGAGAAATTATCAAGAATGCTACTAGTCCGGCCGAAAAGCTCCCCCAAGAAACAGTTAAGATAAAAACGGAAGTTAAAAGGAGTCAACCCCGGGACTCGCAACAGGTTGAACAAATGCTTTCCAAACTGAGGCACCACAAGAGGTGCTTTCTTTCCTGATTGGAAGAAATCATGCTCCTCTCTCCAATCAAGAAGTGAACATGCACTCATGTTCATCCCCTTACGTAAGTCAATTGAGAAACATACGCAAGGCATGCCAACTACAGGCGCAGCGCAGTGTGCAAGTGCATCGGCACATCAACATGAGGTTTAACACCTAACTTTCAGAAGTTAAGTATAACTACTACATGCACAGTGCAGTGCACGCGCGCATCGAAATATCAACATGAAGAGTAAAAGTCCACCTCCAGAGACTAAGTATTACCACTACAAGCGCAGCACAACACACGTATGCATCGACGTACCAACATGAGGTACAACACCTCACGTCCAGAGTTCGAGTGTGCCCGTCGCAGGGACAACCCTGCGTGAACAAGCTATAAGTGTAGCCAACGTCAAGGGCAACTTCCCACACTCGAAACAATGAACGTGCTTAACACGGGGGACAACTATATACACATACGACTCCATATATGGAGGAAACACAATACGACCAACGCAAAGGTCGACCCCTACTCATGGAAGTACAAGATACACCTATTGCGGGGGCAACCTCAACATCAAGCTACGGAAGCAAAACCGCCACCCAAGAGATCCTACAACCAAAGTGCGAGGTACACCAACAAAGGAAACAACCCCCAAACCGCTACAAAGAAAGTGAACATTTAGCTTCCGCAGAAAGAGTAACACTACGACACATCCGAAGGGATGGGCAACCCTCAACATATGTCGATAAATCCCTTTCGCAAAGAGGGCAAAAATATAGTTTGTAAGGATTTTCATCCCCATTTCTATATAGAATGAATCGCAGGGCAAGGTTCAAGAACCATGCACGCGCTCCAACAAATGAAGGAAAATGTCACACCTGTAAAATCCGAGGCTAAAAGATAATACTCGCACTAATACAGGGGAGGCGAAACGTTGTGCCCCGTCGAGTAACGGAGTTCACCCTCTTGGATAAAAAGGGAGTCTATACTCACCCTTACACTTATGTTCATATTTATGATTTACATCCATGAATACACCAATGCTTCTATCCACACTTACGCTTACAACATATTTATGCATACATCTATGCTTACACCCCACGTCCATTTACATGTCAACACATATGAGCACCTACACTCATGTCTATAATTACGACATATTTGTGTTTACAGTACCCGTGTCGGCATGCATTCAACACTTGCGCATTTATATCTATGGTTACAACGTGTTTACGCTTGCATCCACCCTCATGTTTATGTATGTATGTATGCATGCTAACACTTGCATTCATACACCTATGATCACAACGCGTTTTCACTCGCATCTATATCCATGCTTGTGTCCATGTTCATTTTAGCACACACCTTCTCACGCTCACATGTGTTCAACACTTAGACATTTATATCAATGACTGCCATGTATTCATGCTTACGTCCATATATGCACTCAATACACTCACACATACGTATATGATTTCATTACGTTGGTAACCCCAACGCTCGCACACGCGTGCACTCGAAACTCACGCATTCATATCTACAATTGTAGTTCATTTACACCTGATCCCGTACTTGTGTTTTTACTTGCATATAGGCTAGTACACGCATTCATGTTCATGATATATCCATTTTTACACCCATGCTCATGTTAATGTCTATGTTTTCCCATTCCTTGAGAAATAGAGGAAGGGACATCGCGTCGCACGCGTGAACATACGGCTGACTCGTCAAGAGGTAAAACAACGAAATCAAATTGAGTGTCTCATCCCATTGTAAAAGAGAGTCAATCAAGGGCCAGGCCATTGTTTGACTCGGGGGCAAGTGATGGATATACGCCCAATTTGGTCCCGTTTAGTTCGGATTATACTATCACGATAACCCCACACACGATTATAAATTGAAATATTGACCCGAACACACTACCCGCATCAGAAAACGGTTCGGAAGAGAAAAACACCCGCCCGGACCGTAGCTGGTCCAATCTCCCCTAGAGGAGATCGGACCATTTTTCCGACCTCAGGTCTCCGAGATCGGACTATTTATCCCGATCTCAGAGGCCTCGGTATCACCCTCGGACAATGTAATGTGCCTGACCACAGGGTGTACGCGACGTCCGGGAGACAGTCATCCGGGTCACGCCTCGCCGAGACCCGATATTCTTTTACACATCTGACCCTTACACAATACTACGAACTCTCTCATGCTTACAAGGGGTTAAACCCTTCATTATCTCTTAATAAAGCACGTTTAGGGGTTAACGACGTCATTAATCGTCTTAATCCCCCTTGAGGCTTATATATAGAACTCAAGTTCTTCTCATTTGATAACTTGATGATTTATTACACATTTGAGCTCAGCCTTCTCTCTAGCTTCTCTCTCTAGATTACTGTACTAATTTAAGCATCGGAGAGGATTCGTCGGTTCCACTCTCGGCTTACCCCTCGTGCAGGTCAGCGAAGGAGCGGATTACAGGAAGGGAAAAGGAAGAACGAATCAGAGGAAGGGAGAATTCTACCCATGGGACAAGCATTCGGGTCGACATCCAGTTTCCCCGACATACACGTCCTAACACTTTCCATATACACTGCCCAGAAACGGTTCTGCTTGCGCTTCCCTTATTGCAGAGACCTTGCGAAACTCTGTCAGTATTACGGGGTTTCCCCTACCGACCTTGCCCCTACTGTTGTTCGGGTTTGGGTTGGGTTTCGAGTGCTCTGTCACTAGTATTCTTGGAATTATTCTCTCGTCTTGTTTCGGTGTTTTTATCGGATCCAGTATCAGGATGCGACATACATTTCTACCATGGTTACCCGTTACCCTCCTTTAAAGGATCCAGGATTTGGTGAGTTAGAGTTAGGCGAGGTTAAATGGAACACCGACCTCCGCTTCTTGGTTCCTACAGATCGCTCCATGGGTCACTGGGACGGCTACTATTTCTTCATTAAAGATCGCCATGTTACTTGGTCAATCGCTCACGTTGCCCGCACAAATATGCTCTTGGGGGCGTCGAAAGTGTTCGCAACATACGCTCTAGGGGGCGTCGAAAATGTTTGCAAGATACGCTCTTGGGGGCGTCGAAAGTTTTCGCAAGATATGCTCTTGGGGGTGTCAAAAGTGTTTCCAAGATACGCTCTTTGGGGCATTGAAATTTTTCGTAAGATACGCACTTGGGGGCGTCGAAAGTGTTCGCAAGATACGCTCTTGGGGGTGTCTAAAGTGACATTTACTTAGTGTTTATTTATAAGTGAGGTGTGTTTAATGGAGATATTATATGAATCTGTACGTACGGAAACAAAAATTCACTTCATTTGATGCATGCCTTATTTATAAAAGGACATGATGTAGAAGTCCTAAGACTTTCTTTAGGTAATCTATTGCAGAATGGAAAGTTCGAAATTCTAGATAAGTTTGCTCCTCGTGGGGAGTCTTTTGAAAACTGAAAGCGATAAATATTTTTCAGACAAAAGATGGATCCAAGGATATGATTTTTTGTTTGGGGGGGGGGGGGGGGGGGGGTCGTCTTAGTTGTGCTGAGTTGTGTCAAGAGTCGTGTAGTCCTCGAGTTCTCCCTTGTAAATCATCTCCTCAATCTCGATTTTCAAAACCATGCATTCATTCGTCTTGTGCCCCAGGTTTCGTGGTACTCACACCAGTCCTCATCCTTTTTGCCTACAAAATCTCTTCCCACACCTTAGAACTGTATTAGCTTATCATGTAGGTGTTCCCTGTATAGCTTCTCAACTTCACCTTTCAGTGGTGTGAATTCAAAATTCACCCCATCTTCTGCTTTCTTCATGCCTTATTGCACCACCTCTTCATGCTTCTCCTCGGGTGTTTCACCACACCGTTTCTCCTCCTTGGAGACGGCTTTATCTAGCTTGTCTTTGAGATCCCGCATCGCGTTGGTTGTAAATTCTTCATATGCTCCTCCAAAGAACTCTATGTAGGACATATTCATGTTTCTGGAAAAAAAAAAAAAAAGGCTCGTATTGCCTCTCTCTTTGTAGCCTCTAATGTTTCTCCATTCCTTACGAACCTTCCAAAGTAGTTGGATAATGTTTCTCCTGGGATTTGTCGAATATCTTCGATGCTCCTGAATCCCCAAGCTATAGACTGCCTTGTTCATCTTCCTTGCTCGTTATTCGGTTGCCATGGTATGCTTTCAACCTTTACCTCCCTACTGCCGCCAAATCTCTTTGCAAACTTGTGGAATATATGCCTGCTCACACAAAGTTTGAATCCACTCTTCCATTGCTTTGTGGTTTTTTGCTTCTTCCTTCTTTGTGGAACCTTGTCCTTCTTTGTCATGCTTGACACCATCATTGCGGCTGTGTGGGGCTGTTGGGACTTGTGCCTCATATCGTTAACATAGAACTTTCTCTCGCTGTGCGTTGATCCCCCAAGACTTCTACCACCCCATTTTTCGTAATAAATTCATTTTTTGATGCACTGTTGATGGCACTATCTCGTAAGGATTGATCGTAGTTCTTCCTAGTTGTGTCCATTATAGGCTCCTAGGTTCTATACTACCACGAAGTTCACATTCACTTTCAGTTGTGTCCATCCCTGTTCCAAGTTTACTGGCAGGGTGATCATACCTAAAGGATAGGTTGTTGCTCCTTCGAAACCAACAAGAGGGAATTCTACTGGTGTGAGGTCCATCCTGGATTTTCCTATCTCCTCCAACACTCGCATGTGGAGTATATCAGCCGAGCTTCCACCATCGACAAGTATTCTTTTGACATTGAAGTTATCAATGTCCATTGTTATCACTAGCGCATCATCATGCGGGAAAATGATGTGACTCTTGTCTTGTTCGGAAAACTCTATTACCATTTCTTCCCCTGGTCTTGATCTTTTCCTCCATTTTGGCATCGTGTCAATCTGAGAGGCATATACTTCCCTTGCAATCGACACAGGGCCTCATGTTGCTTCCCCTTCGTAGATCACATTTATCGTTCCTCTTTTGTTAGAAGGAGGAGTGTATTCCACTTTCTCCTTACCTTTATCCTTAGTTGTTGGTCCTGTGGGTGCACTCATGCCCCCATGGTCCACGAACTTCTTTAACTCTCCTCTTTGGAACGCATTGTTTATGCTCAATTTCAGGCTAAAACAATCGTTTGTATCATGACCGCACGTTTCGTGATTGTTGCACCACTTGTCTTTCTCTGTTCCTACCTTTGGACTCCTCCATTTTGTTGGGGGTGTCCATATCTTCATCAGCTTCATTTATCTGAGGATGACCGCGGGGGATGCATTCAGTGGCACAAATTTAATAACATTTATATCCATTGATCGTTGGAGTTCAATCGCCTAGTTTTTCCTCTGAGGGGGACGCCAATCATGTTGTCTGATGGCCGGGGGCGCTTGAGGTGGTCTATTCTTGGCTGGCTTGGCTTGGCATTCTCATCCTTTGCTGCCTAGATCTTTGCATTCTTGTTTGTCCTGTTTCTTTCTAAATCAATGTCTGTTTTCACCATCACTACTAACTCCTCCAGTGTGCTTGCTGGTTTTTTTACCATCTTTTTAGCCACTGTTGAGCCAAAGTGACCCAGATTTCTTATGAAGGCCCTGACAATCTCTCCCTATGTCATATCTCCCTCGATATCAGCCAAGTTCTGGTTGAAACGGGTGTAATAGCTTGCAAACGTCTCGTCGTTCTCCTGATGAACGTCGTCAATCGAGTTGGAGCCCTTTAACAGTTTTCGCTCTCCCAATTACCGCTGGAGGAACTTGGATTTCAGATATGGCCATGAGGAGACACTTTCATTTTGGAGGCCAAAAAACTAGTGTGATGCCACCCTATCAAGGTTGACGGGAATAAGAGGGTTGTGTGTCGATCATCGCTTATTCTTCCCAAGAGGGATGCTTCATACTGCTGGATGTGCTCCAAAGGATCACCTTTCCCATTGTATTTGTCAATCCTAGCTACAAGCATTTGTCCGGGATGCGGGTGTTTAGCATTTCCTATGTAAATGGATGGGTAGCATTTTCTCTTAGGGT
The DNA here is from genome assembly GCA_036873135.1 of Clarkia xantiana subsp. parviflora. Lineage (NCBI taxonomy): Eukaryota > Viridiplantae > Streptophyta > Magnoliopsida > Myrtales > Onagraceae > Clarkia > Clarkia xantiana. Next base: position 27,003,324 of record JAPTYO010000004.1, read on the forward strand.
ATGCATTACCTTAGTCTTGGATTCATTCATCTTCTTTGTTATCATTGATTCCACATCCTCTTGTGTTAGTATCATCAGGGACGGGCTGTAATTTCTTTGCGGCATGCCAAAACTGACATTCGGGCTTACGGGTGTGTCGCGTCCCTAGTACTTCTGGTGGTACGGGTTGTATGTGTATTGTGGCTGCCCATACTGATACTACTGAGGTGGTTGCTGGAATGACTGCCTCCACTGTTGTTGGGGTTGTGTCTCTTCCCTCCTTGGAGTATATGACCTTGCACTATGAGGAGCTTGGTTTTGTTGTTGCATAGGTTGTGCGGATGGTTGTCTTCCCGCTGGAGGTGGTATTTCCTCATTCTGCCTTGAGTGGACACGCGACCCAGTTGGAGCATGTGGATACTGCTCCGTTGGCGGCTGTTGTCTTCCTTGCCTATTTCTTACGGCCTCCGTGTACGCCATCAAGTCGTCTAATGTCGACATGAATCCTGGAGTCATAGTTTGTGCCCCTTGCGAATACATCGGGCGAGGGTGAGTCGTGTAAGCATATTGGTTGTTTGTAGGCATATTGTGAGATGGCATTCCATATGGGAAATCTTGAGAGTGCATTTCATAGAGATATCCTTGTGGAGGTGCGTAGCGCTGGAAACCCTGTGATGGCATTCCTTGTTGGAATCCTTGAGCTGGTGGCTGTTGGCAGACCATTGGTGTTGATGCGGTGGAGGATTCCGCCCCAGCTGGGCGTGAAGGTCCTGCATGATTTCCTTGAGGTGCTTGTGGGCTGGCTTGTTGTGTCGGAGGCGGACGCGCCGGAGGTACAAGCGGTCTCTCTTGGCTGGGTGGTAGATATCTTTCAGGAGGACGGTCCTCCCTTGACTGCTGACTGTTTGTCATATGTCTTGTGATAGCCAGACTTGTATTGTTGAAATCTGCAGACAACGCCAAGTGTTGGGATGTGGATATCGGGGTGCCTGAATATCAATCTGAATATCGATTCCACAGGTGTGATTTCTCCTTTTCGACGATCCGTTCTCTTTTGCTCTTCTCGTAATCCGTTCCTTCGTTAACCTGCACGAAGGGTAAGCCGGGGGTAGAACCGGCGAACCCTCTCTGATGCTTAAATGAGTACGATATTTCTAGATAGAGGAACTAGAGAGAAGGCAGAGCTCAAATGTGCAAAATTTCATAATGTGTAGGGGGATTAAGGCGGCTAATGACGTCATTAATCCTTAAACGTACTTTATTAGCAGATAATGAAAGGTTAAAATCCTTGTAAGCATGGGATTGTTCGTAGTGTTGTGCAAGGGTCGCATGCGCGGAGCATCGACTAGCCGTTCGAAGGCATAATCCGGACGATAATTGGTCGGACGTCGCGAACACTCCTCGGTCGGACGACTGGTTTGTCCAGAGGGACGTCGGAATAGGACTAGTCTTATCCTAGCATGCTAGGATCGGATGTCTGATCCTAACATTGCTAGGATCGTACGTCCGATCCTAACATTGCTAGGATCGGACGTCCGATCCTAGCATTACTAGGATCGGACGTCCGATCTTAGCAATGCTAGGATTTGACTAGTTACGGTTCGGGCGGGCGTTTTTTCCTGTTTGGGCCGCTTCCGCTCGTGGGTGGCACGTTCGGGTCAATGTTTCGATTTGCAATCGTACGCGAGTTGACGTGACAACTAAATCTGACTAAAACGGGTTCAAATTGTGCGAATATTCATCCCTACATGTTTCAACAATAAAGCTACGAGAGTTGCAATTATAACACAATGCACAGCTTATAATTATTCTTTTTTATTTCTTATTAATGAGTTCGTCATCGCTACCCGACAAAAGTTGGAGTCTCCTAAAAAATCTCTCTTGAGTTAGTTAGTCTACAACAATTAATTCAGCATGTTATAGGCATGTTAAAAGAATTTCAGAATGATATTGATCATTTATAGTATTTAGCGATTATAACAACTTTCCTTCATACAAACACAATGTTCATTGTTCATTTTGTTAATTTGTAAACTGCAATTGTCAGGATTTTGATCATGCGATTATATAAACATAATTAATGTGAAATAACTTACCTGATACAAATTTCGCCTCAATTGATCTTCCTAAGCGATTCTCTTAAAGCTTTTTAGAATAGGAACCGTTCTTTTCCTTTCCCTTCCTTTCACGCGGAGACCAGTTGATGGAAACAATTCTTTATTTCTATTGTAGTAGGGACAGATAACTTATTTATGTCCATCAAGTAACCATAAAATATATACTGATATAATTATAATATAATATATATTCATTAACATTATCAAGCCACATATCTAGAATATACTATAACATTAAAATATGTTATTACACATTTTTCTTACCATATTCAAGTTAAAATATTAGTGAAATATGTTTTGTAGCATGTTACAAAAGTCGATGGACCCAAAGCAATCGTCGTGATGTATCTGTCCACTTGTTCTCTTTCTTCCATCACTTATAAAAAAATGATATGACATGAGAATTATAAAATTCTAATGTACTATTTAACAAGTAATTGAAACTTCAACTTACATATTTTTTTTTAGCCAATCAACAAAATCAGAAGATATGTGTAATCGATCTAATGATTCTTCATTTATGTGTGGCAGCAATTATCATTTGTGGTTATCAAATATATGCTACAAGTATAAAATGAATTTTTGTGTCATATGTTTATTATATGATCTAATAATAATAAAAGCATAATTGAAAGTCAATAAGCTTATTCAGAAAATGGTGCGATTTTTATAATATTCAATCGAACATATATATGTATAAATCTCAATTATAAATTGGATGGTTACATCGTAGGTAAATTAGAACCAAATGATCTACCAAGATGGTGAAAAATATATATGCGCTCTTTCAAGCCCAGAACTGCCGCCAATAATTTTTCTTGATACTCTAGTGAGTTTTGATTGAACATTTGAGTTAAAGTAAAATGAACATAATGTAGAAACTTCTTTTATGATGTAATCCTTGAAGATAGAGCGCTCACCACAACCTTATTTTGAGCATTTTTCTTTGGGTTAAGAACCTATGAAATGTCTGAACTATCACCCATGTTAACGGGAGAGGTCTGAAATTTAAAAAGTTAATAACGGAGGTCTGAAATTTCAGTTTTGTTGATAACAGCGGTCTCCGTTAGTTTTTTTCGTTAAAACTAACGGAAGATGGTCACATGCTTGGCATGTGACCGGAAATAAAATAAATTTCCAAAAATACCCTTCTATCAAGTGTGCCCTCACATGCTTGAAGTGAAAAGACAAATATGCCCTTGAAGCCACCACGGCTCCACCAACCGTACTCCGGCGACCACCAACCGTACTCCGGCGACCACCACCAAGACTCTGATTGGGCTCCGATCGGAGCCACCGGCCCCGATTGGGCTCCGATCGGAGCCAGAAAGCTCCGATCTGGAGCTCTGTGGCTCCGGTCGGGGCCATAGAGCTCCGATCTGGAGCTCTATGGCCCCGACCGGAGCCACAGAGCTCTGATCTGGAGCTCTGTGGCTCTGGTCTGGAGCTCTGTGGCTCCGACCAGAGCCACAAAGCTCCGATCGGAGTTTTTTTGCTCAAGTGGTGGCCGGAGCCGAGGTGGTGGTCGCCGGAGTCGGGTGGTGGTGGCCGGAGTCGGGTGGCGGTGGCCGGAGTTGGGTAGTTTTAATTTGACTTTAGGGGTAAAATTGTCATTTCATATTTCCTTAAATAAGATATTAAATAAAACAAAATGTTAAAGGGGCAAAAATGTCATTTCACACAATTCTGTTAAATTTAACCCTAAAAATGGACGGAAAACCTCAAATCAACAAAATTGAAATTTCAGACCTCTGTTATTAACTTTTTAAATTTCAGACCTCTCCCGTTAACATGGGTGATAGTTCAGACATTTCATAGGTTCTTAACCCTTTTTCTTTAACTCTTTCAAAAAATAAAAAATAAAATGCATCAGTCAGAAAACATGAGTAATACAACATAATATAACACGAGGATTAAACCAGAATTTAAAACATGAGGAAGTTTTAGCTCTTTCACAAACAACCCCCTTATTGTTTTTTATTCAATGTATAAGAAGTTTTAGGTTTCATGAAGGCCGCTCATCTTTTTCTATATCAACTTTTCATCTGACCTATATAACTACTCACAATTGTATGTCAGTATTTGAATATGAGACCTCGCACTGTTAATCAATCATCGACTGTAAATTTAAGAGGTTGATCGCCTCCAATATAACCTGGAAAAAATAGTGTGATAAGATTATATATACAAGTAAAAATGAAATTTTTTAAATAATAGTTGTATTCTCACAATAAAAAATACATTGAACATTTACAATAAAAAGAAATTTAATTGACTATTCTAAAGAAATATAATTCTACTTAATAAAATTAAATAATAAAACACGGTCTTATTCTGAAATTTAAAATCATTTCTAAAGATTCTAACTCTAGATTCGTATTATCGCGCCACGTGGTACAACCGAAAATTCAGAATTTTAAAACATACCAAAAAAAATCACGACAATTGAATATTTGATATCATATATTTTTAATTTACTGTAATATATTAATAAAAAATATAATACATATATATATATATATATATAATATTAATATAAAAATGAAGTTTTGAGTAAATCATGATTTAATTACATTATAACATATATTTTTATATAAGTAAAAAAAATTCATGTAGTGTGTGTCAATAACTAAGTATTAAATTAATAATGATTGTAATCCCTTAACCAGAGGTCAGGGGTTCAATCCCCGCTAGTGACCATGGGAATGGAAAATTGTTCATGGCTAGCACTTTACCCCTTACGGACTGACCCGGTGCGAGTGGGGATTAGTTTAGGTGTGAAGTTAGCATGATACAGGTGCTGTCCTCCTGATAAGGGCCCCTCCTAGGACCACCCGCATGAAAAAAAAAATGATTGTAAAATTATATTTTCACTCGGACGACTAATTTATACGTGTATTACAACACTTTACCCAACTAATTTAACTTGACTACAATAAATGAAAATAAGAAACAATTTTAACTTTTTTTAATAAAAAAAACTAGTCACGAAGTCGGCCATGGCCTCTGGCTCTAAGAGCACTTCCAATAGCAAGTGCGTAGTGCCTCCACATCAGCAGCCACGTCACTGCCAACTCATCAAAGTGGCACTGCTACAGTATTTGCTACAGTAAATGACACCGTAAAATTGGCACTCTCTCCAATAGTGAAGGCCAAGTTCCACTTCTACATTGGGACTCACATAATTTCATAATTCAAATATAATTTTTGCATTATATATAAATTATATATCATTATATATATATTATATATTCATTATATATAAATTATATATCATTATATATAAATTATATATTCACTGATGTAAATGTTTTCTATAGGGATAAGAAAATAACCGGTCCGGTCGGTTCGGAACTGGTATAGACTGGACCGGTTCCAAACAGACCAATTATGCGAGAGGAGAACCAAACCAAAAACAAGTAATATACTTCTCAAAAAATTGATTTTTGACTGGACCAGACTGTTTTGAACTGGTTTTTAACTGGATCAGTTTTGTCGGAGGATCGGTTTTTTGTTTTTTTTTATTAGGGTAAATTTGTATAGGAAAATGGGTCGGACCAATTTTGAACCGAACCAGACTTTTTTTACAGTTCCAGTCCAAAATCGGTCCAGAATTTTTAGTGCTAATTTCAAATTCAGTCCAAACCGGACTATACTGTTTTAATTAATACCAATCCAGTTCGGAACATATTCGGGCCCGACCGGTTCGTGCATATCCATAGTTCTCTATTGTTAATTCATTGCAATAATTATACGTTACTTGACCAAGGTAAAATTACTATTAGGTGCAGTCCCCATGCGGCATGCAGAATGATTGATAAGTATAATTGTTGATATAATAACATTGATCAATCAAATTCATTGAATCTATTATTTCACCATAATCAGTGTATATTTGTTATACGTTGATTGACATATCTTAATTCAACATCATCAACATATTCACGTTTATGTACATCCATGATCATATTAGTAAATCGATTATTGCGTTAATCATGTGTTTTTCTATATGACTTCCAATATATGTAAATTAGAAATATATTATATATACATCATTCTAAAAGTATAATTTTTATAATAATTTATCGTAAAAGATATATTTCTTTCATATAATAATATAATATAATATAATATAATATAATACGTAAAATATATAAAAATATATAAGTATTAAAATAATATAATATTTTGTAGTAATTATTTTCCATATTTAATAATTTGAAATGTTATACTATTTCAAAATTTAGAATTAACGGTTATTCAAATGGTAACATATAAACAAATTAGATATGGAAATTTCGAAATTGATTCAAAGTTAAAAAGTATTAATTTTGGTTCGTATCGTTATTTATGTTACATAATATTCAAAATGACTGATTACGGCTCTTATCTATCTGACTTAGCGTAACCGAATATATATACAATCAAAGAGATGAGCAACACAATCGAATAAAATAATATTAAAAAGTTGGCACCGACATGAACAGTAACTTGGGAGTTCCTACTAGTAGGCACTGTCCCACTTCACTATTCACTCAATAATGGCAAAACAGTAATATTAGTAATCCTAGTCATGCCTAGTGTCTCCTAGTCAGCGTCCAGTGGTACAAATTGGAACTAGGCACTCCCGTTTTGGAACAAGGCTCTCCTATTGAAAATGCAAGTGCCTATTTAATCATTACCGGTAGGGATCAACAGTAAATGGCACTAGGCACTAGGTACTCTCTACAATAATAAATTTACAACATAGAACTAGGCACTAGGCACTACTATTGGAAGTGCTATAAGCAAGCCATGGATTGAGAGGCCAACTCCCAAATTGAGAAAATGCCAGCCCTACTTCCTCCGGCGTGAAGGGAACCGACCTAAAGAGCCCTGCTATGCCTATGTAGGTTGCTCTTAGAGAAGCTCGGACGGATGAGCGTATATACTAGGGTTAAGAATTAAGAACCGCAAATTAGTCCCAATTTTCACAACTATTGAAATTTGGTTTATCAGGATTAAAATATTAATATCTATAGTCTCGGTTTTCATTGATGAAAATGATTGAAAAATAAGAAAAAATGCGTGAAAACACGAATTACAATAAAATTGAAATCTAAGATTGTCATTTTTATCATGAGACACCACTGTTTTTTAGGTTCTTAATCCTATATACTAATATCATATATTTGGAAATAAGATTCAGCTTTAGTCGGCTTTCTAATGGGTACAATTTTTTTACAGATTTTTTTCCAAAAGAAAATAAATGTTTTGGCAAAAGAAAAAGAGAAGAAATGTGTTCATAGTGATCACACCGATTAGTAATGTCCATATTAACATTTTAATCAATATGGGTCAATCATGGGATTGTAAATAGGTTCTGTAACCCAAAAATCTAACTCATGATGTTTCGAGCTCCCACAATTTTAGCACAGCGAATGATATAGAAAAAGAAGCAATTCAAATAAAACGAGAAACCAAAGAAAACTTTCAAGGTTTCATCAATCGATTCATATAAATCCATCCATGAGAATAGAATTTTCAAATATATATCTAAACATGGCAGATTCATGGTTTTGTACCAAACATAGTACACAAAACCATCCAGTATTTATCATCACCCAAATTCATCACTTCTCTCAAGCACCAAAACAAGCACATCCAATGTCTTTACATATCAGCATCATAACACTGCACCAATCCATCCACAGCAATAAAAACATATCAGTGGGCATTGCGAAATGAACCAACCACTGCTTGTTATAAACTTAAGAGAACATACCACAGACTGGATCTACAGATCCTGTTCAATGAGATAATCACCGAGCCTCTCAACGATCATGTTGCATTGACCTGGAGTCATTGGCTCATCATAGATTCCAATTATCAAGGCCAGTTTTGTCTTTTTCACAGTTACCCCTCCAGGCCCCTATTGCAAGATTCAACAGCAATCAAACAAGTCAATCAAAGATTCACCATGTTGTTGTTAATTAGTGTAGATATTGCTTGGCAGCAATAAACATTACAATATATTTTAATAAACAAAAGGATTCAACTATCAATACCGACCTTTTTCCCACGAATGACAACTCCAGGCTCGCCTTGGATAACCATGTATTTTGCACCACCAAGGTAGAGACCAGTTGGAGCAAGGGATCCTGGTTCTTCAAAGTCCTTCACTATTGCACTTATCTCCTCAGGCTTGAACTAATACATTACCAACCAAAAGCAATCATTGCAGTTTTTCATGCAAAATCGAAATTAAGAACTTAAAAGTGGTTATTAAAACGGAAGTACTATACTTAGCCCACTGGTTCAGTACTTTGATTATTGTCAATCTGCAGTGAAGACTTCACAGTAGTTTAAATTTGTTTTATGAAACTAATACTTTTCATGAAAGAAGCAAATTTCAGCTTCTTTTCCAGATGAATCGATCCACATATATCCCATCTGACTGTTTAAACTATTATTTATCGACCTGAATCAAGAAATGAATGCAACAAGGAACGCTTTTCTCTCGATCTATGTTCCTAATTTCAATTCTACAGCCGTCAAATTTCATACTTTTATATGCACTGTACAACTAGACAAGATCATCTGACGTAGAGAGCATCCCAATTCGACTAAGCAATGATTTCACAGAAGATCACTCAGATAAAGAAATCACTCTAACACCAGGCATACACAAATATATATAAGCCAAACGATATCTAATTCATTGAGCTATACTCATTAAATCACACAAAAGTAGCGAATGATCTTCTGCAAAGTCAAATCATCCGTGATTCTAGCAGATTAACATCCAAATTGAATTCAACGCAGTATAACCGAGCCAGAAACCAGCAAGACCAGGTAATCGGACCCAGATCTAAAATTTCATGAGAACTCGCATAAACAGTAGCAAATTTGGGCATAAAAGACGAAGATACCGCGGGGAATTCGGAGCTCTGGGCCCAAACGCTGCCGTCTTGGCCGATGATGGCGGCTGAGGTGAGCTGATTGGCTTCGATGTCGCACATCAAGTGCTCATCCACGTATGTCTGCCACGACATCTTCTTCCTGTTTGACAAGCTCTTACAGATGTGGTCTCTGAGGTAATCTGACGAGGGTGGAGATTGGAGAAGATGGGGTCTTCAGTTGAGCAGAGGAGGAAGAATTGATTACCGAGTCTTAAAAGACTAGTGTATAAATATTGCCTTGAGAATGAGAATGAGAAAGAGAGCAGCACAGCCAAGAAATATAATAATAATAATTTAATAAATTTCTTTATTCACATTCCTTGGAAAGCGTGGCGTTTATTAATCATAATAGCGTGGAAACGCCGATTTATGTGTTTTTCTTATTCGCAAGAATTTCAAAATGAATGTATAAAATATTAGACGCGCGAAGTATTGTATATTTATATATATTTTTGAAGACCAACATATATTGCAGCAACAGTTTTCTATCTTGTACAAACATAAATTCGAGTTTCCATGTTTAAAACATATAACCAATGTCAAGTTGAGTTGCATTTGCATGCAGCCTCTCTTAAGCTCCTCGAAAAGCACAGTTGATAAATACTTTTTTTCGGTTGAGTTGCTTATAAAACCGATCAAACAATTGGTAATAATAACTTCTCAAATTCTATGAAGATAGATGAACCGAGTTTATGATATCTGTCTATATTAATGAGAATTATAATAAATGAGGAAGAAGAAAAAAAAATTAGCGCAATAAATTTGCATTTGTTCTAGGGTCGTATTTATACGAATGAAAGTATCATGAAAATGTGGCATCCACGAATGTACATGCATCGAAGGGTTGTAGATCCTCTACGTCTCTTGCATTAACATCCTTCTACAACTGCTTTTAACATATATCTATTATCTATGTACAAGAAGTTGCCGATTTCAAGATAACAGAAATATATGAAGATTTATGCACAGAAGACTATGGAATATTACATTTACTCTTTACTTAACCTAGTAAAAAAACAAATTTTGTGTGACTATAAACATTGGATATGATTACAACGCATTTGGAAAAATCCTCATAATTAAACAATTTCCAAATAAATCATTTTTCAATACACATACCACTAAATTTCCACCCTTAAGGCTTAAACAGATGGAGTAGTAAGATATGAATAGGAAGAGGTATTTACCTGCAAATTGGCCTTCCATAGTGTTTTCAAATTGTGGTCAAAACACATAACAGACAACCTGAGGTTACCATGTCTAAGACTTTCTTATGCGGTTGTCCAGGTACACACAAAATTTCCTATATAGATAGATGTTCCAAGTTTGAGTGTATTAAATCAGAGATTTTTTGGCAAAAAAAAAGGTATTAAATCAGAGCTTTTTTGGCAAAAAAAAAAAAAGTATTAAATCAGAGCTTTAGCTCAGATTTAACCAAAATTCTTTCATTTTGAAGATTATAACATAGAATTCGCAGATCCCATTGTAATTGGTGAGCTTGTTGACAAACTGGTTGGAAGTACCTTCTTAAGGATGAAATCCAAAATATCAGGCACTGCTCTTGAATCGACAACCACGGCTTGGTTACTGCAAATCAAGAAACATGAATTCAATTCTTGATAATTTTAAAAAATCTTGTTTTCTAGAGTTCTTGAGCTGAAACTGTAATTATTTAATTAAGAAAAGAGAGATCAAATAGAAAGGGAAGTAACTGAGGTTCCACTGAAACTAGTCACAATCGGAACGAAATTATCACATCATCGCAAAAACATTCACTTCCTACTTCTCCTATGATAATCTTCCGCATCTTCTTCAATACTTCAATTGATTCTGTTGAGATCATGATTTCTCTCTACATCCAATCACAGTAAATACATTCACAAGAAGTTAATGTCATCATCATACTGAAATTCTTCTCAATATCATAATACCAAGATACAATCAGGATTACATCATATTACATTTAGATCTGCAAGCCCCTTAAATAATAAGAGAAATTGATTATAGATACATGTTGTAATAAGTCAGTCTAAGCAATGCTGACTTCTGTTCCACTGTCAATCTGCCTTATGCTACGAAGAAAACTCTTGGGCCATATTCAGATTGTCCTTGTCCAGAGAGAACTTATCACTATTAATCCAAACTCTAAGAAAGTGATTGAATGGTCAAACGTTCAATATACCTTTTCTAATTCCATTATGCCAAAAACAACATTCACCTGCAGAAAATCGTACATTGGTGGAATGAACTACAGATAAACAGTCACAAAGAATACAGAATTCGTACTTAAATAGTACCTGAATTTTGGACGAAATTATCATCTTTGAATTGCGTGGATTGTGAATGGGGAGAATCGTTGTCTGTGCAAACCATCCATCAAATAAGTTCTTCCGGTAGTTTCCTAAATTTCTAACATACGACAGCACTACTATATAATTCAAACTATAATCAAGTAATTCACATAAACATTTTAACAAAAACTTGGTGGGCAGATGCATAAGGAAAAATTTCGTCCTGGAAAATTGCCAGTCCATGTAATCATACCTGGAAAACGAAATTGACTGTCCCTAGCCGATTCCTGGAAAATTGTCAGTCCTGTAATCATTCCTGGAAAATTGCATCAAAGAAAATTAAAATAATCACAAAAGAAACGTTTTTTTATTTGAAAAATAATTAGACCGTGTGGGATCTAGAGTTTGCAGCTTCTGCCAGTAATAGACACGGAGAACAAACCAACCGATATATAAAATGAGAGAATTGCCTACCTGGAGTCTGTCCATTGAATGAATCTAACTCGTTTTCTCCTTCATCTTCATTCATTCTCTATTTAATCGGCGAGTGTTCCCGAGATTACTGAGGACGACGAATTTGGGAATTGAACAAATTCATTGAATTTGAAGAACAGAAGAGTCCTGGAAGAATTCAAAGTGAAGCTTCCCGATCAGTTTTTTGCGTCCAAATCAACCGGGGAGTCGTACTCTTCGGCACTTCGGGTTGTGATCGTGTCGGGTTGTCAGATGACGACTGCGGGTTGTCAGGTGACGACTGCGGGTTGTTGGGTGACGACTGCGGTTGTCGGCTGAAGGTAGCGGGTTGTCGGCAATGTGCACTTCGCCGGCTTCGCATACTCCTTACCTGCATAAAGGGCAGTAACCAGCATGGAGAGAGAGAAAGTTTCTAGAGAGAGGTCAGAGCTCTAAAATCAATATCCTCATAATATTTCCAAATGTGTGGCCAAGGTACCCTATTTATAGGCAACCTTAGAACCGAGCCCGGTTTTTGTGCGGTTCGACGCAGGTCTAAAGGAAAATAGGAACCGTCGTCTGGTTTGACTAAGTTTGGCTTTGGGAAACTCTTCGCTCAGTGTACGTACATAAGGGGTAGCGTGCGGTACCTTGACAGCAGTCCGAACCCCGTCGGACTTAGGCAATCCGACGGGATTCGGATTGCCTGGGACAATCCAGGTCGTCCGGATTGCCTAAGGGCAATCCGGAGGTCCGGTCCGGACGCGCATGCCGCGCTTCCGAACCGTTTTGAACCTCGGGAGACGCGTTTGGATCCGTTATGTGATTTTCGACGTGTTTACGAAGTCCGAAATGTAAATACGAACCCGAATTGGGCAGATATCCATCACTTGCCCCCGAGTCAAGTAATGGTTCAGACCATACTTGACTCTATTTTAAGATAGGATATAAGCCCGATTTAGGTTCGGTGCTGACCTCAGGGTTGTTTGACAATTGGGCGCGAAGACCTTGATTTTGCTCCACTTTAACTCTTGTCGGGAGACTCATTAATTGCTGATATGGTTAGTGCAACAAGCAATGTGCATATAACAATGAACAATAGACAGTGCACATATAGTAGTGAACAGTAGACAGTGAACACATGACAGTGGACACATAGCAATGAACAGCGGATAGTGCATACATGACAGTGGACACATAGCAATGAACAGCGGACAGTGCGCACCTGATAATGGACTTATGCAATAATTCTCATGGATATGTGCAATCATGGTCTATGATGTTAACATGAATGTGATGACATGATATAAAAGATGTGAGCACATAATCAATAATTGAATCATGAAAATATGCATGTAATAATAAAAAACAAGAATCATGCATTTTGAGCGCGCTAAATTATGTGCGCATAGCATGTAGTCATGATTGCTAAAAACGAGTCTAGAGAATCCTAAGTGTTGTAATGAGAAGATAACAACACACAATCATGCCATTTTAGGGACTTAACAAGAAATAGTGAAAGTTTTAGGAAGTACCCATAGATAATTGTGGATAGATATAGGAGAGAGAATATCCATTAGTTAATCCTCCACCCTTAGTAGTTTTTAGAATCCTCTCATTTCTTGAAGAAGAATACACTTTGGAGTAAAAGAATTGGCCACCAAGAAACTTAGGCCGGCCACCATTTATCCACCCGATCACGGCGAGACCAAGCAAGGCGGACTCCGGCGGCACGGCAACGATCTCGGACGGAACGACGGCGACGCTTTCATCACCGGCAGCAGCGCGTGCATTCCTCGACGGCGACGCGTGAGGCTTCAGGCGGTGGTTCGTGGTGGTTTGCACGGTGGTTCGATCGTCTCGGCGAGGTGAGTCCAATTCCGTGTATGGCTAGCCTTTTATGACCTTGCTTAGTCTTGATTTACTCTTGAAGCCTTCATGAATTTGATTACCTTAACATGCACATAAGGTGTTTGATGAAATTCCCCATAATAGTTAGTTTCTCAAATCGGCAAAAAATTTACTAAGTGCTGAAATTTTTAGAAAAATGGAAACAAGTTGTTAAACTTAGGGATGTCAATGGGGTGGGTATCGCCAGACCCGGACTCGCCCCGCGGGTCAATATGGTCGACCCGGACCCGCCCCATGCACTTTCGGGTCGGGTCGACCCGTGTGAGGTATAATTTATCATTTTAAATCTTAAATTCTAAATTCTATGTTACCGTATCCAAATTCGACTTCTTAAATCATAAATTATTAAATTAACTCATAATACAAATATAAATCACCCCATTCATTAGAATAATTGTTATTTTGACTATGTGTTATATTACCCGTATAGTTTTATATAATATGCATATATTAAATATATATGTAAAACGAAAGCTCGGGTCGGGTCGGGTCGGCGGGTCACCTTGAACCCAAACCCGCCCCCCGGGTCGCGGGTCGGCGGGTCATCGGGTCAAAATCGGGTCGGGTACCCGCGGGTCGGCAGGTACCCGTGACCCGTTGCCATCCCTAGTTAAACTTCCCTTATGCATAGTGATCATTGTCAACATGTTGCACCATGATTTGAATGATGTTTTGGCATGCTTGATGTTAATCGTTAGTCGATGTCGGACACAGTTGTTGGTCGTTGTATGTTGGTTGTTGCATGTTGATCATTATTCATTGAGCATCGTACGCTGTCTGCAATAATGATAAAATACTTAGCAAATATTCACGAGATATTTAATGCTCGTTACCATGATTTTCGTTATTTGATCTTTGTCGACTGTCGTTGATTGCCGAAATAGGAGAATACTTAGAGAGTATTTCTTGATAGTCGACACTTTGTCATATGTCGACTGCTACCATAGCGGAACACTCAGAAAATACCCCTTGATAGTCGACACATCGTCATATGTCGACTGCTGACATGGTGGAACACTTAGAAAATATTCCTTGATAGTCGACACCTGGTCATATGTCGACTGCTGACATGATGGAACACTTAGAAAATATTCCTTGATAGTCGACACCTCGTCATATGTCGACTGCTAACGCGGTGGAATACTTAGAAAATATTCCTTGATTGGCTCTTTGTTTCAAGACCATACTACCATCCATATGCATGCTTGTTGAGTATGCGCGCGCTTGTATGTGTGTGCTTGTATGTGCGCGCTTGCATGTGCGCGCTTGTATGTGCGCGTTTGCTCCAACACTTAGAATTTTTTCTTTATCCATTGCCATGCATGTTGTATCCATAGGCTTGATGTAGACATATGGCAGATGTTGTCATAGTTGTTGATATATGCAGAGTGTTCGTCGTTTGCCGTTTGTAGACTAATGAGCATTGACCTGACTGTTGGTCGTATTTTCAGGTTGCAGGGACGAGGTGGTTTTTGCTCGCATTAGTCCCTTCGTTGAAGTCACCGTCATGAGTAAGTTTCTTATTCCCACCCCGCAGGCTACTTTATGTTCTGATGACAGCGATGAGTCGGATGTCGACATGGTTGCGTTACTGGATGATACGCTGAGTGTGGATGTTGACGCTGTTACTGAGCCTCCCGCCGTGCCGGAAGCGACGAAAGAGACGGGGGAGAAAGTGAGATATTACTCATACAAGATAAAGAGAGCGCAGTTTATGTTGAATGCGTCTTCTTCTGGACTCGATCCACTCTTGGAGGCTGTGTTCCCTCGTGACGTGTTACCTGGTGTTTCTAAGGGCCGGGCTACTATCCCTCCAGACGATTTGTCCATAGTTTACTCTTCGCAGATTAAGGAAGTTCTACGCTTCCCTTACTGTTCCGACTTGGTTGATCTATGTCGCGTCTACCGGATCTCTCCTTTGGACCTTGCCCCCGCCGGCATTCGTGTGTGGACTTGCTTTCATGTGTTATTTCACCAACAGTTGTGGCATTACTCTACTACTCTCTTCCGTTGCTTCTACCAGCTTCTACGTCCTGATGTGACAGGGTTGTGTAGTGTGAAGATGCATTGGCCTGGTTTGCAGGATAAGGGATTTGAGCGATTTGGGCTTGGAGATGCCGAGTGGTATCATACTTATCAACTAGCAGCTGAGGCTGATCGCTCTGGTTCTCATTGGCGACATCACTACTTCTCTTGTTGTGATGTCGGTACTACCTGGGATACTGAAGATGTTACGACGGCAGATCCTGTTCCCGCCTTTTCTGAGCTCTCGTAAGCGGACAAAGCGACTATGAAGTACATATATCGATGCCAGCAAGCGCGCAGCTTTCGGTGCTTGTTGCGCGCGTCAGATCAAGAATTGATTGACGCCAAGATTCATGTGCTTCCTTCTGAGAATTCGGTATGCTGAGAATTTTTATAACTTTTATTATGTTGTGATGTAGGTTGGTTTGATGGAAAAAGCTCGACTTTGCAGAGAGTAGCTGCGCGCGATGTTCCTCCTGCTGGAAGACTATCCCTTCTCCTGCCCCCGCTGCTCCTGCGGCTTCCAAGCATGGTCGCGGCAAAGGACTTATGAGTAAGATGCTTCCTTGTATTTTTCGTCGAATTTACTAATTTTCCAAATTATTGTCTTCATATTATTTTTGTTTGCAGGTCGCTCTGCGCACGTGACTGAGCGTGTTGTCGCAGTTCCTGACTCCACTGCTCCTGCCAAAAGGTCCGCCGCTGGGGCGCGTACCTAGAGCGATCCTAAGCACCCAAGCCGAGTGCGACTGTCCAAACTCCTTCTCGTGATAAAGGGAAAGGAGTTGAAGATCGTGCGGTGGCGCCTTCTGCCCCCCGGTCGAGGGAGCGGCCCGCGGAGGAGCGTCCTTCCTGTCGATGTGTGTATTGAATACTTTGTTGTATTTCTTCGTGTTTTTCTGTTTATGGCTCTCATATTTCCTTTTTGTTTTAGTTGCAGCGCTTTCAGCTCTTAAGCGTGATGACTTGATTCGTCCTCTGGAGGGCGACATCTTTGGTGATGATTGGACGCCTTTTGCCACTAGGGGACTTCGATTCCCTAGGAATTCCAAGCTTAGTACTCCGGAGGTTGGGGTGCGGGTACTACAGAGGTGTGTTCCTCCGGGCGACCGACACATTAGGCCATCAACAGATGAGGAGACGCAAGAGTATGTTGAGAGTTCTCTATCTGGGTTTGCTCTGGTAAGTGACGAGACTTCTTTTCCTGATTACTTGGTTGCATGTGAATGTCTTGTTGTAACATTCCTATCTTGTTGGTTTTTTCCTTTAGGCTGTTATGGTGAATATGTCATCGTTCGCACTGGAACTTGTGCGTGAAAGGAAGGCCGCTATCGAGAAGCGCGGTGTTGCCTCCCGCGAGCTTGCGCTTTTTAAGGAGAAAGCACAAAGCCTACAATCGAAGATTGTTGATTTTGATGTGCGCTATGATTCTCGTTGTGCACATGTTGATCAGCTTGAGGCTGAGATTGCGGCTATCCAGAAACAGATTGCGGAGAGTGATAGTGCGCATGAGGTTGCGCTTTGTGCTGCGCGTGAGAAGGGGCGTAAGGCCGGGATCGCGGAAGGACTTGTCAAGTATCCTGCCACTTCAGCCTTTACTGCAGCCGTTACCGCTGCTGCTAAAGCGAAGTCTGACCCGATGATCCGGGAGTTTGCCGTAGACTATGTTCGCAGGGTTCACTTGCTTGATCCTGACTTTCCTTTTGACAAGTTGGGACCTTATGCATCATTTGTTGTTGGTCGCGTTGCTGAGTTACGCCGCATAGAGCTTGAGATGGCTAACTTTGATATGTTGTTTGGGGATGATGACGAGATTGACCTTGCTGCCGAGATCATGGAAGTTGTTCCTGAGCCTGTTGGAGATGACGGTACCTCTCGAGTGGCGTCAGGTTGATCATTTTGAGCATATCGAACTTTTGTATATATCTTTTGCCCCCGTGTCTTGGTTGAGGTTGGTTTGGGAGTTGTCCCTAGTGTTGGGATCAAAATGACGTGGCAACAAACTTCACGGAATGGACTTCTAGGCTTCGCCTTGGACGTAGCTCTCTCGAGGACTTGATTTCCTCCGGGAGACTTTTTAAGGTCGAGCACCTAAAAAGAGGTGGGGATGGCCCCTGATTCCACTCCGAAGCTTAAGTTAGTAATGTATTTGAGAGTGTAATATATAAGTATTCAGAGCAGATTGTTTTTAATTGAAGGAGATAGCCCCCTATTTATAGGAAGAAGTTTACCGACTTTGTAGAGGCGGCTACTGGCCTCTGATTGGTTGCCTAGAGGCGGCAATCAGCCCTTTGTGATTGGCTGATAGAAGCGGTTGTCAGTCAGCTGGTGACAAGCAGGTCGCCACCTCACTTTTACTTAGGAGGGAAGTCTTTCCTAAGGCGGCTGAAGCAGGTGACAAGCAGGTCGCCACCTCACCTTTACTTCGGGGGAAGGTTTTCCCTTGGAGACGGTGGGAAGCAGGTCGCCACCTGCCTTTACTTCGAGGGAAGGTTTAAGTCTCCATAGTCGACCAGTCATTCTTTTGAAGTCGATTTCTTCATGATTGGTAGTCGACCTTTTATCTCCAAATGGTTGGAATAAACAAGAAAGGTCGTCGACTTCTTCTCCTCGCCCTGAAAGCGTACTCGACCTGTCACCTGTAGGAAATCACCATAGACCAAGAACGTACATACATAGTCGGGTTTATTTATAACCCAACACCTAGAACCTTTGTTTATATTCTGCTTGCTTGGGATTTTGTCATCTAGACCTGCTTTGATCATAGTAGAATGCATGATAACTCGTTAGTAGTATTTCATACCTTGTGTTATCTTTGTTGTCCGTGTGCATTGGATTTGAATGATAGTATCGACATCCTTTTATAATGAACATGATGTCCGTAGTTGCGACTGTATGTCGTGCGTTGTTGGGTGTCATGAGTGCCCCTCTTGGTTGAATTCCAAGGCATGGCATGATGCGTACACTGGGTACTTGTAGCGTTGTAAGTAGTGATGTACTTGACGCTGGCACTTGGCACAAGGGCACTTGGCACTAGCACTTGACATGTAGGAGAGTCGTCTTGACGGGGCAAGACATTAGTTTATACCGTCTCTTAGTTCCACTCTAAGGCGACGTTGTGACAAGACGCTACTTGTTTTATACTATGTGTTTTTCAATCCGTCAGTTGGACACACCCCGCGTGACGTTGTTGCGAAGCTTTCCAAGGCTACTCCCATACTTACTTTGCGATGCTACTACGCCTCTACTTAGTTATTCTAAGGGGCGGAACAGAGGTCGTATTAATACGCCTTGTAGTTTTTACCGTCTCTTGATTCATTTCAAGGCGACGTTGTGGCAAAACGCTACTTGCTCTATGCTATGCGTTTTTCCATCCGTCAGTTGGGCACACCCCGCATGACGTTGTTGCAAGGCTTTCCGTAGTTATTCCAGTACTTACCTTGCGATGCTACTGCACCTATCCATGGTTAGTCCAGAAGGGTTGTACAAGACCGTGTTTAAACGTTGCAGTTTTTCCAATCTCTTGGTCCACTCCATGATTGATAGTTAGACCGATTAGGAATTTTGATTATAGATTGATAGTTACACGGTAGGGATGGCAATGGGTTGGGTAAAAACTCAACCCATGGATAATCCGCACCACATTCGAGTGCGGGTATCCGCACCGCAAACCCACGGTATCAATATGGGTTTAAAAAAAAAATATCCACATGGATATGGATTGAATATGGTTTAACCCATATAAACCATGGGTATCCGTGGACAACTCATATCAAGACTCTTGATAAACCCCGAACTCCATAACCACTTAGTCACTATCATATCCAAGAGTCGCGCTAGGCTAGCAACAGTACGACGAACATCAGTTATAGGTTTTACGATATTATTTATACTTATGCAAAATCATTAATTTGTTATGCTTTTTTGTACTAGTATATATGTTGGATATTGAATGGTATATGGATATCTCGAATGTGATATATATTAAGAATCACGATTATATATAGGTATAGTATCTCAAAATCTTCGCATAATCAACTCCCAATTCAAAGGCGTCCATAATTTGAACATGAAAAACCAACATTTGTGACTCCGATCCATTTATTTTTCAATTTATTAAGATGTAGTATAAATATAATCCTTATGTTATATAATATTATCTATCTATCCTATGAAATGAATTTGTATTTATCACTGCATTTATATATATATATAGTCACATCAATTATTCAGTGTTGGTTGTAGTTGGCATGCATATCAGAATTGTATAAGCACAAGTGAAATCAAAGTCCGAATATTGTGTATCGGAAAAATACCTTTTCGAATAAGGTATTTGATCTTGACCAAAAAAATGTATAAGGTATTTGATCAATATATACGTAAGAATAAAATGAAGAAGAGGCTTCGTGTACTTAGTTGTTTCCGGGTTAAAGGTACTTTTGGTGCCACATGTTTGACATGTGTAGGTTTTTGGTGTCATATGTTTCATTTTGTAGGCTTTTGGTGCCATATGTTTGAGATGTTGTATGTTTTTGGTATTTCCGTTAGTCAACAGTTAGTTTGACCGTTAAATACTCTTACTTTGTTCAATTTAGTCATCAAATTTATATATATTTCTAAAATTTAATATTTACAATTTAGTCACTATTGTTTGCTCAAGTCACCGTCCAAGGTCGCCGGCAACCACCCACCACCTCTAAGGCTGCCGACCGCCACGAAACGGGCCGGCCACCACCTCTTGGGGCCGAAAACCACCCCAATTGGTGGTGGCCGACCCCAATTGGTGGTGGCTACAGCCCAATCAGGGCCGGCCACCACCAGTGGTGGTGGCTACGGCCCCAATCAGGGCCGGCCACCACCAGTGGTGGTGGGTACAGCCCCAATCGGGGTCGGCCACCACCAATTGGTGGTGGGTACAGCCCCAATCGGGGCCGGCCACCACCAATTGGTGGTGGGTACAGCCCCAATCGGGGCTGGCCACCACCAATTGGGGCCGCTGGTCCCGATTGGGGCCACATAGGGCTCCAATCGGGGCCGGCGGCCGACCCCGATTGGGGCTGTAGCCACCACCAATTGGTGGTGGCCGGCCCCAATTGAGGTGGCCACCACCAATTGGGGACGGCCACCACCAATTGGGGTGGTTTCCGGCCCCAAGCGGTGGTGGCCGGTGCCGTGGGGTGGTGGCCGGCCCGTTTTGTGGCGTTCGGCGGCTTTGGAGGTGGTGGGTGGTGGTCGGCGGCCTTGGACGGTGACTTGAGTAAACAATAGGGACTAAATTGTAAATATTAAATTTTAGAAATATAAATTTGAGGACTAAATTGAACAAAATAAAAGTATTTAACGATCAAACTAACTGTTGACTAACGGAAATACCAAAAACATACAACCTCTCAAACATATGACACCAAAAGCCTACAAAATGAAACATATGGCACCAAAAACCTACACAGGTCAAACATGTGGCACCAAAAGTATCTTTAACCCCGTTGTTTCCAAACTTTAAGTGAGTGTGTTTTTTCCTCTTGTTTAGGGATAAAAAATATAAACATTTTAAACTTTTGGGATTAAAATGACGTATTTTGAATTTTTTAGGTCCAATATGATAAGTTTTTAATTTATTAGGGACTAAAATGAAATTGTATATGGTGCGGTGCGGAAAACCGTGGGTAACCCATATTTCGTTGCGGGTTGGATATGGATGATCCATATAATCAAATATGGATATGGGGTGGATGTGGATTCATTGAATTTTTGGTGGTTTGGATGTGGAAATGAGTCAAATCCATGGATCTTGACCCATTGCCATCCCTAGGTTGGAGTCTAACGGAGTCTCGTGCAAGGGAAGAATTCGGGTATCTGACCGGGCTCACCTTCTATTCGATTTCCATCAGGAAATAGATGGTCTTCGAGAAGCAGGGCTCGCTAAATTTTTCATTGGAACAACCAAGAGAAGGTATCAGACCCTGTTACGCCAGTAAAATGAACCGAAATGGTATTAGGGTAGGTGATCTCAGACGTATGGATACCTTCCCCTCGATCTTTTGTTAAGCGATGCAGCCTTGACATTCGAAGGTTTTAAATACGGACCAGACGTGCTCAAGGAAGAAGTGGAGAAATACAAGAAATTTGCAGGTAGAACAGAACCGTACATCACAGATACGGTCTATTTCATGAATGATTCCATTGCCCAGAAGAAGAAGATATTGGTTGAAGGTGGCCAAGCAACCATGTTGGATATTAAATTTTAGAAATATAAATTTGTGGACTAAATTGAATAAAATAAAAGTATTTAACGGTCAAACTAACTGTTGACTAACGGAAGCACAAAAAACATACAACCTCTCAAATATATAACACCAAAAACCTATAAAATTAAACATATGACACAAAAAGTCTGCACTGGTCAAACATGTGACACCAAAAGTACATTTAACCCATATATATATATATATAGTTTTAGAAATTATTGAGCCTCTTTTTGGTTGAATTGAATCTATCCTTTATTGCTTGACTTAGGAGGTTGACTAGATTAATAATAAATCAATGGGTTAAGAACACAATAGGGGCCTGAATGTTTGCCCATGTTGCCAAAAGGGGTATGAATTGAAAAAACGTATTATTAGGGGCCTGAATTTTGAGTTTTGTGTATAATTGAGGTCTCCGTCTATTTTTTCTGTTAAAAGTGACGGAAAGTGGTCACATGCTTGGCATGTGACCAAAATTAATTTGAAAACCCGAAAATGCCCTTTGACCAAAGTGTGTCTCTCATATGTTTGACCTAAAATGACGAAAATACCCTTTAAGCCACCACAGCTCCGGCGACCACCACCACCCGACTCCGGCGACCACCACCGGCCTCCGGCGACCACCACCGACCTCCGGCGACGACCGAAAAGCTCCGATCGGAGCTTTGGAGCTCCGATCTGGAGCCCTGTGGCTCCGATCGGGAGCCACAGAGCTCCGATCTGGAGCCACAGAGCTCCGATCTGGAGCCCTATGGCTCCGATCGGGAGCCACAGAGCTCCGATCAGGAGCCCTGTGGCCCCGATCGGAGCTTTGTGGCTCCGACCGGAGCTCCAAAGCTCCGATCGGAGGCCGGTGGCGGTCGCCGGAGGTCGGTGGTGGTCGCCGGAGCCGGGTGGTGGTCGCCGGGTGGTGGCCGGAGCGTAGTGGCCTTAAGGGCATAATTAGTGTGTAGGGGTATTTTAGACATTTCACATTTTATTAATTAAATTGATAAATTGTATAATAATTACAAAATGGTATTTTTGTCTTTTCACGTGATTCTGTTAGATTTAACAGAAAATTTGGACGGAGACTTGAAAAAACACAAAACTCAAAATTCAGGCCCTTAATAATACGTTTTTTCAATTCAAACCTCTTTTAGCAACATGGGCAAACATTCAGGCCCCTATTGTGTTCTTAACCCTAAATCAATTGCAAATGCCTACGTTTCCTAATAGAAAATCCCGAACACGACGTCGCCTCGCCTGCAAAGATGTTTAATCCCGTGACTTGAGTTAATCCCAAATCGACTTCCCTCTCGTTTCTTTCCCCTTCTTCCCTCACACAAACCCAACTTCTCCCACGGGAAGAAGAGAAGAGACCTTCAATCATCAATGGAGTCTTACCGATCTCTCTTCTTCTTCTCCATCCTCACCCTCGCCGCCTCTTCCACCTCCCAATCCGTCATCCAGCTCTACGGAGACCGGAAGTTCCTCCGCGACGACAGCCTGTACTGCGAGAGCTGGCGTTTCTCCGTCGAAACGAACGATGCCGGACCCTGGAGGACCATCCCTTCCAAGTGCCAGAAATTCTTCCAGGATTACGTCACCGGAGAGAGGTTCCTCTCCGATTCGTTGGTCATCGCCGAGTTTTCGTCGGAGTTTGCCAAGAGCGTTAAGATCGATGGAGACGGGATGGACGCGTGGGTGTTCGATATCGACGAGACGCTCCTCTCAAATGTCCCTTATTATGAGGCGCACGGTTTCGGGTAAGCCTTAGCGATTTCCTCGTGGCCTGATTCGTTGATTATTGCTATTGTCATGATCTGTGATTGATTGAGATTGCGTATTTGACCATTATCGACGTTGATGCTTGGGTTGGACAATTAGCTGGCGCCACCTACCATTGATTTGCATTTAAGCATTATTCGTGGTCCATTCCTCACCAATTATTAGTGCTTCTTTTTGAATCTTACGTCACCAGTAAATGAATCTGAGTCTTATTGGTTCGTCGATACTCTATAGTCCAATTGCTTGGTGAAATTTGATATTTTCTCTCATTCTTGCACATTTTAGTACCGCAAGTGCAGTTAGTTTCTTAGATTCGATCTAAATATGGGAGCAAAATAATTAAGGTTCTATTATATCAGTCAAGTACGAATGCAGGTTCCTTGTGCCTGTTGCATAATTTGTTACATAGTTGTGATGCGAATTTTCAGTATTCTTTCAATTAAAGAAGATGGTTTTTGCTTCTGCATTTAAGATTAGCAAGCAGTTCATGATGGATGACGAGAGACAATATGCTAAATTGTTAATAGAGACTCCAAAACGATATCTCTTGCTGAGAGAACTTAATGGATTAAGCAGATGAGAGCTAAATGCTAGTTCTTGCATTCTGGTAATGGAAGAGTTTAAAAACAGAACTAAATCAATATGAAGATGCCCAAGGATGATAACTTGGTGAGAAAGCAATTCCAATAAGGGGTTAGACTTGTTTGATTTTTGCTTCCGCCAATGCGAAAGTTAAACTGCGAATCTTACCTTCTGATAAAAAAGTCAGCTTATTACCTTTTTATTATATATATTCCAGAGTGATGATCAAAACACAGATTTGTGTTTTTTCTTTTTTGATCCGGAAGTGAGCGAGTGTTATGAAAACAGGTCCGAAGAATTTGACGAGTTCTCTTTCGATGCTTGGGTGGATTTGGCTGCTGCCCCTGCATTGCCAGCAAGCTTGAGCCTCTACAAGGAACTTCAGCAGTTGGGTTTCAAGATTTTCCTCTTAACAGGACGAAGCGAACATCAAAGAAATGTCACAGAAAAAAACCTCCTCCAACAAGGTTACACCAATTGGGAACATCTAATTTTGAGGTAAATATATACAATCCTTAAAAGTGTTCCTATATGATGAAACCAGACGCCATAGCATAAAACATTGTAGTGTGAAAATATTGAGTGAGCGTTATAATAATGCGCATTGATTGTATCTGTTTTGCTGTTCAGGACTGAATCAGATCAAGGCAAATCCGCATCAACCTACAAGTCGGAGAGGAGATCCAAGCTCGAAGATGAAGGATACAGGATCCATGGCAGCTCTGGAGATCAGTGGAGCGATTTGGTGGGCTTCGCATTAGCCAGAAGGTCCTTTAAGCTTCCTAATCCAATGTATTATATCGCCTAGTACATCGGTTAGATTCACAATGCTGTATTCTGGGAGGTCCCATAAATGTACATACCATACCGACAGCAATTGTTCGTTCGGTCACCACACCAATTTATAGCTCATGAACTCAACTGTTTCATTTGCATCTCTATCAATCAAAATTATTAAACTTCCATGTAAATAAACTTCATGTCAAAGATAAATAAATGGCTACTGTATTATGTTGCCATTGTTAAGGAGACTTGTTAGTGAAACCAGACAAAGAGCCGCAACCCTGGGACGGAACATGAAGACACATCTGTCCCGATCCATAGTACGCATAACCGCAATCGGTAGGTGGCCGCTGCATGCCAACGTTCGGGATACAGTTACCTGAGAAATCAAACCCTAAATACTTTCCATACAGCTTCGAGCACTGCTGACTCAACCCCGAGAAGAAATTATAAGCCACTGTCAGGTTAACCAGGTGGCTCAACGAACACACCACGTCAGGTAAAACACCCGACAACATGTTGTGCCCTAGGTTCAAAACCTCGATCTGGTCCAAACACGACATGGTTTCCGGCAACTTTCCCGTCAAAGAATTGAAACTGATGTCGAAAACCCTAACTTGCCTAAACAACCCAACACCATGAGGAATGCAGCCGCTTAGGTTGTTGTTCAAGAACAAGATCTCCTTGATCGTAGAAGCCATCGATCCGTACAAAGAAGGGATAACCCCATTGAGGTTGTTGTTGGCGAGGTTGATGACGGAAGCCATGGAGTTTCCTAGGGTTTCCGGTATCTGACCGTCGAACATATTATCGTTAAGGAGGACCGCGTCTAGGGTTCCCATAAAAACTTCATCGGGTATCGTTCCGGAGA
Organism: Clarkia xantiana subsp. parviflora; assembly: GCA_036873135.1. NCBI lineage: Eukaryota > Viridiplantae > Streptophyta > Magnoliopsida > Myrtales > Onagraceae > Clarkia > Clarkia xantiana. The sequence goes on from JAPTYO010000004.1 coordinate 27,029,292, forward strand.
AGTTGTTGAACCTTAGGTCGAGGTAGATGAGACTCGGCATCACTAACACCACGTCAGGGAAGTCGCCGGAGAAGTTGTTGTTGCTGAGATCGAGTTCTTGAAGAGAAGTCAAGTCCTTGAAAGTTTTAGCGACGGAACCGGAGAATCTGTTGCTGTTTAGATGGAGGAGGGTTAAGTCAGTGAGTAAAGACAGATTGGGGACTAGAACTCCTTGAAGGTTTGCACGGTTAAGGTCGATTGCAGACACGAATGTGTCGGTCCCGCGAGTGGTACAAAAGATGCCATTGTAAGAGCAGACGTCGGACCCGATCCAGGTGGATAGGAACCCTTGTGGGTCATCCGTGATGGCTGATTTCCATGCTTGTAGGGCAGTGAAGGCGGTTTTTAGGGTCGATGATGGGGTTGTTGGATCGGTGATGACTCCTTCACCGAGCCAAGCACTACGGCCGCTGCCGCCGTAGTAGGCGGCTTCCGAAGGAAGCATTGTTGTTTGGGATAGGAGAGGAAACAGTAGTAGCACCATCACCAACTTGTGATCATACTTGTCCATTTCTTTAGAGGTGAAATAATGGACTGAAAGATGGTTAGTTTAAAATAATGGACTGAAAGATGGTTAATTATGTAAATGTGGAGAGGTTGAGAAAGTGGTGTTAGGTGAAATCAAAAAACAGTAGAGACAGACAGTGGAGTCACTTCACACTATATAGTGAGTGTGAGTGTGAGTGTGAGTGTGAGTGTGAGTGTGAGTGCGGCGGCAAAGTGTTTTTGTTGGTCCTTAAGGGAAGTAATAATAAGTGTCTAAGGACCATGACCTTTTTTCAAGTTGGACCTTATTATTATGTTTATTTTATTTTATTTTATTTTTTTAAGTTAAGCAATTTTTTAAAACTATAAATATAATATCAATAGATCGGGCATTTTTCTCTCATCTTTAAATGAGAAAATTTGAAGATAGATAAAATGTATAAGGAAAGGTTGATATATATGATATTGAATGATGGAAAATTGGGGTTGATTTTTTTTTTTTCCTCCAGCGGTATCCATTAATCGCATGTGGGATACTGTCAGACCCGTAAAATCTGACTTGTTGGGAAGTACGAATTTGGCTATGATAGACGTGCTTCCCAAGCCTTGCAAGCGTTTGGAAGGTAAAAATAGTGAATCGTAGCATTGTGTGACATGTTTTGGGTGTTTTGGAATAATTGGCAGCAAAGTGGAGTTGGTGGGATTCGATCCATGGACAAGAGTTTGTCCCGCGTCCGTCAAGAGTTTGGCCAGCGTCATCGAGTGCTTTTCCCGTGTCCATCCTGAGATTGTCCCGTACGAGCAAAGGGTTGTCCCGTACCAGCAAAGAGATTCCCGTACGAGCAAAGAGTTTTTTCCCATACCAGCGAAGTTTGTCCCGTACCAGCCAAGTGCTTGTCCCGTACCTACGAAGTGAACGTCTCATACTAGCCAAGTGCTTGTCCCGTACCAGCCTCAGTGCTTGTCCCGCACATTCTGTGTGTTCGTCCCGTGCATTTTGTGTGCTTGACCCGTGCTTGGTGAGTGCCAGTCCCCTGCCTAGCAAATGTTCCAGACGAAGCTGCTCAGCCCATGCCCAGACAGTGTTTTGCCCGTGTTTTTTGTGTGCATGGACCGTGCTTTTAGTGTGTTCAGCCCGTGCTCAGCAAGTGCCCAGACAAAAAGGCTGAATTTGACTAGAATGGTGGAAAACCCATGTTTGATGGAAAAGACAAGCCCAAGCCTGTGAGGATGAACGGAATTTCGAAATTAAGGGATGCCAAGCTGTTTCTTAGCTGCCAAGAAGATCAAATCTGCCCAAGATATGTGAAGATTCTATCTATAGCTATCTTTAAGGGAACTAGATATATTGTGAGCTTTGTTAATTAGTTATAAATATATATATGTTATAAATATATATCTATACTAATATAGCTATATATTAAGAGAACTTAGATATATTTGTGGGTTTTGTAATAGTTATGGATATATATATATCATAGCTAAGTATAGATAGAATTGGATAGATATAGATGGATTTCTCCTAGGAGTTTAAGGGAATCCGAAAATCTATATATAGGGAGAGTTCCCTAGTGTTGTAATCAGTTTTTCCTCACCCATCTAGGGCAAAACTGAAGAGTGATTGTGAGCGTCTAAATTGTGTGGGTGTAATTCAGGCGCGTAGCCTTCATTGAGTAATAAAGGCAAGTGTTCCACTTTATTGATTGTGTTGTTGGTGATTTTCCATTGTGTTTGCTGCGTTTTTACCTTGTGATTCAAGATCCTTGCTGCGTCCCAAGTACCTTGCTGCATTTTGGCTTGTTCGTGATCGTGTTGGCTGCGTTGGCTTCGAGTTTGGCTGGTGGTTCTGTGGAGTGAATCTCGCCAGGAAGTGCTACACTTAGGCGAAAAATAAGCCCTAACTTAGCCCTTGTGACAGATACTCCTTGCTGCATCGCCACCGGTGTGTCCAGCCCTATCCGTCGTCTTGTCGCCGGTTACTCCCCTGGGTAATCCAGGGTCGCTCCACCAGCAACAAGTCAAGTCGTTTTGTGGGTTTTTTCTTTACGTACCTTGCTGTTAGGGTTACAATTAAAGTTGTTTGGTGGGTTTCTTCTTTACGCACCTTGTTGTTAGGGTTATAATTCAGTGCCTACGAATCCTGTTGTTATGGAATTTCCAGCGGACCAACCTAACCATGGTCGACCTAAACGAGTACCTTGGGCTTGTGGGGGGCGGGGAATGGAGAATTTAGGATCTGAACTTGTGGGAAGAATCCTTGCCGACAAACCTGTCAAAAACCTAGCAGTACGTAAGGTATTGCAGTTGGCATGGGCAAGGTATAGGGTTACTTATTTTGAGGAAACCGATGAGAAAACAATCCTTTTTTCAAGTTTGAACGTCCAGAGGATACAACTACGGTCGTGGATTAGGGGCCATTGGCGATTCAGGGGCATTGCCTCAGCCTCAAATACTGGAAACGAGACCAACGCCTAGGGAACATTGATTTCCACAAAATCCAAATCTGGATTCAAGTGCACAGTCTCGAAAAAGGAAGGATCAATATGAAGAATGCAAAGAACATCAGTGCGAATTTTGAATCCTTAACCGAGATTGAACCAGTAGGTGGAAGTGATGGTTACGTTCGAGGTTACATCTGCATGAAAGAAGAGATTGATGTCTCTAAACCTCTCTTCCTGGGCTTCTGGTGGACGAACGGCAAGGGCGATGATCTCTTGGCGGATGTAAAGTACGAACACCTACCAGATTTTTGCTACGGATGTGGAAAACTTGGTCATTCCTTAGCACACTGCAACGCGATCATAATCCATTCGACGGCAAAACCGGGCTATCCGATGTATGGCTCTTGGCTCAAATGTGTACGTCCTAGGGAAAAGTATGTAAAACATGCAACATATTTGAAAAAGATGGTTTTATGGACCAGTATGTTTTAAATGTACAATATGTTTTAAAAAGATGGTTTTATGGACCAATATGTTTTAAAATGTACAACAAGCATACAAAAGATAGTAAAATAACATATCGTCCACTTGTTGTCAATAGTCTCGTTAAGTGGACATGTGCTGATCACGTTTTTTTTTTTAATTATTATTATTTACATCCACCCATTAATAAATATTGTTATGTATAAATTAATTTTTTTTAATTATTATTATTATTTTCTAAAAACGTGGGCACACGTGTCTACTTAACGGAACAATTGACAACAAGTGGACGGAATAACATTTTACCATATTTTGTAAACATAATTTACATTTTAAAACATATTGGTCCATAAAACCATCTTTTTTAAACATGTTGTACATTTTAAAACATATTGGTCCATAAAACCATCTTTTTCAAACATGTTGCATGTTTTAAATACTTTTCCCTACGTCCAAAGAAAAATACGAAGAACCCTATGGGATCCAAGGATACGGAAACGGGTAATCAATCTGGGGAAGGACTAATGCAATGGAAAAATATTATGGAAAGGGCTATGGGAACCCCAGTTCAAGCAGAAGAAGGCACTTATCAAGAGGGTTAAGACTTGTCTACGGCTCGGAAGGCTCAATTTGATCGCCCCGGGAGTAGTCGAAGTTTTGGTGCACCGATCCAAATCCCTATCATTATCGCCATACCACACTCTGTGTGCAGTACCCGAGGCCGAACACCACCCCAACAGGAGGTCGATGTGGATGGTCATGCGGCCACCAACCTTTCGGTGATGGCATACCTGCCGGCTCCACCAGTGAATCATGATGTTGATATTCAAATGATAGATGAGGAAACCACGTTGAATGGCGTACTGACCAACACGGAGCCACTGATTGAGGAAGTAATAGAATGCTCATCACCAATTAGGGAGGGTATTATACCCCCGACTCAAACGGGTTTAAGCCCGATCATTAATCACCTATCGTTGAAGAGGAATGTTGGGGAGGAAGATGACATTGATTCGGTAGAGCGAAAAAAGGGCAAAGCTCTAGCCATTGTGGCGCACACACATGGAAGAGCTGTTGTGGGATGTGGAAGGGGAAAGGGACGACCAAAGGGGAGTCGAGGCCGAGGAAGGATATCGGCGCAAGGTTACAACTTTCTGAGAATACGGGTTCTGGTAGCTGTCCCGAAACAGCTAAACGGGGGCCATAGGTCTACTCTTCTGGAATTGTCAGGGAATCGGGTCCGACCTGACGATTCCCCACATTAAGTACATACGAGGAAGGTATAACCCGACCATTATCTTCCTTATGGAGGCAAAAAACTAGTCGGTAGTTTGTGAGAGGGCGAGGTGTGAAGTTGGAATGCGGAACGCGGACTATGTAGACCCGGAGGGCCGATCTAGCGGCCTAGCTCTATGGTGGACGGATGATGTTAGCATTATTGTTTTGTTTAAATCAAATAATTATTGATTGTACCGTTCGATGTGAATCATCATGTGTGTTGTGGTACTTGACGTGTGTGTACGGTAATCCTTTCTTGGATAGGCATATGGAAAATTGGTGAACGATTTTGCACATATCTAGGCGGTGGATAGGTCCATGGTTGTGTTTGGGTGTCTTTAACGAAATCCGAGCACATCACGAAAAGATGGGAGGGTCAAGGAAGGATCAGAACCGAATTGACTCTTTTAATGCGATGATCGATGGTGCGGGTTTGATGAACCTAAGTTAAAAGGGCAACCATTTACGTGGTCCAATAATCGGAGAAATGGGGTTCTCGTTAGATAGAGACTCGATAGAGGTTTAGTCAATTCGGCATGGTTAACTCTACATCCCAAGGCACAAGCATTTCATGAACCATTTATTGGATCTGATCACTGCCCGATTGCCGTAGTTTATAAATATGGTGACAAACGCGGCCCGCGTCGATTCAGGTTTGAGGAGATGTGGACGGAACATGAAGAATTTGATCTGCTGATTAGAAAAACATGGGGCGCCCGAATACCACCGCGTAGGGGATCCCGAGGAGTTCTTGTAGAACGGAAGCTAGCAAATTGCCGACGGAACCTCATCTCATGGAGTAAGGCCCGATTTGGTAATAACAAAAAGGAAATCAAAGCGGTTTATGATCGACTGAAACAACTGAAGGAACAGTCTGGTGATGGGAGATCCACATCGGAGGAGGCAGACCTACTCAAAAAACTCGGCGACTTGTGGAAACGGGGGGAAATCTATTGGAAGCAGCGCTCAAGGGTTAAATGGCTAAATCACGGGGATCAGAATTCGAAATTATTCCACATGAAAACGATAGACATGACAAGGAGGAACATAATAATGCATCTTATCGATGATACCGGTTATCAGGTCACGAGTGAAGAGGGCATTGGCAATGTTATGAGTGTTTTCTTTCAGCAGCTATTCACCACCGAGGGCAATCGAAATTGGTGTGACCTTCTTGATGTCGTCCCTAGTATGGTAACTGACTAGGTGAACGCGCGCCTAATGAGCCCAATTGAAATTGAGGAGGTCAAACGCGCCACTTTTGGGCTGGGAGGATCCAAGGCACCGGGTCCGGACGGATTTCCGGAACTATTTTTCCAAAGCTACTGGAGCGTGGTGGGGGAGGATTTACTTCGGCTGGTTAAATATTTCTTTGAATAGGGCACACTCTCGGACACCCTAGGAAGAACGAACATCGTCCTTATTCCGAAGATCCCAAACCCGACAAGCCCTAATGAGTTCCGACCGATTAGCCTAAGCAAGTTTGCATACAAGATCATATCTAAAATCATGGTTAACTGTATGAAGCCCTACTTGGCTGGCCTAATGTCTCCGTATCAGAGAGCCTTCGTATAGGGTCGACTTATCCAAGACAATATCCTTATTGCCCTTGAATCTTTCCACTATCTGAGAAATCGTGGAAATATGATTCGCGAGGACTGTGCGATCAAGGTTGACATAAAGAAAGCGTATGACATGATTGAATGGGACTTCCTAGCGGCTGCCATGACAAGGCTAGGTTTCTGCGAGCAATGGGTTAACCTCATTCATGAGTGTGTGTCGTCAGTTACTTACCAAATTGTGATCAATGGTAAACGGACACCCCCATTTCGTCCTACGCGTGGAATACGACAAGGGGATCCGCTCTCCCAATACTTATTTATCATTGTGGCAAATGTATTGTCTCGGCTAGTATCCACCGAAGTCGAGAAAGGGGCTTCAGCCGGGATTCGTTTGAAGAGGAGTTGTCCGATGTTACATCATCTATTCTTCGCCGCCGACTCCATTTTCTTCATAAGGGCGACGGAAAGAAACGTATTGCGTCTTAAGAGCATTATGAACCGGTATTGCGTGGCATTCGAGCAAGCAATGAACGTGGCAAAATCTAATGTCTATTTTGGGTTGAATGTGGGAGAACACACAAAACGGGCGGTAGAGAATGTTCTGTGCGTACGAGTAACAAGAAATTCAGGCAAATATTTGGGCTTACCTACAATTTGCGGACGATCGAAAAAAGAAGCTCTTGGTTATCTCAAAGAACGCATCTCGGCTAAGCTTCAAGGGTGGAAATCACTTCTACTAAATAACGCCGGTCGCGAGGTACTAATCAAATCAATTGTTTCCTACATATACCATGAGTGTTTTCCTTCTACAAAAAACGTGATGCACGGAAATCAATTCATTGATAGCTCGCTTTTGGTGGGGACAAAGGGGCGGAGAAAGACAGATGCATTGGCGATCTTGGGACACACTCACAAGGCCGAAATTTTTTGGGGGTCTCAGCTTTAAGGAGCTCCAAACTTTCAATGTTGCACTGCTTACAAAAACGGCGTGGCGATTAATTCATCAACCGGATACATATTGGGCTCGAATGCTAAAATGGATCTATTTTTCGAATACCACACTCCAAGATGCAAGAAAAGGGGCTCGTGCTTCGTGGGCATGGACGAGTTTACTAGCTAAGGGATGTGCTCATGAAAAATGGCATGTGGAAGATAGGCAATGTGCTAAGTGTGAATGTTTTTAATAACACCTGGATACCGAACATCCCTGGTTTACGGTAGGCCGCTGCAGAGCCACCGATGGATGGAGGAGATGCTGCTCGTGTGTCAAGTTTAATCAATATGGTTCGTTCTACATAGGATTTAACGATGTTGCGTGGTGACAGATGATGAGTTGCACTCAATACAGGCTATTCCTTTACCCGACTTACCAACCCCGAATGAATTTATTTGGCCCTATAACAGATCTGGAGTACAATAAGCGGATCACCACACAAGTAAAGAACCTTCGACAACGAGCTACCCTTTTTCGTGTCTGGTCATGGATTTCTAGAGAAGCAAATGAATGTGGAAATTGGGTTGCAGTACAATCCAGAAAGAGGCCATGTCATGTAAAATGGGTTTGTTCACCCCCGCCCTCTCTTTTAGCTTTACTTATAAAGGATCGGGACTTTATCCCCCCTTGAACATTTGCATTATGAATGAATGAATTTATTTTTGGAAAAAAAAAAAAAGAATGATGAAAAATTGGTATTTATAGGTAAGGATATTAACTGGGCGTTTAGCCATGGTAGTTTTCTTTACCTAACCATGGTACCCAAGTTGACATATCTCTCATAGGTGAATACATTATTTTCTTAGTTCTATCGGTTGTACCTTTGTTCTGTTTAAGAAGACATTTTCGGGGTGTACATCCCTAACTTGTTGGACGTTCTTGTTATGTTTAAGAAGACATTGTCGGGGTGTACATCCTTAACTTGTTGGACGTTCTTGGGCGTCGCCTGTTGCATTCAGAGTAGGGTTTACTGTCGATTATCTTTATTAGTTTCAGCCAAGGCGGGGTTTGGTGGGGCATCGCCCCTACTGTTAACTTACCCCGTTGTCACTTTTTTGTACTTAGTCGAGGTATCGCATGTCGAGTGTTTCGCCTGTCATGATTGTAAAGGCGTCGCCATCGTCTTTTAGGCGTGCGATCTTGTTGTGGTTAAGCGGAGCTTCTTCAGCTAATTTGGGTCAATGTTGATGGTGATGGGCTTGATCTTTCAATATTGGCTTAGGCCTATACCTATGATAAAATCATATCCAACACGCGCCCCCGAGTCAAGTGGAAATGTCGCATCTTCTTGGCTCGCATGTCGATTCTTTTCTAGAGTTGTATTTTCTCATTGTCATCGCCCCATTTTGAGTCGTTTCCTTAGAAACGGATCAGGGTGTCGCTTTTGGATATTTGAATTCTGAAACGTCATTCCAAGGTGGCAGGAATCCCGTATCTCGAGGTAACGATAGATGTGACGATTGAGGTATCCGAGGTGACTATTAAAGTGACCAAGGTGACAGAGGATGCACCCTCTTTTAATCTAGGTCGTTAGATACTGATCTGGACTCAATGGACCAGATCATCCGTTTTGAACTTATTTTTACAGTTACGATCGTACGGTTTAGATGAGGGGACCCTTGATCTTCAATGGTCAGGATTGAACCCCCGCTTTTACCACTTCTATAAATAGGGTCTTCTCTCCATTTTCACATCGTACTGTGTTGGATCACGGTGGAACTCCGGTACGGTCTTTGACGGCGATCCGAGCTCCTTCGCTCCACGTAATCCTGCAAGAGGGGATAGACCGGGCGGTGACCCAGAATCCCTCTCCGATGCTTAAATGAGTATCTCGTATGAACTGGCAAGCAGCAATCTCAAAGAGTGTATATCAAAACGTAATGTGTTCTGAGGTAACCTCTGCCCTTTTATAGGCGAAGAGGTACCTCAGTTACCTGGTGAACCGTTGGGGTGATTAGCCCATATTCCGCGTATCTCGGGCACGATCCCGCCTATCTAGGCCATGATCTCGCTTATCTCGGCCACGCTCCGCGTATCTCGGCCACGATCTCGCCTATCTAGGCCATGATCTCGCTTATCTCGGCCACGTTCCGCGTATCTCGGCCTCGACCTCTGATAGCAAGTCCCGATTAATATCAGGGACTCCAGAGTTATCTCATTGTGTCACCGCTCGGTGCCCCACGTCATCGTGACAGGGCCAATCATTCTCAGGGATTTATCATCGGGGCCTACTTAAAGGCATCTTATCGGGAGCATCGAGCTCACCTATCGGGACCGACTCTGTCGGGACCTTCATCATCAGGACTCCCTCTGTCGGGACCCTTCGCCTTGGTCTTCTTGACCTCCATTTAGGGCCCAGTGGACCTATTCACCGTTTCCTCGCCGTTAAAGGGCCTAACGGCCATAGCGAGACCCATCATTTGCCCCTTAGACATGAGGGACTTACAGTTCGTCGTGTCTTTCAACTCCCGACATCCCGAAATCGGAGTCGGGGACCTTTCCCTTGATACAATCACGTGATACAAATCTTCTCGTTCACATTTCCTCGATGCCTTGAGGATAACCACCAAATCCGAGAAGACTCCTCGGTTCCCCAGCCATTAAATGCAGCAGATAACGAAGCGACGTCTTTGGCACCCGTGCCTGATTTTACGCGCCTGCTTTTTCTGAAAAAGTGTTTTTCAGGCCGTTTCATCATTACACCCGTTGCCATTCTGCACGTTTCATCTCAACGGCTCAGATCAAAACGCTTCGACTTCGACGATTCAGATTAGAACGTCCTTTCGACTGTCCTCTTCTCCTATAAAACCCTAACCCTGGGCATAGTTTCCCTTTTACCGTCTCCGAAATTTCAAAAGCTCTCTGCAACTTCTGAAAACTCAAGCTCTGCGATATCGAAGACTCAAGTGTTTCTCCGAACAACTTTCCGGCAACCTTCAGATCATCCTTCCTACTTCAAGCCATCATGTCTGGTAAGGATTTCTTCCTCGTTGCTCGTATATCTTTTCCTTCATCTTTGCTTAATTCGTTCGTAATTTTCCGAAAAACCCAATGTGCCATTCCTTGTCGTGGCTGATTTTCAGACAGTGGATCTAGTTCCGAGGGGAGAAAGCCCTTCAATTTCGACTATGCTCTCAACGAGATTTCCAGCACTGCTTACGATGCAGTTCTCCGGGAGGGATGCATCACCTCTACCTGGGAACCTCGCTTCCCGTATCCTTGGCCCCACCTCTCGAGTAACCTTGAGGTTACCCGTCCCCGGAAAGGGGAGGTATTTGTCTCTACGGGGCAAATATCGACGGGGATTAGATTCGAGCTCCTTCTGTGGCAACCTGGTCGAGATGTGCCAACACTACAAGACGCATCCAACCACTTTCTCTCCTCACGCCATCCGCCTATGGAACGCCTTCCAGGTCCTCTGCTTCCGACAGAAGTGGGTTTACAGCCTCAAGCTCTTCAGAACCTTCTACGGGATGAAGTGCAACGAGGCGGGGGTCTGTGCCTTCTACCCCCGTATGCCCAAGTGGAACAAGACGCAACTCGCGTTGTGCAGCTGGACCAGTGACACCTGGAAGGTGGTCAAGGGTCGGGGACTCCTGGTCGACACAGGGTCCGATAAAAGTGGGTGGAAGAGGAGCTACTTCTTCATCTAGAACTCCTCGATCCCGTGGCCCCGATGGGAGGTGGAAGCGGACTCTCCTCCCGCTTACCACACCTATTCTGATGAAGACTTCCAGACTCTTCATCTCATCCAGCTCTACCGATGGGGGGAGTCCTATACTCCCCTTGATGCCAATTCTTTAGTGGAGCGGGACCTGGTGAATGCCGGGATCCGACTTCTCGACATAGTGTCCGGGGGTCAACTCTTCGACGGCCCCTCCAATATGGTTTCTTGGGTAACGTCTCTAATCTCTGTTTTTCACTGTTTGCAGCTAAGAAGATATCCGTGCTGACCAATCTGATCCTTAAGCAGGGGGAGACCGACGCTGTCCGCCCCACGCGGAAGAGGAAGTCGGCCAAGAAAGCTGCTGCTCCGTCGGGATCTCCTTCCGTGGAGAGGACAAAGAGGAGCCGCGTGGAAGTGGACAAACTCTTCGATGTCCAGAACGCTGAAGAAGGTAAAAAGCTCCGTCTAGCTATTAAATCGTACAGAAAGCTAGTTCCGAAGGAGTTGATCGCTTCGACCATGGAGGCCCGCATCGCCGATGTCAAACGTGTCCTCTGAGGGGAAACTCCTCATGTCCTGAAGGCGGGCTACTACCACTACCGCGGGAAAGACCAATATGTTTCTCGGCGCATCGTTTGGTGTAAGGGCCCTAACGAACTTCCTGATTATGTTTCTGAAGCCTCCTCTCGTCCTCTAGGTGCAGGTCACTCGGGAGCTCCGTCGGGTGCTGGAGCTTCAGCAGGTGCACCACCTTCAGCAGGGGCACCACTTTTCTCTGGTGGAGAGACCCCGACCGGCGATCAATTTCGTCGGGTGGAGAACCTGGACTCCTTTGAGGAGACTGATGAGGGCGGCTCCCTTATCCATCGTCGGAGGACGGGGCAGTCCCCACTGAAACCAACCTCCAAGGGGCTGCCCTCCTCGCCTTCTTCACAACAGCGACAGCCGTCGCCCATCCATGACTTCACTCCTTCCCCAGCCCGGGGCGAGTCGGAGGCACGCCCCTCTACGACTCGAGTCGGCCCATCTCCTCTCCCCCTCGACGGGAGTTTTTACAAGGTCTTAGACCCTGCACAGAAGGATGCTCCCTGGACCCCGATCCAAACGCTGCAAGGGGTTCAGCTCCGACAGGGGGACACGTACCCCGAGTTGGCTCCACATCTGCTAGCAGGCTCAATCCTGCCCACTATGAGGTATCCGATTTCCTTGGATCGGGAGGACATCCGCCGGGACGTTCAAGAGATGTCCATGCGTCGGATAGAGGTAAGACTTTCACTTTTCTCTCATTCATCAATAAGACCGGTTGCTCATCTGCTAACACTTCTCTACCTTCCTTCGCAGGAGATGGGGGACATCAACTGTTTCCTCGGGTACATCTTCGCCTTCGAGGAAGCCCTGGAGCAGGAGCGAGCTAAGGGGGCTCCAGCAGTCATAGCTAAGCTTAAGGAGGATCTCGCGGCCTCCGAGTCTTCGCGGGGAAAACTGGCCAAGGAGCAGGCCATCCTCGACCGAAAGACTCGGGACCTCCAAAAGCAGGTTCGCGACTTCGAGGGGCTCCTGAAGCGGGAGCGGCAGGAGCGGCGGATTGCTGAGGACAAACTTGTCCTTGAAAAGAAGGCTCTGGAGGAGCAAATCGCGGAGGTTCCTGCGCAACTGGTCGCGGCCGAGACCAAGGGCCGGGAGGATTATCGGGGGTCCGAGGACTTCCAAGCGGATGCAGTGAAGTTCTGCAGCGTGGAGGTGGAGAACACCCTCTTCAACGCAGTTGAGGAACTCCACCTGGAGTATGGCGACGCCATTAACTTCGAGAAGTCTCAATCTCTCGCTCCCTTCGCGAAGAAATACTTTGCCCTCTCGGAGGAGAGTGATGAGGGGAACACTCCCGCGGAGACTCCAAGTGATGATGCCCCGATAATCGACCCTCCAGCAGCTGTACCTGTGGAGCCTTCTGCCACAGACCTTGTGGACCCTGCTCTCGCTGATGCCGCCGACAAGGACCAAGCCTGAACGCTTTATCTTTAGAGTCCTTGTATTTTTCCTCATTTGTGTAATCCTCGGGCCTTTGAGCCCTCATTAATATCAGACTATCTTAGTTCCGATTTTCCATTGCACTTCTCCCAAGCGACTTTAACTAGGCTTACTTAAGGCGAAACTTCGACACTTAAGATATTTTCACACATCACTTAAGACGATTTAACCACTTGCACCACCTAAGGCGACTTAATATCGTGCACCACTTAAGGCGACTTTCCAACACTTAGAATAAATCTAAGAATCATGCATCACTTAAGACGACTTAATATCGTGCATCACTTAAGACGACTTAATCTCGTGCATCACTTAAGACGACTTAATCTCGTGCACCACTTAAGACGACTTAATCTCGTGCACCACTTAAGTCGACTTTCGTCGGGCACCACTTAAGGCGACTTTTATCAAGCATGACATTTCTTCAAGTGTTCACCACTAAAAGAATGCTTCAGTACTCTGCCATCGAGGTCTTCCAACTTGTATGCATTCGGAGCTGGCATCCCCACGACCTTGTAAGGTCCTTCCCATTTTGGTGACATCTTGTTGATACGATCCAAAAGGGTAAACTCGTTGCGACGCCAAACCAGCTCCCCGACGAAGAATTGTCGGGACTTAACTCGCCGATTGTAATACCTGGCCGTCGCCAAACGCATTCGAGCCTGGACTTCATCGGCTTCCCGCCTCTTCTCTTCAAGCAAGTCCAAATCCAAACGTCTCATTTCATCATTTGTCAAAGGCTCGTAATATCTCATCCGATGGGACGCCACAGCTACCTCCACGGGAGCAACAGCCTCCGTGCCATAAACAAGGCCAAACGGAGTCTCCCCAGTTGATCGTTTGGGTGTCGTTCTAACAGCCCAAAGCACGTTTTCCAGTTCATTCAGCCATTTGCCCTTCAAGGCATAGACCCTTTTCTTCAGGACATCCATCACGATTTTGTTGGCTGATTCCACCTGGCCATTAGTCTGAGCATGATGGACAGAAGCTGTCCGATGCTCGATATTCAACTCCTCCAGATACTCCTTCACTTGAGCCCCGTTAAACGGTGGACCATTATCGCTGATCACCACCTTGGGAATCCCGTATCTGGATACAATATGGGTCTGAAGAAACTTGACGATCTGGTTCCCCGTTGTCTTGGCCAACGCCTTAGCTTCTATCCACTTCGAAAAATAATCGATAGCCACAAGCAAATACTTACACTGACCTTGTGCCTGTGGGAGAGGTCCCACCAAGTCGATGCCCCACTGCGCGAAGGGCCAAGCACTCTTAATAGACGTCAGATTAGCAGCCGGAGCCACGATATTTGGGGTATACCTCTGGCACGCGTCACAGGATCGGACCAACGCCGTCGCCTCCTTGCTCATCGTAGGCCAATAATAGCCCAAATTCAGCACTTTCTTCATAATAGATCGGGCCCCTTCATGACAAGCCGCGACCCCTTCATGCACCTCCCTCAGGATTCGACTTGTGTCGGGCTCGCCACACATTTCAAGTACGGAGTCGAGAACCAGCCCTTCTTGTATAGATGATTGTCCAGCATCACGTAATTAACCGCGATCCGACGTATCCTATCAGCTACCACTTCATTATCGGGGACTGCCCCCGTAGTGAGATACGCGACTATCGGGGTCATCCAAGTGGGTTCCTCCTCTGATCCTGCTCCAATAGCACATACCTCCGACGGGTCGGTGGTCGGCAAGATCACCTTCTCCAAGAAGTGTACCTTCCGATTTTCCTCCAGAGGTGCCCCCAAGGCGAATTTGCTCTAGGCATCTGCTTCCACGTTTTCCTCCCTCGGGATCGCCTCGATATCGAAGCTTTTGAATCTCTCCTTCAAGATTTGCACCTCACGAAGGTACTTTCTCATCATCGGGCTCTTCGCCTCATATCGCCCTTGGACTTGATTCACAATCAGGCCCGCGTCACACTTCACTCTCAAGTGAGCAACTCCCGTACCTTTGGCAATTTTCAGGCCTGTGATAAGAGCCTCATACTCAGCTTTGTTGTTCGTGGCCCTAAACGTTAAGGCCAAAGCATATCGAAGCGGCTCACCCCCGCCTGGTGGTATCAATACAAAGCCTGCTCCTGATCCGTCTGAACTCGAGGAGCCATCCGTATACATCTCCCAAGTATTTTCCTCATTTGGCTGTTCTGATTGCTCTGACATCTCTGGTTGTTCTGCTATCGGGACCTCCATGATTGCCCCCTCTACAGGGCCCGCTTCTTCCAGATCGGGGGCTGTAGACTCTGCTATGAAATCCGCCAACGCCTGGCCCTTAATAGCCGTACTCGGAGCAAAGTGTATGCGAAACTCACTAAGCTCGACTGCCCATTTCACTAATCTCCCCGACGCATCAGGTCGGTTCAAAAAAGGGTTAACAGGTCTTTTGGATGATATTTGACAACTTTTGGGTTTTGGTCAATGATGTTTTTTTTACCTAGTTTTGGTACCATATGTTTGCAAATTTTTTCTAGTTTTGGTCTAACCGTTACATTCCGTCCATTTTTTTACATGTACAAATCACGTGATCCACCCTAAACTTTCAGTTTTGTTCAATTTAGTCCCTCTAATACTTTCCTAACCTTTTTTTGGTTCAATTTAGTCCCGAAGTTTCAAAAATTCAATTGGACCTATTGTCCAATTTGGGTCAATTTGAAACTTCGGGACTAAATTGAACAAAAAAAAGGTTAAGAAAGTATTAGAGGGACTAAATTTAAAGTTTAGAGTGGATAACGTGACTTGAACATGTCAAAAAATGGATGGAATGTAACGATTAAACCAAAACTAGAAAAACAAATGCAAACATATGGTACCAAAACTAGGTAAAAAAAAACATCATTGACCAAAACCCAAAAGTTGTCAAACATCATGGACCAAAAGACCTGTTAACCCTTCAAAAAATGCTTCAGAGGCTGATTCGTCAACACAGTGATCTCATGCGCATGGAAGTAAGGCATCAGCTTCCGAGCAGTAATAATCAACGCAAAGAGATACTTCTCAACGGCGGGATAATTCATTTCAGATTTGGCAAACGCCTTGTTTACATAATAAACGGGGACTTGATTACCTTCGACAACCTTCACTAACACAGAGCTAATGGCGAATTCAGAAACAACCAAATATAGATAGAGGGGCTCGCCTGGGACCGGTTTCGCCAACGGCGGGAGGGTGCGAAGGTGCTGCTTGAGTGCCTGGAACGCCTCTTCACACTTGGCAGTCCACTCAAACTTCTTGTTGGCCCTCAGTACTTCAAAAAATGGCATAGATCGGTCACTTGCCTTGGACAGAAAACGATTCATTGCAGCCAGTCGGCCATTCAGAACTTGCACCTCCCGATGATTTATCGGAGACTGCATCTCCTCGATCGCCCTCAGCTTCTCGGGGTTCACCTCAATTCCTCTTTGACTCACCATAAAGCCCAAAAACTTCCCCGAGTGGACTCCGAAGGCGCACTTGGTCGGGTTCAAGCGAACCTAATGAAGCCTCATCCGCTCAAACGCCGTAGCTAGGTTGTGCACATGATCCTCAGCTTGTCGGGACTTCACCAGCATATCGTCCACGTAAGCCTCCATGGTTTTCCCCAGCATATCTCCGAACAACTTGTTCACCATCCGCTGGTAGGTTGCCCCGGCATTGATCAATCCGAAAGGCATGACATCGTAGTGATAAATGTCACTGTCGGCATAAAAGGCAGTGTGAGGGGCATCCCCCTTAGCCATCTTGATCTGATTATAGCCCGAGTACGCATCCATGAAGCTCAACAACTCATGTCCCGACGTGGCATCCACCAACTGGTCGATTCTCGGGAGTGGGTAACAATCCTTCGGGCAAGCCTTATTCAGATCGCGGAAATCAACACACATCCGCCACTTCCCATTGCTCTTCTTCACCAGCACCGGGTTAGCGACCCAAGTCTGGAATCGGAGCTCCTTGATAAACCCAGCATCGAGCAACCTGCCCACTTCCTGCTGGATTGCGATCCTCTTATCTGCGCCCATCGGACGCCTCTTCTGCGCGATAGGCTTAATCGCGGGATCAATCTTTAGCTCGTGCACGATCACATCGGGGCTGATTCCTGGCATGTCACTCGGGGACCAGGCAAACAGCTCCTTGAACTCCTTCAGCAGTTCAATCAATTCTCGGGCCCTTTCGTCAGACAGGGCGGACCCGATTTTCACCTTCCTCTGAGGTCCATCAATCTCGACCTCCTTCAAATCCTCCATGGGGGCGGGACGCCCAAACTCCTCTCTAGGATCGACATCGGTCTGGAGGATAGCCATGGCCTCCCGTCTCTTCCGTCGAGTGGCATTAACGTAGCACCTCCTGGATGCCACCTGGTCGCCCTTGACCTCCCCGACTCCGTGGTCAGTCGGGAACTTCATCTTCTGGTGCACAGTCGAGGCAACTGCCATCAGGGGGTTGATGGTGGTTCTCCCGATAATCGCGTTATAGGTCCCCGCGGACTCAACTACCACAAACTCCACGTTCCTCCTCTCCGATTTCCACCCACTACCAAACTCCACTGGTAAGGTGATCACTCCCAGCGGATAGGAGGTAAAGCCAGAGAATCCAACCATCGGGAAGTTCACCTCCTTCAGGTCCTTCTTCGTTTTCCCCATGGCCTCCAGCGCATCCATAAACAGAATATCGGAGGAGCTCCCTCCGTCGATCAGAATCCGCTTCATCTCGTACCCATCCACGTCCAAGGTCACGACCAAGGCGTCATCGTGTGGAGTCTCCACACCTACTAGATCCTCCGATGAAAAGGAAATCACCATCTCTTCCTTCGAGGTCCAAGATCGGGACCTCTTACCCAACACCACAGCAGCGGGAATTCTAGAGGCATAAACCTCCCGAGAGGCCGAGGTATCACCTCCCGCAGCAAATCCTCCATGAATCACATTGATAGTGCCCCGCTTCTCCTTACGGGCACCAGAAGACTCCAGCTCAGACCTCTTCTTCTTTGGGGACCGATCGCGGGATTGGGAACGGGACCGCGAGCGGGATCGAGAACGGGATCGAGAACGGGATCGACACCACTTCTCCCCGACCAACTTCCTTAAGCTTTCCCTTCTGGATCAGCTTTTCGATCTCCTTCTTCAGCTCCCGACAATGATTAGTGTCGTGACCATTTGCGCGGTGGAACCGACAGTAACGATCGGTGCGGGATCCCAAAAATTCTCCTTCCTTCTTCGGGGGGGTACCTGGAGATACCCTGTCGTTCCATGACCGTTAACACCTCCGCCATAGAGCTGTTGAGAGGAATGTTATGATCCTCCCGCCTGTTCTTCTTCGAGGAACGCCTATCCTCCCTTCGATCAGAGCGGTCTCGACTCCGACTGCTCTCGGATTTATCCTTCGACTTACGGTCGTCCAAGGGTTTGAGAGACTGCTTTCCCTTATTTGACTTCGGGGGCTCAAGCTCTCCAGCGGCTATTTTCGACTCCTGGACGTCGATTTGCCGCTTCACCCTTTTCTGCAATGCTTCCATATTCCACACAGCCTTCTCAGCCACGATGTGCATCAAGTCGGAACCGTAGGGCGCTGTTAGGTTCCGAATGAAGGTACTGATGGTCTCACCCTCCCAAATCTCCTCGTCAATCTCCGCCACACTGGCAGTGTATCGCTGGTAATAGTGTGCCAGCGACTCATCAGGCCTCTGCACCACCTGGGCCAGGGACCTCACACTCTTCAACAGACGTCGGCGACCCTGGTACTGCTGAATAAAGCGGTCGTTCATATCAGCCCAACAAGTGATGCACCCTGGGGGCAGACTGAAGAACCAGGTCAGGGCTCTCTCACCAAGTGTGTTTGGAAACAGTGTACACACGATATCTTCATTCGGGGCTCTGCCCAGACACCATGAGGTGCTTCTGGACATGACGAACCGGATCTCCCTCGCCATCATACTCCTTAATCGTGAGGATACCCAGCCCTGGCGGGGCGAGGGTGTCTATCAGTCGGGAAACAAAGGGATGAGAGGATCGATCCCTCAGTTCCGACAGCAGCGGCTTCTGCTCTCCCATGCAGATGTTTACGATCTTCACCACTTGATCGAGGGTAATAGGACCATTAAGGGGAATGGTCCTATGCTGTACGGGTCCTGGCCCATCGACCACAAATCGCTATGACTGAGCGGGCTCCTTACCCTTGTCCTGGCTCCGAGGTTGGGCCTCTTGCACATTCTGAACCTCTGCTGGTGGGGGCACTTCCTCCTGTCTCCTCGCAGCCTCTCTCCGATCTAAGAGAGCCTCCACGGCCGCCAAAAACATCGGCATGGCCTCCGCCACAGCCTTCGTCAGGTCCACATTTGGAGGAGCCTCCTGCTCCCTATTCTCTTGGTGCTGAGCAGCATCTTCGGGGACTTCGTTGTGCCCCCCTGTCTGGGAGACCTCAGCAGGAAGATTCTGGTCCTCAGCACGCTCCGGTGGCGAATTCAGAGTCGTCCCAGCAGGATGACGGGAACCACCAGATTGTCCTTGTCT
This sequence comes from Clarkia xantiana subsp. parviflora, assembly GCA_036873135.1. Lineage (NCBI taxonomy): Eukaryota > Viridiplantae > Streptophyta > Magnoliopsida > Myrtales > Onagraceae > Clarkia > Clarkia xantiana. The sequence goes on from JAPTYO010000004.1 coordinate 27,048,762, forward strand.
TCTTTGCTTGCCAGCCGCCATTGAACGAGTAGAAGTCATACTAGCTTTTTGTCACGCTTCCCACAGACGGCGCCAATGTTGGATCACGGTGGAACTCCGGTACGGTCTTTGACGACGATCCGAGCTCCTTCGCTCCACGTAATCCTGCAAGAGGGGATAGACCGGGCGGTGACCCGGAATCCCTCTCCGATGCTTAAATGAGTATCTCGTATGAACTGGCAAGCAGCAATCTCAAAGAGTGTATATCAAAACGTAATGTGTTCTGAGGTAACCTCTGCCCTTTATAGGCGAAGAGGTACCTCAGTTACCTGGTGAACCGTTGGGGTGGTTAGCCCATATTCCGCGTATCTCGGGCACGATCCCGTCTATCTAGGCCATGATCTCGCTTATCTCGGCCACGCTCCGCGTATCTCGGCCACGATCCCGCCTATCTAGGCCATGATCTCGCTTATCTCGGCCACGCTCCGCGTATCTCAGCCTCGACCTCTGATAGGAAGTCCCGATTAATATCGGGGACTCCAGAGTTATCTCATTGTGTCACCGCTCGGGGCCCCACGTCATCGTGACAGGGCCAATCATTCTCAGGGATTCATCATCGGGGCCTACTTAAAGGCATCTTATCGGGAGCATCGAGCTCACCTATCGGGACCGACTCTGTCGGGACCTTTCATCATCGGGACTCCCTCCGTCGGGACCTTTCATCATCGGGACTCCCACTGTCGGGACCCTTCGCCTTGGTCTTCTTGACCTCCATTTAGGGCCTAGTGGACCTATTCACCGTTTCCTCGCCGTTAAAGGGCCTAACGGCCATAGTAGCGAGACCCATCATACTGCTCATTATTTTCCGTCTTCTCTCTCGATTATGCATTTCACTCTCTAGGTTTTGACGATCTTCTAGTAACTTTGATCTACTCTTGGTGGCTGACAACACTAAATCATCAATCGTGCCCCTAGCTAGTAATTCTTTCGGGCATTTAGATCTTCAACCTAACCAACTCTCGCTCGACCCTTTTGTGGGAGCGATATCCATTAGCCATATAGGAGATAAGTACAACCCCCTTTTACCCCTGCCTTCTTCCTGAATTTCGTTTCAAGGGGTACGGGGCTTTCATCACCTTTCTTTATAAAGGCGAGACCTTTGTTTCTCTTTACTAGTTGCTCGTCGGTCTACGCTTCCCGATTCAACCCAACTTTAATTGGGCGTGCGAGTTATGCCTCGTCGCACCCACCAATTTGCTTTATTGCGATAATAAGGCTGCCATTCAGATTGCCAACAATTATGTTTTCCTCGAAATAACTAAACATATTGAGATAGATTGTCATTTGATTAGAGATAAGATTTTGGATGGTACTATTACTCCTGTTCATTTGCGTATATGTGATCAGCTAGCAGATATTTTTACTAAACATCTGGGCGCTGAAAAACATTGTATTTTTTCTTCTAATCTTGGTTTGAAGAACATTTTCAGTGAAGAACATTCGAACCCGGTCGAATCGTCCGATTTAAGAACCAGATAGCTTGCCTGTTCAGTATCCGGTCCGGTTCTGATAACACTGGTTAACTGTATATATATATAACCCAAAAATAATTGTGGACTCAACACAACAAATTCCTTCACGGATGGATATCACTACCGTAAATAATGCCTACCCAGAAGGGTAAGTACAGAGTTCAGACCCTTTCCAACTTTTGAATCGACTGTTTATTTAGTTTCCTTTTTATTTTTCTTAATCAAAATTCCATCCAAAATTCCACTGCCCAGTCTCTTCTATATTCCATTCTCTGCTTCCTCCTTTATGTCTACATAGATATTCGATCCTCTCTATATTCTAACGCGCGCCAAAGAATCCACCTTTCCAATGATTCTGCCAAATATGAAGGAATATGCCGCATTTTAAGGCTGTCTGAACGAGCGAGTTGCTGTGTTAGCTGTTGGAGCGATGAAGATCGATGAGTTGAATGATGTTGAGGAAGACAAAGATGAGGGTGTTCTTAACGGGAGTTTGATTGTGAGCGTCGATGCCAAGCGAGCCTTGGTCGGGGCGGGCGCTCGGATCCTGTTCTACCCGACACTCTTGTACAATGTGTTCAGGAACAAGATTCAGGCCGAGTTTCGATGGTGGGACCAAGTCGATCAGGTTTCTTGCCCCTCCACTTTCCAATTGGTGTTCTTGTTCGTGAAATTTGTGTGCTTGTTTTGCAATTTGCTTTTCATTTCAGCTCTGTAATCTCTATTCTTGACGGTTTCCATCAGTTGCTGATAGCATCATGGTAAGTGGGATATTGTTTGGTCTTGCTGAAGATTTGAAAATCCTCAAGCAATTGAAAGTACCATATAGGATTAGACCTAGCCAGTGATTTTGCGCAAGTATTATATATATATAACAAAAGGGTCGAAGTAGATTTGGATGATCTGTTCTTTAAAATAGAACTGACTCTTCCAAACTCAAACCACTGAAATAGTCGAATTTGATGCATAAACCATTCATATTCCATATTTAGGCTTGACTGAGTAGTACAATGAAGTTTGATCTAGATTACTTTAATTGTTTTTACATTTGTTGACCTAAACTTAATAAAAGCTATCAAATATGTTTGGTTTTGTCTGGCAGAGAATTTGCATTGACATATGAATGGCGGGTGAATATATATATTGAGAAATTTTCCTGGTTAGTTAATTAGAGTTGGTTTTGTTGTTGTTTGCAGTTCCTTCTGCTCGGAGCAGTTCCTTTCCCGAAGGATGTTCCAAAACTGAAGCAGCTCGGTGTTGGTGGGGTTATCACTCTAAATGAGCCTTATGAAACTTTGGTTCCCTCTTCATTATATCAGGTAAATCACAACTCTTCTAAACTGTAAATGTTTGTGCTCGGTCAGTAGTACTATATATGCATATGCTGCTCACTTCATTTAAAATGTGATGATATTTGAAGTCCACTGTAATGATTTTTAGGATCATGGAATCGATCACTTGGTGATCCCTACAAGAGACTATCTCTTTGCTCCCTCTCATTCCGATATCAGCAGAGCCGTAGAATTCATTCATAGTGAGTAGATAAATATGGTTCCATCAGATTCTTGGCTTGACTTTTCCCTTTTTTGTACTTACACCTGATATTTGTTATTGTAATGTAGGAAATTCAAGTTTGGGACAATCAACATATGTGCATTGCAAAGCAGGACGAGGAAGGAGCACTACAATTGTATTATGCTATTTGGTGAGTTAATTACTCTACTGTAGTCGGCCTTAATTGGTGTGTACATATGTTTAGAAATGGGTCCATTTTGTTTTTGTTAGGTGGAACACAAGCAGATGACACCTTGTGGTGCCCTTGAGTATGTGCGGTCAAGAAGGCCTCGAGTGCTTCTACACCCTTCACAATCGAAGGTGGTAACTAAATACAATTACTTCGATCAAGTAAGGTATTTGTTGAGTAAAAATGAGTTATTTGTGTTGTTGGATTGTTTAGGCTGTTGAAGAGTACTACAAGAATCAACAGAAAGGCGCTGTATCGAGGTGCATGAGCAGTGTGGATGGTGTATTGATCACAAAGGCAGATCTTGAAGGGTATCACAGCTGTTGTGAAGAAGAAGAGGATGAGAATAATAAGGAGATGGGGATTGTGAGGACAAGCCGCCCCATGATTGCTAAGTTATCTTGCCTCTTTGCTTCCTTGAGAGTTTCTGGTGGTTGCGGGGCCGAGCGCCTCTCTGTGCCTGAGGCACGGGCCTGTTGATGCAGTCTCACCACTTGGACAGATAGATGATGAGGATGTCCTGATGGTGTTATGTGGGTGGTTCTACTGCTGGCTTTGATTCATGTTGTGACCACCACACACTCCAGTGGCAATGTAATCAGTTGCTTGTATCGCAAGGATATTTGTAGAAAGAGTAATAAATAAAATTACAGGCTTGGTTTTGTGCATCTTCCCCCAATGCTTCTCCGTAACCACCAAGTAACGATGGCCGATCAAAAAAAAAAAAAATCGGAGTTTGAGTCGGTTTTTGTTAACATGTTTGTCTAGCTAGCTGTTGGCCAATGATTTAAGGGTTAAGAACCTATAAACTGTCTGAAGTTTGCTCCATGTGAGATTTTTGTGTTTGAAGTTTAAAATGTTAAAACGGACAGTCTCAGGTTTCATTTTTGTTGAAATTTGGTGTCTCAGTGTAATTCCTTTAGAGAAGCTAATCCCGACGAAACCGGCTGTCAAATAAGAACTTTCATACACGCTCACTTCTCGTCACCTTGCCGGACCGTCACCTAAGAAGGTGGCCACATCCGCACAAGTAAATCTCGCTCTATTGTCGCTGAAAATCACTCCACACCACTCTGCTGGAAACATTTTCTTTCGGATGTTCAAGTTTTAGGAGAAATTTGGTGATTTTATAAAAAGTAAAGAGTGGTGGATTATGAGTGGGTGAAAGGGTCGGTGAAAATGTTTGAATGGAGAGAAAAAGACGCGCGAAGGCACCAAATTTCAACAAAAATGAAACATAGGACTGTCTATTTCAACATTTTAAACTTCAGTCACCAAAATCTCATATTGAGTAAACTTTAGACAATTTGTAGGTTCTTAACCCAAGATTTTATGAAATAATATAGAGTTATTTTTTTTTAAAAAAAAAAATCTTAAAGCCGATACTATATAAATAAAGAACGAAAACAAACAAGCCTAGGACACCCGTAATGGATACGGGATGTCCTATGCTACCCAAGTTCCTATTACAGACAAATTCGCAACACGTGAGGTAAGTTTGTGTGCTCTGGATACATTCATTCTAGGTACAACAAAAACCAAAGCCGAAAGGGAATTTAATAAAAACTGGATATCCTGGATGACACCGAACACTGATGGTTTGCAGCCTGCAAAGAAGGACTCGATCTGGTGTAGCAGTTTAGTCGAATCTGTGAAGAGGACGTGGAGGTCCTGGAGATACGAATGGTCTAATAGTAGGCCTGCCCTACAATCTAATCCTACCGCCAAAAGTGGGTCATCACCCGTAGCTGAGACTGCGGAAGCCGCTACAGTTCTTCCCGAATCGTCTACCAAAATAGCGCCTCCAAATACTAAGTTCGACCCGGCCCGAACTGCTCCATCGCACACAATAGTGAGCCTAGTGTGCGATGACACTCTTCTCCTGGTGTTCATGCCTTCGGGGGCGGAGGTGGTGCCTCTGGTTCCTGTGTGAAGCATAAGCGCATCAAAATTATCATTAGTTATAGACGCAGTACACCCTATGGTAGCTATCGGATTAGGGCATCTAGGCCTAAAAATAATAACATTTCTATCTAGCCAAATACCTCAATTACAATACATTTATTAACTAATAATTCCTCAAAATTCCTAGAGGACGAATCCCCTGATCCCATGAAAAGCCAGTCGAAGATAGTCCTACATGGCACGTCCATAGTATGAATCCTGAACGACTACATAAACCATATTCTTTGGGCAAACGGGCATATCCACATGAGGTGATCCCAAGTTTCATTTGTGATGGAGCAGAAGTGACATTTGGGGTTAAAGGAGGGAATTCTCTTGTGTAGGGCCTGCCCGAGTGGAAGCCTGTTATTACAACATTTCCAGATAAACATTGGTATCTTCAGAAGCAGTTTGACACACCATATTTTTTTTTTCAAATCGACGAATTAGCAATCGTAGGGGTTGAAGCCGAATTCCAATGTTGTTCTGATATGAGTAGTGCTTCTATAAAATGATATCCAGTTTTTACAGAGTAGACGTCGGACTCATTGTGGAGCCATAAAAACATGTCTTGTGTAAAAAACCGGAAGGCCGATTTGAGCGATCGCCGTCTTGACCACAATAGGTAACTATATCGGGAGTGAACTTAAATCCCAACTTCTATTAACCAAGAACTGGCTGTAATTTAGCGATTTGAGCGAGCGCCATCTTCCACCATTTATCAGAATTCGCTGTAATTTAGTTAACGTCCTCCATACCAGTGAGTGATAAGGGTGGGCCTTGGCTGTGAAGAAAGAGTAAACATCATAATTTTATAAAATGATATCTGGTTTTTACAGAGTAAACGTTGGACTCATTGTGGAGCCATAAAAACATGTATGTTGTATCAAAAATTGGAAGGCAGATTTGAGAGATCGCCATCTTGACCACAATGGGTAACTGTATCGGGAGTGAACTTAAATCCCACATTCCATTAACCAAGAACTGACTGACTTTGGTGTTAAGAGTTTGGGAGGTGTTCTGGGACGGTGTTTTGGGGCTCACCCAATCCTTAAGAAGTCCAAAGTTAGGAACCTAGGGATCGGTCCAGAAGTTAATGTTCTTTTCATTGCCAATGTGCCATCTTCCACCATTTATCAGAATCCGCTGTAATTTAGTTAACGTCCTCCATACCAATGAATGATAAGGGTGGGCCTTGGCTGTGAAGAAAGAGTAAACATCAGAATTTTATAAAATGATATCTGGTTTTTACAGAGTAAACGTCGGACTCATTGTGGAGCCATAAAAACATGTATGTTGTATCAAAAATTGGAAGGAAGATTTGAGAGATCGCCATCTTGACCACAATGGGTAACTGTATCGGGAGTGAACTTAAATCCCACATTCCATTAACCAAGAACTGACTGACTTTGGTGTTAAGAGTTTGGGAGGTGTTCTGGGACGGCGTTTGGGGGCTCACCCAATCCTTAAGAAGTCCAAAGTTAGGAATCCAGGGATCAGACCAGAAGTTAATGTTCTTCCCATTGCCAATGTGTCATCTTCCACAATTTATCAGAATCCGCTGTAATTTAGTTAACGTCCTCTATACCGGTGAGTGAGGGGTGGGCCTTGGCTGTGAAGAAAGAGCTCTATAGCAGGTATTTGTTGCGAATGCAATTCACCCAAATCGAATCTTGATTAGTAACCACAAGCAGCCTGTTTCGTGAGAAGCGCCAGGTTGAAGGCATTCATGTCTATAAAGCCTAACCCTCCCTCAAACTTTGATTTACAGAGCTTATCTCAACTAATCCATGGAATTCCTCTCTTTTCCGCAGTTGTGTTCCACCAAAATTGTCTAAAGAGCTTTTCCATGTTTGAAGAGGTTTTTTTAGTAAGGTTAATGCACGACATGATGTACGTTGGGATTGAAGTCGCTGTAGCTTTCAACAAAATTTATTTTCCAACCGGGGACAAGAGCTTGTTCATCCATCCTTGGAAACGAGACTTGGTGCGTTGAATAATATTTTGCCCTATCTGTGTCTTCTGTTTTGCCTAGTCAATAGGTAAACCAAGATAAATTTCTTCAGGAAGCATTCCTCTAAACCCCCAAGAATTTGAGAAATTTGGAGAAATTTGGTCAGCGTCTTGTTGGGAAACATTCGCGTTGTACCGTATGCTAGATTTGTTATAATTGATGAGTTGTCCCGACTCGTTTTGGTAAGCATCCAGGACTTTCTTGAGGTTATTGGCATTATCTGGCTGAAATTTTAAAAGTTTTTTTTTTTAATTTAAAATTTTTGAATTTTTTTGGGTGATTTTTTACTGGCCATGTTTTTCATGATGTTCATAGTGAAGTTTGATTTTCATGATATTCAAGAAAAACAAGAGTTTTATTAAATTTAAACTTTGGAATCTTGATCTTTGAAAGATTTGATCTTAAAATTTGACCAATTGCCCTAAAATTGGTGTTTTCGGCCGAACCCTCACTTTAGTGTTCAAGGTGAAATTTTTAATTTCTTAGTCCACAAGCAACCTAAAAGTGACCGAAAATATTGACAAATATTTTAGTAAGTTTCGGCCGAAATATTGCATGCCTATGGATTAGGCCAAAATTAGGGCTAGATTCACAAGATAATTGTGGATAGTAACTATCAATATATCTAGCACAATATTAGGGATCTAGATAATATTGATAATATAGTTGCCTAAAAGATTGAGAAAATATATATTATTGATGAAATATATATCACTAAAAATTGAATATTGACAATAATATATATTCTAAAAGATATATATAATATATATATATATATATATATATATATATATATATATATATATATATATATATATATATATATATATATATATATATATATATTGTTGCCAATTATATATATGTATATACATTGTTGATTGATTATATATCTCTAAATATAGAATCTTGACAATATATATATATATATATATATATAGAAAATTGGACATTATTTAATAATCAATTGTTACTTGGAGGCCAAGTTATGTTTTTACTGGACTTCAAAACCCTACTTGGCCCACAAGTAATAATTCGGATCGAACCCTATGAGCGGACCGAACGGGTCGAACCGAACCGGGCGAGTTACACGGGTTGAACCGGAGCGGGTCAAACGCCGGGTTTTCTCAATCGGTCCGACCCATTCGGGCCGGGGCGGACTGGGGCAACTAATATTGGTCGAACCGACCCGGTTGAGTGGCAAACCGAAATCCTATTTTTGAACCGAACCGGACTGCCGAACCTTAATACCGGACCAGTCCGAACCGGTCTAAACCAAACCTGAAATTAATTAATTCGAACCGAATTAATAAAATAAAATAGGATGGTCAAATTTTTAAATCCTAATGTTTTTCGAACTTTAAATTACCTACAAAATTCTAAAAGGTTTAATATTTCATCAATTTATTTAAACATGATGCATAGTTTCGATTATGGGGATGGATCTTAGAAATGCATGATTTTGGGACTGAAACATTTAGTGGACTGAATTGCAATTGCTATTTAATTGATATTATTGCATGATTAGAACTGTCGTCTTGACTATGTCAAGCTAGCTGGATTATGCACATTGTGGGTAGAGCCCTGGTTTTCAATTAATGAGTTGCACACTAGGATATACATGTTGTGATAGTTGAAATTTCCTAGGATTCATGTCTAGAAGTACGCATGAATTGCAAGTCAGCCCCAAATGTTTTAAAAGCAGAAATCAGTCGCCAAATATGCATGTATGAATGATGTGATCATGCATGATGCGTATGCATAAATGTTGAGGATGGATTTGTAAGCATATGGTAATGGGCGCCGTAAATGGAAGCCCATTAAATGTATAGGTTGTTAGATTACGGGGAGTAATCACAACGGATGCTTAAACAAAGTATATGCTAGAAATTAGAATTACGCAGCGGAAGATTCGCACATACCTTTAAGATGATCTGTATACCCAAGATCTTCTCTGGAGGGAGTTCACGATCCTCCGGTCGGGACCCGTAGAAGTTCTTGTTAGAGAAGCCCTACGTGGTGTAAGCTCCACAACAAAGCATCTGATCGATTCTTGGCACGGGGACAGATCTCTGCAGTGTTTTCTTGGAAAGCAAATTGGCACACCCTTGGTGTAGTGAAGGGTTCGGCCGAAACCTAGGTGGTGTGGGGTTGAGGGTTTTTTCTGTCTAAAACACTCTAATGAGTGAATAGTGATTAACCCTAAAAATCCCTTAACACCTCTTATTTATAGGAGTAAAGTACCCTCATAATTTCGGTCGGCCATTAGTATAGGGAGGCCCAATTTTGGGCCTCTCATATCAATTGAGATTTGGGTCTGGCCCAATTACCCTAATGTGACATTTACCCAAGTTCATTAGGTAAACTATACATATTATGGGCTACCAATTACAGCGCCCATCACCATATGCTTACAGCTCCCACTCGCCGGAATGGGAGGGTGCCTGTTAATGTATTATCGTCCAAATCTGCATCAACATTTTACTCCTTCGATCTGCTCCTTGCTTCCGAATAGTTCATACGAGGTTTGCCGTGCGACCGGCGGATACGACAGGCATCGTGCTACTCATCTGTTAGGAGTATTGTAGCGCCCGCGGAACGTTGATTCCCTTTTCTCCAATCAACCTGTTATAAACAACATTTATATTGTACCGCGATGTATCCTAGGTCAACTGTTAATTCTCCTTTTTCCTAGTTTCCACATAGGAACACTTCTCCAAGGCATCCGTACATGTGTTCACAACCTTGAACTAATATCCGGTTGGTGGCCACCTAGTGAATACAAGAGTCGGTGAATTACAGGTGAACGTGACCATCCCCATCACTCATATCCTTAGTCAGACCCAACCGGTTTCCAAAGACGTGGTCACTGGGCCTTTTTGTTCAGTACTACACTCGTACGCCGGGAAGCGAGCATTGGGCCTGTCCTTAGATATGAGTTCCGAGTCCGTGAGGATACTTTAGGTGCCTCTTCATAAGTCTCCCGGGATCAATCGCACGCTCGAGGTGAAGAAGTTTGCGCTCGCCAGAATCACGAGGATTCCTTCCTAGCACAACCGAGCTGTGACCCCGTGGTCGAACGTGGCACGCGCAGTATGAAACACACGTTAATAGCATACCTGAACCTTTTGGGTTGACATGAAAGGGATATGTCAATCATGCTATCACAGATTCTCATCTGCCCCAGGATGTGGTTAAATGACGAAAGAAGTTCATCTCGGCGATATTTCATGTCGAGTTACTTCGAAACTAGATGATCGTCTTGCTTAATCAGGTTTACCCCCTGACTCTTAGCCAGTCTTGCTTGGTAGAAGCCTCACTCCACCGCAAGACTTTCATACCTGTGTGACTAGGTAAGGCCCACATTCGACATAGTTTGGCAGATGATTGCGTCCTCCTACTACTTAGTTTATAGACTGTAATTCTGATGTAATCAAAACATTATGAAGTCGATTGATCATAAACTAAGTTGCAATTCTTTCACTTACAAAATGTAACTTTCTAGTATCAAAATATTATCACAGATACATGCCATTTCTAAACCCTACGCAATCCAAGCAGTTTTACATGCTTTTCGAATATCTCCCTGCGTAGTGGTTTTGTTAATGGGTCAGTTACCAAGTTATTGGTGGACAAGTATTCCATAGTGATTATATTGTCTACTACTATTAAAATTTAGCATGAAATTATTTCTCATCAATGTGTTTGGTCCTACTATGGTACTTCGGATTCTTAACTGCCGAAATGGCTACTTGACTTTCAGAGAAGACCTTCACAGGTTTATTCTCAACATCACCACCAAGCAGTGCAGTTAGAAGCCCTTTGAGCCAGACCGCTTCCTGTGCATTCTTTAGAGAGAGAGAGCTACGAATTCTGATTCCATTGTGGACAGCGCGACTTAGGTTTGCTTCTTCCAAGCAAACACTCCAGAGATCTATCCCCGTGCCAAGAATCGATCAGAGCTTTGCTGTGGAGCTTGCGCCACGTAGGGCTTCTCTAACAAGAACCTCTACGTGTCCCAACCGGAGGATCGTGAACTCCCTCCAGAGAAGATTTGGGTCTACGGATCATCTTAAATGTACGTGTGAATCTTCCGCTGCGTAATTCTGATTACTAGCATGTACTTTGTTTAAGCATCTGTAGTGATTAATCCCCGTAATCTAACAGTGGTATCAGAGCCTGTGTTAGGAGTTCATGATTTTGATAAATTGATGTTCTTGAAATTTAAGATTAAAAACCGAAAATTTTAAGAAGAGAAATTTAAATTTTCGATTTTTAGGGTTTTGGTGAAACCGAAATTTTCATGATGTTCATGATCTTCAAGAAAAGAGTAATGTTTATCAAAATCAAACATCGGATTGAAGATCTAATTAAAATTTGATCTTAAAATTTGACCACTTGTTCCGAATTTTAGTGTTTTAGCCGAAACCCTAGGTAAATTACAAGGTCGAATTTTCAATTTTTTAAGCACCAATGGAAAGAATATTTGGCACAGATTTTAAGTTATATTGTTTACCATATTTTAATTTTTAATTAAGGTAAAAATATATCTATAATTGGGAACATAAGGATAGATTCACATAAATATATAGAAATATATATCACTATCAATATATCTAAATATTTAATAGGGTTAAAGATAATATTTATAGATTTAATTGCCTAAAATATTGAGAAAATATATTGTCAGTATATTTGTTACCCTATTTAAGGTATTGACAATAAATAAATAAATATATTATATATTGTGTCGATTTTTACATATATATATATATATATATTGTTGATTGATTTAATATTATGTTTTAATATGGTTCGAAATTTATATATATATTTAATATTGGAAATAATTTTTTATAATTAATGTTATTTGATGGCTAAGTTAAACATTTTTGGACTTTAAACCCAACTTGGGCCACAAGTAAACATTTCGGCCCAACCTTTTAAATTTTAATTATTGGGCCGGTCCATTATGTCAAACCGGGACGAATCTAAATCGAACCGGGTTTTCTCAATCGGTTCGACCTTATCGGGTCGGGTCGAACCGGGATAATTAAGTGGATCTAACCGAACCGGGTTTTGTGTGTTGAACCGAACCAAACCCTATTTTATTGGACTGGTTCGGACCGAACCAGATTTTATAAATAAAACCGGACCGAACTGAACCAGATTTTAAATCGGACCGAACCAAACCGAATTTATTAGACCGGACCGAACTGGACCAAACCGGACCAAAATTGGCTGAATCGAAATGATTTTCAAAACCGAATTTAAGTCAATTAAATAAAATAGGATGGTCAAGTTTTAAAATCCAAATGTTTCTGAACCTCTAAATGGACTACAAAGTGCTCATAGGGTTGCTAACCTTTATGCCTTGTTTCGATTATGGGGATGGATATCGGAGATACATGTTTTTGGGACTGGATTAATTAGATGGCTGAATTGCAATTGTTTATTATTCAATATATATTAATACATGATTAGAAATGTTTTCTTGACATAGTCAAGCTAGCTGGAAATTGCATGTCGTGGGTAGAGCCTTTGTTAAATATATGGAATGCGCACTAGGATAGAGATGTTGTGATGGTTGGAGATGCCTAGGATTCATGTCTAGAATGTTGCGTAATTGAATATAAGCATGAATTGCAAATCAGCCCCTAATATTTAAAATTATTTTAAAACCGAAAACCAGTCGCCAAATATGTATGATTGTTGCGGAATTTTTCATGTTTGATACGTATGCTAGAATATGTTGAGGATGTAATTGCATTTGATAATTTACTTGGACGTAGAATTATGTATGAAAGCATGAGTTCCTTGGAACATTAGACGTATGACGTGTAAGCATGAGTGTGATTTGTTTGATGAATGTTACTTGCGTATGATAATTTACATGATTAGTAGCATTATATATGCATGAGTAAATTCATCGGAATATTTTCCAAAATACAAAGGGCCTTGGGAAAGCCAAGATCGGGTATGGTTGTTTTAAAATTCCCGTTTCGGTAACTTGCGATTAAAACCGTTTAAAAATACTAATCTATTGGATCGAAAACGGCGGTAATGTGAACTCTTTCACAGCCTTCTTCCATTGGTTTACTGGTGGTCGGTGGTTTAGATGACTGATGAATCATTATTTGACGGATTCAATCTTAATAGATATCTGATGTATGCAATTCTTTCTCAAAATGTTATTGTCTACCTAATTTTGCATAACCATCAATGTGTTAGTTTTCATGGCTGACCCGGTACAGTTCTACGAACCACGCAATCTGGACGGCATGGATTACGATGCACGGAGAGATAATGTTATGGATCTTCTGATCGCTTAGAATCTTGACGATCAGGTCAATCCGACGGCAGATGGGCTGAGCTTGGACGAATACAAAAATCCACATGAAAGCAACAGCAAGAAAAGGTTGAGGAAGGATCGAAATGCACGAGAGTTGATCCTCTCGCAGCTGTCAACTGAAGTAGCAGAAGAGTTTACACAACTCAGCGCATTCCATCTTTGGTGTGCCATATACCTTCGCTTCAGTAAGGGTAAAGCCGCTGAAGCTAGAGCCTTTATGGCGGAATACTTCAGTATTCTATGCAGTGATGACGGCATAATAACCTATCATGATCCCGCTGATGAGTTGGACGTATGGACTCGGACTCAGAAGGTAATGGGGATGTTTCCTCTTTCATGGTTTGTTAACGAGACAGGCCTAACGCGTTTGATCAAATCGATCAAGACGACGATAGACCTATTCGAAACAGATGAGAAAGAAGGAAATTTTCCAAAAGAGCCCGAGGCATTCGATGAAAGATTCATCGGTATGCTGAAATGCTTGGAACCCCCCAGCAAAAAGAAGTCTAAATGATGATCCGGTGCTTTACTCACCATGATATCAGTACCTTTTTTGGGTACATTTCGTTAAGACAACTAGTCCATCAAACTTCTTCATGACTACTTCGAGTTTGAGATTTGAGACCCCAGTATTGCTCAGTGTTGGTTTTTCTATTTGTATAATTTATGAATTCGGAATACATTGTTTAGGTTTCATTGAATAAAGTAGTTACATTTCGATTCGAAAAGAGTTCTGCTTATCAAGATTAATTGACTCGGTTAAATACGGGATCGATCCGAAATAAGTAAATAACCAAAATAAAATTGACATCATAAATGATAGAATCAAGCAAATCCATACATTTCCTCCTACATCTAAGTCTATGGACTAGATCATGCCATTAAATCCATTGATTGCGTCGTTCTAAGAATTAACCGATTAAGATTCTTTATTTATTATTAGTACTCCATTGGATGACATAAACTGTAATGATAATCATATGCAAAACCGATAGGATTAAATTGTATTAAATTCAGAAATGAAACAATTTGACCGAAGGTTAAACTAGGGTAAGTTGCGCCTCGCGCAAATGCACCTCGAAAGAGGAAAACATCGTTTCAAAGTATGAGTTTAATACATAAGTTTTTAAAATGATGATGTGCTGAATTTTCGTTTGCATTCCATCGGAAATAACTTATTGATAACATTTACATCGGTAGGAAGAAGGCTTCGAAAGCTACTACGGCCTTGTAAAATTATCGACTGACGCATAAGGTGAAAACCTGAAATGCTCAGTTCGGAGATGGGATAAAATCTCTGAAATAAGTTAGCAAACAAAGAAGGATGAAGTCGGTTAAACAATTTGCCTTCCGTACGCCTTGAACGATAAGTCAGGCTAAGCATTCAAATCAAATGACACACTTCTATAAGCATAGTTTGTAAACATAAATGTTATAGTCACTTCGTCAAACGTTCCCTATGGGATGATGAAAAAATGATTCACATTAATGTAAAACTATGTTCCATTGTAATCGGTAAGACACGCCGCCATAAAAGCTGAAGAATGATAATGAGCTACTCATATCATCATGCGGCATTAATTTGCGCATTAAACACGTATTTAGGACAATAGTATGTTACTACTCTTTGAAAATACATGTTTACAGCTTAAAGACATGGTACCGTGGTCGAACATGTGACATTACATACTTGAGGACGAATTTTCCGATGCATTGACGTTTTCAGTACAATGAGTCTTGATCAGACAGAAGAGGATATTACTGACATTAGGTCCCACTTAATTCGAGTGTGAGAGATTTGAACCAACAACTCAAGTGAATGACATGGTAAATGATAATGGGAACATTTTCATAATAAATCCAGTGGGAGGTCTAAACACCTGCCACAAGTAACCGCTGTTGCTGTCTGGACGAATCAAATTGAACCTGATTATCGTAATGCTAAACCGAGGATGCCACAACTACCTATACTACCCATTGTTCCCAGTGGGAGTGATCCGAAAAACTTGGTTCCAGATCCTAGTGATCAAGGAATTCATCTTGGAAGTAAGATTCTGAGACCGAGAAGTCGTATAAGGAAAGTTGTCAGGTTATGGTTAAAGCACTCCTCTTGTACCCAATAGAAGTGATGCTCCGATGAGAAGCATCATCTCAAGTGGAAGAATTTATCCCAATTGGAAGAAATGCTCCGATAAGAGGTATTATTCCGAGTGGGAGAGACGTTAAGACTCATAGACGGGATAATCAAGCCTAGACGAAAGTCAAGGGCGTCGAACTTCTCCAAAGAAGTATCCCATCTGGAAGAGTGATAACCTCACTCTATCGACTGTCGACATGCATTGGAAAGACATCAAGTGGAGAAATGGAAGAAAATAATAAATGAGAGAGATCGCCTGAATGAAATCCATTAAAGTCAATAGTTGATTTACCTGCTAACCACAGCGGCATAAGGATAAGGTGAGTCTTGAAAGAAGGCTCGTCACTGATGGAAAAGGTCGAGCGATACACAGCTCGACTCGTTTCGAAAGGCTATACCCAACTTCACGGAGTGGACTTTGACAAAACATACTCAACACATGTGCATAAAACCACGGTGAAGGGCCATTCATGGTCCTGGTTGGAGGTTTCGGTTACGAACCTCACCAAGTGAGTATTAATACCGCATTCCTCCTCGAAAACCTGGAGGAAGAGATTTACATGGAGCAACCCGATGGTTTTATTACTCCTGGTAACGAATGTAAAGTTTGCAAACTCCAAAGGTCCATCTACGGTCTTAAACAGTCGTCTTAGCAATGGTACCGCAAATTCCACGAGGAAATCGTAGGAAATGGATTTGTGAATTTTCATGAGGATCCATGCGTGAATTATAAGACCTCCGGGTCTAAGTATGTCACCTTAACCTTAGGCGTGGACGACATATTTATTGCTGAAAACGACATGAGATTAATGAATAAGTCAAAGTCCTGGTTGGCATCTGTATTTGAGATGAAGGACATGGGAGAGGCGACGTATATCTTAGGCATTGAGACTATCAGAGATCGGGCTACCCGGAAATCATGTCTATCTCAAGAAGCTTACATCAACAAATTGTTGAAAAGATTCAGATCGCAGAATGCCAAAATTCGTGGAAACGCCAATGTTGTTTAGGTGTGCATTGTCAAAACGTGACGGCCCCAAGAACCTGGCAGAGCTTAAAATAGATAAAGGGTGAAGGATATTTTAGCATGTTCGGTAGTTTGTTCTACGCCATGCAATGCACCCGTCCGGATATCTGTTACGCCGTAGGCCTAGTAGCACGTTTCCTATCAGGTCTTGGTCATCAACATTTAAAGACTATAAAACGAGGAACTCGTTATCCGAAAAGGTACTGCCGACTACGAACTGTGCTATGAAGGCAGGAAGTTAGAATTGACCGATTACATTGACGCCGACCGCGGTGGTGATCCATATGATCGTAAGTCCACCACAGAAGGAGCACTCCTCCTTGCTAATGCCGGCATTTCATGGACGAGCAAGCAAATTGGCACACCCTTGGTGTAGTGAATGGTTCAGCCGAAACCTAGGTGGTGTGGGGTTGAGGGTTTATTCTCTCTAAAACACTCTAATGAGGGAAAAATGATTAACCCTAAAAATCCATTAACACCCCTTATTTATAGGAGTAAAGTGGACAAAAGTCCACTTTAACTTCCTTATAATTTCGGCCGGCCATAGTATAGGGAGGCCCAATTTTGGGCCTCTCGTGTAAATTGGGATTTGGGTCTAGCCCAATTACCCTAATGTGAGATTTACCCAAGTTCATTAGGTAAACTATACATATTATGGGCTACCAATTACGGCGCCCATCAACATATGCTTACATAGGTTACCTAAGACAATTGGGTAAATGTCATATTAGGACATTGGGCCAGACCCAAATCCCAATTGACATGAGGGCCAAAATTGGGCCTCCCTATGCATAGTGGCCGGCCGAAATACACTAGGTGGGTAAAGTGGACTTTTGTCCACTTTACTCCTCCTATATAAAGAGGGTGTTAGGGGTTTTATTAGGTTAATCCTTAATTCCTCCTAAGAGTGTTTTAGAGAGAAAAACCCTCCCCATAACTCCCTAATTCCGACCGAACCTACCACCACCAAAGGGTGTGCCAATTTGCCTTCGAGCAAACACTCCGGAGATCCGTCCCTGTCAAGAATCGACATGAGGCTTTGCTGTGGAGAATATACCGCGTAGGGCTTCCTTAACAAGAACCTCTACGGGTGCCGACCGGAGGACCGTGAACTCCCTGCTGCAGGATCTTGGGACTACGGATTACATCTGAGGTATGTGCGAATCTTCCACTGCGTAATATCGATTACTAGCATGTACCATGTTTATAGTATCCGTAGTGATTACTCCCTGTAATATAACAGTGGTATCAGAGCTTGTGTTAGGAGTTCATGATTTTGATAAATTGGTACTCTTGAAAGTTTTAAAATTTGGACCGAAAATTTAAGTTAAGAAAATTAAAATTTTCGATTTTTATGATGTTAAGTGGTCTGAAATATTCATGATGTTCTTAGGAAATTTGATGTTCATGATCTTTACATGATTTTTTTATCAAAATCGAACATTGGATTGTAGATTTTATTGAAATTTGATCTTGAAATTTGACCACTTGTTTCCAATTTAGTGTTTATTTCGGCCAAACCCTAAAATTACAAGGTAAATTTTTTTAATTTCTTAGGCTCCAAGAAAGCTAATTCGGCCGAAATTTGATGAAATATTGTTTACCATATTTTAATTTTTATTATAGGTAACAATATATCTATAATTGGAAACATGAGGATAGATTCACATTAAATATATAGAAATATATATAACTATAATTATATCTAAATATTTATTAGGGTTAAAGATATTATTGATAGATTTGGTTACCTAAAAGATTGAGAAAAATATATTGTCAGTATATGTGTTTCCCTATTTAAGATATTGACAATAAATATAATATATATTTATATATATGTGCCGATTTTTTACACACACACACACACACACACATATATATATATATATATATATATATATATATATATATATATATATATTGTTGATTTATTTAGTCTTAAAGATAGAATCTTGGCAATAAATATATATATAGTATTTGGCCGAATTATATATATGTATATATAATATTGGAAATTATTTTATATAGTTAATGTTACTTGGTGGCTAAGTTGAATTTTTTTAATGGATTTCAAAACCCTACTTAGGCCACGAGTAAACATTTCGGCACATACCTTTATTTTAAATTAATGGGTCGGTCCAATATGTCAAATCGGGACGAATTGAACCGAACCGAGTTTTCTCAAATTGTTCGACCTAATCGGGTCAGGTCAGACCGGGGTAACTAAGTGGATCTAACCGAACCGGTTTTGTGTGTTGATCCGAACCGAACCCTATTTTGTTGGACCGGTTCGGGCTGAACCAGATTTTGAAATAAAACAAGACCGAACCGAACCAGATTTTACAAAACTGGACCCGAACCGGATTTTTATGGACCGAACCGAACCAAACCGGACCGAAATTGGGGCTAGGTCCCAATGAACAGTGTAATTTGTGCAAACATGTGGTACCAAAAGGACCCTTAACCCTTCTGGTTATTATTGTTTCGGATTCATTGAATAAAGTAGTTACCATTTGATTTGAAATGAGTTCTCGTATCAAGATTAATCGACTCGGCTAGAAACGAGATCGATCCGAAATATAACTAAACCGAAGCAATAAGGCTATTGGGAATGGCTAAATCAAACAACTCCATACATCTTCTCCTACATCCAATTCTTTGAGTAAAATCATAATGCCATTAAAATCCATCGATTGCGTAGCTCTAAGAATGAACCGGTTATAAATCTTTCTTTATTAATTAGTACTCTATTAAATGAAATAATCAGTAATGATGATCATGTGCGAAACCGATTGGACTAAATTGATTTAAATTCAGAAATGAAACGATTTAACCATAAGTTCAAACTTTGGTAAATAGCGCCGCACGCGTGTGGACCTCGAAAGATGGAACACATCGTTTCAACATACGAGTTTAATGATGAAGTGTTTTAATGATTAAGTGCTGAATTTTTGTTTGCGTCCCTTTGGAAACAATTTATTGATAACGTTTACATCGGTAAGAAGTATGCTTCATAAGCTACCACGACCATGTAAAAGTATCAGCTGACGCATAGGGTGAAAACCCAAGATGCTCAGTTCGAAGATGGGATGAAATCCCTGAGATAAGTTTGCAAACGAAGAAGGATAAAGTCGGTGAAACAATTTTCATTCCATACGCCTTGAACGATAAGTCAGGTTAGGCATTCAAATCAAATGACACTCTTCAAGAAGCACAGTTCATAAACATAATGTTAGAGTCAATCTATCAGTAGATGGGATGAAAGGAGATGATTCACATTTATGTAAACCGTGTTCCAATGTAATCGATAAGACACGTCGCCGTAAAAAGCTAAAGAATGATAATGAGTTAAATCATATCATCATGCGACATTGATGTACGCATTAAACATGTATTTAAACCAAGAGTACGATAACTGCTCTTAGAAATACCTGTTTGAAGCTTTGAAAAATAGTGCCATGGTCGAACATGAGACATTATATCACATGAGGACGAATTTCCAATGCATAGTCTTGATCGAACAGGAGCATGTTTACACTGACAATCAGGTTCAACTTACTTCGAGTGGGAGATTTGAATCGGAAACACCAGTGAATGACATGGTAAATGATAATGGAAACATTTTCATAGTAAATCCAGTGGGAGGAATAAATCCTACCATATGAAATCACTGTTGCCGCTGAGACGAATCAAGTAGAACCTGATAGTCATATTGCTAAACCAGTAATGTCACAACTACCTATACTACCCATAGTTTCCAGAGGGAGTGGATCCGACCAACTTGGTTCAAGGACCTAGTGATCAAGGAATTAATCTCGGAAGTAAAACTCAGAGACCGAGAGATCGTCATAGGAAAGTTGTAGGTCAAGGTTCAAACACTGCTCTTATTCCTAGTGGGAGTGATGCTCCGATAAGAGGCATTATTCCGAGCGGGAGAAACGTTCAGACTCAAGATGGGATTAACTAGCCTAGACGAAAGTCAAAGGCATCAAACTTCTCCCAAGAAGTGTCCCATCGAGAAGGGTGAAAATCTCACTCTAACGGCTGTTGACGGGCATTGGAAAGGCCTCGAGTGGGGAAATGGAGGAAAATTATAAAAGAGAGAGATCGGTTAAATCAAAGCTATTATAGTCTATAGTTGATTTACCTGCTAACCACAGGGGCACAAGGATACGCCGAGTCCTGAAAGAAGGCTTACCACTGATGGAATAGGTCGGGCAATGCAAAGCTCGACTAATTGCGAAAGGATATACCCAACATCACGGAGTGGACTTTGACAAAATAGACTCATCGACTGTGCGTAAAACCACGGTTAGGGCCATTTATGGTCCTGGTCGCAGGTCTCAATCTCGAGTTGCACCAAATGGATGTTAAGACCGCACTCCTCCACGGAAACCTGGAGGAAGAGATCTACATGGAGTAACCGTAGGGTTTCAATACTCCTGGTAATGAACGTAAAGTTTGTAAACTCCAAAGATCCATTTACGGTCTTAAACAATCGTCTCGGAAATGGTACCGCAGATTCCACGAGGAAATCGTAGGAAAAGGATTCGTGAATCATCATGAGGATCCGTGCGTGTATTATAAGATCTCCAAGTCTAAGTATGTCATCTTAACCTTATACGTGGACGACATACTCATTGCCGCAAACGATGTGAGTTTTATGAACAAGTCAAAGTCCTGGTTGGCATCTGTGTTCGAGATGAAAGAAATGGGAGAAGCCACGAACATCTTAGGCACTAAAATTGCTAGAGATCGGGCTACCCGTAAATTATGTCTATCTCAAGAAGCTTATATCAAAAAATTGTTGAAAAGGTTCAGATTACAAGATGCCAAACCCGTGAGTACGCCGGTGGTGTTTAGGTGCGCACTGTCGAAACGTGACGACCCCAAGAACCTGGCAGAGTGAGAATAGATGAAGCGTGCAGAGTATTTAAGCATGGTCGGTAGTCTCATGTACACCATGCAATGCACCCATCCGGACATCTGTTACGCCGTGGGCCTAGTAAACATTTCAATCAGATCCTTGCTATCAACATTTAAAGGCTGTAAAACGAATTATTCGTTATCTGAAAGGTACTGCCGACTACGCACTGTGCTATGAGGGAAACATGTTAGAATTGACCGGTTACAGTGACGCCGACCATGGTGGCGATCCGGATGATCGTAAGTCCACCACATGAGGAGTCTTTCTCCTTGCTATTGCCGCCATTTCATGGAAGCAAGAAGCAAACTTGGAATCAGAATTCGTTGCTCTCTCCAAAAACGCACAGGAAGTGGTCTGGCTGAAAAGGCTTCTTACTGCACTGCCTGGTGACAAAGATGTGAGTTAACCCGTCGTGGTATACTCTAACAGTCAGGCAGCTATTGCGGCAGTTGAGAATCCAAAGTACCATAGTAGGACTAAACACATTGATGTGGAATATTTTTATGCTAAATCTATGGTAGAATACAATACAATCACTTTGGAATACTTGTCCTTTGATAAAATGGTTGCGGACCCATTAACTAAACCACTACGCAGGGAGATATTCGAAAAGCAAGTAAAACTGCTTGGATTGCGTAGGGTTTAAAAGTGGCATGTATCTGTGATTAAATTTTAATAATTGAAAGTTATGTTTTTAATAAACGAGAGAATTGCAATCGAGTTTTGATCCATCGACGTAATAATGTTTGAATACATCAGATTTACAGTCTATAAACTAAGTCGTAGCAGGACACAATCCTCTGCCAAACTATGTCGAATGTGGGCCTTACCTAGTCACACAGGTACGGTCGTCTTGCGGTGGAGGGAGGGCTCTACCAAACAAGTTTGGCTAAGAATCAGGGGGATAAACCTGATCACGCAAGACGATTATCTAGTTTCGAAGTAACTCGACACGATCTTCGTTTTGAAAATCGACGTGATGAACTTTGTTCGTCATTAAACCACATTCTCGGCCAGATGAAAATCTACGATAGCATGATTGGCATATCTCATTCCTGTCAACTTAAAAGTTCAGGTATGCTATCGAAGCGTGCTTCATACTACGCCTGCCATGTTCAACCACAGGGTCACAGCTCGGTTGTGCTAGATAAGAATCCTCGTGATTCTAACGAGCGCAAACTTCTTCACCTCGAGCGTTTGATTGATCTCGGGATCCTTATCAAGAGGCACCCGAAGTATCCTCACGGACTCAGAACTCATATCTAAGGTAAGGCTCAATGTTCGCTTCCCGGCGTACGAGCGTAGTGCTGAACAAAAAGGCCCAGTGACCATGTCTTTGGAAACCAGTTGGGTTTGACTAAGGATATAACCGATGGGGATGGACAAGTTCACCTGTAATTCACCGACTATTGTATTCACTAGGTGGCCACCAACCGGATATTAGTTGAAGGTTGTGAATACTTGTACGGATTCCTTGGAGAAGTGTTCCTATGTGGAAACTAGGAAAATGGAGAATTATCAGTTAACCTAGGATACAACGTAACACTATATTGTTTATGACAGGTTGATTGGAGAAAGGGAATCAACGTTCTGCGGGCGCTACAACACTCCTAACAAATGAGTAGCACGATGCCCGTCTTGTTCGCCGGTCGCACAAAAAACCTTGTATGAACTATTCGGAAGCAAGTGCGAGATCGAAGGAGTGAAATGTTGATGCAGATTTTGACGACAATACATTAACAGGCACCCTCCCATTCCGACAAGTAGGAGCTGTAAGCATATGGTGATGGGCGCCGTAAATGGAAGCCCATTAAATGTATACGTTACCTAAGACAATTGGGTAAAGGTCATATTAGGACATTGGGCCTGACCCAAATCTCAATTGACATGAGAGGCCTAAAATTGGGCCTCCCTATGCATAGTGAACTGCCAAAATACACTAGGTGGGTAGAGTAGACTTTTGTCGAAATTACTCCTCCTATATAAAGAGGGCGTTAGGAGTTTTATTAGGTTAATCATTAATTCCTCCTAAGAGTGTTTTAAAGAGAAAAACCCTCCCCCAAAACACCCTAATTCCGGCCGAACCTACCACCACCAAAGGGTGTGCCAATTTTCCTTCGAGCAAACACTCCGGAGATCCGTCCCTGTCAAGAATCGACATGAGGCTTTGCTGTTGAGAATATACCGCGTAGGGCTTCCTTAACAAGAACCTCTACGGGTGCCGACCGGAGGACCGTGAACTCCCTGCTGCAGGATCTTGGGACTACGTATTACGTCTGAGGTATGTGCGAATCTTCCGCTGCGTAATATCGATTACTAGCATGTACCATGTTTATAGTATCCGTAGTGATTACTCCCCATAATCTAACAGGATTAGCATGTGATAATTTACCTAAGCAGTAGAATTATATATGTTGAGCATGAGTTCCTTGGAACATTAGACGCACGACGCATATGTATGAGGTGTGTTTTGGTTTCTTGGATGTGATATGCGCGTGATAATTTACTTGTGTAGTAGAATTATATGTGCAAACTTGAGTTCCTAGAAACATTTTAAAAAGGACCTTGGGAAAGCCAAGATCGGTTGTTTTAAAAACCTTTCGTTCCGGTTGTTGCGTTTAAACCGTTTTAAAAGACTGATATATTAGAAAGAAGAAGACAGTAATGTGAACTCTTTCACGACCCCCTTCCCTCGTTTTACTGTCGGTCGGTAGGGTTAGATGTCTGAAGGATCATTACTAGTCATCCTATATCTCATAGATATCCGATGAACACAATTCTTTTTCAAAATGTCATTGTCTTCCTGCTTATGCATAGTTATCAATGTGTTAGTTTAAAATGGTTGTGATTAGCAATGTCATCTCCCAATTAAATAAGGGAGTGAGATTGAATGGTAAGGACTATAAGTCTGGAATAAGCGAGCAAAGATAGTGATTACTGAAATAAAAGGGTTGGACCATTTGAATACTAAGGAAGTTAGGCCAGAGGGAGACCTCAGTGATGAACAGAAGGCAATCTATGATCAATGGAATGCCAAGGACCTTGAAGTTCGTTCCGCCTTGATGTCAATGCTGGAAGATGACATACTCTACGAGTATTATCACGCTGAGTCTGCTAAAGACCTATGGGACGGTCTTAAAGCAGGGTTTGGTGTTTACACCACGGCCCATAAGCGATCGTTAAACATCGCTTTGCATTCATACAAAATGAATACAAAGCATACGATGCATGAGCATATTAAACAACGAGCTCATCTCGAGCTGGAAGAGGATCGACTCAAGGCTGAAAAGCCTAGAGCTGAGATGCACGTTGCATCATCCTCCCCAGTTGTGCAAAAGGGTAAGCGCAAGAGAAAGGGTAAAGACCTTCAAAAGAAGGCTAACAAACCACTTGGTCCAAACTCACAGGAAAGGTTTAAATCTAAGCAAACTGGAGGTAAGAATAGGCAGAAAGCGTGCACGTCGAGAGGAATCTCGAACGTGCTTCAGGTGTGGAGTGAAAGGCCACCTGACTGCTGCATGTACCAATCCTCCTAAGGTACGTTCAAAAAAATAATGACGTAAGTCATATATTCTCATCAAATTCCAAATTCTCGAGAGTAATTCAAATCCTTTTAGGATTACAGGACCGAGAAGAGGAATGAGCGTATAAATGGGGTTGGTGCCCCAAAATAAATAAGGACTTGAATTCACCCGTCCTTACTTGCTTAAAACTTTTCAGTAATAAATACTCTTGATTTATAGGTTTCCTCGTGAAAATCGGGAACCCTTTTATTTTTGAGCATGTAGTGAATGCTTGAATGAGTATAAAATTAGTCATTTAAATCACCTTGAGCCGCATGATCTTATAAGTTACTATCCAATACATTTATAATCTGAGTGCGATGTTTTATAATTCCTTATTCGTTAGTACTCCATTTTAAAATTAAAATAGTAATGATGAACATGTACGAAACCGATTAAAATGAATTTTTGAAAACGAAAAAATTTCACCATGGGTGATACCTGGTGATGCGTGCGCAATGCACTCGTATTCCTCGAAATATGGAACACATCGATTCGAAGTACAAAATTCAATATAAAGTGTGTTCTTGATTTAATGCTTAAAGTAAATTTTCATTTGCACAAACACCCATTCAAGGGTTTTACTCATACAAAATTCTCGTAGAGAATTTCAACGAGCATAAGGTGAAAACCTAATGCACGATCTACGGTGGATAAAACCTTGGGGTGTGAGTGAGCAATGAAAAAGGAACGTCTGTTAAACGACGTCTCCCTCTATACGCCTTTAACGAAAAATTATTGGCAAAGCATTAAAAATGACACACACTACATAAACAAGGTCAGTACCATGATATCGCAAGTTCAACTTATAAACCTCCTTTATTCAAAGGAGTATTTTAGTTAACTGCGAATCATGTGGTGAGCCTACTTAGTGTATAAATCGGTTACGCGACACCTTGTGAGCTATTGGTAGTGAGTGGGATCTTACCAGAATTGTGACATTTATGTTGCAAATAAAACACACACATAGTAACAATGGAATGCTAAAAGGCATCTCCATACATGTGTGCAATAGCTTGGAAGTTTGGTGATGTGGTCGAGCATGAGACGTTACAATACTTGAGTCTGTATTTTCATAGCTTAAAACAAATGAAGTCTTGATTGAACTAGAGAATAATGATAATCAGGTCCCACTCGCTTCGAGTGAGAGATTTGAGGCAGCAACACAAGTGAACGATATGGTAAATGAAGATGGGGACATTTTCATAATAAATCCAGTGGGAGGATTTAATCCAACCACCCAGATCACTGTTGCTGCAGGTGTGAATCAAGTCGGACCTGATGATCAAGTTACTGAACCGATGGATGAAAATCCAATTTTACCTCAACTACCTATTGTACCCAGTGGGAGTGGTACGACCAACTCGGTTCCCGGTCATCGTAACCATGGAATTAATCTCGAAGGTGGAAATCCGAGACCGAGAGGTCATCCAAGAAAAGTTGTTGGTGAAAGTTCAAGTAGCGCTCTTGTTCCCAGTGGGATTTTTACACCGATAACGAGCATTATTCCTAGTGGGAGCGTAGTTCAAACTCAAGATGGGACTATCGAGCCTAGACATAGTCTAAGGCACCGAACTTCTCCCAAGAAGTATCCCATCGAAAGAGGTGAATTTTTCACCCTCACTTCGGTTGATGAACCAGTAACGGTTAAACAAGCTATGGATGGACCTCAAGCGAAAGAATGGAGGAAAGTAATGGAGGATGAGATCGCCTCTATGAAATCCAATTCGGTATGGTCTTTAGTTGACTTGCCTAATAACCGCAGAGCAATAGGTGCCAAGTAGGTTCTGAAATTGAAACTCACTGCTTATATTGTTGTCGAGCGATACAAAGCTCGACTTGTTGCGAAAGGATACCCAACTTCACGGAGTTGACTTTGATGAGACATACTCACCTACTGTGTGTTACACCACAGTACGGACCCTTTTGGCTTTGGTTGCAAGCCTCGATCTGGAGCTGCACTAAATGGATGTTAAGACTGCATTCCTTCATGGTATTTTGGAGGAAGAGATCTATATAGAGCAGCCAGAGGGTTTTATTACTCCTGGCAACGAACGTAAAGTTTGTAAACACCAAAGATCTATTTACGGTCTTAAACAGTCATCCCGGCAATGGTACCGCAGAATACACGGGGAAATCGTTAAAATGGAATCGTGAATCTTCACGAGGATCGATGCGTGTACACGAAGACTTCCGAGTCTAAATACGTCATATTGACATTATATGTCGATGACAGATTAATTGCCTCAAATGATGTGAGTTACATGAATGAATCAAATTCCTGGCTAGCATCTGTATTTAAGATAAAAGACATGGGAGAAGCCACGTACATCCTAGGCATTAAGATTGCTAGGAATCGGGCTGCTCGAAAACTATGTCTATCTTAAGAATCATATATCAACAAGTTGTTGAAAAGGTTTCGACTACAGGATGCCAAGCCCGTGGATACGCCGGTTGCACTCGGGTGCGCACTGTCGAAGCGTGATGGCCCGAAGAACCTAGCAGAGCGTGAACATATGAAAAGTGCAGAATACTTAAGTATGGTTGGCAGCTTAATGTATGCCATGCAATGCACTCGTCCAGACATCTGTTACGCTGTGGGCCTAGTAGCACGATTCCAATCAGATCCTGGCAGTCAACATCTAAAGGTTGTGAAACGAATAATTCGATACCTGAAAGGTACTGCCGACTACGCTCTATGCTATGGAGGTGGAAAACTAGAATTGTTAGGATTCAGTTACACCGACCATGGTGGCGATCCGGATGATCGTAAGTCCACCTCAGGGGGAGTTTTCCTCCTTGTTAATGTCGTCATTTCATGGATGAGCAAGAAACAAACATGTGTCACGCTGTCAAAGATGGAATCCGAATTCGTTGCCCTCTCTAAGATCGCACAAGAAGCGATCTGGATTAATAAGCTCTTAACTGCATTGCTTGGCGTCGAGGACAGGAGTAAACCTGTAAAGGTATACTTTGACATTCAAGCAGCAATTGCAATAGTTAAGAACCCTAAGTACCATAGCAGGACGAAACACATTGATATAAAATATAATTATGCTAAGAACATGGTTGAGGACAAAGTAATCACATTAGAATACTTGTCTACTGAAAGTATGATTGCCGATCCATTAAGTAAACCTTTACGCAGGGATGTCTTCGAAAAGCATGTTAAAATGCTGGGACTGCGTAGGGTTTAAGTAGCTTGTATCGTGATTACAACTTTTGAAACTTTATTAAAAGAATTTCAATCTGAGTTTATGATTTTTACGACGTCATAATGTTTAAAATTTCATCGGATTTTTACGGTCTATAAACTAGTCGTAGGAGGGATAACCTCCATAATAAAATAATGTCGAATGTGGGTCAAGTCTCGTCACACAAGCTCGGCCGTCTTGACGGAGAGACAGATCTTCGTTAGATCAAGACTGGCTAAGAACCATGGTGGCAAACCTGGTTAAGCAGACCGATCATTTGGTTTACGGAGTAATACGATATAATCTAAGTTCTGCAGATCGCCCTTACGAACTACGTTCGTAATAAAACCACATTCAGGGCCAGATGACGAATCTGCGATAGCATATGACATTTCCCACTTCCTAACTAAGCTCGGGTTATACTATCGACGCCTGCTTCATACTACGCGTGTCATGTTCGACTACGGGGTTAGGCTCGGTTGTGCTAGATAGAATCCACGAGATTCGAATGGGCACAAACTTCTTTACCTTGAGCGTGTGGGTGATCCCGTATGCTATATGAATGAGGGATATCCCTGTGGTTAGCAGGTAAATCAACTATTGGCTATAATGACTTTCATTTAAGGCGATCTCTCTCATTTATTATTGTCGGACCCTAAAATCCGACCTAAGGCGATTACGTTTTGGAAAAACGTGAAATTTGAATAGAGTCGCCACTAGTTAATTATTTGGCTAACTAGAATCCTAAATCACCCAAGCGAATAACGAATTAAACACCTAGGTATAAAATCGGTCTTCGATCAGAAATTCAAGTTCGGGGGTTCTATTACGAATTAAAAATATAGATCTTTAATTACGCCCTTTCGGTACTCAATTCAACTAGTTTGCCAATTTCATCATTAATTAACTACAAATTGATTCAAAGGGCGAACGAATTGAAATCTAAGAGCACTAGCAATTATCACATATACTCAGATTAAACACAACCTAATACCGATCAGCACAATAACTTAGATTAAAACAGGTTGTTGGATTATGAGTTTGAAAGGCCTTCCTAAAACAGTTTCAAGCATAATTTAGAAAATAATCTTCAACAGTCACACAAGCATAGCCATACTCCTATCAGTCAGTGTTATTATCACCGTGAGAATATATTATGGATGGGATCACTGAGCCTTCCATGTTTATAAGTAACCACAATGTCTAACTAACAAAAATAATGAATATTATATCATGAAAGATACAAGGGAAAACAATTTATAGCATATATATATATATATTCAGAAGCCAGAAAGGACTTACCTACCCTGCAATAAGATGGACTTGTCTGTAATTCAAACGGCCTTCTCCATCACAACAGATCACGCCAACAGCCAAGATGGTTTTATAATTCTGCAACCAAATTTTGGTTTTGTTCCCAGTAAGAAGAAAAGGCAACCAGAGACGACGAGCTCCTGGTCGGGGATGGGTCACTGAGTGAGCGGCGGTAGTGGACGAGCAAATCGACTTCGAGAAGAAGGTTGGGCTTCACGGCGGTCGGAGTCGGTAAGACGCGATTTGATGATTCCGAAAGACGGTGAACTGTGGCGGAGCACGGTGGTGCCTGGCTAGGATTCTGGGGTCTCGACGGTTGGACGAGGAAAATTGGTCGGAGCGCACCAGCCGAGCAATGGCGGTCTAAAACGATATAGGGTAGCCCTGGTGCCGAGGAGAGTGACAGGATCGGCTGAAATGACTGCTGTAGCTGGTGTGTCTCCGGTGAGGGCCAGTCGGACGCAATCGGGAGGAGTGGAGAACAACAAGGCCACGTCGCTGCTGGTGTTGTGGTTGTTCGGATGACGGCGAGAGTGATGTCGACGGGATGTGGAAGGTAGCACAGATCCGGAGTTTAATTCATACATGAAGAAAACGATGACACATAAATAGATGCAACACACTATTTTATTAAGGGAAAACAATATATATGGTCATCGAACTTTACTCATTTTTCTATTTTTATCCTTGAATTTTATTTTTTTCTATTGATGTACTTGAACTCGTCAAATTCATTATGTTATAGTCTCGTCGTTAAAATTTACTGTTAATTGTGGTGATTAGATGATAATTAAGCAAAAAATATTAACATGGACAAGCTGACGTGTCATTATTTATGACCACATCATGTTTAGTGTCTTTCAGTTTCATATTTTTTTGGTTTTTTTTATATTTTATTTTCTTTATTTATTCAATTATTTATTTTTCTAGTTATTGATATATATTTAAAAAATGATGTGACCCTAAACATGCCATGTCAGCTTGTCCATGACATCAATTTTACGTCTAAGTAGCGCTTTATCACCACAATTAATATTAAAATTTAACAGCGGGCTATAACAGAATGAGTTTTATGAGTTCAAGTACCTCAATAGAAAAAATTAAAGTTTAAGGACATAAATAGAAAAATGTATAAAGTTCGAGGACCATTTATGTTGTTTTCCCTTTTATTAATAACCTTAGATTTTTCAATCCCCCCCCCGCACGGAACAGCCATACATATACTAACCTAGAGTTTATCTAAGGGTTAAGAACCTATGAAATGTATGAACTATCACCCATGTTAACGTGAGAGGTCTGAAATTTAAAAAGTTAATAACAGAGGTCTGAAATTTCAATTTTGTTGATTTGAGGTTTTCCGTCCATTTGTAGGGTTAAATTTAACAGAATTGTGTGAAATGACATTTTTGCCCCTTTAATATTTTGTTTTATTTAATATCTTATTTAAGGAAATGTGAAATGACAATTTTACCCCTAAAGTCAAATTAAAACCACCCAACTCCACCCACCGACTCCGGCCACCACCACCCGACTCCGGCGACCACCACCTCGACTCCGACGACCACCACCTCGGCTCCGGCGACCCGACTCCGGCCACCACCTCAGGAAAAAAAAAAGCTCCGATCGGGGCCAAAAAGCTCCAATCGGGGCCAAAAAAGCCCCGATTGGAGCTTTGTGGCTCTGGTCGGAGCCATAGAGCTCCAGATCGGAGCTCTGTGGCCCCGACCGGAGCCACAGAGCTCCGATCGGAGCTCAATCGGGGCCGGTGGCTCCGATCGGAGCCCAATCGGGGCCGGTGGCTCCGATTTTGGCCCAATCGGAGTCTTGGTGGTGGTCGCCGGAGTACGGTGGTGGTCGCCGGAGTACGATTGGTGGTCGCCGAAGTACCGTGGTGGCTTCAAGGGCATTTTGGTCTTTCACTCCAAGCATGTGAGGGGCACACTTGATAGAAGGGCATTTTTGGATATTTATTTTATTTCCGATTACATGCCAAGCATGTGACCAACTTCCGTTAGTTTTAACGGAAAAAACTAACGGAGACCGCTGTTATCAACAAAACAGAAATTTCAGACCTCTGTTATTAACTTTTTTAAATTTCAGACCTCTCCCGTTAACATGGGTGATAGTTCAGACCTTTCATAGGTTCTTAACCCTTTATCTAGTCTAACTAGGAAGTAAATATTGCTGATTTATTTTGCTAATAAATGCTAAATATTCAGAAATTTAGCACTAAATATTCAACAAATATTTTTTACAATAAATACAAATAAATATCCTAATTTTGCAGGAGCCATTCTTGGAAACTTCTCGACTTGCCATATTTTGAACACTTCCCAATTTGCGCGCCACATGCCACGGGTATCGCGCGTGGTCCAAAATTAGGTGTTTACAATTATTTTCCTCCATTTCTCCACTTGAGGTATTTCCAATGCAGGCTAACAGTTGTTAGAGTGAGGTCATCACTCTTCTAGATGGGATACTTCTTTGGAGAAGTTCGATACCTTTGACTTTCGTCTAGGCTTGTTTCATCCCGTCTTTGAGTCTTAACGTCTCTCCCACTCGGAATAATGCCTCTTATCGGAGCATCACTTCTATTAGGTACATGAGCAGTGCTTGAAACATAACCAACAACTTTCCTTGGACGACTTCTCGGTCTCGGAGTTTTACTTCCAAGATGAATTCCTTGATCACAAGGATCTGGAACCAAGTTTGTCGGATCACTCCCACTAGGACAATGGGTAGTAAAGGTAGTTAACTAGTTATGGCAATCATGGTTCAGCATTACGATAACCAGGTTCAACTTGATTCGTCCAAACAGCAACAGTGATTACTTGTGGTAGGTGTTTATACCATGTCATTCACTTGAGTTTCTGGTTCAAATCTCTCCCACTTGAATTAAGTGGGACCTGCTATCTGTAATTTCTTGCTCTTAATTCTGTCAAGACTCATTATTTTGAACTGTCAATGCATTGGAAAATTCGTGGAGAATAATAAAAAAATGGAAAGTGTTTAATTGGAACATGAAAACGTAACTGAATTGGTCCTAGTGACTCATCGAGACGGAGTGGAAGAGGGAAGATCCATGCATGATATGAAATGAGTGAATAAAGCATAAATCCAATTTTTCAAAACAAAAACGGGTTGCTTGTATAGTCCCTTTCCACAATTCTGAAATTCCGCTATTTACTGAAATCATTTTACTGTTCTCAAGTGTGTAATGTCACATGTTCGACCACGGTACCCTGTCTCTAAGCTGTAAACATGCACTTTCAAAGAGTAGTTGACATACTCTTGTCCTAAATACGTATTTAATGCGCAAATTAATGTCGCATGGTGATGTGATTTAACTCATTATCACTCTTCAGCTTTCATGGTGGCGTGATTTTACCGATTTCGGTGGAACACAGTTTTACATGAATGTGAATCACTTCTCATCATCCCTTAGAGAACAGCTGATTAAGTGACTCTAACATTATGTTTATAAACTATGCTTCCAGAAGTGTGTGATTTGATTTGAATGCCTAGCCTGACTTATCATTCAAGGCGTACGGAAGGAAAAACGTTTAACCGACTTCATCATTCTTCGTTTGCAAACTTATCTCGGAGATTTTATCCCATCTCCGAACTGAGCATTTTAGGTTTTCACCTTATGCGTCAGTCGATACTTTTACAAGGTTGTGGTAGCTTCCGAAGACTACTTCTCACCGATGTAAACGTTATCAATAAGTTATTTCCGAAGGAATGCAGACGAAAATTCAGCACATCATCATTTAAACACTTTATTATTAAACTCATACTTTGAAACGATTTGTTCTTTTTTCGAGGTCCACTTGTGCAAAGCGCAATTTTACCGAAGTTTTAACTCTTGGTTAAATCGTTTCATTTATGAATTTAATTCAATTTAATCCAATCGTTTTTCAAAACATGATCATCATTTCAGTTTATTTCAATCAATGGAGTATTAACAAAGAAACAAAGATTTATAACCGGTTCGTTCGTAGAACTACGCAATCAATGGATTTTAATGGCATTTTGATTCTACTCAAAGGATTAGATGTATGAGGAAATGTATGGAGTTTTTTTGATTCAGCTATTTCTAATAGATTTATTTCCTTGGTTTACTTACTTTTCGGATCGATCTTGTTTCTAGCCGAGTCGATTAATCTTGATAAGTAGAACTCATTTCGGATCGAATGGTAACTACTTTATTCAATAATTCCGAAATAATAACAACCAGAATTAAAACAAAATGAACATTACGAAATAAAAACCATCATGAACAATACTGGGGTCTCAAATCTCAAACTTGAAACAGTTGCGAAGAAGAATGATGGACAGGTCGTCTTAACCAAATTGTACCATGAAGGTATAGTTCAACGTTTAGACCTTTTGTTGCCGGGGATTGCCAAGCATTTTAGCATACCAATGAATCATCTAATGCCTCGGGTTCTTTCGGAAAGTTTCCTTCTTTATCATCTGCTTCGAATAAGTCTATTGTCGTCTTAATCAATTTGATCAGACGCGTGAGCCCTTTTTCGTCAACAAACCATGAAAGAGGAAACATCCTCATTACTTTCCGAGCCCTTGTACATACATCTAACTCATAGCGGGATCATGATAGGTTATTACTCCATCATCACTGCATAGAACACTGTAATATTCTGCCATTAAGACACTAGCTTCAGCGGCCTTACCCTTACCGAAGTGAAGGTATATGGCACACCAAAGATGCAATGCGCTGAGTTGTGTAGACTCTTCTTCTACTTCTGTTGTCAGCTGCGAGAGGATCAACTCTCGTGCATTACGATCCTTCCTTAACATTTTCTTGTTATTGCTCTCATGAAGGTTTCCATTTTCGTCCAGACTTATCTTTTTCGCTGTCCGATTGACTTGATCGTCGAGATCCGCAGCGATCAAGAGATCTATAACATTGTCCTTCCAAGCATCATAATCCATGTCGTCCGGGTTGCGAGGTTCGTAGAACTGTATTGGTTCAGCCATAAAAACTAACACATTGATAATCAAGCAAAATCAGGGAGACAATAACATTTTGAGAAAGAATTGCATACATCAGATATCTATTAAGATTGAATCTGACAGATAATGATCCCTCAGTCATCTAAACCAACCGACCACCAGTAAACCAATGGATGATGGTTGTGAAAAAGTTCACATTACCGTCGTTTTCAATCCAATAAATCAGTCTTTTAAAACGGTTTTAATCGCAAATTACCGGAACGGAAATTTTAAAACAAGCATACCCGATTTTGGCTTTCGCAAGGCCCTTTTTATTTAGGAAAAATATTCTGATGAATTCACTCATGCATATATAATTCTACTATCCATGCAAATTATCATATGCTAGTAACATTCATCATACAAACCGCATTCATGCTTACGCGTCATGCGTCTAATGTTCCGAGGAACTCATGCTTGCATATAAAATTCTACTTCCATGTAAATTATCGAATGCAACTACATTCTCAACATTCTAGCATACGTGTCAAACATGAAAATTCCACAACAATCATACATATTTGGCGTCTGGTTTTCGATTTTAAAATAATTTTAAACATTAGGGGCTGATTTGCAATTCATGCTTATATTCAATAATGCAGCATTCTAGATATGAATCCTGGGCATTTCTAACTATCACGACATGTCTATCCTAGTGCGCATTTCATATATTTAACTAGGGCTCAGCCCACAATATGCAATATCCAGCTAGCTTGACTCAGTCAAGACAACATTTCTAATCATGCATTAATATATATTGAATAATAAACAATTGCAATTCAGCCCTCTAATTATACCAGTCCCAAAAACATGTATCTCTAAGATCCATCCCCATAATCGAAACAAATTATAAAGGTTAGCAAACCTTGAGCACTGTGTAGGCCTATTAAGGTTTAAAACATTTGGATTTTAAAACTTGACCACCCTATTTTATTTAATTGACATGAATTCGGTTTTGAAAATCATTTCGGTTCAGTCATTTTTTATCCGGTTTGGTCCGGTCTGAAAAATCCTGTTTGGATAAATCCGGTTCGATTCGGTCCGGTTTAAAATACGATTCGGTTCGGTCCTGTTTTAATTTTAAAATCTGGTTCGGTCCGAACCGGGTCCAATAAAAAATAGGGTTCAGTTCGGTTCAACACTCAAAACCGGTTCGGTTAGATCCACTTAATTACCCCGGTCCGACCCGAATAGGTTGAACCGATTGAGAAAACCCGGTTCGATTTAAATTCGTCCTGGTTTGACATATTGGACCGGCCAAATTTTGGCCAATAACATAACATATATATATTTATTGCTAAGATTCTATCTTTAAGATTAAATCAATCAACAATATATATATATATATATATATATATATATATATAAGAAAAAATCAGCTATCACATAAATACATATATTTTATTTATTGTCAATATCTTAAATAGGGAAACAAATATACTTACAATATATTTTCTCAATCTTTTAGGTAACTAAAATCTATCAATAAGGACAATCAACTCGGCCAAGGGAAATCCAGTCGACCCAATGAGGACAATCAACTCGGCCAAGGCTAATATGGTGGGACATAACCAGGGTCCAAGCAGGCAGGGATCTCGTGGAAGAGGAAAGAAGCCGCAGGACAAGGGGGTAAATCTAGGTCCGAAAGGCAGTGTTTCCAAGAGATCCAAAGGCGGCCAATCTTCTAAGGGAGGCAAGGGACCCCGAGGAGGACAATGCACTCAAGCTCCACAACGTTTTCAAGGTAGTTGTTTTAATTGTGGCAAGGTAGGCCACAAATCTAATTAGTGCAGGTTCCCTAGGAATCATGAAGCCCACGTGGTGACGGTCACCGAGGACATGAAGGACCTTAGCTTGATCGCGGTGGTGTCAGAGATCAATATGGCAGATTCCAACCCTAAGGAGTGGTGGGTGGACATCGGCGCCACCAAGCATGTCTGCTCGAACAAGGCGGTGTTCTCAAGCTTTGAGGAGGTGGACACCGGAGAATCCCTGTTCATGGGAAACTCTGCCTCATTGGCGATTAAAGGCAGAGGAACTGAGGTGTTGAAGATGACTTCTGGCAAGGACGTTACCCTGACCAATGTGCTGTATGTTCCGGACATCCAGAAGAACTTGGTGTCTGGGGCCCTATTGAACAAGCATAGTTTTCGTCTTGTGTTTGAGTCTGATAAGTTTGTACTTACTAAGAATAATGTTTTCATTGGTAAGGGATATGAGAATGGTGGAATGTTTAAGTTGTCTGTAATGGTCGTTGTGCCGAAAAAGAACATGAATAAGAATGCTTCCTTTTCTGCTTACTTGTTTGAGTTTCCTAATTTATGACATGGTAGGTAAGGACATGTTCATTTTGATTCTTTGCGGAAGTTAATTAACATGGAGCATATTCCTAAATTCAAAATAGATCAAGAACAAAAATGTGAAGTTTGCGTTGAAGCGAAACTTACTCGGACTTCGTTTCACTCAGTCGAATGATTTACCGAACCTCTTGATCTAATACATAGCGATGTTTGTGACTTGAAATATGTCCAAACACGTGGTGGGAATAAATACCTCATCACTTTCGTAGATGATAGTACGAAATTTTGCTATGTATACTTGATGAAAGGAAAAGATGAAGTAATTCAGAAATTCATGATCTACAAACAAGAAGTTGATAATCAACTTAATAAGAAAATAGAAGTGTTACGCAGTGACAGAAGAGACGAGTATGAAGCTCCGTTTGCATATTTTTGCGCTGAACATGGAATTGTTCATGAGGTCACTGCTTCGTTTTCACCTCAGTCAAATGGGGTTGCGGAAAGGAAAAATCGAACATTGAAAGAAATGATGAATTCATTGTTGATTAGTTCGGGGTTGCCCCAGAAAATGTGGGGGAAGCTATTTTGACTAGGAATTACCTTTTAAATAAGGTACCCCAAAAGAAGGAAGAGAAAACTCTGTTTGACTTGTGGAAAGGGAGGAAACCTTCTTACAATCACCTACGAATGTGGGGGTGTCTTGCTAAGGTAATGATACCTCCCCCGAAGAAGGTGCGAATAGGCCCAAAAATTGTTGATTGCATTTTCATTGGGTATGCTCAGAACAGTAATGCATATCGGTTTCTTGTGTATGAATAAAAGTGTCGGATATACACAAAAATACGATTATGGAATCAAGAAATGCATATTTCTTTGAAAATGTATTTCCGGCTAAGTCTAGAGGATAAGCAAGCTCTTTAAGACAAGCATATGAGACTATAGAGGAAAATAGTCAAGACCGAGAACATGAAGGGCGTGTTGAGGTCGAGACCGAGGTTGAAACCGAGGTCGAGCCCAGGAGAAGTAAAACGACAAGGATTGAAAAATCCTATGATCCTATATGCTTGAAGTTGAACCTCAGACTTACCAAGAAGCCGTAAACTCCTCTGAAGGTCATCTATGGAAAAAGGCAATCAATAGTGAAATCGAATCGATCTTGCAGAATCATACTTGGGAGCTAGTGGATCTTCCGCCCGGAAGCAAACCGCTAGGCTACAAGTGGATCTTTAAACGTAAAATTAAAGCAGATGGTTCGATTGATAAATATAAAAGCCCGACTTGTCATCAAAGGATACAGACAAAATGAAGGACTGGATTATTTTGATACATATTCTCCAGTAACTAGAATCACATCCATAAGGATGGTACTTACGATTGCCACGTTGCAAAATCTAGAAGTACATCAAATGGATGTGAAAACAGAT
This sequence comes from Clarkia xantiana subsp. parviflora, assembly GCA_036873135.1. Taxonomy (NCBI): domain Eukaryota; kingdom Viridiplantae; phylum Streptophyta; class Magnoliopsida; order Myrtales; family Onagraceae; genus Clarkia; species Clarkia xantiana. Next base: position 27,087,229 of record JAPTYO010000004.1, read on the forward strand.
TTCTTAAATAGAGATTTAGATGAAGAAATCTACTGCAACAACCTGAGGGTTTCTCTGCGCGAGGGCAGAAAAAAAAGAAGTCTGTAAGCTTGTCAAATCCCTGTATGGTCTAAAACAGGCGCCTAAACAATGGCATCATAAATTTGACAGCGTTATGATGGAGAAAGGTTTCAAAATAAATGAGTCTGACAAATATATTTACGTGAAAGATACAGATAAAAGTTATGTTATTTTGTGTCTTTACGTAGATGACATGCTTATCGTTGGAAGTAATGATGAGATGGTCAGGTCTACCAAACATATGTTGAGTTCGAGGTTCGACATGAAAGATATGGGCCTTGCCGATATGATCCTTGGAATTAAAATCATAAGATCATCGGAAGGTCTCGTTCTAAGTCAAACTCATTATATTGATAAGATTTTGAATAAATTTAACAAATATGACAAGAACGAGGTCAGTACCCCTATTGATACGAGTAAGTACTTTTCGAATAATAAGGGGGAATCTGTTTCCCAAATTGAGTACGCTCGGATTATTGGTAGTGTCATGTACTCAATGTCATGCACTAGACCAGATATTGCTCACGATGTAAGTGTATTGAGTCAATATACGAGTAACCCTAGTGTTGATCACTGGAACGGGGTAATCAGGTTACTTAGGTATCTGAAATATACTCGTAATCATGGTTTACATTGTACTAGAAATCCTTCCGTGATAGAAGGCTATAGTGATGCGAACTGGATATCTGATTCCAGAGACACTGACTCTTTGAGTACGAGTGGTTACGTATTCACCTTAGGAGGTGCAGCAGTGTCGTGGAAATCCTCAAAGCAAACAGTCATAAGCAGATCCACGATGGAGACTGAGTTTATTGCACTAGATAAATGTGCCAAAGAGGCAGAATGGCTACGCCATTTCCTCGAGGATGTTCCGAGATGGCCAAAACCTCTGCCCGCAATCTGCATTCATTGCGATTGTAAAGCCGCGATTGGAAGAGCACACAATTTTATGTATGATGGAAATTCAAGACATATCCGTCGAAGACATAATTCCATAAGACAATTACTCTCTATCGGAATTATCACGATCGACTTTACGAGATCGGTTGATAATATTGCGGATCCACTAACCAAAGGGTTAAACAGAGAGTTACTTGGCCAAGCATTAAAAGGAATGGGGCTAAAGCCCGTGTAGGAAACACTCTTGAGAAGGAAAACTCAACCATGATGACTGGAGATCCCAAGAACTTGGTTCAATGGGACAACCTAATCAAAAGAGTGAATGTGGTCACTGCGGGGGTCAAACCCCGAGCCCATTCCTATGATGCAAACAGTGATGAAGCTGAGGTTAAGCTTTTGCCTATGTTGTTCCTCACAAGCAAAACTTTTAATAATTCGTAAGGAGAACTCAGAGTCGTGATGATGCTCTTGAGACATAGAATCACTTATGCGAGTAAGAAGTGGGGATGTTTCGAAAGAGATTGTTAAGGGCATAATTCTTATAAACGCTTGCAGAATCAGGCAAGTGATCCAGGGCCTAGGGATCACAGGGCATGAACCGAAGTATACTAGGAAGGTACATGTGTGGTTTATGTCGTCGTTTACACCAACGACAGTCGGTTCAAGGACATCGCGTCTACCAAGCAGTCAGTAGAGAAGGCATGATCTCACAAGGGAGAGGTTCAAAGGGGTTACCCCTACCTATCCTTTGCAGGTATTGACCGTTGAACACAACTTTCGAGTCTAGAGCTTCCGTTAGGTTTCCAATTTCCATTCATGTGGGGGACTGTTGGACGTGGCTTTATTTTTTAAGCCAAGTGAGTGGGCTTTGTGAGTGAGCCCATTGCTAGCTATGTTAATGGAATTACTTTGTGTAGTTGCTGTGTGTTTCTTGGAGACTTTTGTCCCACACCGGCCAAACAAGCAAATGTTAGCTAGTTTATATTTGGTTTGAGTTGTTATAGTAGTAACAGCTTACTAGATGAAAGGTTCTCTCCACGCGCGCAGGGGGGTGCAGTCAAGTGGATCGAATACCCACCCCGGTAAGCTTGGCTTGTGTGCGGGTCCGCGACATGCGTACACGAATATCAGTCCGGAAAGCTATCATTGCGCAAGTCCGGTTTTGCTAAACCGAACTTTGGACTGTCCAGATACATTGAATCTGAAAATTATTTTTGGTAACAATCAATAATGGACAGAATTGATTTTGAGATTAATCTGATTGAATTTACGTTTCCATTTTTGGACATAATTGATTTCGAGAATATTCTGATTGAATTTCAAAATCAATTTTTATTAATGCAAAAGGAGCCTGTCTGCACTATAAATACAACATCAATCCTCCACATTTCGACACACCTTCGAAAACTCATTCTCTCTGCGCTTTATTGTACCTTTCAGTTCGAATTCCTCTGTTCCTACTGTATTTACCAGGTTCTTCTATTTGTTCTGTTTATTCGTTCTATAGCAGTAGCATATATGTTCTTATATTAATTTCCTGACATCGTCGTCGGCTTGAAATAAAAAATCATGTTGTGTTCAGGTATTGAGTTCGGTTTGGTCAAACGTGTTCGTACATAACACGATTTGACGACAATGTTGAATCCTGGGAGGTGATCGCCCCGTGTCTAAACCTCTTTGCAAAACCCAAGGGTGGGGTGGGGCGAAATTGCCTTAAGGAGACCGTGATCAGCACGGGCCTCAGTATTAAAATCACGTTTTCGTATTTCTACATTTTACGTGTAATTTCGGAGCTGTCAATATTTTGCATGATAATTCGGTATAATTAAATGTAAGAACCCGAAATTTGACTAATTACAGTTTAGTCCCTAAAGTTTCAGAAATTGCAAATTAATCCTTCAATTTTTGTATTTTGCAGTTTTGACCTACGTTTTGTTTGGATAATGCCAAAAAAAATTTACAGCCCTTTCTATTCTTGATCCCTTTGGGAATTATTTTAAAATAGACAATCAAGTCAAAGAGTTCCCATGCATATAAGGGCACTTCTTTTCTCATTCACTTATTTTGGTGTCCTCATCAATAGCGGTCTTGCTTTTGTAATTAAATGTGTTTTTCTTTTCATGGCATGATATCTCAATCATAATAGAGCTTCTTATTTGTAGCTTAGTTAGTTTAACATATTGCAATTAGTAGATCATAAAACGTAAATCTATGTATTAAACTGTAAGAAAAATCAATTATGTGTGATTGAGGTTGTTGTTGGTGTTAAATTATGAATAGTTTCGTTCATGTTACTAAACCGATTCAATTAATACCACACCTATTAAAATTAAAATCCTTAAAAAAAATGATTTGCTTATTGAACCGAGGTAACTGACCAGTTCTAAACCAAATCGGTTCAAATTAGTTACAATCCAGTACATAGAAGCCGGATTTAATTCCCAACCTTTCACGCATCTTGTGATTAGACTAACAAAAAACATACTAGAGTGGTACTATGCAAAACAGAGCACAGTAACCGAACCTCCATTTTGCATTTATTGACATATCTTGGCCGCTAAGCTAAACAATGTATCATTTGAAACAGAATACATTTTGTATGGATCTTCAAACCTATTTTCCAAGATAAGATAACAACTCAATCCACGCAATAAACACCACAATGCATTATTTGTCATCAATATATATCCATAACAACATTATCAGTATCGATCCCCGACAAAATACCGATATATCCCTCCAAAAATCATTCAATTCAATAGGAATGTTCTTTGCTTTTCCAACTAGAGAAGCCATCTCAACAAGAAACCAGAAACCCAACAAAAAGTGGTCCGCTGCGGATCACCAATTTATTACCCCGAGTAATTATTATTCTAAGAATTAAGTAAAAACCGAGTCTTCGCCTTTAGCAAAGACACAAGTATAACCAAAGTACCTGAGCAGTCAAACACCCATGGAACTCTAACTTCACTTCTTTTGAAACCTGCTGCTGACTGAATCGTAGCTTGGGACGTAGATAACTGACAAATAGACAAACCAAAGTAACTTTACTATTTGAACCCTAAGATGTTTTGGATCAACTGATAGATAAGTAAATTTACCGTCTCCATATGAGGCCATTGTGAGTGGGGAAGACAAGAGTTTCTGCACAATCGTCTGGATATCCTTTACTGTCACTTCATCCACTATCTTCAGGAAATGCTCCACAGATTTCCTTCAGGACAATATCGTACTTATCAGATAGAAGCATGCTTAATTACATTAGATGTAGCTACTTTAATATGTCAAGTTTTCAACAAGCACAATTTTATGTTACTCAGTAAAGGGAGGGGAAATCTGTACCTCTCGCCATATGTTAAAATTTGCCTTGCCATGTCTTCAGCAACAACCATCTGCATAATACATTGTAAGCGAGTGATTAAGTTTGAGATAAGATTATATCCAGTATCAGCATTAAATTCCGAAGCTGGGTATTAAAGAAGTGATGGAATGGGGCATTACTCTAGATTCCAAGTTCATCAAAATGGCTGACTTTGTGGCTGTTTTGGCGCGACCCAACTGTACGTCATCAACTGTCATTGAGGCATAGAAACAGTTAATAAAGAGAGGCAGTTTAAAATGCCCTTAAGAAGAGATTGCTGAACTACTAACCTTCTCCGGGGGATGCCACAGCAATGAGTTCATGGGTAGCAATGTCAATAGCTTTTGGTACAAAATCAGTTCCCTGAGTGCAGCAAAAGGTTAATAAATGTGTTGTTAGATAGAGCGCAATACACCCATATCGGTTTATCTATATGTGCCTGGAGTGAAATGATGGCTTACAGTTGTGCCTTGAATTCCAAACAATCCAGTATTATTGTAGATATTGCCAAAAGCAGAAAAGGATTGAACTTGGGGAAATTGATTCAAGACTCGAAGAACTGCTCAACATAAAACGTGGTGATTAAGCTCAAATTCACCACTCAAAAGCCATACATGATTTGACCAAGTTGAAAGAAAAACTAAAAATCTAGCAAAACGTTACTATACCATCAAACTAGAGGTCATTTTATAAAGATAAAAACAACAAACTTACATAGCCGTGAATACATTCCTTTCCCAGGACCTCCAGCAGAGAAGGATCCGCCTCCTCCCATCAACATCTGTATTAATGGTTAGTTAAAAAGTAAGAAGGCATGAGTATGGGACAGCAAAACGGGCAATGGAAAGTTAACTACTAGCCAATTTCTTTTGTCACATCACCTCAGAATCAAAACACTACTTAAGTGAATGAACTGTTAGAAAGAACAGGAAAGCAACCTGCAGGACAGTAAGGGTCATAGCTTCTTTCTCGTTATGCCAGCCACCAGGAAGTTCAAATGCAAGAGCAAAATGAGTAATCTGTCAAGGAAGAAAACTTGAACTAATTAACTAAGGTAAACTGAATGCCAAAAGTTAATATATACAACTATTCAGTAAATGGGTTTTTCCAAAGAATAATACCCACCCCTGATTCTCCTTGAGAACGAAAGTCACCACCTGTATACACTGACTTGGGCTCCTCTGCACGAGGGACAGTAGGCAAGTCCGATAGAAGTGGTTCAGCAATAGACAGCAGCTCCTCGTGTTCAACGCCAGAAGCAGCCAGCACTATTCGTGGGGCAGTAAAGTTCTCCTGAAAGGTTCATAATACGAGTCATCTAATTACTTCGAAAAAAAAGAAACATACACACATGAATATGGAGAATCTTTAGATGTACACAGCCACTACCATTACGAGAATGTTACATGCTACAGCACTACATAACAGGTTCAAAAAAATATAAAGGGAAATGGAAAACCTATAAATAGGGTACATTTTTTTTGGCCAAGAAAATAGGGTAACTACTAAGAAAATAATACTATAAGTTACCTCTACTCGATCAGCTACATTTTCCTTTTTTTTATTGGCCATAGATCAGACAGTAAACAACAAAACCAATAACTAGCAGGTACAGTAAGTTCATGCTTCATAAAAATTATGTTGTTACAGCTGGAATGGAGCATAATTGGTAGGTGCAAGAATCATTGGAGCGTCACATGTTGTATTAACTATGCTCGTTTATGCACTCTTGCACAAAATGTTGGCAACCAGGTCTTCTTATGTAACAAATACACATACCTAACCAAATGAAAGTGAAGAACATAAAGTTTATGCAGAACTTACAGCGACAAATTCCTCTAGTATACTGCCATTCAAACTGTTTATTGCAGATTCTGGAGCTAGAAGAGGGTTCCCTAGTGCACCAGCATAACCTGCAGAGTGGATTGACTCCAGAAGAAAGCCTTGGGGATTGTTGGAAGCTTCAGCAATCTCTTCCTTCACCTTCTTAAGCTGTATTCAGAAAACACTCTTAAGGGCAAGTTAAAAGTTCAGGGATAGATCAAGAGGAAAAAGGGAACAGATGTTTACCTGTTCATTGACCTCCCAATCAAGGAATACAGGATTCCTTACAGAGTCGATAAGCAATTCTACCATTTCTGGAACATATGTCTTCAAAGCATCGAAGGTATAGCCCATCTGCTCCCGAGAAGCAGATGCCTGAATATTCCCTCCAATAGCTTCAACTTCCCGGACAACACGCAAGTGGCTCCTATTCCTGGTTGTCTTAAATGCCATTCGTTCCAAAAGATGCGTTGCACCAGAATTTGCTGGTGTCTCATATATTGAGCCACTGTCGATGTATAAGCCGATTGAAGCTGCAGGATTCTGAAAAGGTAACAGTACACTCAGCTACTCATTCATAATGAAAAGGTAAGAGCCCTAAACGCAAGTAGTCGGATACATGTGAAGGGCAAGGCACAGAAAAGAACTACATACTGGAGATGTTTCTGAGGCAATTTTGATCCCATTGGCGAGAGTTGTAACTTGGGTTTTAGCCGGTTCAACACGATCAGGCAATGATGGTGGAAGATCAACACCCGCAAGCGGAAACTCAAGTGGAGTAGAAGATTTGGATCCACCTGTTAGCCAGCTCAACAGCCCACCAGAGGATGAGCTCTTTGCAACTGCGCTTGCACTTGCACATCTAATTGGTACCTTACTTTCAGTTCGGCCCTGGCGAAAATGTAACATGATAAGTGTCATAGAACCTAACATAGAGACGTGACAGTTTATAGGATCACAAAATTCTAAAGAGACAACCTCTAATAAGCATAGTACATCAAAGAAGAAAGAGCCAAGGAGATGAGAAAAACAAAAACTAGCAGAGATGTCGTGAACATTTTGTTGATCTCATGAGTTTCTTCCTACTATTATACCTAACCAATAAGAAGAAAGAATGAAACAAAGGGGAACAGAAATTATTAAATACGCAATGGAACATACCAGCTTGTGGTTTCTTTTCCATTTAGATTAGAACTCCAGGCTATCATATAACAGGGCTGAAATAACTGACTACTGAGGCAAGTTCTCCAGATTCCAACACTAGACTAGGGTTCAGAAACTTCGGAATTCACAGAATAAACGACCACTTTGAAAATCTTAATATGCATGCTCCGAAGTAGGACTAAAAAAAATTGCAGCTCCCTTTGGCTATAGCAAAAATAAAACTGGAATTTCAGCGTTCAAAATGAATAGAACAGATGTAACTCTATGTTTCAGCTCAAATTTTGTAAAGTTCAGCTCATCTGAATTAGGATCGATCCAGTTCTAGTCATTTAAAAAAAAAAAAAAAAAAAAAAAAAGATGCAATGTAGCCTAACCCAGCGAAACTCCGAGGTTAGGTAAGAATTTTCACAGTATGCATCTATGTTCTTTCTGCAACAATCATTCGGCAGAAATTAAATCAATGAGCATCATTCTTTGCTCAAATATCCTCTGCAAATAAAAAAAAAGACGGTCAACAGCTTAGCTGCAAATCCAGCATCCTATGATTATCAGATCCCAAATTCCGATAGATCAATCCTACGTCATTACAAGCAATCCACTACGAGAATCGGCGAATCAGCCATCTCAATGTCGATACAGATTCGAGCGTCAAATCTCAGCAAAAGTGATTGACTAATTGTAAAGGAAACATAAAAACTGACCTTCAGAGCCCTGGCCCTCGAAGCTGCTGCTCTATACATGGCGATTGGCTCTTCAGTGAATCGACTGGAACTCTGGCGTTGTAGAGGCCCTTCGATTAGCAGGAGAGGAGGAAGAAGAAGACGATCAGTTCCGTCATTTGATTGGTTGCAAGAGGATCACGTGCGTAGAGGAAGCAAGGCACGTGAGAGTTCGGAGTCCAGCCCAATGAGCGAGCCCATAGAGTCGGAGAAATTATCTCCGTTGGATTCGTCAGTTATATCGGTTCATCTCTGCCGTCCGATTGTTTTCCTGAATGAATGTCATTTCTGGCCGTTGGATTCGTCAAGTCCATCGGTGCATCTCTGCCGTCAGATTGTTTTCCTGAATGAATGTCGTTTCTGAATGATGGGTTGTCGTTTTGAAGCTTTCTTCATTGACAAGAGAAAGAAGCTTCTTTGTTTCTCTCTCTTGTCCGTCTCTGTCGCTCTTTCGATCGCTTCCGCAGAGCTGTTGCGCGGCAATGGGGATCAGATTCATACTGATGGTGAACAAGCAGGGGCAGACCCGCCTAGCACAGTATTACGAATATTTAACTCTAGAAGAACGGAGAGCTCTCGAAGGTGAAATCGTCCGCAAGTGTCTCGCCCGAAACGAGCAGCAGGTTTTACCCTTACTGAGCTCGTGTGATTGTAGTTGTACATCTCTGCGTAAGTTGTTTTTTCTAATCCACGATTTTCGCTACTCATTCGATATTTTATGATGCTTCATTGTTCTGATCAGCTCCTATTGCATGAGCTGAGAGTGAAAGATGAATTTTGCTTGATTTTGAGCGAATGTACCTCCTTAAATTTCATTTCCTTTTGGTCTCTTATCGCCGATCAATACTTTGTAGATATCTTGATTATCCTGAGGCGTGTGAAAATCCAATTTTTTGCGTATCCTAACTTGATCATTACGGCCGTACATAGATTCTGTGGTGCTTGTCAATGTATGGATTGCACGAATTGCCAAATTGGGGGCTTAGTTTATTAAAGCTCTTGAAATCCTAGCGCTAGATGTATGTGATTGAAGGGCTAGAGAATAATCACCAAAGGGGGTCCCCTTGCTATGATTTTCAGAAAGTTGATCAGATTTTGCAGCCCGACATTCGATAAGCTGTGACTGTGCCGAATCAAGTGCAGCTTTTAATTTTATAACTACAATAGCATACTTGCCGTTGAGGTTGTCGTTTTCTCATGTCTTATCAAAAGAACCTTTTATTGATGATAGTTAAGGAGCTACAAACCCTTAATCCTTTGAGAAAGCAAGAAATCATACTTCATTGGTCTCTGCTTTCTAGCTTACTTTCATAAGTAATCAGTTTCTTTCATGAAAAAGCGCTCTGGAATAGATTTTACTTCTTTTTACAGATTTGTCTTAAAGCTTTGGTTGAGTCCATCTCATTGTATAGGGGCATTTGTGTTACAGTGTTCATTTGTGGAGCATCGGAACTACAAAATCGTTTACAGGCGCTATGCATCGCTCTTTTTCATGGTTGGAGTCGATAATGAGGAGGTAAATTTTCTCTCCTTCTGCTTATCATTATAATTTATGGATATAGAGGAAGAAAAATTGCATTCCTTGCCAATTATTTGTGAACTGTGTGCTGCAGAATGAGCTTGCCATATTGGAATTTATACATCTGCTAGTTGAAACCATGGACCATCACTTTGGCAATGTGGTACGTGCAGCAACATCTAGATGATGCATAAATCATCGTACTTTGATAGCTTCCCTTACCAAATTGAGTCCAACACAAGTCTAATGTGTTGTACATGTTTCTATACTTGATTCTACATTCAGTGTGAGCTTGACATAATGTTCCACTTGGAGAAAGCCCATTTCATGCTCGAAGAAATGGTGATGAACGGGTGCATTGTCGAGACGAGCAAATCCAATATCTTGGCGCCGATTCAGCTGATGGATAAGACATCATGATGAATGAGGAGACAACGCAAACTCTGTTTCCTGGTTCGGCTTTCTCTCTTGTGAAACAAGGCACCAGAGTATGTTATGCTCCATTGTCTTTGTACCTGTTTGATAAACAATAAGCCTGATAACCAAAAGCCAGGGGCAACTCAACACTAGTATCTTTTGTTGATGGCCAAAAGAAAAAAAAAATGCATCGTTGGTTGATTCCACTAGATTTTAGGGCAAGCTTTGTGTTTATTCCAAATTCATCAGAGTTAATTGTCGGAATGGTAAAACATGTTATTTTCGTAATTAGAAATTGTGATTTTTATTTTTTAATCATTGTTTGGAAATCTAAATCTAATCTAAATCTAAATCTATCTAAATCTAAATCTAAATCTAAATCTAATCTAAATCTAAATATTATACTAATCCTGATCATGGCTTAATGTGAGGGCGCCACATCATCTCTATTAGCGAATCACATTCTAACACATCATCCAACATCCACTAGAATACCTAATTAAGAAAACACAACAATTAATAATATTAAAATGCAGCCATTATATATATATATATATATATATATATATACTAATCCGGATTGTTTAGCTTCATTGTAAGGCTGCCACATCAGCCTAAACATTAAATATTAAAACTCAGCAATTAATAAGGATTAAACTACAACCATTATATACACGAAAGATCAAAAGCCAAAAACGTAATTAAAGCATTAAAAGCTACCTTCAGTTACAAAAAGCTTTACTAGAAGTTACAATCGGGATTTAAAACAATTAAATCAGCTTCTTCAATAATTGAATTCTACAATTAAAACTACTATGAAACCAAACGTCTCAGCATACATAGGGTTTTCTCTCCATTAATTGGTCTGTGTTGTAAAATCTGCATAATATATATATATATATATATATATATATATATAGCAGAGCTGAATTAGTTCCCGCAGTTGTCAAAAAAACAGGAACTACATCAGTAAGGAAGTAAATTTATTTCGGAATAGATACAACATGGGTACTGGTTGCTGGGTTTCGAAGAAATCGAGTCAGGTTCACATAAAACTAACAGCGATCTGGATCAGAGTTCAAGGAGAACTATTAACGAAAGTTCGTCTGCTACCACTTAGCCGTTCGTTCACCACCAGTCAGTCATCGCCCGTCGTTACTCCACCTTAAAGTGGCGATCTAGATTGGAGTGCGATCAGAATCTTTGCCGGAAGATCGTTCGTCAGCCCCTCAATCGATTGTCTGTCGTTCGCCCGCCGTTCTTCTTCCGTGTGTTCACCTCTTAGATCTATAATTATTAGGAACTAACCCACACCGGACAAAGGTGATTAGGGTTTCGAGAGGTTGGAGATGAAGAGAGGAATGAGTAACATGAAGGTTTAGGAAAGAAAAAAAAAAGTAACTTAGAGGAGTAATAACAAGTTTCATTTTAGAAGAGCAAAGTGACGTCACTGGCATTGAGGGTCGCTCACAATTTTGTTTATACTGTGTGTGTTAAATATCTTTTTTTAAATTATCATTGGTTGATCTTATTTGATTATAAAAATTATATGAAGTATATTATAGTTGACTTAACAGTTTGGTCAATATAATTTGATCAAAATATTATTATATTTATTTACACAAATGCATTTAAAGTTACCTCATGTGGAGACCGAGAATATTTATACGTATTAGATTAAAAAATTATTGTGTTTAGATTTTTCATTTATTTTATAAAAAATGTATACAACTTTCAATATAATGATTTTTATAGTATAATAATGTCAAAAGTATATAAATAACAAATCGATTGCTATGATTTTTTTTCTATATTTCTATGTTGTCTAAATAAATATATACTTATGAGCATTGTATTCTTTCATATAAGTGTCACTTTTTTGTTCAATTTTTTTTCTTTTAAATTTTATTTTAATTTTTCTAACACCCGCGCTGCGCGCGGGTTTAGCACCTAGTGTTACTAATGGCTGTTGACAGAAAATGATTATAAAATTAACTTGGCACTGATTTTTTTTTTTTTTTTGGCCAAAAGCACTGATCTTTTAGTCTTGTAATTATCATGGCACTGATTTTTCATCTTTGTGAATGTTGATTTTCATTTTGGGGTTTGATACTGCATTTCAAAGTTGTTTGGGGTGCAAGACATCTTTAAATTATTAAAATACTAGGTGCTATACCCGGGCGTTGCACGGGTCAGTTAATTTGGGCGGAATTAATCAAATGTCTAGCATGTGATGAACAAAATCGCTACAGATTGTTAATTGATATTTGGATACTCAAACAAATTTTTTTAAAACCATTTTCTTCATTATGTGCCCATCTTAGAATCTATTTCGTCCAAATTATATAGAGATCCTAATGAAGCTATAAATTATTCACATAAAACTTAAGCTAAAAATATATATATAAATTTAATTAACAATTTATTCGACTACATAAACATAGCTAGCAATTGATGATTAATCTTATTTTTCAACAAAGTTAATCATGCAGTAGACATATCCGGGACTATTACATTTAATTTTCACATGATATATACCGCAAGTATGTGTACAAATATCTAAAAGTATATTAGTTGAATATACGTAGGTAGGTGTTGTATTACCACTACGTCTGGTTTTTCTTAGAGTGGCGTCTGGTTTTTTTTAAGCATAGAGAAATTGTTTAGGTTTAAAGGGAGTAGACCTAGTGGATGAGATTGGGTTGACGAACCAATAGTGGAAAGGTGTTAGCTGACCCATTATAAGAAATGTGTTGGGCCAATTGAAATGAGTGGGTTTTAAAAGAAGTGAGGTGGCCCACTGTGGTAATTTTAAATTGCTGACGTGACAGTACTGGATTCCTCCGCTATCTCTCTTTCTAATTTATTATATATATATATATAAACAAACAACTCATTATTCTCCATCCAATTGATTCATCTATGCATTTTACCATACACCAAAAACATTCAAGTGAATTCTCAAAATAAGCACACACAAAACTAATCTTCAAACTATTATCTAGAAATTATTTCTCAGATTATATAAAATTTAATCAACTTGATTTTTAACTTGCACCCTAAAATTTACATTATTTATTAATGAATCTGAAACAAAATATAATAAAGAAAAATTTGAAAAATTAGGGAGAAAATGTAAGAAATATAAAACTATTTTTTTTAAAAAAGAAGAATAAAAATGGTGAAAATGCACACAAAAAATAAAAAAATAAACATTTTTGTAGATTTTAATTTTAAAAATACTTAGGATTATAAGATAAAATTGAACAATAAAAATGGTTTTAATTTTACGCGGTTTATTCTTTATATTTATGATCACTATGTTATTTTTATAAATTTTAGAATTTTTTTTGGTAACTATATTTTCTTTCTAATTCATGTAATAAATTTTTATAGTTTGGTATTCATAAGTATTTATTATGATCACTGAATTATGATTATCTTTTATCATTTTAAATTTCAAATATATTTATATCAACTATTAATTAATTATTTTTTGTATTATATTTCGATTTAGATTTATTTGAAACATAATGTAAAAAATTAGGGTGCAAATTAAAAAAAAATAGAGAAACACAAATTGAGAATTAGCTTGAAATCTAATTTAAAATTTAGTTTTAAAGCTAAGACTACTTTGGAGGAAATTCACTCTTAAAACTTCCATTCCCAACTAAGTAATAATAACTATTACACCAAAATCAAACAGCAGCGGGGCGGCCGTCCTTCCTGGGATCACTGACAGCAACAAGGGTCCCATGAACGACCTTAGAACCGGTGGTGGTTTTACGGCCCAAAGAAACAGTGGTTTTATCATCCCCGAGACTAGTTTGAACCACTAGTTGCACTATTGCACCTCCCCGTTGCCCCTTCAATTCATGCCCCCTCTCTTCCAAGAACACCTTCCGTTCCTCAGGGAACTCGATTTTGTCCCCATCGATGCATGTCAAGTTCTCGTACAAAACCACATTCGGAATCAACTGCAGCAACAAACAAAAAAACAAGTTGGTGTCATTTCAAATGTGTTTTGATTTGCGTATATATATAGAGAGAAGAAAGAACCGGACCCTGTGGTAGACCCTCGGGTTCTTAACCGCGGCTAAAGGTTCCATTCCGATGATGAAGTGATTCAGAAAGACTTGGGCCACTGCTGGGATGATATTCATTCCTCCACTTCCACCAATCACTGCCGCCAATTCATTATCCTGTTGTAACATTCATTCAATAATCTGAAATCAACTTTCTTTCAACCCCTTCCAAAATTCTGTATAATTAGTGCAGTAGTGTACCTTGGTGATGATGAGAGGAGTCATGGAAGAAAGAGGCCTCTTGTTTGGTTGAATGAAATTTGCTGGGGAAGGAGGGAGGTGATCAGGTGAAATCTCTGTCGGTGTTGAGAAATCGTCCATTCCGTTATTTAGCACGATTCCCGTAGATGCAGAGAGAACCCCACCTCCGAATGGATAGTTCACAGATGTAGTCATAGATACTGCGTTCCGTTCTGAATCCACAACCCCAAAGTGGCTCGTGCCGTGGTCCACTAGCTGACCCCATCTGCCATTCAACTATTTCACTTCACATCACCAAACAGAGAATCGTTCCTACTAAAAAGAACATGGAACATAATCTACAGTCTTAACACTAACCGATAAAGAAGAAATGAAAGCGAAAAAGGATCATACTTGTACATGTAATACGGTGTCGGAAAGGTTGTATTATCAAAGATCTTCTCCTTGATTTGCTTTGCAAATGAAGGCGAGAGCATTTTAGAGACGTAATGATCGACCTTTGTGAATTTTGGGTCGCCCAAGTTCATGCGAATGGAAAACATGTGCTTAAGTGCCTCGATCAACCGATGCAACCCAATGTTTCCTTTTGCTGCGTTAGCATTCCCGTAGCTGCCGATGATGTTAAGAACCTGTAAATAAAGTTGCAATCAAGCCTCGACAAATTAGTCCCGTTAAGCCGCAAAACTGCAAAAAACAGGGGAATTTTTAAACATAAGGGGTAAAGTGATATTTTTTACCTTTCCCTTTTTTTTTTGCCACTAAGTGATATTTTTTACCTTAAAGAAGAAAAAAGTATTTTGCTTCAATAGTATTTTCTTGCTCCCTAAGTTAATCTAGTTGAAGCTTAATTCATCATCATCAAAACATAAACAACCAAAAGAAGTAAAGAACTATGCAACTTACCAAAGAAAGCCCGACGGTTCCACTCGAAGGAGGTGGCATTCCGAACACGGTAAACCCCAATACATCAGCGGACATGGCTTTACTAACATCAACCTTATAGTTCCTCAAATCCTCCATTGTCAAAATCCCACCTGCTTCCCTCACATCCTTCACCAACTTCTCACCAACACTTCCACCGTAAAATGCTTTCGGCCCTTCTTCTGCGATCGCTTCTAAACTCCGACCTAACTCCACGTTATGGCAGACCTCTCCAACCCGTAAGACCGTCCCATTCGGTGCAAAGACTTGCCTCAATCCTGGATTATGCAGGATAATCTTCGACCAAAAAGCGATGTTCCTTGCTAAGTATGGACGGACCACGAACCCCTTTTTGGCGAGCTCTATGGAAGGGGTGAACAATGTCTTCCATGGAAGACGGCCGTACTTTGACCAAGCTTGGTGGAGGCCCGCAAGCTCTCCGGGGACTCCCATGGATAATGGGCCGCGTAATTTGGCTCTAGGGTTTTTTGCATACATGTCCTGAGTAAAGTGGTAACAATAGATAAAGTTGCACAGGTTGTTTTAAATAGTTTAGTTGGTCAAGGAGTCCTGAGATTTAGTTTGGTGACTGGTACCAGAGTCTACATGTTACAGTTGGTCTAGTGGTTAGTCTGAACTTTCAAACTAATTACACAATCACAATTTCTTGGTAAACATGTTTAGAGAAAGTAACATTTACGCAATATCAAACAAACCTTTGAAGCAGCTTGTGGAGCGGTCTCCCTCATATCAAAAGCTTCCGCTTTTGAGGTCGAAGATGAACGGATGACCATGAAAGCCCCACCTCCTATCCCGCTCGCCATAGGATTCACAACACCAACACACAATGCAGTGGCCACAGCAGCATCAACAGCATGGCCACCTCGCCGGAGCATGGAGGCTCCGATCTCGGAGCACCGTCCATCATCGGCGGCCACCACCCCATTCTCTGACTCAATAATTTCGGTATTGCTCGGTCCATTGTGGTTTCTCTCTCCTCCAAACACCAAGATCCCCAAATTTCCGGAGATTGTGAGACCTAGAGCTGAATTGCATAAAACATGCATCTGCCATTAGAACAATCCAATTCCTGGATTTCGGGAATAGAACGTGAACAATGGAATTCCATGATTTCAACGCGACAAAATACGAAAAGTAGCTGAGATTCAAAAGGAAGCTTCCGACTGTAATAAGAGAGAGCATCACGACATGCATGATGAACATGTGGTTCATTTTTAAAATTAGTTCTCCTCTCTATATAGAGCAATTGAGGCAAAACATGGGAGCTTTATGCAGAATCTGGCAACGATTGTATCAAATTGACACCTAAATTCACGATCAGTAGCTGTTATTTCAAATTTGTGATAAATAATTTAAAAAGTCGACCAGAACAGAAGTGTGCGTAATTTGAGCTATGCTTTGGTTTCAATTACTCGTTGATCATAATTTATCGCATGCATGATAAATTAGAAACAAGGTGTGGACGAAAATTTGCAGAGTTGAAAAGGAAATGGAAGCTAAGAGAAGAGAATAGGCAAACAGACCGATGACTGCGGATGATGCGAGGAAGAAGTAGAAGGCTCCGATCAAACTTCTGCGACAACTCTTCTTCTTCTTGATATCATCTCCATTCAAACACTCGTTCCTGCCCAGAAGTGGTGATGAATCCATGCTTAGCTAGCTTTTGTTCTGTGTACTACAGAACCACGCTCAGGGAGAGAGATAGTTTTATTTTATTGGTGGGGTCGAACTATGTATATATATATTGATGATTATTATTAAACAAATGAAAAATGAAATTAAGTGTAATAAAAATAGTCAGAGAAGTCATTAATGTTTAGGAACAAATATATGGTAAGTGTTTTGTTTTCTCATTTCAATATATATATATATATATATATATATATATATATATATATATTATACAAGAAAACGTGTCCCACTGTAATTATTCTTCTATTTCTCTAAAAAAAATCTAAACAATGGACGTCCCTAAATTTAATTAAGATAACGTAGAATATAGAAAATTTAGGTTTTGTCCCACTAAAAAAAAAAAACGAGAATATTTAAAAACTAAATAAATACAAGTTTTTGTATTCGGACCATCTCGCTAGCTAGCATTTGATTGGTAAAAATAACATGTGTTTGCAATAAGAGAGATTCTTGACAACAAGTACGTAAGATGTTTACGAAAGCTAAGCTAACCGAAAGTAATTAATTAATTATTCTCAACTTTTCATATCCAAAGGGTTCCCTTAGGATATTTCAACTTGGCATATTTCATTTTTTTTTTTTTTTTGCCTCAAGGCATATTCCAATTAATAACCAGTAAATTCACACCAAAACTACGGATATATGAATATTTTATAAAATGGACCAGATTAATAATCATTATAAATACGGATTCAAATGTGAAAGAAAAGTAGAAAAATGATATATATGATGATACCATGTACGAGTGCTGCTTTTTTAATTTCCGGCTTGTAACTAAGAACCATGTGGAATTTTTTTTTTTTTTTTATCAAAGTTAAATTTATGATTTGTATATCTATCTAGCACTAGCCACAGGCCCACAGCATAGGGACCTTATGCATGTAATATTTAAGAGACAAGTTGCTAGAGAAGGCTTAGCACGTTTCAGAATTTGGACGCAATATAGTTCAGCTTACCAATTTGTGTTATATTAGGCTCTGCCGTCGATGCAGGGTAAATTATGATGATTTGAGATATGTAGGGCTAAAGTGTAAATAATTTATATTCGGTAATTATCATATAATTGTCATCAATTAATCAATTAACATGTATATATACAAACACTGAAATAACGAAACAAATACCGAAATTGAATACGAATTTTGTAACTAAGGCTCATACCGATCACGGTCTCCTTAATGCAATTTCATCACACCCTACCCTCAGGTTATGCAACGAGGTTTATAACGGGACGATCACCTCCCATGATACAACAGTTTCGTTGACGGATTATATATATATGCACATAATTCGTCCAACCGAGCGGCAGAACCAATATATACCTGAACTTAAACAAGATTGTAAGACCCTAAACATTATCGAATAAATAAGGCCATGAAATTTGGAACCATAAATTGGGAAGTTGTAGCAACTTCGATCCGTTAACCTTCCGGAGCTGCCCGTTCCAGGTCTCCATGATGTTGTATACTATGACTTGTCCTTCTGTCTGTATCTCTATCGTTTTTCTCTCGCTGGAGGAAGGTGGTGGGGAGCAAGGCGCCTCCTCCCTTGAAGGAAATGGTAGCGATCGAAGAGGAGGAATACGGCAGGAAGACGACGTTCATGCAATCCATATGCCTTTTCCCTGCACAATCCTTCTCCAATAAATGCTCCGTTAATTTAATTATTCTTCACTTAATTCAACCCTCCTAGCTCTCGCAAGCTAGCTAATGAAAAACTTCTTCAATATCTTCCATTTTAGTTGTATATAAGAGTTGTAGTACAGAATTCGAGAAAGAGAGGTGTGTCACGATTTATCATGCAACCAAACCCTAGGCCGGCCGAAATTAGGTTTTTTTGCCGCTGAAGAAATTAAAAAAAAAAAATTCACACTTAGTGGTTTCGGCCGAAGCAAAATTTAGGGTTAGTGGTCAAATTTCTATATCATATTTTACCTTAATCACAAATACAATGTTCAATTTTGATAAAAATCACGTTTTTAGTAAAATTCATGAACACCCTACACAGGCTCTGATACCATTATTAGAATTAGGGGATACAATTACGGATCAAAACATAGATACATGCTTGTAAACAAATTACGCAGCGGAAAATGAACACATACCAGTTTTGCTTTCCGTAGCCCAAGATCGTCACGAGGGAGTTCACGGTCTGTCGGGCGGTGTCCTGCGGGAACTCTGAATTGAGAGCAATCCACAAGCAATGGTCTCAACAACAAAGCCTCTTCAATTCGGTTGCTGGAATTGATCTCTGGGGTGAATTACTGAAGTAATTCGGCACCTCCTTGGTGTTTGTATAGTTTCGGCCGAAAGTAAATGTAAATAGGGAGAGCTATTTATTTTGTCACAACTAAAAGGGAGAGAGTGGTTGACCCCAAAGAAATCCCTAACGCCTCCTATTTATTAGAGGTGGTGAGCAAAACCCCTAATGGTACACTCACCAAGTTCGGCCGCACCACAGTTGGCTCAATTTTGGGCCTCGTTTAGTCCATTGGGATTTCGGTCTGACCCGAAATTCCTAATGTGAAATACCCCAATTATACTTAAGATGTTGGGCTTATATTAATGGGCTCCCTATTACAACGACCCATTTACACCAAATGCCAACATTTAGCCCCCACAGTCAAATTAAATATGTCTTCTTGCCCATTTCAGATGAATTTCTATATGAAATATTCTCACAATTTGGATTGGTTCAACGGATTCGAGTATCCGCATAATTGTAAACACCTAATTTTGACCACGCGCGACACGTGTGGCAAGTGTGGCGCGCTAAATGAGGAAGTGTCAAAATATGACAAGTCGAGAAGCTTCCAGGAATGCTCCAACGTATATTAGGATATTATATATATTTATTATTAATAATAAATCAGCAATATTTATTTCCTAATTAGGTTAGAATATTTATTATTAATTAGGAGAATGAATCAGTGTAATTTCGTACTACATTAGATCAAGTCTTATGTACTATAAATATGTACCTATGTTACAATGTAAAATGGAGACAAAAAAAAAACACAACAAAAATGCAATAGCAATAAAAAAATTTACACCTCGAAATTCGTCAAAAAAAAAATTCATCTTCTTCAATTCCCTCTTCTCCCGCCGGTGATTTCCTGCAACCAGACCTCGCCGGCGCCGACCGCCATCTCACCATCGACCACCGGCTAGTTCCTCCATCTGCCCCGCTCAGCTCGTTGTGCCGCCCCTATCTCTCCGACCTCGCACCGGACTGCGGCCAGCTTCGCACCGGACTGCGGCCAGCTTCGCACCCACGGCCATCCAGCATCAGTCTCCCACCGGAGCTCCCCCGTTGATCCTGTTTCGATCCACCGACGTTCGATCCACCATTCCGATCTTTGGTGCCACTGACCGAAGCTCCTGCCGTCCTTGCTCCGATCTGCTCTGTTTCAGTCCAAGGCCTGACCAGGAGAGTTCGCTGTCCGCCCAAGATAGGTGGCAATCAGATCGTGTCGTGTCTATTCGTGTCGTGTCGCTAGTGACACGCGTGTCAACAGATCTCTCTTATCAAAACAGATAACCCTAAATGTTTCGCAGGTTTTCCAAACACGGGAGGTGACATGGCAGATCCCGTGTCACACGGGACATGACACGATACACGGAATTTTCTTGTCAAAACAGATCTCGTGTTGACACGGAACTTGATGAAAATGAAAAACTCACTTTTTTTGGTGAAAAAACACGAACTTTACCCCTCAATAATCAACATGCTTTCACTTTCCGGCTCAGCGAAATCACACACCACCCTCGACATTATAATTTATACCCTCAGCAGCCTGTGACCGTGCCTCCTCTCGAGAATTACAACTGGCACTTATTCTCCACAAACACTTTTTAGACCAAAATTTGTATAAATGCTAAGTTTTTGTAAATATACAGTTATTGATCTTTATAAATAATAAATATTAAGTTTCAAATAAGTCGTGTCAATGCGTTTCTATCGTGGACCTACAGATCAGATCTACGCGGACATGCCTAAAAAGGTGTCTAGTCGTGTCACATATCTATCTGACACGGTCAGATTTTCGTGTAGATCAAGACACGAAAAAAAGCAGGTCCGTGTCATATCGTGTCGCCGTGTCGTGTCAGCAAGTATCACCCCTAGCCCAAGCCCCCAGATCCAACCAGCAGCAGCACTGGAGTCCAGACTCGATCCAGCCGTGACCACCACGCCGACCAGCTCTTGTATCAGCCCAATCTCGCCGCCCGCCACCGCCCAAGCCGGTACTACTCCGACCATCGCCCTACTCCTGCATTCTCCACCTCGCCGAGTCAAGCGGTGTCACATGACCCCATAGCTAACAATGTAGATGCGTCCCTAGGTATTAGGGTGTTATGTGTGTAATAAATAGTAGAGTGTCATCTTGTAATGAACTCAATAAATCAATGAACCTGTTCTCTTTTTTTCCTCTGCATATATTCTCCTCTGTCTAATTCTCTGATCTTGGTACATAACACTGGCCCAGCCACCGTTGAGGGCAGTGTTCCATATAAATTGGTGTCGTCTAATATGTCGCCAAAAGAAGCAGGGGCCTCAAGATGTGGCCCCCAGACGATCCGCAGCAGCAAAATCCAATTTTGATGATGTAGACCGCAGAGGAACTGCTTCATGCTTCCCAATGGCCATGGAGGCCCTGCCAGTGGTTCTTGCCGTGATAGGGACTCCGACTGTGAGGACGCTGGTCCGCCTGCGACAGCTTGATGTCGCTGCCGTGGCCTACATCGGTGGTTTAGAACACCTGCTACTCCTGTGTTGTGGCTAGAAAAGGGTAGGTTGAGGCCTATTTCGGTCACGGTGTCCTATGACACCCATCCTGAGGTGAGAATTGGTCGGGTGTCTGGTGGCTTTGTCAAGGTGGTTCAACCATAAAAGTTGGATATGAACCTCAAAATTCATATTAAACAATTTGTGCAAATAAAAAAAGCATACACATGCTTTGATAACCTGAAGTAATGAGGAAAAATCACCCAAATACCCACTTTTTGAAACTCAAACACAAAAACAAGGGGAAACTTGGTCCATAACTGAATATACCCAAGGCCGCATCTCTCAGATGCGCCATTTGGGGCGACTCTGAGAGATGCGCCATTTTTCCGCTGGTTAACGGTCAAATCCGTTAACCCATAGTGGCTTAACGGTCAAATATTTGACCGTTGAGTCAAATGGCGCATCTCTCAGATGCGCCATTTTTTGTGCATTTCTCAGTTGCGCCATTTTCGGGGAAAAATCACTCAAATACCCACTTTTTGAAACTCAAACACAAAAACAAGGGGAAACTTGGTCCATAACTGAATATACCCAAGGGCGCATCTGAGAGATGCGCCATTTTTCCATTGGTTAACGGTCAAATCCGTTAACCCATAACGGCTCAACGGTCAAATATTTGACCGTCGAGTCAAATGGTGCATCTCTCAGATGCGCCATTTTGGACGCATCTGAGAGATGCGCCATTTTTTGTGCATTTCTCAGTTGCACCATTTTCGGCGCATCTAAGAGATGCATTTTTTTGTTCTATAAATACACATCGCAGCCCATTCATTTTTTCTTTTGGTTGTTCAAGAGTTTATTGTTGTTGTTGAAGATTTGAAAAATCAGTCCATCAATTGCTGTACCAATTTATACTAAGGTAATATATCTGATTTGCAGTTCATATTTTAGTTAGCTGTACATAGTTATTTCAATGATGACATAGAATAGTATTACCTGGTACACGATTTAGATTTTTAGGCTTGCCAATATATATATATATATAGTAAGTATGTATGTGGTGATGTTCTAATACACTTTGTAAGAATAATCATGTAGGAAAATATGGTGACCCTATGGTTTCGATACGATGGTGAGTGGGATCTTAACGGCGTTAACATTAGGTACATCATGGGTAAAAATAGTTTTTATGTAACTAATAGAGACATTACACTTGATGAGGTCATATTTGTGGCTAAGAGCATGACCTGGTGCCGAGCACCAAATGTTACATTTTTGTGGATGTTCGATGGAGAAACGAATACAGTCGGCTCTCAAAGTTATTGGGAGTCCATGTTGTCGTTAGGCATCGAGCAAATTGAACTGGTTCTCATACCAGAATGGGGTGATACGAAGCTTGAGGACGATGATGATTACGAACAAGTCGTACACGTCCAATATGTGGACAATGATTTTTATGACCTCACATATCAGATGGCCGGTTTAGGGCTACGTGGAGGCAATCCTGAAGGGGAGAGCAGCAATGCTAATGCGGATGAAGGTGAATGTAGCAATGCTAATGCAGGTGAAGGTGATGCGGCCCTACCAGAGGTTGTAGAGAGGGATGAGCGGTATTCATCCGACTCTGGAGCAGAGCCATTCGAAGAGTTGGAGAACCGGGAGAACCGGGTGGGAGACTACGAGTTCCCGGAACAGTGGTCGGAGAGGGAAAATCAGGAGGGAGACTACGAGTTCCCAGAACGGTGGGTGGAGGGGGATTGGCAAGAAGGGCTAGAGTTCGACGACTGGGAAATACATGCTGCGAGGTCGTCAAACAATGCAGCAAAGTATTTCAAGAAGGAAGACACATATCCTAATAAGGAAGCGCTGCAGAAGTATGTTAAAGAATGAGACATCGCGAATTCCCGACAATGTAAGGCCCCAAGATCAAGCAAATCTGAAATTCTGTTTAAATGCACGGATGAACGTTGTTCGTGGAATCTTCGTGCAACATCAGGGTGGTTCGGTAAGTGGACGATCAGGAAAGTTGGGCATATACACACATGTGTTAATATTGAGCCAATCGTGCATCACAAAAACCTTGACGCTTCGATGATTGAACGAGTGATTTACCGTCATGTGAAAGATAACCTCAGCGTGACGGTGCAGAATAAGCTTAAAGATTCCGACTATAAAGAGTATCCAACTTATCGTAAGGTGTGGTACGCGAAATGTAATGTCATTGAACGGATGTTCGGTAGTCATGAATCTTCATTCGGGTTACTTCAAAAACATTTACTGGTTGTGGCGCATTACAATCCTGGATCAGTATTCGATTTCCAGTACAAAACCCCGTTATTAGGTCTATTGCGACGTTCGATAAATGCTTCTGGGCTTACGCTCCTTCAATTCATGGGTTTCGGCACTGTCGACCGTTGATCAGCGTCGACGGCACACATCTGTATGGAAAGTACACAGGAAAATTATTGGTTATCGTTGGATACGATGCTGACAATCAAGTTTTCCCGTTGGCATTCTGTTTATGTGAAAAGGAGAGCATTGAAACGTAGACATGGTTTTTGTCCCATGTAAAGGAGCATATCACTAAGAACCGTAATGTCTGCATCATTTCTGACCGTCACATCGGTATATTGCGTGCTCTAGCAGAAGTTTATCCAGAGCCAAATCACGCACACAGGTCTTGTGCCCGACATCTTGCGAGCAACTTTAATACTCATTTCAAGAATAA
This sequence comes from Clarkia xantiana subsp. parviflora, assembly GCA_036873135.1. Taxonomy (NCBI): domain Eukaryota; kingdom Viridiplantae; phylum Streptophyta; class Magnoliopsida; order Myrtales; family Onagraceae; genus Clarkia; species Clarkia xantiana. The sequence goes on from JAPTYO010000004.1 coordinate 27,111,569, forward strand.
ACAGCCGAAAAAGAAATTCACGAGCATGATTTATGAGGTGAACAAGCAGAAGTTCCAGAATGAGGTTTCAATGTGGTTGGTTGCAGATAGGCCTGTCAATTTTACCCGTGACCCGTAAATGACCCGTGAATGACCCGTGAATGACTCGTTCACGGGTCGGGTACGGGTCCTCCTAATCATGTTAACGGGTCGTTTACGGGTTGACCCGTAAATGACCCGTTGAGGCCGGGCGGGTACGGGTTTAGGGTTAGGACCCGTACCCGGCCCGTGACCCGTTTTAAATCTTCTTTTTTTTTTTTTTTAACTTTTAAATCTTGGTCTTGGAATTTGGATGCTTGGATTTGAAGTTTAGTTGGATGCTTGCTTGAAATTTGGATGCATGGATTTTGGATGCTTGAATTTGGTTTTGGTTCATTTGGAGTTTGGTACTTTGGTTGTATTTGGATGCACTCCAGTATGGCTTGTAGGCTTGTAGCCAGCTATGTACTTGAGCATGAGCTTGCCCAGTAAAATATCTGAACGATTCATCAATTACCAGCAAAAAAAGTTCGGAGATTAATTTGCTAATTTCAGCTTGGTTGATGGCGTCAACAACTATATATAATATATGACGCCGCAGGATTTTTTTAGGACAAATTTGGAGCTTGAGTTTATTAGTAGAGTAATAGAGTTCACCATACACTTGGTTGTGCACTATGGACTTTGGATGGCACAGGTCTGCTCTCTGCTGCACATATCCATTATATTAGACCATTATTAGTGTGCTCTCTGCTCTGTGCATTAAAAGTTTGGCCCGGGTCACGGGTCAACCCGGGTCCCCGGGTACGGGTTTATAATACTGACCCGTGGTGACCCCCGGATCAATCACGGGTCGGGTCGTTCGTGACCCGCGGGTCACGGGTCACGGGTTGTGACCCGTTGACAGGCCTAGTTGCAGATGGTCTCAAGTATAAGCGTTTCATAGACCTTTGTGGTGACTTCGTTGTTTGATCATTAGCCTTCGATGACGGTTCGAGGTATGGTGTAATGAAAACAAATCATTCGGAGTGTTTCAACAAGGTCCTAAAAGATGCTCGCATGTTACCGGTGACCGCATTAGTCACTGAGACGTTGTCGAAGATGGTTAAATATTGGGTTGACCGGAAGAAGATTGCAGAGGAAGCTGTTTTGGCAAGGCAAAGGTATTCTCCGAAAATTACAGTGTTGATAGAGAAGGCTAAGGAAGATGCAAGGGACTGCAGAACTCTAACTTTTGAGCAGGGCGTGACGTACTATGTTTCTGCTCCTGAAAGCGATGAAGACTACACGGTCAACGTGATTGATAGGGACTGTGACCGCGGCAGATGGAGACTATTTCATTACCCATGTTGTCACGCCATTGCAACCATCGGTCATTCGAATCGTCGTCTTAAAGATTTTGTTCCCAAATGGTTCAAGAACAAAAGTTGTATTAAAACTTATGGTATGCCGTTTCAAACACTGCGTCGGCAGTCGCAATGGCCAACATGGGAAGGGCCTTTGGTAGTTGTAGATCCTCGGATGCTGATTGTTCCTCGGGGACGGAAGAAAAAGAGACTTTGCAATGAAATGGACACATCCAAAGAACCCAAGCGGAGTAGATGCAGTAGATGTCGTCAAGAATGTCACAACGCAAGAAGTTGTAACAATCGGGCCCAAGAGGAGTAGTATTCGTTGTATTAGTTTTATTTGGAGATAGTTGTAACTGAACTGTTTGCGGATTTGTATTCGTATGTTCATGATGTATGTACTATGTTTTTTTTCAAATTTTTCTAAACAGTTTGAAAAACTGATGTTTTTTTCAAACCATGCATGTTAGCTACCCTGAAATCAAATTTTTTGAAAAAAATCGTAAAAATCGACATACTCAAAAAAATATGAAAAAATTAAAATAGTTTCCTGACATATTTTTAAGACTAACACTGAAGTTTCACGACATTTAGTAAATTACAGAATTTTATATCATAAACTAAAATATTTCCTAACCGCGTCTCGCCCTGACGTTCCTACTACAACTGGGACCCGGATCATCGCCCTGCGTAAACTGAGAGGGAGGTGGAGGTGCGTCGTACATCCCCTGTGACGTGTCATCAAAATCAAACACGTGAGAATTGAAGTCGACTGCTTCGACCTCCATGGATCCAAAGATCAGATCACCGAGCTCGACATCGACATCAAAATCTGCACCAACATCAGGGGGAGGTACCTCGGGGGGAGAATCGGGACGGGCCATAAGTGCCTCAAAGCGCTGAACCATTGTTGAAGCTCACCAGGAGCGTCGGGAATCGTCGGGCTAAACCCAAACTGTCGTGGGACCCGATCGGGGAGGTACAACTCCACGATGTTCATGTGGATCAACGGCAGCCGCCTCTTCGCCAAATCCTCATCTTGGAAACATACCGCGTGGAGCCTTTCTCGCCGACTCGCGGTATATGGGTCCCACTCCACCTGTAATGTTAAAAAATAATCAGACTACAATAAATGGTTAAACAATTTAAACGTTGTCAATTAAGTTTGGATAGTTGATCTTACAGATTTCGCGGAGGGGCCCACCAACTATAGAAGTGTATATGAAGACTATGTTCAATTCACTATGCATACACTTAGTTTCACTATGCATACACCCTGCCACTATGTATGCACCCGGTTTTGCTATGCAAACACTATGCACCTGGTTCACAACTATTTGTATAGTCTTAGTTGGTGAGCCTAGTTTCACTTAGTATATATATTGTATCACCTTGATTGTAATCCCTAGTGATCAATGAAGTAAATTTCCAGCTTATATGGTATCAGAGCTATGTAAATGGCGGCGCAAACTTGGAGATGAAGCAACCTAGTTCTTCTTCATTTCTACTTGTGATTTTCCATTGATTCAACTTGGATTCAGCTTGGATTACCTCTTGGTTACTCAATTCAGCTTGTATTAACCTTTCTTTTACTTAAGAAAGGCTTTGGGTAAGTCTCATTTCAAGATCTGAGCTGCGTAGGAATCTTTTTGGTGATTTGAACTAGTCTTCAAGCTGATTTGCCTAGTTCTTCCTGGATTGAGCTATGGATTGCTATTTGCGTGGATTCTCTTGTTGAATCTTGGGTTTGCACTTGATTCCTGGTTATTATAGTGAACATATTTCACTATTAAGCTGTGCTTATAGCTTGATCTCCATTGTTTCTCTGCGTTTTGAGCTTTGATAGTTCATTGCTCGACTAAGGTGTTCTTTCAGTTTACTGAAGAATTTTGCATTGAGATTGTGGATTTCTGCTTCCACAATCATTGGAGATTGTTCAGGTTTGATTGTTGGTGACTTCTATTGATTGGTCTACTCAGATTTGTGGGCGGATCTGTACGAATTCAGTTGGATATTGCTAGCTGATTCTTTGTCCTATTGCAAGTTTGGTTGTGTGCCACTTTTGTCACTTTGTGGTAGCTGGTTCATTTTCGGTTTTCTTGGGAATCTGCTGATTATATTCCTTGAATTCCTCTCCCCTGTTTGAATCCAGTTTCTGAATTGCAAGATGGCTAATGAGTATAGCATTGATGATCCTCTTTATATTCATCCCTCGGATACAACTGGCCACCTCCTTATCCCTTTTCAATTGCAAGGCATTTCCAACTACCATGCCTGGAGCACCTCAATCAAAGAAGGCTTGTTGGTCAAAAACAAGTTGGGTTTCATTGATGGAACTTTCACAAGGCTCAGTGTTCCACTTGATCAAAGGGTGAAATGGGATAGAGCCAATGCCATTGTAAAAGCCTGGCTCAGAAACACAGTGGCAAAGGACTTGGTTTCTGGATTGATTTATAATCCAAGCGCTGCTTCAATTTGGAATGACTTGAAGGAAATGTATGACAAGGTGGATGGAACTCAAATTTTTCAATTGACAAGAGAAATTTACCAAACTTCTCAAGGCACACTTTCCATCACTGAGTACTTTGCTAAGATGAAGCAACTTTGGGATGCTCTTGCTTCCATTGATGACTTGCAACTTGAATGTGCTGGGGACATTGCCATTGTTAATGAGCACAAAGAGAAGCAAAAGCTTATGGCATTCCTCTTGGGACTGAATGACTCCTATGGCCACATTAGGAGTAGTTTGTTGATGAGACAACCACTTCCTTCTTTAAGCATTGCCTTCTCTGTTTTGGTTCAAGAAGAGAGTCAGAGATCAATCTCTGGTTCTATTGGAGATATTGGTGAGACTACTGCCCTATATACAAGAAGAAATCAATCATTTGGAGCTGGAAGAGGCAATGGTGGTCCTGGCAGGGGCAATGGAAGGAATGGTGGCAATCCTGGTAGGGGCTATGGAAGATCTAATGACACAAGGTTTTGTAACTATTGTGGAAAAAGGGGTCATTTGGAAGATACTTGTTTCATTAAGAATGGTGTACCACCACATCTTCAACCATTCAAGAAGCCTAGGGCAAATGTTGTTGACAATGGTGGAAGCTCAAGTACAATCATGCATGTGGCAGCTGGGGACAAAAGGATTGTACATGGCACAACTGAAAAGAGGATTCACCATGTAGCTGCTCATGATGATCACTTTGACCATTTAACCTTTGAAGATGTTGATCAAGCTCATGTCAACATGGCAGGTACAACTAATGAGCCTATGATTTGGATAGTTGATTCAGGTGCAACTAACCACATCACTCACCAAATTGATTGGCTACATGACTTGAGAAGAAGTGATTCAGATCATCAATTTGTTCACTTACCAAATGGTCACAAGTGCAAAGTGACTCATATTGGTTCTTGCACTTTCTCTAGTGGATTCACATTGACCAACATACTTTTGGTCCCTGATTTCAAATTCAACTTGATCTCAGTTTCTAGGCTTCCTAATCAATTGAATTGCAAAGTGATCTTTACTTGTGATCATGTGTTGCTTCAGGGCCAGAGTGGCAAGTCCATGGTGATTGGGGAATGGAATAAAGGACTTTACACTTTGAAGGATGTGGTGCCTTCAGCCTCAAGAAAGATAGCTAATGCTTGCTTGGGAAATAAGGAGGATGTTTTGATATGGCACAAACGTTTGGGTCATGTGTCAGAAACTTATTTGAATCATTTGGATGTTTTAGGTTTGAATAAGTCTTATGGTTGTATCAAACAATGCACTATTTGCCCCCTTGCAAAGCAATCTAGATTTTCATTCCCAATCAGTGATTCAATTGCTTCTAGACCTTTTGATTTGATTCACATGGACTTATGGGGTCCCTACAAGGTGCCTACATTCAAGAACAATCAATACTTCTTGACCATTGTTGATGATCATTCAAGAGCAACTTGGGTCTATTTGATGAAGCACAAGAGTGATACTTTCTTGCACATCAAGAATTTCTTGATAATGGTGAAGAATCAGTTTGCAACTATGGTGAAGACTTTGAGGAGTGACAATGGGACTGAGTTCATCAACTCAGTTTGCAAGGATTTACTTCACCAATTTGGCATCCATCATCAAACTAGTTGTGTGCATACACCACAACAAAATGGAAGAGTGGAACGCAAGCATAGGGATATCCTCAACATTGCTAGAGCAATAAGGTTCCAAGCCTCCATGCCATTGAGACATTGGGGGTATTGCATACTCAATGCTTGTTATTTGCTAAACAGGCTACCATCTTCTATCTTGAATTTCAAGTCACCCATGGAGGTATTATATGGGAAGGTGCCTTCTCTACAACATTTAAGGGTGATAGGTTGTTTATGCTTTGCAACTAAGCTAAACAACCATGACAAATTTAGTCCAAGGGCTGAGCCATGCATCCTTATGGGTTACTCCACATCTCAAAAAGGGTACCTTCTTATGAACTTGACCAACTCAGTCTTTCATGTATCTAGGGATGTTCAATTCCATGAAGATATTTTCCCATTTAGTTTGTCAAAGGAGGCCTTGAGAGCTTTGATCCCTTCTTGCTTGGATGCCAAGCAACATCTTGAGGAGTTTCCAACTGAGACTCCAATATACTTTGATGACCCTCCACCTCAACATGTTGATCAAGCTCAGAATCAAATACCAATTGATGATGCTCCTAATGATACTCCTCAACCACCTACTTTGAGGAGAAGTGCTAGACTTGCCAAACTACATCCACCACCTCTTAGGAGGAGTGCAAGGATTGCTGAACTACAAAACAAGACCACTTCCAATGCTACTTTTGGCATGGAGAATTTTTTGTCTTATGACACTTTGGGGCCTCAATACAAGTGTTTCTTGACTGCCATTGACAAAGTCAAGGAACCAACTACTTACAAGCAAGCCATCAAGGATCCTAACTGGATTATGGCAATGAAGGAGGAGATACAAGCTCTTCAAGACAACAACACATGGCAATTGGTGGATCTTCCTCTAAACAAATCATCAATTGGATGCAAATGGGTCTTCAAAGTAAAGTACAATTCAGATGGATCAATTGAGAGATACAAGGCTAGATTGGTTGCCAAGGGTTTTACTCAAATTGAAGGGACTGATTTCAATGAGACATTTTCACCTGTGGTCAAAATGGACACAGTGAGGATTGTCTTAGCATTGGCAGCTGCCAAATCTTGGGGTCTATATCACATGGATGTTAACAATGCATTTCTTCAAGGTGATCTAACTGAAGAAGTGTATATGGATATTCCCCAAGGTTTTGATCATTCCAAATCCAATGATGGGTCTCCTAAACGTGTGTGCAAGCTCATCAAGTCACTATATGGCCTCAAACAAGCATCAAGACAATGGAATATCAAGCTCACACAAACTTTGGTGAAGAATGGATATAAGCAATGTGCCTCTGATCATTCTTTGTTCACCAAGATTCAAGGTGTTGACAAAGTCTTCTTGCTCATTTATGTTGATGATTTGCTAATCACAGGATCCAATGCCAAGATGATCAATCAATTGAAGTGCATTCTACAAACACACTTCAAATTGAAGGATTTGGGGGAATTGAGATATTTTTTGGGATTGGAAATTGCAAGATCCAATCAAGGACTTGTGATTAATCAAAGAAAGTATGTTGTGGAGTTGATTGAAGATGCAGGCTTAGGAGCAGCTAGGCCTATTGATACACCAATGGAATTCAATGTCAAACTCACAACATATGAGTATGACAAGGCAACCAACTCAAATTCAGATGATCCTCTTTTAGAGGATGCCACTTCTTTTAGAAGATTGGTTGGTAAGTTACTATACCTTACCATGACTAGGCCTGACATTAGCTTTTCAGTGCAAAGGCTTAATCTTTATGGACAAGCCTAAGAAATCACACTACAATGCAGCCATAAGAGTGATCAAATACATCAAGGGCACCCCTGGCCAAGGGTTAATCTATCCCTCAAACAACAACCTCAACTTGAGCTTGTTTTGTGATTCTGATTGGGCTGCTTGTCCTTTTAGTAGAAAATCAGTGAGTGCCTATTGTGTAAAACTTGGAGCAACTATGATAGGTTGGAAGGTCAAGAAACAAGATACCATTTCACTATCAAGTGCTGAAGCAGAGTATAGATGCCTAAGAGTTGCAATTCAAGAGGCACTTTGGGTAGGCAGAATTCTTAAAGAACTTGGTTTGCAAGTAAGCCTTCCTATTCCCATATACACAGATAGTCAAGCAGCTGTGAAGATTGCTAAAAACCCAATGTTTCATGAGCGTACAAAGCATATTGAATTGGATTGTCACTTCACAAGGCATCACATTGAACTTGGGATGATTGGTGTCCATTACATTCCTTCCAAGGATCAACTAGCTGACTTGCTTACCAAGGCTTTAGTGAAGAACCAACACTTAGCCTTATTGAGATTATATGGAATTAAAGATGTCTTCCAAGAAAGAAAAGAAGAAGAAGAAAAGGATGGGAGAATATAGAAGTGTATATGAAGACTATGTTCAATACACTATGCATACACTTAGTTTCACTATGCATACACCCTGCCACTATGTATGCACCCGGTTTTGCTATGCAAACACTATGTACCTGGTTCACAACTATTTGTATAGTCTTAGTTGGTGAGCCTAGTTTCACTTAGTATATATATTGTATCACCTTGATTGTAATCCCTAGTGATCAATGAAGTAAATTTCCAGCTTATACCAACATATCTCGGTATACTTGGTGGGAAAACGACGTCGGGTTATTCTTTTGAGTCTTCGGCTCCCTCCACCAACATCCGAGACTAAAGCCAGGGTCTGGCAGTTTCTGCAGTGAGCGCCTGCCAACCGAGATATGCTCCCACACTCAGACCTACGTGCAAAATCAAATAAAAAACGAAGCAATAAAATTAAAAATACTGTCAATACTAGATATCTTGCATACCTGTAGAAGACAACCGCATCCTTGGCAGTTTTTTGTCTTCTTTTGAACAGAATCGCAGAGGCCCCTATATAAATAGGCTAATACAGCCGAGGCCCAACTGTACTCTCGTACCCTACCCAAGTCTTCAAGAAAGAATAGGTACTCAAGCGGAATATGATTCCCTTGGGTGTTGGCGAACAACACTTGACCGAGGAGAACCAAAATATAACCTCGTGCCTTTCGCTGTGCCTGTTCATCAGTGGCATGCGGGAGTGCCTGAATCTGGTCCCTGATCCATTTGGCGTTGACAAACGTGCCTTTTTTATCCTTTAGTTTGTCTTGGGGCACTGTTATACCAATGAGACGTTGGCATGCATCCAATGTAAAGCGATCCATCGTCGTCCTCTCGGGCCTCAGCAGTAACCGGTAAAAGTCAGTTACGGGCCTCCCCCTGATTGGTAGACCCAAAATGACGGATACATCTAGTAATGTCACCGTCATTTCACCATGAGCTAGGTGAAAAGTGTGGGTCTCATTACGCCACCTCTCAACAAGGGAATGTTGTAAAGCCTTATCGAAGTAGATATGAGAGACTTTAGCAGCTAATCCAAACCCAGCGATGTCAACGTACTGTTGGGTTAGGGCATCTAACTCCCACATCTTAGCACCTCTAAAGGTGACCTCATCCGCTGGTTTCACGACCTATAAATTTAAACGTAAATTAATGACAAAGCGTATTTAATTTGAAGTTGCTATTAACTTTCAAATTCAATCAAATTTTTAGTTTTATTTGGATAACGACCTATAAATTGAAACGTAAATTAAATATATGCATTAGAAAATTCTAAGAGGGCAACAATAACTTAAAATATTTAAGTGGCTATTAAATTTCAGACCAATCAAATTAACAGTTTTATTTGGAGAAGGACCTATAAATTTATACGTAAACTAATTCTACATATATAGAAACTCTAAGTGGTAACTACAAATTAAAATATACAACTAATTATTACCTTTCAAAATCTATCAAATAAACAAGGGTTAAGAACACAATAGGGGCCTGAATGTTTGCCCATGTTGCCAAAAGGGGTCTGAATTGAAAAAACGTATTATTAAGGGCCTGAATTTTGAGTTTTGTTGATAATCGAGTTTCCGTCCAAATTTGCTGTTAAATGTAACGGAAACACGTGAAATGACAGAATTACCCTTTTGCAATTATTATACAATTTATCAGTTTAATTAATGAAATTTGAAATGTCTAAAATACCCCTGCACACTAATTATGCCCTAAGGCCACCACGGCACCGCCACCGACCACCACCCCAGCTCCGACGACCACCACTCCAGCTCCGGCGGATCGGAGCTTTTTTGGGTCGCCGGAGGTGGGTTTTGGTTGCCGGAGCTGGGGTGGTGGTCGCCGGAGATGGGTGGTGGTCGCCGGAGATGCGTGGTGGTCGCCGGAGCCGGGTGGTGGTGGTCGCCGGAGCTGTGGTGGCATAAATGGTATTTTCGTCTTTTTAGGTCAAACATGTGAGGGACACACTTTGGTCAAAGGGTATTTTCGGGTTTTCAAATTATTTTCGGTCACATGCCAAGCATGTGACCACTTTCCGTCACTTTTAACATAAAAAATAGACGGAGACCTCACTTATACACAAAACTCAAAATTCAGGCCCTTAATAATACGTTTTTTCAATTCAGACCCATTTTGGCAACATGAGCAAACATTCAGGCCCATATTGTGTTCTTAACCCAATAAACAATTTTATTGATGGATCTATACCTAGAGGCAGTAACGGGTATGTAAATTCATATCAGCATGTAAGTCTAAATACAATTTATTCATTAATATTAACAATAATAAATATTACCGTGTCCCAAGTAACATGCTGAGATATATGAGTCGGTTGGTCGTAAAGAAGTGACGGATCTGCTGGTTGCGCCATATCAAAAATCTGACAATCTAAGAATTTTTTGAGAGGTTTTTTGGAGTTGAAAATTGAGCCGCTATGGGTTAACGGTCAGCTATATGTAGACAAATCCATGGCGCATCTGAGAGATGCGCCATTTGACTCAACGGTCAAATATTTGACCGTTAAGCCGCTAAAAATGGCGCATCTCTCAGATGCGCCGTTTGACTCAACGGTCAAATATTTGACTGTTGAGCCGCTATGGGTTAACGGTCAATTTTTTTACTGTTAACCAGCAGAAAATGGCGTATCTCTTAGACGTGCCCCAAAAATGGCGCATCTGAGAGATGCGTTATTAGGTATATTCAGTTATGGACCAAGTTTCTCATTGTTTTTGTGTTTGAGTTTCAAAAAGTGGGTATTTGGGTGATTTTTCCAAGTAATGATCTCTACATAATTCCTTTAACGTGGTTGAATCCTGGTTCACCGGTTAGGTTCCTTCAACCAACATTTTTTTCGCCAAATACCAATTTGTAAATGCAGAATAAGTCTCTAGTCTCCACAGCTCATCATCTAAACTGGTTGCGTGACAGATTATGGAATTGCATAAAGCAGTTAGGCAGCTCCTTAGGCTAGGTTACTAGGTATACTGATAAGGGTTTGTCTCTGAATTAACCGCTAAGTAATGTGTTTAACATTATGAGATTAACTCGTATCACTTCCATAGAAACTAGGGTTAAAGAACTTATAAACTGTTAAGGTTCACCCTACGTGAAATTTTGGTGTTTGAAGTTTAAATTGTTGATATTGGCTGTCTAAATTTTCAACTTTGTTGAAATTTGATTTTTCGTCCATTTTTTCTGTCAAATTTGACAGAATGGTGTGAAAAGTTTAAATTACCCATGATACTTTTATGTTTATTCTGATCACCACACAACTCCGGCTGGCCACCACCCTACTCCGGCCGGCCATCTTACTAGGGAAATTTTGGGATTTTTTTTTTTGGGTCATGTGATAAACACATGATCAAATTCAGTCAATTTTAATAGCAAATTTGAACGGAGACATCAAATTTCAACAAAATTGAAACTTCAAACAGCCAAACGTTAATAAGGTGGCTCAATTGAGCCATAATTGGTAGGTAACTTTGGTTATGACTGAAATTACTCAAAGCAATGAGCTCTTATTGAGAGATTAGTTCAAGTACCCAGTAAGTATTAGCAAATTTGGGGAGGCCCTAATTTACTGTGAGTTTATAAACTATGAAGTGCGGATTGTGGCCCATATGCCAACATGTCCAGGATTCGCTGCTAACATGCATGCAGTTGAGCAACCTAGTTGATGACTGAGGATGTAGAGAGATTGAATCCTGCCTGCCCGACTCAATTAGGAATTTTGATTCCGATGTTGTTATCTCGAAAACCCAAAGGAGGGGCTTAGCTGTGGCTGGTTGGGTCTGGTTATCTCACACCATGACCTACTCACACTAAGATTATAAAAAAAGAACGCCACCCAACTCTTTAAAATATTTTACCAATAAAAAAACTATTGCAAATATATTTCTTCATTAGAGAGAGAGAGGCCAATCGAAAATCTTGGCAGCAACGGAAAGAAGATCAAAATGCTCTAATCAACTACTAGTCTGAATAAATTAGCAAGGGTTTTGCTATTATTTTGGCCACCCACATACATAGTTATGTTCAAAAACCAAGAAAGATCAAGGGGCGAGTCTGAGAGGGTCACGAGGGTAAAGCGAGGTCTTCCGAATATTGTTGAGGCCACAGAAAAGCATCACCACACGCTCCAAACCCACTCCAAACCCCCCATGAGGAGGTGCACCATATCTGCCCCATTCATTCATTCATTATCAAACTTAACTAACACACATATACTATATAAACCATTTGTTTGCATCAACCAATGATATTTATTACCTGAATGAATCAATGTATGTTGATATGGTTTTCACATCAATTCCACGCACCACTGCTTGCTCTGTCAGAAGTTGTGCCTCATGTACACGTTGAGCTCCTGATATTATCTCTTCCCCTACATATTAACAGATAAGGAGATCAATATGAGTCCTCACAGTGTGTGATGATGCAACATCCAATCATAACCTGACACTCTAAATAACAAATTCATCAACTCATTCTACTCTTGTTTCTTTTGTTACCTCGAATGAAGACATCGAATGAATTGCTATAAGCAGCGTTGTCATAGCATGGCATGGTGTAGAATGGCCGAATAGCTGCGGGGTAACGGTGCAGGATATAAAATTCTGTTCCATACCTGTATTATTTAACATGTACATCTCCTTCACTCACCAACTAAATAACCAAAATTACTAATCTACAAAATCCCCATGCATGTTGAACTTATCAAGGCATAAAAGTTTCATATGCTATAGCGCATTTTCATAATTTAGGAGACAACATTTAAAGAGGCACTCAGAAAAGCTGTGCATTCTTTAATGACCCTATAGATATAGATATAAAAAAATCAGCTGGGGGAAGACAAGACTTCATTTTCTTTTGTAATTTTTCCTTCATAAAAATAAAAACTTACTTTTCTAGAACAAGTTGACCAAGCTTTTTCTCTGTTTCTGTGTTCAGGTCCCCAAGAGGGTCAATTTCAATACCTGCTTCCTGTAAAAGGGATTATCATACCAGCAGATGAGTGTAACACCAAACAGAGACTAAACCTGTTCCAATTTACTGCATATTAATAGCATTACTTTTTGTCAACTGTCATATATAATAAACGAAAAATAATGTTTTTTTTATTACCAGTGCATTGAGATAGCATTTAATAGTGCGGGTGAGGGTGCACGGAAAGTTACCCCTAGAGCACAATTTTTTGTTTGATATTTACTTAAAATAAACTGCTGCTGAAGCTTTATAAAAGCCTACTAACTGAACATAAGATAACAGAGTAAAAACATGAAATTTCTATATGAGCGAAAAACTTGGTCATTCTCATGGCAAAAATTTAGCTTTTTGTTCCATAATGTACTCATAAGCACCGGATACCCCACACAAATGCTGTACAAACACATATACACTGGAAGAACTAGCATGATGCAGATTTAACATGCAGATTCTTCAGAGTAATGAAATATCAAACTTTCTATTGCATACTAAAACCTACAGTAACTTGACAAAACACCAAAACCACTAAGACTAGTTGCATCTGTACCTTGAGCATTTGGACACCCTCTTCAAATGTAAGTCTTAGAGTCTTGCGTAAATACTGCAGTTTTAACACATAAAACCGATAAGATAATACTGGTAGTCCAAAAGCCTCAATAATAAGATCTTCAGAAATTCTTAGATCACTAACCTTCAATGGTTCAAAAGAATACTGCTTTGCAACAGCTTCAAGTTCCTTTTTGCATTTTTCATTCAATTTGTCAAATATTTCTACAAATAGCTGGTCCACAATGTCCATAACCTGCATTTAACATTTGATTATACATCTATCTATAAGAGGGATTGAGGAATCTTCTGAACAAATACATATGCATTAAAAAAACCCAAAAGAAAAATCCTACCTCAGAGTAATGTTTCTTAATCTCCATTTCAACATCGAGCCCAGTAAACTCACAAAGATGCCTGTGTGTGAAGGAGTCCTCTGCCCTAAAGACAGGTCCGACCTCAAATACTCGTCCAAAATCACCACATATTGACATTTGCTTGTGAAGCTGTGGTGATTGTGCTAGACATGCAGGTTGCCCTTTGTACTCCAGCCTAAATACAGCAGAGCCTCCTTCACTTGATCCTGCTATAAGTTTAGGTGTATGGATCTCAACAAAGCCTTGAGATACTAGGAACTGCCTAAATATCTGTGTCACAAGAGAGAGGAGAACCCCCAACATGAATATATAGATCCCCCAACAGGGTCATATCAAAACACACATCGGAATGTTTCTATTTGAACATAAATTTCAGGTGATAATAACTTCCTATAGATCCTATATTAAGGGACTTGGGACAAACAACATAAGAGACTCAATTCATAACAAACACAAAACTGTTGCTGTTGAATTATAAAACAATAGCACCAACTAAGCATCAATGAATGCACTTGCAATTGCATTACTACTCTGGACGCATTCGTAAAACTCCGACAACAACAGAACCATAAAAAGAACATAAGAGAAATACTTTAGCCTTCTCCAATTAGAAAGACCGTATATAAATATTATAATGTATTATGTATCTAAGCATCAAGTATATATGTTTTGGCGGCTTGGCTAGATATCTTTTTTCAATACCATTCAAGATCCACCATTGACCCTACAATAAACAATATGGCGAGTATCCAAATCAAAGGATAAGAATCTTACACTTGAAACATGACTTTGGATTCGGAAAATAGCCTGATTAGCTGGGGTTCGTATGTCAAGCACCCTATTGTTCAATCGTGTATCCTGATTGACACGGACAAGTTGCTCTCCAGCCTGCAAACAAAAGCACTAAGTCACTAACTGATAACTCCATATCCATATGCGTATCTCAAACACATAATAGTAACTTAATACAGCTATGACCTTAAGAGCATTTTCAATTTCAGTCTCGCTTCTGGCAGCATCCTCAAGATTAATGGGTAGAGGGGTAAGAGCCCTGCTGATGCAATATAGCTTCCTGATTTGAATTTCCACCTGCAACAGTTTCACTGCTAATTAAGAAGTGAACATTATGGTAGTAGCCAATGAATGCAAAAGATATTACCTTCTGGGATGCGCCCTTGATGGGTTCAGCAGGAACGGAGATGATGCCTTCGACATCTATGATGGACTCTCGGCTAAGACTGGCGATGAACTTCACCATTTGACGGCTCACGACGTCAGGCTGCTCGGTCACCACACACTGCACAGTGAATCCCTTCTCTCTGACAACGACGAACGCCATTTTCTTCCCTACCGCGCGGATAGTCTGCGCGCGGCCGCGGACCAGGACTGGCTTGTCCTTGAGTTCTTCAGTCAAAGCTTCAACTTGCGTATAGGGAAAATCAACCTCCACCTTGGACTGCAGCTCTAGAAGTGGTACATCGCCGTAGTAAGGGGAGAGGGGGTCGTGTTCCTGGGCTTGAGAGGCAGAAGAAAGGTTGAGGTCATCGATGCGGCGGCGCTGCTTCTCCTGCTTGGCGGCCTCCTTCTTGGCAGCCTTCTTGCTGATGGGTGGCTGACCGGAGGATGCATCTGCTTCAGATGACGACATGATGAGGAACACAATCAAGAGCAGCAACAATCAATACACGGAAGAACCCCTAAACGAAAATGAGGATTTGGATCTAGGGTTTTTGGTTTGGTGAAGCCGAGATTATTATTAAAGCTGATGAAATTTGAGAAAAATAACAAAAAAAAAAATAATAATAATAATTAATTAAATAGTGAGAGAAACGAGAGAGGAAACTTCGGCGCCAATCTTCGCGGGAGTTGAGTGCAGTGGGCTTAGAATCTTGATGATACAATACAACTCCTGGGCTTCATTTTTTACTTATAATAATATATATTTTTTTTTTCAATATATATATTATACTAATTACTACCTAAGAAGATAAACACAAACGACTCCAAATTCGAACCTGTCACGTGATGCAATTTAAAATGGAGTTGGCAGGCCCTGTGACCCTTTTAGCACCCCTAATCAGATCCATTAATTATTATATCTCAAAAGCCCCTAAATCTGCAACACGGTCAGGTCAAACGTGCATTGGCCTTCACATAGGCCCATTATTGGCTATCCACGATGAGGCCCCGAATAAGCTACGATATTGGCCCACCAGATTTCAACTTTGATAGCTTGCCTATGAGACGAGGGGGTCCACAATGGTTTTATATAATTTATTATATAATCCGTAAGGAAAATTATTTAACATGTGAATTATTATTAGTTTGTGAAAAATGTAGAAAGTGTTCTATGTGAGTAGAGCCGGCAATGATACCGTGAAAATTAAATAACTATAATTATTCGCACTATTTGCCGCAATGGTTAGCCACACCATTATGGTGTGGTTATGGTGAAGTGTTTTGTACCCGTAATAGTTATGGTTATGATATTAAGTTCATAACACGGTTATAACCATAAGCACGATATATATACTACTAATATTTATATATGCACTGTTAGACAATTTGGAGTCATTTTCATTAAATTTTACTTAGGCTATTTTTTTTTGGCTAAGTTAAATTATTTTGTACAAGCCCATTGTATTTACTCTAGCCCAGCCCAGTTTGTTTTAGTGAATGAAATTTGTGGAAACACTTTGTACCACAATAGTTTACTCTCCTCTTCCCTTATCCTCTCCTTTATAAATGAGTCTTCCTCTTCACTTTTTTTACACAATGAGAAATGGAATCTCTTCCTTCTTGGTTGAGTATTCAATTTTTCGGAACCCATAATCTTGGGATCCAATTATATTTTCTCATCTTTTGTTCTTCGTGTTGACGAATGCAGAGTCTTCTAGGTTGATTTCGACTAATGTCGTGTTCGACATTTCCATTTCTTTTATTTATCGCTGTTGTCGTTGGCTTTCCTGTTCTTTGTTTGAGTTCAGGTATTGTGAGTACGGTTCGGTCGAACGTGTTGCATGCATAACACGATTCGATGACACTGTTGAATCCTGGAAGGTGATCACCCCTTGTATAAACTCATTTGCATAACCCGAGGGTGGGGAGGGGCGAAATTTCCTTAAGGAGACCGTGATCCGCACGGGCCTCAGTATAAAAAACGTATTCGTTTTGTGTCGATTTTACATATAATTTCGTTGTTGCCTATATCTTGCATGTTAATTGGTATAATTACTTGTAAGTAACCGAAATTTGACTAATTGCATTTTAGTCATAGAATTTTAGAATATTGCATTTTGGTCCTCGGACTTTGTAAATTTGCATATTTACCCTCATTTCCAACAATCTTAAGGCAATTTTTATTTGTTGGTTTTATAAGAGGATGCTTAATTGAATTTTGAGATTCAATTTTTTGGAGAAAATTATTTGTTCTCTAAAGTTCACAAATATTGTCAAACAACGACATTGAGAATGTGAACATGCCCGAGAAGAGATCACATGCGACTGATAAAATCGCTAATGCCATTTAGGCCATCGAGACTGATAAAGTCGTCAAAAGCCGTTGAGGCTATTAGGACCGTTGAGGTCGCTAAGTCGTTGGTCGTTGAGACTACTATGACTAATCGAGATGGTCAAGGTTGTTGAACCCGTTAAGGCATCCGAAATTGATATGTTTGTTAAGGTGACTTTGGTCACCATACCCATTTTAGTTGTTGAGGCTTATGGGGTCATTGAATTCATTGTTGAAAATGAGATTAAGAAATCGGTTAAAGCCAATTTAGTGTGTATGACAATTGTTATGGAAATTCTATTTCCTTGTCTAAACACTAATTACTACATGTATGTAAGTGTGAATCAACAAATCGATTGCACAACCATGAACATTGGTACGTATGTACGTTGTGACGTTTGTACACGGGAGTTAGCCTCGTGTGGGTCAGGTTTTGTTAAAACCAAAATCAACTGTGCCCATGTTTATTTTCTGTCCAACACAAAGAAGGAAAAAAAATCATATTTGATTTTTGTAACTGAAGTGATTAAACTTAGTTACTGAAATAAAAAATTCAAATCGATTTTAAATTTTAGTAATCCGTATTTGATGTCACAGATTGATTACTACTGTGGGATCGAGTACCAAATACTCGTACTTCTAAAAAATCTCAAGGAGTTGGTCATAAGTCCAATGTTTGAACGCTACTCATTGAGAATGTAGCTAACACTTGGCGGACTACTCTAAAATTGGGAAGTGATGTTATCGCATATACCGACGCATTGTTTACCGGGGTTGGACACTCGTTCAGGCCACCATCTATGATGCCAAGAAATTCGCTGAGACTTACTTCAGAAGTTGAAGTCAAAAGATAGAATTATTTTTGACAAAATCTGAAAAGAAAAAAAAAATAGTGAAGAAGAAGCGTCCCTATTGGGAGCACTCGAAATCGTCAAAAGAGTTGTACATTAAATACAGATAGACGACAAATTCAGTTGAGATGAAATTTAAGCGTAATGGTCGTAGTGCCTAAAGTAAACATGAATAAAAATATTTTTGCATTGGCAGTAGTGCCTATAGTGAACATGAGATAAAAATGTTCATTCTTGTGCTCTTTTGTGGCATAATATTTTAGAACATGTTAATTATGATACCTTGCGGAGGTTATCTAACATGGTTCATATTCCTAAATTTAAAATAGACCAAGAACTTAAATGTGAAGTTTGCGTTGAAGCGAAACTTATTCGGTCGAATGGATTACCGAACTTCTTGATCTAATACATAGCAATGTTTGTGACTTAAAATATGTCCAAACACGAGGCGGAAGTTTGTTGCCTTTGACTATGTCTAGGCTCGTTAATCCCATCTCTAGTCTGATTGTTACTCCCACTCAGAATAATGCGTCTTATCGGAGCATCACTCCCACTGGGAAGAATGGCAGTGCTTGAACTCTGATCAACAACTTTTTCAGGATAACCTCTTGGTCTCGGAATTTTACCTCCGAAATGTATTCCTTGATTACTAGGATCAGGAACCAAGTTGGTTGCTTTTCCCTCCCAATAGGAATAATGGGCAGTTGTATTAATTCAGCGTTCTTGATTGTCAGGTCCGACTTGATTCGCATTTGTATTTAGTGATGATTATATGTGAGGGGGAGTAAGCCCTCTCACTGGATTTATTATGAAGACTTTTGTATCATCATATACCATATCAATCACTTATGCTGTATCAATTCTCCCACTCGAAGTAAGTGGGACCTAATAATCTCTGTTAACCATTCATTGATTCGATCAGTACCATGTCTGTTCGTTCCGCAAAACATTGGAAATTTATCCTCAAATCTTTATAATATGTCATGTTTGACCACAATACCATCAATCTTAGCTAATTTTAAACTTGTATTCTTTTAAGAGTAGACTGTACTCTTAATAATTGTTTAATGCGCAAATTAATGTTGCTAATGATAAGGTTTTACCCGTATCATCCTTTTAGCTTTTATGGTGATGTGTCAACTGATTTTATTGGAACATAGAGTTACATTAATGTGAATCAACTTAATTTCATCCGGAGGAGTAATTAATGTTGAACTTCATCATTATGTAACTTTGAACTATGAGTATTTGATAAAATGATTGCTTTAGCCAAACTTTTCGTTCAAGGCTTATAGTGGGAGAGACGTTTCACTGACTTCTTCCTTTCGTTTGTTTAACTCACCCAGAAACTTATTCACCTCAAGAGCTATGCATTTAAGCGTTCGCTTTAATGCCATAATTGATGTTTTGTAGTAGCTTTGAAGCATACTTATAATCTTAGTAGTTATCAATGAGTTATATTCAAAGGATTACAAACGAAAATTTAGCATTCATTAAAATACTTCAGCATTAAACCCGGACTTTAAAATGATGTGTCCCGTCTCTCGAGGTGACATGCGCCACGCGCATACCCGGTTTAAACCGTGGTTACGAAATCGTTTTAGTCTTCGAATTTTAAAATCAAAACGGTTTTATCATGCATATTATTTCTGAATCTTTATCATTTTAATGGAGTACTTAACAAATAAGGATGCATTAGAAATGTGTTGAATAGTGTAAATAATAGTATGGAAAAGAACGATGATGATTTTAATACTTTATTCAAGTATTAGCCAATACTTAGAAAATAATATGTTCCTCTATGGAACTTATTCAAGAGCATCTTTAACATAAATAAAAGTCAAGAAGTTTTAGAAAATTAAAGATAAAGAAATCTCTCATTCTATCTTTATTCTCCTGGGGCGTCCTCGATGAGGTCGTTGCTTATGTTTCTCGGTTCTGTAATTCAAAAGAAAATGAATTACTCGATTGTTTAGAAGCGAAAGAGAATGAATGATTTTCATCATCTATTCTCATTACGTACCTTAGGAGGATTGGTACAGGAATTAGCCAGGTGTCCTTTTACGCCACACCTGAAATGCGTTCGAGTTTCCTCTTTACGTGTTTGTTTTGCTTGCCTTTTCTTGCCACCAGTTTGTTTGCGTTTAAACTTCTTCTGGGATTTGTTTCCTACAAACTTCTCAGTTTTGTTCTGAGGACTTTGCCCTTTCTCTTGCGCTTCCCTTTCTGTTCGGCTGGCCCAGAGGATGCAGTATGCATTTCAGATCTGGACTTTTCAGCCCTGAGTCTATCATCTTCCAGCTCAAGATGAACTTGCACTTTCTCGAGAGTATCGAGAGAGGTGGCATGGGTAATGCTCATTTTCATGATATTCCAAGAGTCGGGCAAAGAGCGGATCATGTAGTTGATTTGTTGTTCCTCAGACAGGTTTTCACCTACTTCCTTGAGTTCAACGATCAAGTTACACACATGCAGAACATGATCCTTCATCGTATGTTTGGGATTCATCTTATAGGAATCAAGAGCGATGTTTAACGATCGCTTTTAGGCTATGGTGTAAACACCAAATGTTGCCTTAAGACCATCCCAGAGGTCTTTGGTAGTTCCCAAATGATCAAACCTATAGAGAATCTCATCTTCCAACATAGATAACAAGGTGGAACGTACATCATGATCCTTGACATCTCATTCATCATAGAATGTCTTTTGCTCTTCCGTGAGGTCTCCCTCAGGCCTAGTTTGTTTTGTGGTCAAATGTTCCAGACCTCTTATTTCAGAGATTATCATCTTAACTCGTTTGTTCCATATCTTATAATTACTACTATTCAACCTTATTCCCTTATTCAACTGGGAGATTACATTGCTAGTGGCAGCCATCGATTCTAACACATATTTATGCTAAGTTAGGAAGACAACAACATTTTGACAGAATTGCAAACATCGGATTATCTATTAGGATGAAATACGACAAATAGTGGTCCTTCAGTCACTAAACTAAACCGACCGTCAGTAAACTGAGGGAAGGGGGTGTGGTGAAAGAGTTCACACTATCGTCGTCTTCAATCCAATAGATCAGTCTTTTGAAAACGGTTATTATGTTGCAAATTACCGGAACGGGAATTTTCAAACAAGTATACCCGATCTTGGCTTTCCCAAGGCTCTTACAATTTTAAAAGGAATTATCCGATAATTTACTCATGCATAATACAATATTATGCCATAAAAATCGAACAAACCAAAACATGCTTACACATCATGCTATATAATTCTACGTAAAGTAAATTATCACATGCTTTCTATCCTTGAACATACTAGCATCGTGTCAAAACATGCAACATCCGCACAAATCATGCATAATTGGAGACTGAAATTTTTAGTTTTTAAACGTTTTGAAAATATTAGGGGTTGTTTTGCAATTCATGCTTACAATCAATCATGCGACATTTCTAGACATGGATTCTAGGCACTTTCAATCAGCATAGCATGTCTATCCTATTGTGCAATACATATATTTAAATCTCAGAGCTCAATGCTCGCAATTAATATCAAGCTAGCTTGACTTAGTCAAGACGACAGTTCTAATATATATATGTAGCAGAAAGTAAACAATTGCAATCCAACCCACTAATTTAATCTAGTCCCAAAAACATGCATATTTGAGATCCATCCCCATAATCGAAACTAGGTATTAGGGTTTTAACCGAAAAACGTGTTAAAACACAAACCCTAAGAGCACTGTTTAGGTTAAATTTAAAGTTCGAAAACATTTTGGATTTAAAATTTGACATCCTATTTTATTGAACATTTTTAAAAATTTCTGAGAAATTTAAAAATTCTGGTTCGGTCCAATTTAAAATTCGGTTCAAGTCGGTCCGATTTTAAAAAGTCGGTTTGGTCTGAAACTGTTCAATAAAATAAGATTGTGGTTCGGTTTATCACTCAAAACCGGTTAGGTTAGGTTCATTTTAGTTACCTTGCCCGACCCGACCCGACTAGGTCGACCCGATTAAGAAAACCCGGATTGGTTTACCCGCTCCGGTTTAGCAATTGGACCAGGCCATAAACCCTAGGGTTTTGGCCGAAATATGTCTTTGTGGGCTAAGTAGAGTTTTAAAGTCCACTAAAAATTTAACTTAGCCAACAAGAAATATTAATTATTTAAAATAATTTCCAACATTGCTAATATATATACATATATTTCGGCATACATATATATATATATATAAAATATTTGTAACATATATATATATATATATATATATATATTATTATTGTCAAATATATCTTTAGGGATTAAAATATGTAGACAATATATTTTCTTAATCTTTATAATAACTAAATCTATCAATATATATTATCCATGTCTTTATATATATATATATATATATATTGATAGTTAATATCTTTTACAATATTATATTATGAACCTATCCTTATTTCCAACTTATAGATATATAGTTACCTATTAATAAAATTTAAAAATGGCAACATATATCTTTTAATATTTGTGCCGAATTTTTCATTACTTGGTGTCCAGTAAAATTAATTTTGTTTACCTAAAATACCCCTAGTAATTTTCGGCACAAACATGTAAGTTTGGAAAAGTTGTCAAATTTTAAGATCAAATCCTAACTTGATGATTAATCCAAAATATGTTCTTGATAAAAACTCATGGTTTTCTTGAAGATCATGAACATCAAACTTAAATTTGAACATGAAAATTCGGTTTTGATCTATAAAAACATGTAAATTTCTAAAATTTTAAGTTTTTAAAGATCAAACACATGAAATTTACTTAAAAATTTCGGATTACTCATGGTGTTCATGAACATGAAAATTTCGGATTTTTCAAAAACTCAAGAACATCAGTTTATCAAAAATTTAAGAACTCCTAAACATTACTCTGATATCACTGTTGGATTACGGGGACATAATACTACGGAATGCTGAACGTGTACATGCAAGTAATCTAACTACGCAGCGGAATAGTGTACACATACCTTTTAGCTTTCCTGCCCAAGAACGTCGTGGAAGGAGTTCTGATCCTCCGGTCGGAACCACGTACAAGTTCTTCGTGAGAAGAAGTCCTACGCGGTGTAAGCTCCACAACAAAGTATCTGATCAATTCTTCAACGGGGACAGAACCTCGGACTAAGATGTGCCGAAAATCTCAATTAAGGGGGTGAGAGGGTTTCTCTCAAGTTCCTCAATGGAGGTACTTCTTATTATGAATGATTTTTAAACCCCTTAGGTGAGTCCCCTATATATAGGATTGGTGGAGTGGACAAAAGTCCACTTCAACCAATGTGGGACAACATTCGGCCGAACCTATGCTATTAAGGGGGAGGTCCAATTTTGGGCCTCCCTTGTCAATTAGGGATTGGGTTTGGCCCAGTTAGCCTAATGTGACAATTACCTAATTAACTTAGGTAATTTCCTTAGCATTATAGGGCTACCAATTACGGCGCCACGTCACCATATGCTAACAGAAAATTTATATGAATCTATAACGGAAAATTCTATTATCACGCTGCAGAATGGTTACGTATATTAAAAATATTAATTTAAAATAAAAAAAGAAAAGTTTGTTATAATACCTTAGAAAATAATTTAATCATTTAAATTTGTAAACTGCAAGAAGGTTATTTAAGACAAAATAATAAAAAATCTTAAAAAATAAATATCATATTTATTTATTTTTTTGAAAAAAATATAAATTACATTTATATTTTATATTATATGTTATATTACACATATTAGTTTTTGCAAAATTATAAACTACACCCGAGTTTATATGATAAATAATATTACTACATATATTAATTGTTTTTATTAATTTTTAAATCAAACCATGACTAATTAATATAAAATTTGCATATAATTAATATATTGATGAGAATATTTATATTAAAATTTTAATTTGATAATATATATACGTTACTTTGCCAAAATATTTATATGCAAAAATCTTTATAAGACTAGTTATTAACGCGTGCGTTGCACGCGCATCGATCATTTAAATTTTAAGATATACTAACTGATTTCGCGCATGCAATTGCATGCGCATGTTTCTGACGTGGTTAGTGTTATATATCTTTCAGTATGGTAATAATATCTTCGTGTGCGAGAATAAGGAAGGAAGTATAGATTAATCAATAATATATTGCAGAACTTTTATACCTTTTGCCGCGTCCCTTGCAATCAAAAGGCTTTGTTCCCAAGTCAAGATATTCTCTGTTTCTATACTCAGGCACATTTATAATTAGAAATAAGTAAATTTACATATCACCAATACAAAATCGTATGCAATTTGACCAATGCTCGACTTGATGATATGTCGAAGCTCAAATGGATATAGAATATGTTGAGACTTAAGCTTAAAGAAAGGAGGTTTGAAGAAGAATAAGTTAGTAATTTTAGTTAGAGTTGTGATTTCCGAACCGGTCCAAAATAATGACTCAATAAATTTCGGTCCAGCTCAGTTAATATCCAGTCCAGAACAGGATATGCAGGATCGAAGCGATTTGCAGAGATAGATTTTCTCGTTTTTGTTAGCTGATTTCTCTTGGTTAGATTAGTGGAGCTGTTAGTGGAGATATTATCACGTTTTTCTGTTCATTACCGTTGTTATGTAGGTTATATAAAGCCATTGCAAACAGTTTCTTATCATTCAATTAGTAATCAAGTTCATTTTCTTCTTCTACATCAAGTTATTCATATTTCTTCATTTGTCCTAGTTATTCCTTGATTCTAAACTATAGCAACGAGTGTGAGTGATTGTGAGTAAGTTAGGAGATTAAAATGGAAAAAAAAAAGTTACGCAAAGAATTGCTCCAAATAGATTATAGTTTCCTTTAGCAAAAAAAAAAAAAAAAATTATAGCTTCACTGGACCACCAGATATTACTTTTTCTTTTTTGGGTACTGCATCTTTCATATTTTGGGCAGTAACATTAGACTCCTAGAGTGAAAGTGCATGTAGTTGAAAGCAGACATTTTGGCTCCCTCAATCCAGAAACGCCTTGCTTTTTCAAACGATTATCAATCACAAATGTTTCAGACGAACACAAATTAGGATGCTAGTTGGACATGCTGGCTCCAAGAGGAACTTACAGCAAAAGCTAACAGATATAACCATGTCATCTTTTCAAAGATTGATAATTTCTGTTGAGCACTATTATAGCAAAACCCGAATGAAAAAAATACCACGAAGCTCGTAGGGAAGAATAAATAGGTTCTCCGATTAAACCTTCAACATCACAGCCGCCGTGTTCTCAATCACTTTTCTCTTCACTTATGTGTCGAACTAAAATCCGTTAGACAACTATATACCAAAATTCATTCGTAAGAAGACCGGAAATTTACACACTCATCGATTACGGGCCAAGTCGACTTCTGAGAGAAACAAGGGAGAGCGACAGATAGTCGACCGGACGGATTCTTGAGTTGTAATTGGAGGATATCGGAGTATGTGGCTCTCTTCGTTGTGAGTCGTGGGAACATAGAGGATGGTGGATGAGGGGATGTAGGGACTTAGGTCGGACTGGTGGCCAACGGTGGGGAGTTGTAGATGGCGGGGAGCGGCGAACGTTGGTGACCAGCAATTTGGAAAGAACAGAGAGAGTGGGAGGGTGGAAGGCATCATAAATTGCGAGGCTTTTTCTCTTATGTGGAATTGTTGCGACTGAAGACCAGTCCGATTGGAAATTTATTTTAGAAATATATACCGGTCTGAAAATTGTACAATTTAAATTCTAGGTGTCCTTTGAGGTACCATTTAAGGTGTAGTTGTCCTTTGGGGGTGAGGACCAAACACAATTAATATATTGGTATAATAGATATATAACTTAACAAAAGTTTATATATAACATAGCTAGCATAATATATATATATATAATTCGAACCGAATTCGAGTTCAAGCTCGAGATAAGATACACAATTTCATGATTTAACTGAACAATTTAAACTTGTCGAGTCGAGCTTGAGCTCGTCGAGTATGACACCAAGTCGAGCTTGAGTTTGAAAAATTTAGGTTTGGCCGAGTTCGAGCTCGAGCTCGAGTACAATGAGTCGAGTCGAGTTTGCCAGATACTTGACTCGGCTCGTTTACAACCCTACACGTTACATTGATTAGTAGTGTTAACACTCTATTTTTATTGAGTTGTAAAATTCGAATGCGTATATAATTCAAGCATGTATATTTTTTGGAAAAATAACGGAACTTGGCACGTGTGTCTTGTGAGACAGTTGTAAACCGAATACATTATAAAACATATATCAATATGAGCCTTGAATCGAAACTCTTAAAATAACGAAGGCAACATAAATGACCATGAATCATTTGATCATTTAAAACGAAAGCTATGGTCAATTGAAGCCGAAAGTGAATAAAATAAAGTATAAAAAACCTGCAATCTGTCGAGCAGTTAATTATCTATTTTTATTCAATTTTAACAATTTAAGATATTTATAATCGTTTTATGACATTTCTATTTAAGGAAGGCGGAACGATTCCGTAGTGGGACCGAAGCGAGATCCATAACTTATTTTTGTTAGTGCAATATTTATTTTAATTTATTGCTAGGTTTAGAACAGATTTTAAAAGTACATGTTTTTTTAAGCAGTTTATCCTACTTGATTTTTCAGTCTCTGGACATTCGAATGCGTATCTTCTTACTACCGAAATTGATATCCACCTTTACTGTCGACACTATATATATATATATACACATATAAAACGTGCCTAGAGAGATCCTGTGGTCCACGGTCCCATTAGCTTATCTGAGCCAAATTTGTTTCTTTCCCTATTTACAATTAACATATATATTAACAACTTCCTCAATAACAAATCAGCTAGCTAGAAGTCACACATGTACTGACGTACATATGTAACATTGGATTAAGTTCCAATATAACACATTATAATATTTAGCCATGTTAGTAGAATAAGGAATTTTGTGGTGGAATAATTCGTTATGTTTTGTAAATGTAATTTTTTTATTACTTATATTTATTATTTTTTGGTTGACTTTATATATCGAGTAGCTCATAACTGCTACACGATGATTAGCACCACATAAGTAAACAATATATAATTTAAATATAATTTATATATATGTATGATAAAAATAGCTGGAAATTCAAAATAATACTAATGTACCATGTGGCATTTAAATTTTAATTAATAACAGAGAAATGGATGGAAGTTAGCGTGGAGTAGACCGACCAATTTAGTGCCACATCTACATTCGTGTCAGCGCCACATCAGTTGAACAGAAAAAATGGATGAAATATAGTGGAGTAGCCCAAGTAATCACATTCTATGAATTTGGCGAAAAGAAAATCACATTCTATTAATATAAAGTAATATCTTGAGTTGATCAATCGACCATATAGCAGACCATAATAATTACAGATCAGAACCATGAATGTCCAACACTTGCATGTGATTTAATGCACATTGAAGGTCCAACGTACGCAGATTTAAACTGATTCATGTAACAACGTACGTATAAAAAGGTTGTCGGTGGAAATTGAAATTGATTATTTGGAAGTTGTGGCGGCCCTTGAGAATCTCAAGTATTCACACTTTCTTCTTTCATTGATCATGTATGATCGGGAGTTAATACCGCCCTGTATTCTCGATTTTCTTTTGCCCATATAGTAAACTAGGGGTGAGCGTGGTCTGGTCCTGGTCAGGACCAGACCAAGACCATTTGTAAATGGTCCTCCTCCAAATGGTCTAGGACCAAATCAGGACCATTTGGACCATTTAAAATGGTCTTGGTCTTTTTGGTTCTGGTTTTGGTCCAGACCATTAGGACCATTTTTATATTTTATGTTTTTTAATTTAATTTTTTAAAATTTGTCGAATATTATTTTTGTAATAATTTTAAATTGTAAATATGTTTATTATAATTATATATAATAGTTGAGATTGGTGTAATCAATACCTGATAAAGTGTTCAAATAAGTTTTATGGTTATACGATCCATAAATAACAAATAAGACACTTATCAAATTACGTAACTTGGTGTAACAAAGTTACAATTTCCCTGATATTAGACAGAAAATAAATCAAACACGAAAAAGTCGTTAATTAATATTAATAATGTTTAGTTTACTCATGAACACCTCTAAAGAAAACAAAGTAAACATACAACCAGAGCCAATGAAGAGATCATACAGAATAACTACGTAGCCCTTTTTCCTCAACAAATCCTCAAACATGTATAAAAAAACTCAAATATCATATAATCGTATCAATGCTAGTAAATAATCCGCAAGAGAAATACCATCACATAAAGGTTCAAACAAGAATCCACAAGAGAAACATAATCCATAAATGTTCAAATAAGAAACCGCAAGAGAAACATCATCACATAAAGGTTCAAACAATAATCCATCATAAATCAGTATCTAGACAGAACATATTGCTTTATACAAAAGTCTTATTGGGATAATCTTAAATTGTCCATGCCGAACTTCACAAAATTAAAAAAAAAAAAAAAAATGGCCAGAAGCCCAGAAAAATAGGCATTGTTACCAATCAGCTTTACAAAACCAAACCAAATAGTGATATAGTGATATGTTTCTATTCAGCAACATATACTATGAGAAGCCAAACCAAATCATAACTCTACGTAATGCATAAAATTTCAAAACTGAGAGATTTGAAGTTCATTAGAAGATTAATGTTAGAATTCAAAGTAGATAGAACTTCAATTTTGAGAAATTTGAAGTTCAATTCGAAGATTAATGCTAGAATGGTCTCAATTGGAAGATCCAATAAATAGATAATAGGAACCCTAAATTAAGGATGGGAACTAACCTTGTCTGTGACTGGTGATTGGTGGCCGGCGGAGCACGGAGGTCGGAGGCGGACGACTGGAAGGTCGGAGGCGGAGACGACTGGAAGGTCGGAAGTGGAGAGCCGGAGACGGACCGAGCTCTTCAATCTTCAGTCGCGCGAACTCTGTTCTCTGGACAGAGAAGACTTCGCAGAGCACTAGCAGTAGCAGAGACGGAGGTTTTAATTTTATTATAAATTATTATTTTCAGTTTTTTTTTTTAATAATACAATGGTCTTAATGGTCCTAATTGGTCTAAAATGGTCTTAATGGTCTTGGACCGAAATTAAGACCAGGACCAATTAAGACCAATAAAAGAAGACCATTGGTCTTGGTCCTAAACGGTGTTGGGCTAATGGTCTTGGTCTTGGGCTGTCTTGGGCTCGGTTATGGTCTTGCTAGACCATTGCTCACCCCTATAGTAAACTTATGGAAACAAAATACGGAAATGGCAGGCATCGAAAATTAATTATGTATAGGACATTCCTATTCTGTCACCGAGTGACCAAACATAAAATAAATAAATTTATAAGGACTCAATCATATAATGACAGAGTTTAGCTTCTCGTTTCGTCCAAAAGCCACAGTTTGTCTAGGATTATTTGAAAGCACGAATGTTTTTGGCATGAGACCCACCTAATAAGAGAGAGAAAGACACAAACCATGAGTTAACGAGTAAAAGTTAAAAAATGGACACGACTAAAATAAACTATATTGTATGTTGGATATATGCCCAATTCGAGTTCGTATTTACATTCCGGACTTCGCAAACACGTCAAAAACCACAAACGGATCCGAATTACACAACCCGATGAACAAAACGGTCCGGACGCGCGAAAGCGTCTGGACCGGAAAAACCTCTGGATTGCCCTAAAGGCAAACCAGAGATCCGGTTTGCCCTAGGGCAAACTGGACCTCCAGATAGGCAATCCGGTGGTCCGGACTGCCTTGGTGGTCCGGACCACGCCGGATGTCGACACCGACGTGGTCTGGACCGCTAATGAGTACTGCGCGCTTATTTTCCTGTCGTCCGAACATTGAGTAAAGAGTTCTCCTAGGCCAAATCTAAACAAACTTGACGACGGCTCTTACTTTCTTTAAACCGTCGTCGAACCGCACAAAAACCGGGTTCGGTTCTAAGGTTGCCTATAAATAGAGGACCTTGGCCACCCATTTTCTCAGGTGGCTTCATTCATTTCTCAAGATTTGGCCAAGAGCTCTGACCTCTCTCTAGGACTTTCTCTCTTTAAGATTCTAATTGCTGAGAAGGCTTAACCGGCACCACCCCCTCCTCCGCGCTGGTTAGTGTCCCGAGCGCAGGGAAGCTGTCAACCGTGCACATCCGACAAGCCGTCAATCGCGCACCGGTCAACGGCTCTTTGCCGTCATCAAACAACTTACTCCTGACACCCGACGTGTCCCCTACCCGTAGTTCCGAAGAGTTCGACCCCCAGGTTGGATTTGGAGAAACACTGTATTTACTGTTAACTTAGTTCTCTTCCAAGTTCCAATCCGATTTTTTTCCAAAACTTTCCAAGTTCCAATCCGTTTTTTTTTTTCAAAACCTTCTCGTTTTGTCTTTTATATTCATTTTTGAATTTTATATGTTATTATTATTATTATATATTATATTTTTTAACAATATTCTCTTTTTTTTTTAGTATTTCACTCAAACATAAGTTAATTAGTATTTTTTAACCAAATAAAAATAGGAGGAACCTGGTTCTGATTTTTTTTTTTTTAATTTCAAATTTCAACATTAAATCCAAAGAAAATATTGATAATTTTCTGATTAAATGTTGTCATTAGAGAAACTTTGTTGGCAAAAAAAAAACTCAATTCGTTTAGAAAAAAATCAGTCATGCTTACAAAAAGTACTCAATTTGGAAAAATATTAATCTAAACCATGAAATTATTACTAGTCAAAGAAAAATCAAAAGATCTGAAAACTTAAGCATATTGGGAAAAGATTAATCATAAAAATATTATACATGTACGCTCTTCTCGCGTAAGCGTTGTCATCGTGACAATGTTAGATCAATTTCAAAGATGATGCACGAATATAACTAACTCGAGTTCGAGAATGATACAACATCATCACAAGTATTACTTTACATTATCTCTATTTTTTCACCTCGAAATCAATACGATGACTTGAATTTGAAGCAACTAACGATATTTCCTACCATGAAATAAATAATATTTTATTAAAAGCACTTATAGAATATAAATTAAATATTAGCATGTGAATACACATACCGAAGAACTTAAATTGTAGAATGGCTCTCCAAATAGATTGTTGATGTCAAACAAAAATTTGAAGTACTTAGCACTGTATACTTAGTATATACCTTTTAATTCTCATTATATACATAAATGAGATACTAAGAGATGAATTATATTTGGCCAAAATTAGATGAATTTATGTGGTAAAAAAAAGACGAGTTCTTAAATATGAATAAATTATTATACCTTATAATTGAGATAGTAATAATTTACCGGCAATGTATTTTGCAAATCATCCAAGAGATCGATAGTAAGAATATGATTAACGTTTGTTACTTATTGACAAAAATTTCATATTTTAAAAAATTGATAAATAAATGTAAGAATAAAAGAAATTATAACTTAAATGACCGATATTACATTTAATTTTATATGCACACTGAAAATGGTAGAATAGTAATAATTTGACTGAACAAGTAAAATACATTTAAGACTTATTAGAAAATGTAAAGAGCGTATTTTGAATGATATGTTATTTAATTAATAATAGAAAAAATGAAAAGAGAAAAAGATAGACGAGAAAATCAAGATAAAATAAAGAGAGATGACAGATCGGGTTTTAAATTGGAATGAGAAGAAATTATTATTAATGCACATATTTCTAAGTGATCCAGATCCAACAGATAAGAACTCGACTGATATTACAGTCAAGTTTATTATAGCCATGCCCTTTACAAAAGCATGGATTCTTTGGAATGATGGTAGCAAGTTCCCTTTCTTACGGGACATTCAAACTTCATTCCTGCAAAATCGTCATTGTCAATCACCACACCCACTTTAGTAGTATAATTTTATTACCAATAATTTCAACTTTCTATTTATTTATTTTAAATATACATATAACTTATATATCTATATTACAAAATTAAAACTAAAAGTTACTCACACTTAGGGGTGTAAACGAACCGAGTCAAGCCAACTATCTGGCAAGTTCGACTCGACTCATTTTACTCGAACTCGTCCGAGCCTAAAATTTTCAAGCTTGAACTCAACTCGGTGCCATACTCGACGAGTTCGAACTGGGCTCGGCTCGATAAGTTAAAAATTGTTCAATTAAATAAAAAATGGTACACCTTAGCTCGACTCGAACTCGACTTGAATTGAATATATATATAAAGATCGAATAAACTCGAGCTCGAACTCGAATAGGTAAAACAAAAAAAAGCTTGAATAGGCTCTCGAGCCGAGTACCACTAAACTCGTACTCGACTCGGCTTTAGAAAAAGATCGACTCGAAATTTAATGAGACGTATTCGAATATCAACCGATTCGATCTCGAGTAGCTCACAAGTAGTTTGACTCGTTTACACCCCTCTCACACTGTTAGTTGATTTATATATTCTTTATCATACACAATAATTCATTTTATTGTATTAAAATAAAATCAATGAAAATAATTGTTAATATTGATAAATATTTTTCAAAGAAAAAATAGATTTCAAAATTTTATTTGTTACATTTATTTGTTCTTGAATCTTTTTGTAGTTAATTCATATTGTTGCGTCCTGGTTGAACTGGGTCGGATGGACGCGTCTGTCTGATTGGGATGTTCGGGTTTTTGGGCTGACACCCTTCGCTTGGAAGAGGTATTCACCTAATGCCGATGACGAGTGTTCGCTGTGTCTCAGGAAATGTCTGTGTCTCGGAGGAAGTCTGTGTCTCAGGAAACGGCTGTCTGGGCACAAGTCTTAGCGTCTGGGCACATCTTACTCCTATTTCTCTTCCACGCCTTAGCTGCGGGGCCCGTTCCTGCGCAAAGGGCCAATACTAGCACTGAGAGGGGGGGGGGGGTGGTGCTAGTTGAGCCCTCTCCGATGCTTAAGTCACGATTGGGCTAAAAAGGAGAAAGATAACTCTAGAGAGAGAAAATATTTCTAGAGAGAAGTCAGAGCTCAAAATGCCAAAGTTGGGCAAATGAGAGGATGTGTGAAAATGGGTGGCCAAGGTCTCCTATTTATAGGCTACCATGGGGCCGGACCCGGTTTTAAAGCGGTTTGATGACGGTTCAAAGGCAAGCGGAAACCGTCATCAATTTTGGCAATGCGCGAACTCGACTTCCCTATGCGTAACGGTAATCGCGTAATACCCAAAGAGCAATCCGGACCTCGTCGAATTTGGGCAATTCGGCGAGGTCCGGCTTGCAAGCAACCCGAACATCCGGGTTGCTGCAACCCGGAGGTCCGGTCCGGACGCGTGTACCGCGCTTCCAGATCGTTTTGACCCTTAGGAGGCATTTTCTAAGCAGTGATGTGATTTTTGACGTGTTTATGAGGTCCGAAATATAAATACGAACCCGAATTGGACACATATCCATCACTTGCCCCCGAGTCAAGTAACAGTTTAAAACCTTTCTTGACTCTATTTTAAGTTAGGGTACATGTCCAATTTGAGCTTGACGCTAACCTTCCGGTTTTGATTGTCGGTTGGACGTAGAAGTCTTGATTTCATCCGTCCTTTGATTTTTTGACCGAGTGACTTTATTTCCTGTCGCGGTTAGTGCAATAGAGAATGCGCATATATAACGTGTAAACATGATTACCGCTAAGGATATAAGCGGTTAGTAATATGTCATGTGGACATGCTATTTATCAACATGCATGTACGAGTAACGGTTGATGGATATATGTCCAATTCGGGTTTGTATTTATATTTCGGGCCTCATAAACACGTCAAAATTACATCTCAGTTTGAAAAACGTCTCCCAAAATGTCAAAACGGTCCGGAAACGCATTTACGCGCGTCCGGACCGGACCTCCGGATTGCATTGCAACCCGGACCTCCGGGTTGCAGCAACTCGGACCTCTGGGTTGCAGCAACCCGGACCTCCGGGTTGCAGCAACTCGGACCTTTGGGTTGCAGCAACCCGGACCTTGCCGAATTGCCCAAATTCGACGAGGTCCGGATTGCATTACGGGTATCGTGCGATTACCGTTTCCGCGATTACCGTTACGTGTAGGGAAGTCAAGTTCACATATTACCAATGATGATGACGGTTACCGCTTGTTTGTGAACCGTCATCAAACCGCTTTAAAACCGGGTCCGGTCCCAAGGAAGCCTCTAAATAGGAGGCCTTGGCCACCCATTTTCAGACATCCTCTCATTTGCCCAACTTTGGTATTTTGAGCTCTGACTTCTCTCTAGAAATATTCTCTCTCTAGAAATTACTCTTTTACCCCTATAGTGACTTAAGCTTCGGAGAGGGCTCCGCTAGCACCACCCCCCCCTCCGTGCTAGCATTGGTCCTTCGTGCAGGAATTGTCGCCCAGACATCCCGACTTGTGCACAGATCACCACCGCCTGAGACACAACCACACCGAGACACAGATCTTTACGGGAGTCAACCGAACACTCGCCAGTGGCCCAAACCTCTTCCCGACGAAGGGTTACCGCCCAAAAACCCGCACAACCACGCGAACAGACGCGTCCTCACGGCTCAGTTCATCCATGACGCAACATTGGCGCCGTCTACGTGTTTCGAACAAGAAGCTACCATACCGCAAAATCATGACGAGTGATCGCAAACCTCCCGAAGAGGTGAACACAAGGAACATAAGGAAAAGGCCCGGACGTCCCAAGAAGTCCCCGGCAAACAAAAGAACAGGAGGCCAAATGCCAGCTGGAAGTCAGTCGGGACCCTCCCACATTCCAAGAGCTACTTCCGTAGCTTCATCCTTGCCAACTGACAATGTGCCCGACGCACAGCACAGAGAGCCGAGGAACGAGCATCACTCACCTCAACCTGGTTTCGAGCCAGAGGTGAATGAAGAGGAATCTCAGACAGAAATGCCGCAAGGCGAACAAAGAACGGGAGCAAACCCAATGCCCACCGTTACTCCAGCGATGATGGCTGCATTGGAAGAGTTACTCGCATTCCGCGAGTCTCTAAAAAACCAAGGATATGCTGCTCAACCACCTCATACTAACCAAGAGCATGCCGCGCCAGCAAGAGAAGTGTCGCAAGACACTACCCGCCACGACAATCCTTTCCAGGGCAGAAACCAACACGCAAGATATGAAGCTGCACGGTCATACACTCCTTCCCAAGGAGCCCGTCATTGGAGAAATGAAAGGCAGCCCCCATTCTACCACCCACAGCAGCCAACAAGAGATGATCCCTTCCAGGCCACAAGCAGAGAGATCAATCTGACATCTACCATGGTCGGCAAAATCCTTCAACAGGTTATGCTGAACCAGTAAAAGGGTTTACCGCTGAGATGTTAGAAGAAATGGTGGAGAAGAAAATGAAGGAAGCAAAAATGAAGGGTATGCACGCTCTTGAAGAAAGGGCGTCACATCCATTCGCTGACCACCTCGTGAACAGTCG
Organism: Clarkia xantiana subsp. parviflora; assembly: GCA_036873135.1. Taxonomy (NCBI): domain Eukaryota; kingdom Viridiplantae; phylum Streptophyta; class Magnoliopsida; order Myrtales; family Onagraceae; genus Clarkia; species Clarkia xantiana. The sequence continues at coordinate 27,147,171 of JAPTYO010000004.1, forward strand.
TGTCTCAGACGCACTGTATCGAATTGGAGGAGACCTCTACCGTGGAAAAGGAGATCCAGTTGAACACGTGCAGAAGCACGAGGCCTCCCTGCTAGGAAGAACAAAGAACCCACATCACTTCGCAATGACGTTTTCACAAACTCTTGCCGGGACCGCAGCACACTGGTTCTTCTCGCTGCCATGCGGAAGCATCACTTCATGGGCAGATTTGAAGGCTAAATTCATTCAACGATACATGGGCGAGCGCACATTGCTAAAGGGGTCAGGTGCTTTGGACGACGTCCAACAACAAAACGAAGAATCTCTCGCCGACTACTACGTCCGTTTCAATCAGAATATCTCTGATATTCAGGGAAACCTGACGGAAGGAGAGATTGTCCGAGCATTCATTCGAAACCTCGGACGAAGAGGCTATGCCCTAGCAGAAAAGATGGCAAAGCGCCCAGCCGAAACCATGGAGGAGCTAGCCGCAAGAGTAAAAGAATACGTGGACCTCGAAAGGTTCAGAAGTCAGAACAAGGCAAAAATATCTGCGGCAAAGGCAAAGGAGAATCCAAAGCAGAACCAACCAAAACCACACTCAAGTGGTCAACAAGGAAGACATTGGCAACCTCAGCCGAAAAGACCTTTTCAAGGAGATTTTCAGAAGCCAAAGGAAGTAAATCTTGCCGACTGCATTCCTTTGAATGCCCCGCTGTCTGTAATATTGAGAGAGATGAAAGACGCGAATATGTGGAAAGAGCCGAACAATTTCAGGAAAGGCCCACTGGGGAGAGACAAGGACAAGTGGTGTGAAAACCACGAGGTCTTCGGCCACGAGACCGACAGCTGTGTCAGTCTACGCTTCCGCATTAACAACTTCGTCCTCAAAGCGATTTGAAACAGTTTGTCGATCAAGGCGACAACCCCCCGAGAAAGGCTCAACCAGAGCCATCAAAAAGAGGGAACAAGGGAAAAGAGAAGGTCAATGACAACCCTCCGCCTGCTAAGCGAGGTGTAATCAACGTCATACACGGAGGACCTGCCGCCGGAGGACAAGTGTCTAATGCTCGGGACATTTATGCATCCCAAACAGCAACATTGCCGAAATACGGAAAGCGCAAGCAACCGGAGCAAGAAGATGCGGTCATCCAATTCTCCAGGGAAGACTTAAAGCATATCATTTACCCTCACGATGATGCCTTAGTCATAACCATGGACATTGACGGATACGATGTAAAAAGAATCCTTGTTGATGGTGGAAGCTCTGCTGACATTCTACATGTCAAAGTCCTAGAGCAACTGGGAAGATCTGTCAAAGACTTGACCCCAGGAACCTTCTCGCTAGTCAGCTTCGCCGGAGCAGCTACACAACCCCTGGGTACAATCACGCTTCCTGTCATCCTTGGCCAGGGGTGGAGAGCATTGCATGTCAACGTCACTTTCGTCGTTGTAGAATCTCTCGGGGCCTACAACGGAATCTTGGGACGAACAACGATCAACCCCTATGTGATCGTGCCCTCCACTGTCCACCAAAAGATGAAGTTCCCTGCGGAACATGGGATTGGGGAAGTGCTAGGCGACCAGATAACCGCAAGACGTTGTTACGTCAATGCCTTGAGAGCAAAGCACCAATTCCATGTGGCAATGATAAATTCCTTCAAGAGACAGAAAGTTGTTGATGAAAGAAAGAAGCAAGTAGTGGAACAAGTTGTTACAGTTTGGAACCCACAAGAAAGCATCCAATATTCGCCATGGCACCAGATATGGCTCGTCAAGCAGGGAGAAGGCGAGCCAATCATGGAATACTTCATCAGATTCGCTTCTAACGCCTCCTCGGCGAAAGCGACAAGAGAAGAAGTGATAAGCGTGTTCTATGCAAACATGAACGCCAAATCTTTCCTTCTCTTCAGACGAACTCATGGATGGCGAACAACAAAAACCATGGCAGATCTAAAGGATAAGCTTGAGACAACAATCTTATGCGAACAAGAACTGAGGTGGGGTACACCCCTCAGTTGGGACAAAGGAGTTCAAGCGAAAACGAACAAACAGGAAGACACAAGCATTGATATCGACAACATCTTCACACCGCTAAACACGGTTGCTGAAGACATTTACGTCAACCTACTTGAAAACAAGCTCCCAAGTCCACTTGTTCCGAAGACAGCTTTCTTGGGCAACAACATCAGAGAATGGTGCAAGTACCATAAAACTTGGGGGCACAACACAAACATGTGTCTACCATTAAGATGGGAGATTGAAGAATGCATCGAGCTAGGTGCATTAAGGCGATTTGTTGCAACCGACTCCGCGACATCGTCATCAAACCAGCCATAATGAAACGGGAGAAACAACTATCTTTTAGATTACTTTGCGCATTCCTAGTATTTCTAGTATAATCAATGTAAATACGTGCAAGTATCTAATAAAGTCAATCTACATTTGTAGGTACACATCTATCTCTTGCACGCTATTTTTTGGATTAAACGCGAAGCAACTAAACTACGCGCTTATTATCTACATCAATAATCCAAGATATTATGTGCAAGCAAAATCTATCACGCGTTATGACAACGTTTATCTTCAACAACAATTTACTCATATTGATGATCACATCAAAAGGTATCATCATAGAATCAAAAACTTGGAGTTAAGCCCAAGACATTTTCAAAAACAGCATACTGCAAATACACATAATGGATGATATTTGCATATCTACACCAACAAGGAGTTTATTTCTCCATTCATAAATTGGCATTTATCTTAAGAAGGGGCTGGCAACACAAAGCCATTGCGTTATGTTCACAGCCAACTTATATGACGCAAGGACAACTTGCGGATTATCTACCAAAAAGGAACTGATAGCAATTCTCTACTCAAGGTGACAACTATTCAAGAAACCGTCATCTACAAGCAATATCTTGGATTAACACCAAGACCTACTACCAAAGGTGGCATGTTGAGGTATCCTCTTTGAATAGACAAGCCCCATGTTTACTTCTAAAAAATGACATGCTGTGACATCTCTTTTTAGAGGCAAATCCTCATGTTCATAGCCATTCCCTGAATTCAGAACAGGATGGGCAAATACAATAACGGGACTGATCACCCCATAAGTGGCAGAAGTTCTCTTGATAGACAACGATATCACACCACCACAAGCTCGAATTCCTGTTTAGGGTTCACTCTTCATGGCGAATGTCCTCTGTTTAGATGACACTCCCATATTACGAATTCCTGGTAAGGGTTCACTCTTCATGGCGAATGTCCTCTGGTTAGATGACACTCCCATATTACGAATTCCTAGTAAGGGTTCACTCTTCATGGCGAATGTCCTCTGTTTAGATGACACTCCCGTATTACGAATTCCTGGTAAGGGTTCACTCTTCATGGCGAATGTCCTCTGGTTAGATGACATTCCCATATTACGAATTCCTGGTAAGGGTTCACTCTTCATGGCGAATGTCCTCTGGTTGGATGACACTCCCATATTACGAATTCCTGGTTAGGGTTCACTCTATACGGCAGAAGTCCTCTTGCTAGATGACAATTCCGTACTACAGATTTTCAAAACCGTGTTGCATGGTTCCTGGACGCAGAAAACATGCATCACAATTCATACTCTCAAAAGTGTTACATGGTCCCTGGACGCAGGAATCATGTATCACAAATATTTTACCAAATATTTCGTCAAATATTTTACCAAGTATCGTATGTATCAAACACCTTTCCAAACATTTTATCAAACAAGGATTTTAAGGTTCGCAAAACACTCTTTCAAAACCTAAAAATGTTTTTACGTATGCTTCCCCAACGCGGGATGATACACGCTGGCAGGTGCACACCCTGTTTAAAACTCATAAAATTTACAAGTAGAGTCTTGTACAACGTCGCCTTAGAGTGGAACTAAGAGACGGTATAAACTAGTATCTTGCTCAAGCTAAGATAACACATTTCAAACATCCTACTTGTCAAGTCGCTATACGCGAATCACTTGACAGGTTTCGACAGATACAGCGACAAGCTATACAGGAAGATGTACAACATGCGTAACGTATCGTACAAACAATCTTGAGTCAAAAGTGGCTATCGGTCACGATTACGGGGACTACGTTTACATTACTAGTCATCCACATTCAAGTAAACACAGTAAGCGATAACTGTATGAAATATTACTAACAAGTTATCATGCAAACTACTATGTATAAAGCAGGTTCAAACGATGTAGTTCAAAGCGAACAAGTCACAAGCAACAATCAAAGAACAACTCCAACAAGTTTCTGAACATAGAAGCCGGGGGGCAAGCGAACTCATAACGAGTTCAACATATCGAAAAGATAGCACAAATCAAAGGATTCCATCATCCCTGACAGGGCTGGGCGGAACAGGCAGAAGTTGCACATTAGTGCCACTACCGTCTTCTCCAAACAAAAATGCAAACTGAGATGTTGCAGTATCTAAGCGACGAAGCTCGGCAACTTGCCCAACAGCAGACTCCGCGTACGGCCCTAACTTGTCAAAAGGAAAGCCAGGGGCAAGAATGCTCACTCTACGAATAAAGTCCTCAGCAAACTCGCTGAGCATAGGAGCGGCCTTCGCCGTGGCAGCAGCAATAACCGCACTATCAAATCCAGGAGTAGAAGGTAACTTGTTAAGTCCCTCTTCAATGCCAGCCTTCATTTCTTCCTCGCGCACTTTCCGACAGGCAACCTTGTGCTTGCCCGCGTTATCAGAAATTGCCTTCTCAATGGCAGCGTTCTCAGATTCAAGCTGAACAAGGCTGGCATGATCAGAGTCATCACGACCATCGAAATCCGTCTTCTTCAACGAAAGACGGCGCACTTCGTCCTTAGCTTCCTCAAGCTCCTTGGTCAAAGTAGCAGCTTTGTCAGCAATGGCACGCCTCTCCTGGACAAGCTCCAACATGAAGGAGGCCATGTGCACCATATCAGAAACAACCTGAAAATAAGGAGACAATAAGCATACATGTTCGGGAACAATGAACATAGCAAAGTGAAAAAGATACTCACTGGAGTGAATCCAGATAGCGATCTCTCAACAAAAGTGCGTGCCTCCTCGTCACTCGAGGGCCGAACAACTCGATCACCAGGAGGAATAGATCGATGAAGAACGCGCACGCCAACTTCAGGCATGCTCAGCTGGGAGTTCTTGGGAAAAGCAAGATCTCCTGCCACATATGGCATCCACTTACCATCTGAAATGTCACCTTCCAAAGGACGAAGCAAATCCGCACGCCCAAGTGGCGGGATCCCTACATGCAAACCAAACAGAGTTATGCAAAAGCCAAAAACAAAGGACACAAAAGCACACAATCAAGTGTTCAGCTTATACCAGAAGGAAGAGAACGTTCCACCTCGGACCGCTCCTTCGAGCGGGGGGCAGACAACGCATCCTCGCAACCGTCAACTTCCTTCCCTTTATGACAGGAAGGAGTAGGGACGGTCACAGTAGTCTTCGGACGCTTCGAACTGCTCGAAGAACGCGCCCCAGTGGTGGACCGTTTGGAAGAGTTAGGAACAGCAACAACACGATCAGTAACAAGCGTCGTGCGACCTGCAAGTAACATGCAAAGTTACAACCCAACCAAGAGAACACATAAGGAATATTGTTCTTTTAAAACCATCTACCCTTTCCACGTCCAGAAGCCGCCGATGCTCTAGAAGCAAGAGGGGGAACGATCCTTCCGCTAGAAGCAATCTTGCGAGCGGCCGCCGTCTGCAAAGACGAGCTTTTTCCGTCAAACCAACCTACAGTGCAACACGGTAAAAGGTTATAAAAATGATTAACATACCGAAGCTGCAGAAGGGAGCACATGAATCCTAGCGTCAACTCATTCCTGATCGGATGCACGCAGCGAGCAAGTAAAGTCGCGCGATTGTTGACAGTGATATATCTTCTTTATCACCTCCCTATCCGACAAAGAAAGTTCCCGAAAGGCTAGCGCGGGATCAGACTTCCGAACATACTCGACATCCCAAGTCGTTCCCGCATCATGAACAAAAAAGTAATGATGTCTCCAATGATCAACAGACCGATCAGCTGCGGCAACTAATCGATAACTAGAATCCCACTTGGCTTCTCCCAGACCGAGCTCCTCAAAACCATCGCTTTGCAAATTCGGCCAACGAACCTTTACACTGCACAATCCTGCAGAATCTGGACTCTTAAGCTGGTAGAAGCAGCGAAAGAGGGTGCGAGAGTAACGCCAAGATTGCTGGTGAAGCAACACTCTAAAACAAGTCCATACTCGAATCCCGTTAGGCGCAAGATCTAAAGGGGAAATCCCGTAACCGTTACAGAGCTCAATCAAGTCAGAGCAGTAGGGAAACCGCAGACCTTCCCTAACATGAGATGTGTACACAACGGATAAATCTACGGGCGGAGGTGTAGCATCTCCTAAACTGCTATCAGGGAGTATCTCAAAAGGGTAAAAAGCCTCGGTACAAGTGTCGAGTCCGGAAGCACTCGCATACAAGGTGAACAGGGATCTATCCAGGCGGTTAGTGTAATACCTAACCAACACCTCAGTCTCTCCAGCAAGAGACGCCCCAACAAAAGGATCGGCAGCTACACCCTCGTCGGTGTCTAAAACACTATCTACTGGCAAAGTCGGATCTACTTCCAAGTCGTCCTCTATATCAGAATTAAAGGGAGTCTGCGATAGAGGAGGGATAGACTTACTAATTGCAACAACTTGGTCAAAAGGAAGGAAGCTCCACAAGAGGTTACCACGGCTCCACAATCTGCAAAAATCAAGCAGAAGTCAACGCGCATAGCAAAAGTCAACGTGCATATCAAAAGTCAACGCGCGTAGCAAAAGTCAACGCGCATAGCGAAAGTCAACGCGCGTAGCAAAGGTCAACGCGCATAGCGAAAGTCAACGCTCATATCAAAAGATCCACGCACATAGCAAAGTTGGTACGTACGATAAAAGGGACTAATGTCTTAAGAGACTATCATGTAAACGGTGGTACTAACGCAACGAACCGCAAGGATCGCACGCGGTAACACTTAGGGAAAATATTTCTCTAAGGCGTCAAAACGACAAACAATTACTCCTAAAGTAATTCGGCAATCCCCGTCAACCAAAAAACCCGCCAAGGGAGAAAATCACGCATACCGACCAAAAAGCCTCTACACTAAGACACGGGGGCACTATATCTAAACGAGGAATTCAACCTCAACCATCCACGGAAATGAAAAATTGTCTAAGTCATGGACCAACGGCGATAATAACGGCAACCAATCAGCAATTATTCGACATACAAGCATCAACAAGCAGTTCCATACATCAACAACGACAAATAGCTCAAACGAACAACAATACGGCGACATTCGAAATGAGGTCGAAGCTGTCCTGTAAAATCGAGTTTCCAAATTACCTCAAAACGTGAAGAAAAGTATCACAATGGACTCCCCTCGTCGAGACGATTTCGGAAAGGTAAGGACCGCGACGAACAGAGCCCGGGAAGGTGGCGCGTGGGCTACACGCGCCGGCAAGGTCGGATCTCACGCGGCGGCGCGTGAGGGCGCGTCCGGCGTCTCCTGGCAATTCCGAAGGCGGCGCTGGAATCCTCGTGACAATCTGAGTCGAATGGTGGTGTCAATTGCTGAAAACAAGTCAAGGATCAAACACGAAACCTTCGGGACATGCCTAAGTTCTACGACGGCGAAGAAATTATGAACACACAAACAATTTCGGGAAATGAAGAAGGAATTACCTGCAAAGAAGATGGAATGATGAATTCCCAAGGTGCTGGAAGGATAGTTGGGGATGTCTGTAATTACATATCCCAAAAGATGCTTTGTTGATAAGGATTAAAGGATTAACTTATCTACACTCGCGCCTAAACACTTATGGTATACTCCACCCTCTCTTCTAAATATCTACTCCTACGTACGTGATTATTTTGATATTGCACGTATCAAACCCGTCATTATACGCCCATGTTTCCATATCGCATGATTCTTGATTTGATAATCGCTAAGTCGTTTTAAGAGCATACGGTTTATATTTCTTGCATTACGTAATTACGATCTTGCCATGATCATTACTTGTGTATGCACATTGATAAAGGCATGTTCGCATGTTGTATTGCTAATTGCTTATGTTTCCAACAGTAACCATACTTGCACGCTACGTATGCGCATTCCCTATTGTACTAACCGTGATGACAGGAAACAAAGTCATTCGGTCAGAAAATCAAAGGACGGACGAAATCAAGATGTCTACGTCCAATCAACGATCAAAACCGAAAGGTTAGCGTCAAACTCAAATTGGACACGTATCCTAACTTAAAAATAGAGTCAAGAAAGGTTCTAAACCGTTACTTGACTCGGGGGCAAGTGATGGATATATGTCCAATTCGGGTTCGTATTTATATTTTAGGCCTCATAAACACGTCAAAATTACATCTCGGTTTGAAAAACGTCTCCCAAAAGGTCAAAACGGTCCGGAAACGCATTTACGCGCGTCCGGACCGGACGTCCGGATTGCGTGGCAATTCGGACCTCGCCGAATTGCCCAAATTCGACGAGGTCCGGATTGCATTACGGGTATCGTGCGATTACCGTTTCCGCGATTACCGTTACGTGTAGGGAAGTCAAGTTCACATATTACCAATGATGATGACGGTTACCGCTTGTTTGTGAACCGTCATCAAACCGCTTTAAAACCGGGTCCGGTCCCAAGGAAGCCTATAAATAGGAGGCCTTGGCCACCCATTTTCAGACATCCTCTCATTTGCCCAACTTTGGTATTTTGAGCTCTGACTTCTCTCTAGAAATATTCTCTCTCTAGAAATTACTCTTTTACCCCTATAGTGACTTAAGCTTCGGAGAGGGCTCCGCTAGCACCACCCCCCCCTCCGTGCTAGCATTGGTCCTTCGTGCAGGAATTGTCGCCCAGACATCCCGACTTGTGCACAGATCACCACCGCCTGAGACACAACCACACCGAGACACAGATCTTTACGGGAGTCAACCGAACACTCGCCAGTGGCCCAAACCTCTTCCCGACGAAGGGTTACCGCCCAAAAACCCGCACAACCACGCGAACAGACGCGTCCTCACGGCTCAGTTCATCCAGGACGCAACAACGGTCATGGAAAGAACGTAATTACGTGATACTAGAAATATAATCCATATACCCTAAAATGACTTAGCGATTAATAAATCATGAATCATACAATATGCAAACATGCACGTAAAATGATGGACTTGATACGCGTAGCACTAAAATAATCATGCGAGTAGAGATAAATACTTAGAAGAGGGTGGAGTATACCGTAAGCACTTAGGCGTGGGTGTAGATGAATTACGCCTTCGATCCTTATCATCAAGGAATCTTTTGGGATATGTGATTACACTAATCCCCAATCATTCTTCCAGCTTTTTGGGAATTCATTCTTCATCCTTCTTTGCAGGTAATTGCTCCACCATTTCTAGAAACCATTTGATTGTTCATAGTTTCTTCACCGTCGTAAACTTTAGGTGCATCCCGAAAGTTACGTGTTTGATTCTTGACTTGTTTTCAGAAATTGACACCACCAATCGACTCAGATCATCGCGAGGATTCCGGCGCCGCCTTCAGAATCGCCAGCCGACGTCGGACGCGCCCTCACGCGCCGTCGCGTGTGCGTCGCTTCACCGGCGCGTGTAACCCACGCGCCGCCTTCCCGTGCTCCATTCGCCGCGGTCTTTACCTTTCTAAAATCGTCTCGACGAGTGGAGTCCATTGTGATACTTTTTGTCACATTTTGAGGTAGTCTGAAAAACTCGATTTTACAGAACAGCTTCGTCTTGATTTTTGGATGTTGTCGTGTTGTTGTTCCTTTGAACTATCTGTCGTTAGCTCATGCCTTAGACAATTTTTTACCTCCGTGCATAGTCGTGGTAAAATTTCACCATTTGAAATATTGCCCCCATGCCTTCGCGTAACGGTCTTTTGATCGGAACGTGTTGTTTTTCCCTTAACGGGTTTGTTGGTTGCCGGAAGTTGCTAAACGTCTTTAGGGGTAGTCGTTTGTTGTCTTGATGCCTTAGAAAAATATTTTTCCTAAGTGTTGTCGCGTTTGCTCTTCGCAGCTCGTTACGTTAGTCGCACCGCTTGTATGATGGTTTCTTGGGACGTTGGCCACTTTTGTTGCACGCATTAACTTTGCTATGCGCGTTGACTTTGCTACACGTATGCGCGTTAACTTTGGCCGCTTTATGATCGCATGACTTTGACGTGTAGACTCCTTGTTTGGTTCTTGCAGACTGTGAGGTTGCAGTAATTTTTTGTGGAACTCCTTTCTTTTGGATCGAATTACCACTATGAGTAAGTCCTTCATACCTACTTTGCAAATTTTGAGCATCTTGGTACTCATGATGGATAGCCTATTAATCGGCTTTATGTCTTTCATGGAACTTGTACTGCAGGTTGGTTTGCCGGAAAGAGCTCGTCTCTCCACGCAGCGGCTTCACGCGTTGCTTCCCGCGCTGATCAGGCTTTGGTGGCCCCTGCCCCCATCACTCCCGCCAATTCGGGGCGTGGTCCTGGCAAAGGGTCTTCTGCACATGTGACCGGGGATACTCCTCAAGTGTCTGATTCTCGCGTTTCTTCCAAGCGGACTGACACAGTGGCGCGTGTCCCGACTGATCCCAAGCGCTTGAAGCCAAATGCGGCTACTTCAACTCATTGTAACAAAGGCAAGGAAGTTGCGAGTCGCAATGTAGCGCCATCTGCCCCCCGGTCGGGAAACCGACTTGTGGAAGTCCGCGGACTCTGTTAGTATACTTTTGATAAGTATATGCCGTGGTTTTGTTATTTTTTGTTAACCGCTTTCCCTCTTTGTTGTAGCGGTTCCTACTCTTAGGCGCGACCATCTGGTCTGCCCAGTTGGATTGGATATTACTGGGGACACTTTGGCACCTTTTGGTAATGGTGGTGTCTATTTTCCCAAGGAGTCTTCTCTTCGTACTCCAGAGGTTGGAGTTCGCGTATTGCGCAGATGTAATCCCCCGGGTGATAGGCATTCATGTCCATCGACTGATGAGGAGGCCGAGGCTTATGCGTAGAGCGCCTTGTCCCGGTTTGCTCCCGTAAGTATCTTGTTTCTTTTTGCCAAGTTTGCTGTTTTTGCGATTTATGTTTTGCTTATCGCATTGACGTGTGAAGGTTGTTGCCGACATGGTGAACATGTCGTCTTTTATTATGGAGCTGGTAAGCGCGAAGAAAGCTGCTATGGATAAGTGTGATGCTCTTTGTCAAGAGTTGTCACGAACCAAGGAGAAAGCGCGTTTGATGAGTTCGAAGGTCACCGCTTCTGAGGGCCGTTATAAGGCGCGCCATATTCGCTTATCCGAGCTTGAATCTGAGATGATTGCTCTTGAGAAGAAGGTCATGGACGATCTTCATGTGCAAGAGGCGGAATTACTTGCTCTCGGCAAGGAGAGTCGGGAGAAAGGTGTACAAATGGGTTTAAACAAGTACATGGGTACTTCTGAATTCGAAGCTGCTATTGAGGAGAAGGTGAACAAGTTGATGAGTGAGCGTTCCGAAGATTACTTCACTCGGGTGAAGGATCTTGATCCTGAGTTCCCCTTCGGCGAGCTAGGGCCTTATGCGCGTTATGCCCTTTCCCATATTGCGGCGTTAAGCCTTTTGGAGCGTGGAGTTCCCAACTATGAGATGTTGGTTGACGACAGTGGATGTGTAAATGTCGTTGTTACCTCTCCTGAGTTTATGGAGGTTGCCCCCGAGTCTTCTGTAGGTGGTGCCGCTACTTGAGCTGCACTTTGATGTTTATTTTGAGCATGTTGGGTTCTTTTTCCACTTTTCTTCTGGCTTTTGTGTTTGGAACTTTTTTGGAGTTGTTCCTTGGTTGTTTCTTGTGACTTGTTCGCTTTGAACTATGCCGTTTGAACCTGCTTTATGCATAGCAGTTTGCATGATAACTTGTTAGTAATATTTCATACCGTTATCACTTACTGTTTTTGTTGAATGTGGATAACTAGCAATCATAGATGTAGTCTCCATAGCCGTGACCGTTAACCACTTCTTGATTGATGACTTGAGATGTTCTCAAGATTGCTTGCATGATGCATTACTCATGTTGCCCTTCTTTCCTGAATAGCTTGCCGCTATATATGTTGTAACCTGTCAAGTATTTCGCGTATAACGACTTTTCTTAACAAGTAGTGTATTTGGCGCGGGTACTTGGCACAAAGGCACTTGACACTGGCCTTTGCTATTTGAAAGGTGTTACCTTGGCTAAGCAAGATACTAGTTTATACCGTCTCTTAGTTCCACTATAAGGCGACGTTGTACAAGACTCGACTTGTAAATTTTATGAGTTTTATAAACAGGGTGCGCACCTGTCAGCGTGTATCAACCCGCGTTGGGGAAGCATACGTAAAAACATTTTGGTTTTTGAAAAAAAAAATTGTGATACATGATTCATGCGTCCAGGGACCACGTAACACGTTTTGAAAATATGTATTGTGATGCATGATTTCCGCGTCCAGGAATCATGCAACACGCTTTGAAGATCTGTAGTACGAGATTGTCATCTAACAAGAGGACTTTCGCCATAAAGTGTGAACCCTTAAGCATGAATTCATAGTACGGGATTGTCATCTAACAAGAGGACGTTCACCGTAAAGAGTGAACCCTTAAGCAGGAATTCATAGTACGAGATTGTCATATAACAAGAGGACGTTCGCCGTATAGAGTGAACCCTTAAACAGGAATTCATAGTATGGGATTGTCATCTAACAAGAGGACATTCGCCATAAAGAGTGAACCCTTAAATAGGAATTCATAGTACGGGATTGTCATCTAACAAGAGGACGTTCGCCGTATAGAGTGAACCCTTAAACAGGAATTCATAGTATGGGATTGTCATCTAACAAGAGGACATTCGCCATAAAGAGTGAACCCTTAAATAGGAATTCATAGTACGGGATTGTCATCTAACAAGAGGACGTTCGCCGTATAGTGTGAAACCTTAATAGGATATACACATTTGTTGTAGCGTGGGGTCATTGTCTAACAAGAGAACTTCCGCCACTTATGGAGTGATCAGTCCCGTATTGTATTTGCCCGTCCTGTTCTGAATCCAGGGAATGGCGATGAACATGAGGATTTGCCTCTAACAAGAGATGTCACAGCATGTCATTAGGACATTGTAGATAGAACGTCGTTAATATGACGTTTGAAGCAGGACGTCGTTGGTATGACGCTTTGAAGTAAAGGGTTGCAATTATATCCTTGCAAATATGTTGTTGCAGCATGCTGACTTTGAATATATCTTGGGTTTATTTCCAAGTTGTTGATTCCTTGATGACGCCTTTTGATATAGTCGTCAATATGAGTAAGTTGTTGTAGATGATAAACGTTGTCATAACGCGTAGTAGATTTTTGCTTGCACATAGCATAATATCTTGAATTGTTGATGTAGATAATAGTTGTTGTAGTTACTTTGCTTTGCTTCCAAGTAACGTATATAGAATAGTGATGTTCCTACGAAGATAGAACAACTTCATTAGGTTCATGCGATTATTACAAAGATGCCACTTTATTTGAGAGTGTGGACTTTTCAACAAGTAGATGCATTATGAAAATAAGAGCAAAAGGGCTTGATACGACAACTCCTTTTGTGACAGAAGATTATCCTTTCATCCATGGAATTTCTTCAAGTTTCCTCCACTAAACGTGTTCGTAGAGGCATTGCCATTTGCATCTTCAAGGCGATATGCGTTGATAGATATGACCTTGTAAGGGCCTTCCTATTTTGGAGACATTTTGTTAATTTGATCGAGATGTGAGAACTCATTCTTTCTCCACACCATTTCTCCGACATGGAATTGTCTTTCTTTCACCTTCCTATTGTAATATCTTGCAGTTATCAAACGCATGCGTGCCTTATTATTCTCCGAGTTACGCCTTTTTTCCTCAGCCAGGTCTAGGTCTAGACGCATGTCTACTTCGTTGGCTTGGGCGTCGAAATGGGTTGTGCGGTAGGATGAGACAGCAATTTCGATGGGAGCGACTGCTTCCGTTCCATACACAAGACTGAATGGTGTTTCTCCGGTTGACTCCTTTGGAGTTGTTCGTAGTGCCCATAGCACACTGCTAAGATCTTCTGCCCACCCTCCTTTTAGTGCATGTACTCTCTTCTTGAGACCGTCTAGGACGGTCTTGTTGGCGGCTTCGACTTGTCCGTTGGTTTGAGCATGGCGGACTGATGCGAAACGGTGGTTGATGTTGAGCCTTTCGCAAAATGTTTGAAGCCTTGAACTCTTGAATTGTGGTCCATTGTCGCTGATTAGCACCTTTGGAACTCCGTATCGTGAGATGATGTGATTTCGGATGAAATCCATTATTTGTGCATCGGTTGTTCATGCCAATGCCTTTTCCTCGATCCACTTCGAAAAGTAGTCGATTGCGACGACAATGTACTTGGTTTGGCCTTTTGATTTTGGAAGTGGGCCCACCAAGTCGATCCCTTATTGTGCGAATGGCCAGGAACTTGCAATTGGGCTTAGCTCTGCGGCTGGTGCCGTGATACTTCTTGAGTAAAGTTGGCAAGATTCGCATTCTCCAACCAAGTGCGTAGCTTGGTTCTTCATGGTTGACCAATAGTATCCTAAGCTCAACGCCTTGCGTATTAGAGATCTTGCACCTTCATGGCAGGCCGCTTGGCCTTTATGCAAATCTTCTAACACTTTCTGGCCTTCTTGGAAGGTGATGCACTTTAGGTAAGGGGTTGAAAATCCTCTCTTGTAAAGCTGGTCATCTATCAATGCGTAGTTGACAGCTTGTCTCTGGATTTTTTGGGCTTGAACTTTGTCTTCGGGGAGCTTGTGGTCTTTGAGATATGCCAATATTGGGGTCATCCAATCCAGATCTGGACTGATGCACAAGACTTCGAATTTGTCAATTACTGACAAGATTCTGTTTTCCACGAAATGCTTTTCTTTGCCCTGTTCATTGCCTTGTGCGAACTTGCTCAAGGCATCAGCTTCTTGATTTTCTTCTCTAGGCACCGCGATGATGTCGAAGGAATCAAAGCTTGTGATGAGGTCTTTTGCTTGCCCCAGGTATTTTTGCATATTTTCTGACTTCGCCGCGTATTCGCCTTTAACTTGATTGACGACTAACTGCGAATCGCACTTCACTCTTAGGTGCTTAACTCCAACACCTTTTGCAATTCTTAAGCCAATTATCAATGCTTCGTACTCCGCCTCGTTGTTTGTTGCTCTAAATGTTAAGTTTAGAGCATATTTCAATGGATCGGATCCGTCGGGTGGAATTAGGAGGAATCCGGCGCCTGATCCTCTTACATTTGAAGATCCGTCGGTGTACATTTGCCATACTTCGGTATGTTCTGCAATTCGTTGAGTTCCGTCTTGGACATCTATCGGGTGTTATCCCGGTGAACTCTGCAATGAAGTCTGCCAATGCTTGCCCCTTGATCGCCGTTCGAGGAGCGAAATGAATGCGGAATTCACTTAACTTCACCGACCACTTCTTTAACTTTCCTGACATGTTTGGCTTTGACATGATGTGCTTCAGGGGTTGGTCTGTTAAGACTGTTACTTCGTGTGGGTGGAAGTATGGCCTTAGTTTCCTTGCTGCTATTATAAGCGCGTACAGGTATTTCTCGATTGGCATGTAGTTTATCTCGTACTTTGCAAGTATCTTGCTTACATAGTATACTGGGATCTGGGTAGTCCCTTTTTGTTTGACGAGTACTGAACTGACTGCCGTGTTGCTCACCGATATGTACAGGTAAAGGGGCTCGCCTTGTATCGGTTTTGCCAATGCTGGCAATGTGCGCAAGTATTGCTTTAATTGTTGAAAGGCCTCTTCACACACTGGTGTCCATTCAAACTTCTTGTTTGCACGCAAGACTTCAAGGAAGGGGAGTGCTTTGTCACCTATCCTGGCAAGGAATCTTTTTAAAGCTGCTAGGCGGCCATTTAGTTGCTGGACTTCCTTATGTTTCTTTGGGGATTCCATTTCTTCAATTGCCCGCACCTTCTCTGGGTTAGCCTCTATCCCTCTCTGGCTCACCATGAATCCCAGGATTTTTCCTGATTGTACACCGAAAGCACACTTTGTTGGATTTATGCGGACTTGATATTCACGCATTCTTTTGAAGATTGCTCGTAAGTCATCAACATGGTTGCGCCTTTTTGTTGACTTCACGACCATGTCATCCACGTATGACTCCATTTTCTTCCCTATTAAATCGCCGAAGATGGTATTGACCATTCGCTGGTATGTTGCTCCCGCATTGATCAAGCCGAATGGCATCACCGTGTAGTTGTATATTTCGCTATCTGCATAGAATGCAGTGTGCGGTGCATCATCTTTGAACATCGGGATCTGGTTGTATCCTGAGTATGCATCCATTACAGACATTAACTCATAGCCGGCGGTGGCATCGACTAGCTGGTCGATTCTTGGAAGATGATATGAATCTTTGGGGCATGCGTTGTTGAGATCTCTGTAATCGATGCACATTCTCAATTTGCCACTTGATTTAGGTACCAAAACCGGGTTTGCCACCCATGTTTGGTATCTTGACTCTTCAATGAATCCTGCGTCAAGCAGTCTTCCTACTTCTTCTCTGATTGCCAGTTTCTTATCGCCCCCGAGGGGTCGAAGTTTCTGGGCTACTGCGCGAGTTCCTGGCTTGATGTTGAGCTTATGGGAGATAACGTCTGCGCTTATTCCGGGCATGTCGCTTGGTGACCGTGCGAATAACTCTTTGTATTCTTTGAGGAGTGCTGTGATTTCTATCACTTCATCTTCTGACAAGGATGCTCCAATTTGGACCATTCTGTCTGGCTCCTCGACCTTTATTTGCTTTAATTCTTCTACTGGGGCTGGTCAGGCACGGCCTTCTCTTGGATCATTATCGATGATGGGCACGTCGTCTTTGTTTGGCTTGACGTTATTTTGGATTGCCACGTTGTAGCAATCCTTTGATAACTGTTGGTCTCCTTTGACTTCACCAATTCCGGCTGCTATTGGGAATTTGATCTTTTGGTGTGCCGTTGATGGCCCCATTCCCCACGCATTCATAGTCGTGTATCCTAAGATACCATTGTATGCGTCAAGCTTTTTCACTACCACGAATGGTACTTCTATTTGGAGATGTGGGTTGCTTTCTCCCAGTATAACTGGTAGCGTTATGGATCCCACTGGGTAACTTGCATCTCCCATGAATCCCACTAAGGGTGAGTTCATCTTCTTGACATTCCTCTTTTTCCCAAGAGCTAGGATGACGTCTTTTGTAATGACGTTGGGTGAACTTCCTCCGTCGACCAAGATACGCTTGACGTCCATGCCGTCGATTGTCATGGTTATGACCAGTGTTTTGAAAACCGGACCGGGCCTTGAACCGGAAAGGTTACCGGTTCCCGGTCTAACCGGTCCAACCCGGTTCAACCCGATTCCATTGCTGATTACATTATTAGGATTTAGAAATCTTGGTAACATTTATTAATCTGTCCTTTCATCAACATCCAGACATGCAGCTTGGTGGTAGCACTACGTATATCTAGCATAGGTCGGAGGTTTGAATCCAGATACACCCCATTAATATTTTCTTGACAAAAAAAAGTATGATCTTTACTGTTACGGTCGGACCGGTACCGGTTTGTCCGGTTTGACCGTATCAAACCGGTTTAACTGTGCAGTCTTATAATTTACCAGAACCGGACCGCTGATATGCCCGGTTCGCGGTCCAACCCGGTCCGACCGCCGGTCCGGTTTTTAAAACACTGGTTATGACTAAGGCGTCGCTATGCGGATATGTTATGTGCGTCTTGTCTTCTGAAGAAAAGCCAATGACATCTTCCATGCCAACATCTCCTTGCTGACTGCCTTCAGACTCATGGATCATCAGGGAAGCGTATATTTCTCTTTCATATGACGTTTCGCCTCCTGCGCCAAAGCCTCCATGTATCACGTGGATGCCTGGAACTTCTGGGCCGTGCTGTGCGGATGGCACATTGCTTGCTGGCACGGGTGACGTCACAGACTTTTTACGCCGTCCAAGGCGCTTCCTGGTTTCTGACGGATTGGCATTATTGAGAGCGTTGTGATCACTCGTCATGACTTTGCGGTATGGTAGCTTTTGTTCGAATCACGGAGACGACGCCAAATGTTGCGTCCTGGTTGAACTGGGTCGGATGGACGCGTCTGTCTGATTGGGATGTTCGGGTTTTTGGGCTGACACCCTTCGCTTGGAAGAGGTATTCGCCTAATGCCGATGACGAGTGTTCGCTGTGTCTCAGGAAATGTCTGTGTCTCGGGGGAAGTCTGTGTCTCAGGAAACGGCTGTCTGGGCACAAGTCTTAGCGTCTGGGCACATCTTACTCCTATTTCTCTTCCACGCCTTAGCTGCGGGGCCCGTTCCTGCGCAAATGGCCAATACTAGCACGGAGAGGGGGGGGGGGGGGGTGGTGCTAGTGGAGCCATCTCCGATGCTTAAGTCACGATTGGGCTAAAAAGGAGAAAGATAACTCTAGAGAGAGAAAATATTTCTAGAGAGAAGTCAGAGGTCAAAATGCCAAAGTTGGGCAAATGAGAGGATGTGTGAAAATGGGTGGCCAATGTCTCCTATTTATAGGATACCTTGGGACCGGACCCGGTTTTAAAGCGGTTTGATGACGGTTCAAAGGCAAGCGGTAACCGTCATCAATTTTGGCAATGCGCGAACTCGACTTCCCTATGCGTAACGGTAATCGCGTAATACCCATAGAGCAATCTGGACCTCGTCGAATTTGGGCAATTCGGCGAGGTCCGGATTGCAAGCAACCCGGACATCCAGGTTGCAATGCAATCCGGAGGTCCGGTCCGGACGCGTGTACCGCGTTTCCGGACCGTTTTGACCCTTAGGAGGCGTTTTCTAAGCCGTGATGTGATTTTTGACGTGTTTACGAGGTCCGAAATATAAATACGAACCCAAATTGGACACATATCCATCACATACTAATGTTAAATTTTGAGCTTTACTCTTATGACTTCCGCATCGCATGGTACACTGTAGAAATAGTGTACATGATAAAATGTTAAATGTATCTTTATTAGTTTTTTTGTTTCTTCCAAATTTTGAGTTCTTAGTTTTTTTTTTCTATCCTTTCATTTTTCAAATTAGTATTTTGATCCTATGTTCTAATGAATAAAAATGTATATTAAATCTATTATACATATTTATTAATTAAAATCTCTTAACCCTATTTGGCTAGAACCATCTCTACTGGTGATAAGTCTGAGTCATTTTAGAGATTGCCCTATCATTTCAACTTCTTTAAGTTTATTATCAAAATATTATTATTATTATTACTATTATTGTTATTATATATATTATCGTATTAATAGCTAGCTAACATAAGGGACACATTGCATAATGTTGATAACTAATAACTTATTCACATTGCATAATGTTGATAACTAATAATTTATTGTAAGAGTTTAATAACATGTTATCTTTTATCATATCATAACTTTTTTTTAAGTAGTTCACATATTCTTGATTTTGATATTATATGTGTTTACATGTATACCATTTTTATAAGGTGTAATTTTATTTCACTTTTTTTATTATTAAGTCAGTTTGAAACACTCGCAAGTAGGACAAAATGGTAAAATTTGATATGTAGAATAGAATTACTAAATATTCTTTTCTCATTGGAACATAGGATCGTAATATTAATTTGAAATAAAACCTGACAAAATATTGAGAACCTAAAGTCCATTTTTTTTAATAAATATACATTTAACATTTATCATGTACACTAATTACATAGTGTCTTAAGGTGCGTTGGGCTTCTAAGTAATATCTCAAAATTTAAAATTAGTAAGAATTAATTATCAAAGTTTTTAAAATAGAAAAGACAAGCTAGAACAAAGAAATGGGAAAAAATATTATTTTTATTGTATGATCTATATTAAAATTGATTTTTAATTGAGTTTATTTTATTATGAAAAAATAAATTATTATGTATTATAAAGAATAAATAATTCAACAGTGCATTCTTTTTAGTTTTAATTATATAATATTAATAAAGACTAATATAAATTAGTATAATAAATAAAATCGATTAAAAAATTATCTTCAATGTAATTTTTTTTAAAGAAGGAGAAAAGAAATGGGTGGTGAATCCACAAATTTTTTATGGAATAGAGCAACGAGTGGATTTTAAACCGGAGTGATCCTCATGTAGTGGGTAAGAGTTATGGATAGTAATAAATAAAAGTTTCAAAGTAATAATATTTAATAGAAAGTATAATATCGTGATAGTAGGGTAGCATAATCAGTATTATATTGTTTAATCCTTATAATCTTAAGGGTTAAAGGTCCTTTTGGTACCACATGTTTGTAAAAATTACACTATTCATACCACTAGTATTTTTTCGTACCGAATTGGTACCATATGTTTCCAAACCTTACTATTTTGGTACCTCCGTTAGTGTTCCGTCAAAAACGGCCGTTAAATGGCATGTGCAATGCACGTGACCAGCCCAAAACTTTCAATTTTGTTACAATTTAGTCCATCTAATACATCCCTAACTTTTATTTTGTTCAATTTAGTCCTAAAACTTCAAAATCAAACAATTTCCCCAAATTGACTTAGCCGGACCTAGCCTAGGGCTAGGTCCGACCCTGGGTCGGGGTCGCCTGGGTCCGGCGACCATGACCCAAGGTCGGACCTAGCCCTAGGCTAAGTCCGGCTAGGTCAATTTGGGAAAATGGTTTGGTTTTGAAGTTTTAGGACTAAATTGAACAAAATAAAAGTTAGGGATGTATTAGATGGACTAAATTGTAACAAAATTGAAAGTTTTGGGCTAGTCACGTGCATGGCACATGCCTTTTAACGGCTGTTTTTGACGGAACCCTAACGGAGGTACCAAAACAGTAAGGTTTGGAAACATATGGTACCAATTCGGTACGAAAAAATACTAGTGGTATGAACAGTGTAATTTTTGCAAACATGTGGTACCAAAAGGACCTTTAACCCTAATCTTAATATTTTACTTTTGATCACTGAGATGGAAAATCTCAAAGTAAGATTAGAAATGTCCTTATGTATATGAAAAATGTTATTGTTTTAAAAAAACATCGCAAAATAAAGTCGTTATTACAAACAGACGTACAAATATAATCATTAGGTAATTACTTCACTGCATGTCGTCATTTACAACAACGGTATACAATGGAGTAAGTACTCAACGGTAATACTATTACTGCAGCCGCACATACAAACAACGACGCATACAACTATATTACAATAGAGAACCTGTTTATTCTCCTACACATTTTGAAATTTATCTCCACTTCTACTTCTAACCTACTCAATAGTAGTCGTTATACCCATTTTAAACACATTTCACATCCAACTAAGGTTACACTCCGCAGTTGAGTACCGAAAGGCTTGTACTTTTGTACAACTAGTCTTACCACAAACCCCAATAGACCACTACAGATACGGTAATTTCTGTAACTATATATTGGGTAAGTGACATATGTTACAATGCTAGAAAGTAGGATGCGCTAATAAGTTAAACTGTCAACTTACTACATTTTAAAATTTATAAAATTAAAAAAAAAAAATTAGTTAATTTTCTTTGTTGGAAAAAATAAAATTACATATTAGGATCTCCAAATAGGTTAGTCTGCCAATTTTCCACTTTTTCCTAATTTTGAAGAATTTTAAAAAAAAAAAAGTTAAATATTTTATTTTAAAAAGTGGAAATTACATTTTAGAATGCACAAATAGGTTCTTGCGTCAACTTGCAAATTTTATATTATTTTTTAAAAATTTAAGAATTTAAAAAATTGTTTGGCGATTTTTTTAGACAAAAAACCTAAATTACATATTATGATTAAATATGTTAGATTTTCAACTTGCCCTTTTCTAAATTTTACGAATATATAAATTAATAAAAAAAATTAGTGGTTTTTTTTTGAAAAAAAATACATTTTAAGATGCACAAATAGGTTGGATTGTCAAATTGAAACTTTTTTTTTTTTGAAGAATTTATGGAAAAAAAATAGTAATTTGTTAATATGATTTGCAAATAGGTTAGACTTCCAACATATTTATTGTATCTAGTTTTTAGACTTTATAAATTAACAAAAAAAATAGAGTGAAATATTTTCTAAAAAATAGAAATACAAAATTTATGTTTTAGGATGAGAAAATTTTTAGCATGTTAACTTTCTATTTTTTAAATATTTATTAATAGTTTATGAATGAACAAAAGTAGTTAAATATTTAAAAAAAATTGAAATTACGTAATACGAGTAGTTATGTTAGATTGTGTATGTGTTAATTCGCTCTGGCCTGTTTATTTAGAAAAAAAAAAGTAAAATAAATTTTAAGTCCAGCATATCCATTGACATGTCAATGAGAACCAAATTATCAAAATGGTGAATTCGAATGCACAAAAGTTCATCGGGCCATTTCCCTAGACGAGATGAAAATATTTGCTAGTGTCGACTAAATTTATTTGGAGGTTCAACAAAAAAAACACCGATCAATGTGTTCGAGTGAAGATTATGGAAATATGTGATGTGAATGTCTTACTCATTGTCATCCTAAAGTAGGATAAGGCTACCTCTTCTAGAATCCAAGATGATTACGATGTAGACGAATTAGAGGTAAAGTTATTGTACCAAAATGAGTGGTATAACGTCCCGACGAACCATATGTCGGGTCTCTCTCTAGGTGGAGGAAATATAAAATTTCAGAATGCAGCAATGTCTAGGTAGAAAGAGAACGCACAAACACCGAGCAAGAAGGAAAACGATCACTCAAGTTGAGCCAGAAGAGGTAAAAATTAAGGTAGAGCCTATTGAGAATGTCAAAGAGGCCCGTGAGGTGTATTGCCAATACACGCCTGAATTTACCTAGAGTGAATGAGAAGAAATGTTTGAGAGCAATGCAAGGGATGTTCATGCGACTGATTTTACATTGCACGAGCAGCATGCAGCCAAGAACGATGTCCAAGTGATGTAAAAAAATGGTACATAAAAAAAAAAAGTATGCGCAAATTTTGTACCCAGATACATCAATTGTCTTCAAATGCAAGGAGACTTCTTGTTCTTGGTCGCTCCCCACAGCAGATGGGAACTTAGGAGCATGGAATATCACAAACTTAGGCCGCCACACACTCATGTATGAATGTTGAGTCGATCATCCGTTATAGGAAAATTAGCTCCAAGTTAATAGCCGATTTGATATTTCCTTATGCATTGCAAAATGTTGGCGAAATGATTTGCACCTTGCAGTAAGTTTTAAAAGACAAATACAAGGAGTAGTGTTTCGACCAATTTAACGCGGGCTGTCCGCTGAGTAACTTGTCGATGTCTTCGGGTTGGGCGCGAGCTTGTCTGGGCCAAGTCCGTCTCCTAGGGTCGTGAGCGGGCCTTTGGCTTCGTCTCCAAGATCGCACTAAGTCCTTCGGGTTCTCTTGCTAGCTGCCTGTCCGTACCTGCGAGAGGAGCATTACCAAGCAACTCCCGTGGAGAGGGGGGGGGGGGTGCTTGGTGTGCTCACTCCGACGATCAACATTAGACAGTTCTAGAGAGAGAAAGTTTAGAGAGAGGTCAGAGCTTTTCCTAATTCTCACCCAAAAGTGACTTGAAAATGTTTACCCCCAAGGTGGCTATTTATAGGCAACCTTGGACCGTAGACCGGTTTTGGCCCGGTTCAATGTGGAAATGTGAACCGGGATGCAGGGGAGAGCTTTGAGAAAAGGACTCTGACGCGCGTCTCAGGCGGCTGTCACGAGCGGGACGCGCGCGCCTTTGAAGCATAGGTCTCGGACACATAGGAGTTAGTTAGAAATCGGGTCTCCTATACATTCGAGACAAAATGGGGGGTGTGCGCGACACCCCCCGAGGTGCTAAGCTTACCCGGAATATTCCGGGTAAGCCCCCGGGGGTGCCGGGCAAGTTCGCGACTTGCCCGGTTTCCCCCGGTTAGCTCGAAATTGGGTTTCGTAGTGGGTCTCGTGCGCGTACGAGGTCCGAATAATTAAAACCGAGCCCGAATCATGCGTATATCCATCACTTTCCCCCGAGTTAAATAATGGCTTGACCTTTGTTTAACTCTATTTTAAGATAGGGTATACGCGTGATTCGGGTCGTCCGCTCACCTTGAGTTTTGACCTACCAATGGTGGATACGCGCGGCTCAGGCGAGCTTCTTGCCTTAGTTTTTTGAGATGGTCATGCTTGACAACTACGCAAAGGGTTAGTAGCACAACGGACTACAAGTAACATGATAAATGTGGTTTTGGAAAAAATGAGGCGTGAGCACACATGAGATTTTTCGGGTTTGTAAGATGATCGAATACATATGGAACGTTCATGCCATGACTAATTGTACTAAAACAATAATAAATCATGAAAGTTTTGATAAAACGTTTTTCATGCAATATGATGGTTTTCGGGAGCCCGTCGTCCGAGACGGCCGTCTTGACGGCGAGACGACGGTTTTAGTAAATGAAATAATGCCGGGTTTGGAAAATCACATGTGATGGACTTGATATGAAAAATCATTAAAATAATGTTTTTAAGTAGTTGAGACTATTTGAAATAACTTAGTCAAATTTAGCTAAGTCACTTGATGGTGAAAATCCAAGTTATCAACAACTTTTTTTAAAAAATGGAGGGTGGATGTGAGTGTACCTCTTGGATGTATGGTGCTTGTTAGGTTATGTAGTCCCCCCTCTTTGTGATAGTTTATAAAACTATACACATTTGAATAGGTTGTTGAGAGGGTTTTTTGAAGAGGGTAAGGTAGTGATTTAGGAATTCACTTTAGGGTACTAGTGTGACCCCATTTCGGCCGGCCACCACCAGGACTACCACCGGCGAGGTCACGGCGGCCCGGCAGCGGCGAGGCGGCGGCGGCGGCGGCAGCAGCGGCGGCGACAGGCGGGCGGCGGCTGCACTGTTCACGGGTCCAATTCGGACCCGATTTGGTCCGTTTTCGAGTCCTTCTCGCCGGGTGTTGATCGGTAATGTCCTCTCCTTCCTTTCCTTGATGTTAATTGGACCTTTAGGGCTGCAAATTTCGAATTTTAATAAGGTGCATGATAGGTGTTCGATGAAATGCCTAAGTGAAATTTTGGCTTGATTTTTCAAAATTCGTTTTTGGCCAATCTTTGAATGTAGATAGATAGAGTTATGGTTAGTGAACTCCCTTTGTGAAGAGGCCCTTAGGTTTCGGTCAACCGAGGTGAACTCGTGGAGGTTCGAAATCGGACTTATTCGAGCAAAAAGTTCGACCCTTTGTATTTTGATGTGGGTGACTTGATATGATGCCCCCGAGTGTGATAATGACTCCTTGATTATTTGTGAGTGGATAGTCATGCCCCCGGAGTTTAGGTGATCGCTTGGCAGCTCGTGCTTATCGGTGGCTTAGTTGACCCGAGTGCTCTTCGAATTGTTCGGGTAGAGTTTCCCCGTGACATGTAATGGGCTTGCTTAAGTGTATTTGAGCTGCTTGTATGTGCCCCCGGAGCCTTGAGCCGTTTTGGGGATAAAATTTGATCGAAATGTGGTCGGATGGCATTTTGGTAATTATGACCACCTTTGCATGTCTTGGATTTCTTTAGCTCTTGCACTTATCGCTTTGTGGAATGCTTGAATACCTGTGTCACATTGCACAAATATATGGAAATTTGATTAGTAGGTGGCCTAGGCCTTTGGTGAGCGTAGGGACTTTTGACTCCCGAGCGGGAGGGTCCCTAGCTGTTTGCTCGCGGACAGTTGGTCCGTTGGGTTGGATGCCCTCGCAAAGGGCTTGGTGAACGGTGTTGATACGTGGCCCTGGTTTTTGATCGAGTTGTGTATGGTTTTTGCAGGGTTTGGTTGACGGGCTTGCAAGCGCGTGTCTTTGATACTTAGGAATTTTCTCAGAAACTGTCACCCCCGTACTGCTGAGATGAGTGAGTCTCCCGATCCCCTTCTTTGCACATATTACTTTTCTTATGATGGTTTGGAGATAAGCGAGGACACCCCCCTTTTACTCCAACTCGACTTTCCCGGGACAGGTGTTAGCCATGAAGCCATTGCGATGACTCAGACCTATCTTCCCAATCGTATTACGACTGAGGAGTTTGTGGAGAGCGTAGATAAGTCGGGGGTCTGTCCTCTTTCTGAAGCATTCTTCCCGTTTGACATATGCAAAGATGTCGAAGTTGGCTCAGTTACTGTCCCTCCCGTGGACCTAGATGTAGTTTACACGGGACAGATAGAGGAGGGCTTGCGTTTTCCTTACTGCAAGGATCTTGTCCGCTTATGTCGTCATTTCCACATCTCGCCCCTCAATCTCTCCCATGCTGCTTTTCACGCGTGGACCTGTTTTCGTATTCAGTGCCACAAGCACTCATGGGCTTACTCCTTGATTCTCTTCCGGACCTTCTACCGCCTGGAGCGACAAGACAAATCGGGGTTGTCCACCTTTTGCAGCCGGTGGCCTTGCCTTTCCTCACTTGACCTTGGGGGTGCCAAGTGGAAGCCGAGCGGGCGGTTTGCCACCCCTTACCCTCGCTCCCAGGAATGGCAAAATCATTATTTCTTTGTGAGCGACGTCGGGACTAAGTGGGAGACGTGTCATGTCCTGGAGCGTGACCCTGTCCCCTCTTTTTCCGAGTATACCCCTCAGGATGAGAAGGCCTTTCGCGAGATCTTTCGCGACAATCAGGCGGGGGTTATAGTCCCTTTGACTCAGGGTTCTGAAGAGGAGTTGCTTGCCGCAGGCATCATCGTGTCTTCTTCCCAGGGTGTCTTGGTATGCTTTCGAATTTTTA
The DNA here is from genome assembly GCA_036873135.1 of Clarkia xantiana subsp. parviflora. NCBI lineage: Eukaryota > Viridiplantae > Streptophyta > Magnoliopsida > Myrtales > Onagraceae > Clarkia > Clarkia xantiana. Next base: position 27,174,003 of record JAPTYO010000004.1, read on the forward strand.
TAACCTTGTCTTATGTTATCCTGTAGGTTGGTTTCTTAACAAGCAACCGGCATTGCAGACTGATGCTGCGCGAGGGCTCCCCGTTGCTGCTCCGGCCTCTGCTGAAGGGCCTCGTCATGGGCGAGGAAAAGGACCTATGGGTAAAGTACTTCTCTCTTTGTATCGTTTTCGGCTGTGTTTCTGTTTGTAGTTCTAATGTTTTCTTCTTCCTGTTTGCAGGTCGCGCACCTGCTGAGAGGGAGCGGGCGGAACCCGTTGCTGACTCCTCTCGGCGCCCCTCCGTTAAGAGGACCGATGTTGCGGCGCGTGCCTCGGGTGATCCTAAGCGCTCGAGAGTTGAGGGAACGTCTGTCTTGCCTTCTCGTGACAAGAGGAAGCAAGTTGCCGAGCGCGTCCCTCCTGCCCGGGCCGAGGCATGTGACAGCAGAGGAGGTCCCCCCAATTTCAGGTGTGTGGTATCTCTTTTTATGTACTTAGCATTTTTTGCTTGTATGTTTGCTTATGCTTGTGCTTTGCAGACATCCCTCCACTTCCTTCGTTTCGCAGAAGTGATCTTGTCCGTCGCTTTGAACGCGACGTCACAGGTGGTGTGTGGGTGCCCTACTCGGGTACGCGCCTTCGTTTTCCCAAGGATGCGTCCTTGAGCACTCCTGAAGTTGGCGTTCGGGTGGTGCAGAGGTCTGTTCCCCCTGCAGACCGGAAGGAGTGCCCCCCGAATTCTGCTAGTGCGCGCGCCTTTGTGGAGGAGAACGTCGGGGTCTTCGCTCCGGTGAGTGTTTATCCTTCTTAGAAGTGATTCGTTCATTGTTGCACTTGTTTTGATAGGTATACTCTTTTTGATGCAGGTTAATGCTGATATTGCCAACTTATCCTCTTTTGTCATCGAGCTTTCTGATGAGAAAGATCAGCTTCTGGAGAGCCATGAGGAGCTAATGAAGGAGCAGGTCTCTTTGACTGAGGATGCGAAAGGCCATGCTGGGGAGCTTCTCATATTATCTGATGCACTTGCCTCGAGTCAAGCTCGTGTTGCCGAGATCCGAGATCAGTTGTCTGCTATGAAGGATCGGATGGCACTCCGGGAGGGGGTGCGGGCTGCCGAGTTGCAAAAGGCGAAGGAGGACGGCTTTTCGGAAGGCAAGGTCGGCGCCTTTAAGCGGTATCCTCAGAGCGAGCCTTTCCTTTCCGCCGTTCAGGCGAGTTATGAGTCTTTGAAGAAGGAGTTTCTTGATGATTTCGTTCCTCTGATGCATCGTCTTGCCCCCCAGTTTCCCTTTGAGAAATTGGATGCTGCTGGTGTGATTGGTTTGAGTGATTTGGGGGGGGGGGGGGGGGGGGGTCTTCCTCTCTTCAGGTGGAGGACACAATTAGTGCAGATGGTGAGCCGATGTTTAGCTTTGAGCGGGATGCTGATATCTTTGGTGATACCCCTGCATGTGATCCCTTTGTGACGGAGGACTGCGATGTTGATGTGCGCGGATCTCCTTGACTAGGTCGATATGGACCCTTTGTGTGTTTGTTTGTTCCTTTGCATGCGTAGTATTTTGGTGAAGGACTTGTTTAGGACTTGTCTGTTGTTTGATGTTTGGACTTGCTATCGTAGACCTGTTTGATCTTATATATATATGCTTGTCACGAATGCATTAGATAGATGTGATAACTGAATATCTCCTTGTTATTTTAGTCATAACATAGGATATTGAAGTGCGGATAGATTAGTACGTCCGACACTTTTTGTGAGGGGGATCCGTATGGAACCGCTTTCTCTTTTTGCAAGGATGTGAATAGATTAGTACGTTCACATCCTTGGTGAGATTGTTGGATTGCGAAGTGTGGATAGATTAGTACGTCCGACACTTGCCATTTTTATGAGAAGGGGGGAACTCTAAGGAACCGCTTGCCCTTCTTTTGCAAGGATGTGAATAGATTAGTACGTTCACATCCTTGGTATAGTTGTTTGTTTGCGAAGTGTGGATAGATTAGTACGTCCGACACTTGCAATTGTTTGCGAGGGAGGATTCCTAAGGAACCGCTTGTCCCCCGACTTTTGCAAGGATGTGAATAGATTAGTACGTCCACATCCTTGTATTGCGGCGAAGTGTGGATAGATTAGTACGTCCGACACTTGCATTTGTTTGCGAGGGAGGATTCCTAAGGAACCGCTTGTCCCCCGACTTTTGCAAGGATGTGAATAGATTAGTACGTCCACATCCTTGTATTGCGGCGAAGTGTGGATAGATTAGTACGTCCGACACTTGCATTTGTTTGCGAGGGAGGATTCCTAAGGAACCGCTTGTCCCCCGACTTTTGCAAGGATGTGAATAGATTAGTACGTCCACATCCTTGATGAAAATATTCCAACTCCTTGGATGAATCGTGCGTCCTTTGCTTTGGTTGTAGTGATGAGTCTTGTATAGGTTGGCCTGTTTTCACTGTTGTTGTGTTTTGATGCCTTGGTTGTAAGCTTAGGCGTTGTATGTGAGTTAATAGTGTGCCTACAAGAGATATGAATTTTGTTAGTATTTACAACATAACTTCATTTGATGCGCAAGTATGGAGTTACACATCTCCTTCTTTTAAAGTAATGAAGACTAAAAAGCTTGATACGACGGCTTTTAGTTCTATGGTTTCCTTTCTTGTTTATGCATGGAATTTCTTCAAGTGTCCCCCGCTGAAAGTGTTAGGCAATTCGTTCCCGTCAACATCTTGGATGCGGTATGCATTAATGTATGGGACCGCTACTATCTTGTAGGGGCCTTCCCACTTGGGGGACATCTTGTTGATTTGGTCCAGGTGTGAGAATTCGTTTCTTCTCCACACCATTTCTCCCACATGGAATTGTCGCGCCTTGACCTTTCTGTTGTAGTATCTGGATGTGGCTAGGCGCATCTTTGCTTGAACTTGTTCTGATTTCCATCTTTGTTCGTCTGTTAGCTGAAGGTCGAGGCGTCTTTCTTCCTCATTGGTTTGGGGGTCAAAATGCGTCGTTCTGTATGAAGAGACGGCGATTTCGATAGGTGCCACTGCCTCGGTTCCATAGACTAGGCTGAAGGGTGTTTCACCTGTTGATTCTTTGGGTGTTGTGCGCACAGCCCATAAAACACTGCTTAGCTGGTCCACCCAACCTCCTTTCAGAGCATGAACTCTCTTCTTTAGTCCGTCCAGGACTATCTTGTTTGCTGACTCGACCTGGCCGTTTGTCTGTGCGTGATGCACTGATGCAAAACGGTGGTCTATCTTGAGACGTTCGCAGAAATTTTGCATATTTCCACTCCTGAATTGGGCACCGTTGTCGCTAATGAGTATCTTCGGGACACCGTAGCGAGCCACTATGTAGTTTCGGATGAAGTCCATGATCTGTGTGTCTGTGATGCGCGCCAGTGGCTTAGCCTCAATCCATTTTGAGAAGTAGTCGATTGCGACGACTATGAACTTTGCTTGGCCCTTCGATTTTGGGAGTGGACCGATCAAGTCAATGCCCCATTGTGCGAATGGCCATGCGCTTGAAATTGGGCTTAATTCTGCTGCTGGAGCTGTGATGTTCCTTGAATATAGCTGACATGCTTCGCATTCTGTCACCATGTTCATTGCTTGAGCTCTCATTGTTGGCCAATAGTAGCCCAAGTTCAAGGCTTTGCGGATTAACGCACGAGCTCCTTCGTGCGAGGCAGCCATTCCTCCATGGAGTTCTTCTAGTACCGTTGTTCCTTCTGTGCTTGTGATACACCTTAGGTAGGGTGTAGAATAACCCTTTCTGTAGAGATGTCCCTCGATCAAGGCGTAGTTTACGGCTACCCTTTCGATCTTGCTTGCTTGAGTTTTGTCTCGCGGTAGGGTCCCTCCTGCGAGGTATGCTTGGATTGGTGTCATCCAAGTTTCCTCTTCGTCAATGGCCATTACTTCGAATTGGTCTATGACGGATATTATCCTGTTTTCCACAAAGTGTGTCTCTTTGCCTTGTTCATTGTTTTGGGCATACTTGCTTAGAGCATCGGCCTCCTGGTTTTCTTCTCGTGGGACGGAAGTTATGTCGAAAGTTTTGAAACTTTCTATCAACTCCTTTGCTTGTGTCAAGTATCTCTGCATGTTTTCGGACTTTGCAGTGTACTCTCCTTTGACCTGGTTGACGACCAGTTGTGAATCACACTTTACTCGTAAGTGTTCCACCCCGACTCCTTTGGCTATCCTGAGGCCTGTTATCAGTGCCTCATATTCTGCCTCATTGTTCGTTGCTCTGAATGTTAAGTTCAAAGCGTACTTCAAGGGGTCTGAGCCGTCGGGTGGGATTAGTAGTAATCCTGCCCCCGCGCCTCCAGTGTTGGATGATCCGTCCGTGTACATTTCCCAAACTTCTGCCGGTGGGACATTTGGTTGGACTTCAACTTGTGGCTCGGGCTCGATTCCTGTGAACTCTGCTATGAAGTCTGCCAAGGCCTGCCCTTTGATGGCTGTCTGTGGAGCGAAATGAATACGAAATTCACTTAACTCTACGGACCACTTCGTCAATCTCCCTGACATGTTTGGTTTTGCAAGGATGTGCTTCAAAGGCTGGTCTGTGAGGACCGTTATTTCATGTGCGTGGAAGTAAGGCCTTAGCTTGCGTGCGGCTATCACAAGCGCGTACAAGTGCTTCTCAATTGGTACGTAATTGACTTCATACTTGGCCAGTGTTTTGCTCACGTAATAGACCGGGAGTTGCGCCCCTCCTTTTTCCTTTATTAGTACAGTGCTAACTGCCGTGTTGCTAGTTGATATGTAGAGAAAAAGAGGCTCCCCTTGGAGTGGCTTTGCTAGTCTTGGGAGCATCTTCAAGTGTTGTTTGAGTTGTTGGAAGGCTTCTTCACAGACCTTTGTCCATTCAAACTTCTTGTTCGCGCGTAGCACTTCGAAGAAGGGGAGGGCTTTGTCTCCGATTTTGGCCAGGAATCTGTTCAGGGCTGCGAGGCGCCCGTTGAGCTGTTGTACTTCTTTGTGCTTTGTTGGAGAGGCCATTTCTTCAATTGCCTTCACCTTCTCAGGGTTTGCTTCAATGCCCCTTTCGCTCACCATAAATCCAAGTATTTTTCCTGACTGTACCCCGAAAGCGCACTTTGCGGGGTTTAGTCTTATTTGGTACTGACGCATTCTCTCGAAGATTGTGCGTAGGTCATCTGCGTGGTTCTTTCTTTTCTTGGATTTCACGACCATATCATCCACGTACGCCTCCATTTTATCGCCAATCAGATCTCCAAAAATGAGATTGACCATTCTTTGGTAGGTTGCCCCCGCATTGATTAACCCGAAAGGCATAACTTTGTAGTTATAAATTTCGCTGTCAGCGTAGAATGCCGTATGTGGGGCGTCCTGCCAAAACATTGGGATTTGGTTGTATCCCGTGTATGCATCCATAACTGTCATCAGTTCATGGCCCGCAGTCGCATCTACCAATTGATCAATCCGTGGGAGCGGATATGAATCTTTTGGGCATGCATTGTTGAGGTCTCTGTAGTCGATGCACATTCTTGACTTGCCATTTGGTTTAGGAACAACTACAGGGTTGGCTACCCAAGTTTGATACTTGGATTCTTCAATGAAGCCTGCATCAAGCAGTCTGCCTACCTCCTCGCGAATGGCCAACTTCTTGTCTCCTCCTATCGACCTTAGCTTTTGTTTCACTACTCGAGCATCTTTGTTGATGTTGAGTTTATGACAAATGACATCTGGGCTTATTCCTGGCATGTCCTTTGGGGACCATGCGAATAAGTCTTTGTATTCTGTTAGGAGCGCTGTGATTTCAATCACTTCGTCTTCTGATAATGATGCTCCTACGCACACCATTCTTTCTGGCTCATCGATTTTGACTTCAAGGAGTTCGTCCATCGCTGTAGGCCTCCCGTAGTCATCTCTTGGGTCTTCGTCGATGGTGGGTACTACTGGCATGTTTCCCCTCAAGTTTTGTTGTAGCGCAACATTGTGGCATTCTCTTGCTACTTGTTGGTTTCCTCTAACTTCTCCCACACCTGCAATGGTTGGGAACTTGATCTTTAGGTGGGCCGTTGAAGGCACCATTCTCCATTCGTTCATGGTCGTGTATCCGAGAATGCCATTGTAGGCGTTTAGCTTCTCGACTACTATGAATAGTACATCGATATTCAGACGTCTTTCTCCTTCGCCCAAAGTTACCGGAAGGGTAATGGTGCCCAGCGGGTAGCTGTCATCTCCCATGAATCCCACTAGAGGTGAGTTCATTGTTTGTATGGCCTTCTTTCTTCCGAGTGCTAGGACAATGTCTTTTGTTAGTACGTTTGGGGCGGAGCCCCCGTCTACCAATTCGCTTCACTTCCATGTCATCAATAGTCATTTGAATGACTAAGGCGTCGTTGTGGGGGAACGTTATGTGCTCTCTGTCTTTGGCTGAGAAGCCTATGACGTCTTCCATGATTGTGTCTTCTCCGTCTGGTTCCTGTGGCTTTTCGCTTTTTCCGGCGGCGTACCTCTCCCTTGCGTAAGAGGTTTCGCCCCCTGCACTGAAGCCTCCGTGTATGGTGTATGTGTTTTCCATCTTGCTTGTTTGTTTGAGTAACGCAGGCTTTCTGTTCGAAGCCCGCAGACGGCGCCAAGTGTTTCGACCAAGTTAACGCGGGCTGTCCGCTGAGTAACTTGTCGATGTCTTCGGGTTGGGCGCGAGCTTGTCTGGGCCAAGTCCGTCTCCTAGGGTCGTGAGCGGGCCTTTAGCTTCGTCTCCAAGATCGCACTAAGTCCTTCGGGTTCTCTTGCTATGCGAGAGGAGCATTACCAAGCAACTCCCGTGGAGAGGGGGGTGCTTGGTGTGCTCACTCCGACGATCAACATTAGACAGTTCTAGAGAGAGAAAGTTTAGAGAGAGGTCAGAGCTTTTCCTAATTCTCACCCAAAAGTGACTTGAAAATTTTTACCCCCAAGGTGGCTATTTATAGGCAACCTTGGACCGTAGACCGGTTTTGGCCCGGTTCAATGTGGAAATGTGAACCGGGATGCAGGGGAGAGCTTTGGGAAAAGGACTCTGACGCGCGTCTCAGGCGGCTGTCACGAGCGGGACGCGCGCGCACTACAAGAAATCTGGTATCTTGTGATGGAGAAAATTTCGTCACGATCGATTCTGTCACTATATATACGCTTATTATGACGAATAATTAATTCATCACAAGGAAAAAGAAATCGTGACAAATTTGTTTTATTATGCACTTTTTTCCATAATATTTTGGAAGTCGTGACAAATAAAACAGTTGAAAAGTATAATTCATCGTATTTTTTTTCTTCAGGAAATTGGACATCAAAAGTATTGAAGACATTGTGACGAATTACGAGTCACAAAATTAATAATTGTGACAATCCATACTAAAGAAAATTTAACGTATAATAATTTTTAAAATGTTGTCATGTTGACAATTTAATAACTTTCACAATATTAAAAAACTTAACCGGGTATGTTTTGATTAAATAAAAATACACAATTTTTTTGCCAGTGAAAAAAAAACGCAACTCTTAATTAAAAAAAAAATTATTCACCGAAAAGAATTGATTATTTTATAGCAAAAAAATATTCAACTGAAGATTTTATTTTTGGCAAAAAAATAATCGAAGTTTTTTTTATTTATTTTAATAACAAAGCATATCTTAAGAGAAACAAAAAAAATTAGCGAGAAAACAATATCAAATGATGTAAACATTATGTTTTGGTAAAAAAAAAACATTTTTTGAAACAAAGAAAATATGAAAACAATCGAATAATTTAGCAAAAAATAATCTTACTTGAAAATATAATTAAATGTTAACATGTCTTTTGGTCCATGATGTTTGACAACTTTTGGGTTTTGCTCCATAATGTTTTTTTTTTTCCGTAGATTTGGTATCATATTTGCAGATTTTCTAGTTTTGGTCAGACCGGTACGAAACTCATCCATATTTTCCATTAGGTGACTTGTGTGAGTCAAGTGATCCACCCCCAAACTTTTGATTTTGTTCAATTTAGTCCCTATAATACTTTCCAAACTTTTTTTTGTTCAATTTAATTCCGAAACTTCAAAAATGACCCAAATTGGACGACTAGGTCCAATTGACCCAACCGTGGGCTAGGGCTAGGTCAATTGGACCTAGTTCAATTTTCCCCAAACTGAACCAGGTCCTAATTTTGAGGTAATTAGTTGAGGTAATCCTAATTTTGTATTGGTTTATTAGTCTTTTTTAATATCGTATATACTAATAGTTAATTGAGATATCTTTATTATTTACATATAAATGAGCAATTGAGCATGCATCTAAGCCTAAATTTATATATATTCATATATATTATACGATGAACAAAAATCAATTGTAAAAAAGGAAATTTGTGTGCACAAAATGTCGAAGTATCAGTTTGGAATTAAATCTGGACAATTTTTTGAAATAAATTAGTAAAAAACAATTTGGCAAAAAAAAAAAGTCAAAAGCAAAAATTAAATTAAAGACGGTTAACGACACGCGTGATCTTTGCATTGATAGCCTAAAGACTGTAACGTCTTTTTAATTAATTCTTATTATCTTTGGTAAAAACAAAATTAATTCTTATAATTATTACAATTATTATTGACATGTGTAATGGGGATGTAGAAGACCAAGACACGTATAGAAACTCTTTATCTCCCATATGCAAGCTGTCTCCCAAGATTAATTATATTTGAATCAACCATTCTTATGTTGGTGAATTGAACCAGCTCTTCTTCTATTCATATTTTTAGGGTTCTTGCGCTCATGCATGTCCGATCGACGATGGTTTCAATAAATTGCAGGCACCCACCAACAAGGATCAAGTTGAGAGGGTTAGCTTAATTACGTTCAGTATCAATAATTATTTTTAATTAAACTTGAGATTGATAAAGCAATATATGAAACCCTCGCTAAACACAACCGCCCACATCTATCTCTCTCCCACGACGGCAACCACAACTGCGCAACCACGAAGTAGTGGTAGGAGATATTTGGCGGGGGTTCCCTCTTATTCATCCCTCACCTTGATGAAAAAAGTGGCGCTAAGATGAAAGTGAAGCCTCCGAAAAATTCTAAACTTTTAGAATCCTTCGACTGCTATATATATCGGAGATGCTCCCCGTGTCGACATAGTCAAGCTACAAACTATTTTGAGGTTATTCTATCGTATATCTTTTTATTCAATTAAATTATATATTGTGATATTGTCTGATGAATTACTAATGCTTTTATTCCTTGTGAAGGTTGGTTGATGGCGCCTGGCATACGAAAACTTGCGGTTGCTGAGCAGCGTGCTGTTGTTGAACAGCATGTGGATATGTTAAATCCTAATTCAACACAGAAGACAGTAACTGATGCAAGAGGTTTTGTTATTAGCTAGCTAGCCTTTCAATCCTAGTTTTTATTTGAGATGTTTTTTTTTTGTGATTATACATATTTCTCATGGTGACTTCATTCTCTATAGTGGTCTAAATAATTGGTCTTTATTTTTTGCAGAAAAAAATGATTGAACTGTGCAAAGAACCGACAGAGAATGGTGTTAATCTGTCTGGAAGTGAAATCGTTAACAAAGTTGTGAAACCGAGATCTGGGAAGCCTCGTGGGAATAGTTTGAGGAAGCATACTTCTTCCAATTGCAGCCAACTCAGAAGATATTAATTGAAAATCTTGAGAATCAGCAAGCAGTTATAGATGAATTACTATCATCACAGAAGTATATGCATGCAATCATTGAGAAGCTTCTTCGCAAGAAGAAGAAAAATACAATTCTTACGTAGATGGGACTTAAATAGATTGATGCTATTTCATGTTGTTTCTTTTTTTTTTTTTTATAGTTTGTTATTAGGTTTGTTTATGTTTTTTCCCCGAAGGTTTCTTCATGTTTTTTAGAATATTTAAATGTTCAGCTTATATATATTATATTATATTAAATTTTATTTTTATAAATTATTTTCTATTATTTATTATTCAAAAGTGCTAAACTGTAATTTTAATAATATTAGGATTGAATGTTTACATTATTGTATTGGGACTAAATTTCTAAAATATAGAAAAATATGGATCAAAATGTGATTTTAATAACAACAAGACTAAATTTTAAAAATTCAGAATTATAGGCCCAAAATCTGGTATTAATAAACTGTAGGACTAATCTATAAAATACATAATTATGGGGCCAAAAATGTAATTTTATTAATTGTAAGACTGATATTTTAAAATACTAACGTGACGAATACTTAATCAAAATTATGACATTACTTTCGTAACGAGTAAAGTTAGGTGACAACTTAAAATTTGTCATAACAAAGCTGATTACTTGACAGAAATATTGTTTTGTCATGATAAAATTTATTAAGACGGACGTTTCGTGACGACACTCGTGACAAATTTAAATTATCATAATTCTATATGTCGTGACAAAATTGGGCCTTATTATGACGAATTCGTTCGTCACATAATTTCAATTTTGTTGTAGTGGCGCCTTTGAAACATAGGTCTCGGACACATAGGAGTTAGTTAGAAATCGGGTCTCCTATACATTCGAGACAAAATGGGGGGGTGTGCGCGACACCCCCCGAGGTGCTAAGCTTACCCGGAAATTCTGGGTAAGCCAGCTTACCCGGAATATTCCGGGTAAGCCCCCGGGGGTGCCGGGCAAGTTCGCGACTTGCCCGGTTTCCCCCGGTTAGCTCGAAATTGGGTTTCGTAGTGGGTCTCGTGCGCGTACGAGGTCCGAATAATTAAAACCGAGCCCGAATCATGCGTATATCCATCAAGTAGCAAGGTTACCTCAGTGTTTTATATGCCAAATTTAACACATGGAGAGCATCTATGGATCCCACGAGACTTCATTTGATAGAATTTCACATTTTTTTACGGTTATAACACATTACAATCCAGACACGTTCGAATTCGACTGGGCACATCAAAATAGGTGGGTAGCGACCTTCAGTAAGTTTCCCATACTATTTTAGTAGTATATATGAGGCGTTCATACGAGTTGATGGAACAATGAATGATTGTGTTGTTCCATTGATCGATGTAAACGGCGTGTCTTGCGTACCAATGAGTCGCTAGTGACTTCTTCCATTCGACGCATTTATTGAGACGGTTCCATTCACTACGATCAACCAAATATTCTGGGGAGGTTTGTTGGGGTAAGCCAAAATGTCGGTAGACCCGCTCAGGAAGTTGATACTCCCCGTATTTGAAGAGGATATAAGTGGCAGACATACATTTTTCAACTCCCAACCATTCGAGGAGACCGGTGGCTTTAGGCCATGCAATTTTGGAGTCAATAGGTACCAACTTTCAGGTAATCTGAAAGTTAACAGTATCATATTAATTAAAGTAGCAAAAATTAATAAATATAAATAATTTAGTATTCAATTTCTTCTTTTTTATTGCAGTATGTCTCATTGAGTTGAATGCATCTCGGTAGTACTGACAGTTGTGAATGAATGAACACATTTTACCTGTCTTCTGTTTGGTCCAATGGCAACCGATCGATTTCCCATGTTCATAGGGTACGAATAGGGAGGGTCTACAGTCCCCGATATGTTCATAACACTACACCTATATTGGATCAAAATTACCTTACATAAGGTAGTTTATTAATAATTTAAATGAAATTTAAGAGTAACATTTTTAATACTTGTAGGAGCACACCATAACCATGTGCATTTACCATTTTTTTTACAAGTCCACTTGCAGAGCCCCCTGAACGAGTAGCTCAATACAACCAAACCCTAGATGAATTGAGATGTCTCTTGAAAATCACGGAGGAAGTACATGTTTTTCAGTGTCATGACTCATCCACTTGTGGTAGAGTACATACACTTGCGTGTGAGGATCATTATATAGGCCATTGCTCTTCACTGAGCTTATAAGTCATCAACCGCATTTCATGCAGGCGCACCAAGTTGTTTTTCAAAATGCTGCTTCAACCATATTAGTTTGATCTCGTCTCCTCCGTGTTTAAAAATGTCATCCACGGGTTGTATTCCGAGCAGCTCCCCACATATGCTCATATTGCTTTCTTTTAAGGCTATAATAGGAATGGTCTACCAGTAATGGTCAGTTAAAGGTCTACCATCGATGTGTAACCCCGAAATCATTGTCACATCATACAGTGTAATAGTCATTTCACCTTTGGAAAAGTGAAAGTGTGTGTCTCGCGTCGATGGCACTCTGCTAAAATGTGTATGAGCCCAATATCTACATCAACACAAGATGTATCTCCCGCATACATGAAACACAAAACGTTTTGGTCATTATCGTCAATGACATACATTTTCCCATTTTAGAGTTTAATATTATGCATTTGCAGGCCATGCACCTATCAACATATAAAAATTAATATAATTATTCTTTAAATAAAAATGTTATCTTATGATTTTTCAAAAACTACATATAATTTAAAGTATAACAACAACGTAATGAATTCTACATGTTTATTTTTTAAAGTAGTTTTAAAAATGATATATATTATAAAATTTGTTACAAAATTTAAATTTTATTTGAATTTTTAACTACTTTTCGTTATTAATAAATTTTAAGAAATGGTCAAACGAATAAAATGACAGTTTAAAAGTGTAATGCATTCTACATGTTTATTTTTATAAAAATGTAGTTTTAAAAAATTATATATAATATTAATAAAAAAAATTTAAAAATTTTAACTAAGTTTCATTTTTTAATAAATTTTACAAACTAATAAAACGAATAAAGTGACATTTTAACATCGTAATGCAATTCTACATGTTTATTTTTATAAAGTGTGTAGTTTAAAGAAATTACACATTATATAAATTTATTAAAAAATTAAATTGATTTTTTTAATTTTTAAACTACTGTTAATAAACTTTAAAAATTACCAAAACGAATAAATTGAGAGTTATCAACGTAATACATTTTACATGTTTATATTTTTGAAAATAATTAGTTTTTATAATCATTTTATTTTATAAAAAGATTATAAAAATTTAAACTGATTTTTTTTAAATGTTTAAATATTTTTCCTTTTTATTAAATTTAAAAAATAGAAAACGAATAAATTGACAGTTTAAGTAATGCATTATTAATCCGCAATTTGGTAGTCTAATATATGTACGCATCCTAATTGCTACATTATATTTTATTATATAGGCATATAAGCAACGTATATATTTAAAAGTAATAATAATTGCGACAACATCCTAGGATCTATGACGAGACTAGTCTAATAAAAGCACATGGTTTATTGTTTTCTTTATGGATCTTCTACCGCCATGACGTCTACCGGAGCTACCTTCGCCGATTGTCATCAGAATATTGTAGGATGGATATTTTTTGGATAATTGAGAGAGTGTTTTTGGAGGAATTGATATTGTTGTCTCAAATATCAGTGTTTCGTAAAATGTGCAATAATTATTCAACGGTAATTTATGCACGTCGCTATAAAAAATAGCGACGCTTAAAAGTTGTCGTTTAATTCTAAAAGTAAATTCTGCACCAATTTTTATAATAATGATGTAATTTTGCTCTGCTATTTTAAATAACAATGTATTTTATATACGTAATTAGTTTTTAATACGTACTATTTCTGTAATTAGTTTCCATATGGTTGCTATTTGTGTTGAAAATTCAGATTTTTCTTGTTTGGTTTTGAATAATGCTCAATTTATCGAAGTTTTTTCTTATTTATTTATATATTTTTTAAAGAAAACTGTGAATTTTACAGCTCATCTGTGATTTAATGGCCCACCACTGTGTCAATGGTATTGGTTAGTGAGTAGATGCCAAGTCACGCTGCTTGAAAAAAACGCCACAAACTACAAGATATGATCCCACGCAGCGCTGAGTCAATCTCTGCTGTTTCCCCGTTTTCTCTATTAAATTGCAATATAGTACGATCTGTTTCTTATTTTTGCAGATTAGGCGTCGTACAATTCTCTAAATTATAATTAACCCCAGTAATCTTTCTTCACTCTCTGTAGACCCCAATAAAGAGGGAATACGACATCCACTAACCAAATCTCATCAAATACTACGAATGTTTGTTTGCCTAAATGAAGTTAACAAGGATGGCGTAACTAGAATTTTACTTAAGTTTATGGGCATTTTAATTCACGCTCATAACCCGTGTTTTGGATTCTAAAGTTAATCTAATTTCAACAGAATCGTTAATGATATTTAACATGTAGATAAGATCTTTTTTTGGTAATAAAATAAAATATAATAATCACACCTTTTACTAATTGGATTGGATTGGATTGAATGGATAAACACATATATCCCCTATCCATAAATAGTAAGGTGACTAATAGCCACGTGGGTAATTCTCACTGTTCTTGACCGATCCAACTAGATCACGCGTTTCGTTTTTTTATTTTTTTTAAACCTCATCATTAGTTGACGTTGCTGTTGCGGAGAAACAACCAAAAAAGGTATTTTTCAGTCAAGGACAGAAAAACCTCAAATTATCAGACAAGGACTTGTCGCGTCTCACTATAAATAATTCCACTTTCGCAGCGATTCACCATCAAATCAAATCAAAAACCCTTTCCGAGATTACATCATACATCAATTCTTTTCTATTCTATTCTATTCATCCACTTATTTATCATGACGATCCTCATCGAGCAACCTGCTATCCGTATGTCTGAGATTTTTTCTAGTTATAATTACGCAGATATGAAAATACGATTAATATTAATCTTTAATTCTGTTGTGTAGGGTCCGAGGTTGAGGTTTTGACATCATCGGTGACACTAACCAATGATTTGGTATTGGACGGCGGGTTTGTCGTGCCGAAAACCACTGAGGAAGAAGGATTCACGGCGCCAGAGATTAACTCTTTTGGTAAATCATTCAGGTAACTATTAATTCTCCACTAAACCCTAATTATTTTAGTTTAAATTAAACAACGGTGTTCATGTTTCATTAATTATTAACTAACCTGCAGGGACTACGATGCTCAAACTGAAAGACAGAAGACTGTGGATGAGTTCTACAGATTACAACACATCAACCAAACATATGATTTCGTAAGTATAGTTAATTATATATGTTTAATTAATTTTTGACCAACCATATAACCCGTATTGATTAGTTATTTTTGTTGGGGGAAAAATGTAATAATGCAGGTGAAGAAGATGAGGGGAGAGTACGGAAAGCTTGACAAGGTGGAGATGAGCATATGGGAGTGCTGCGAGCTGCTGAATGACATCATCGATGACAGCGATCCCGACCTCGACGAGCCCCAGATCGAGCACTTGCTTCAGACCGCAGAGGCAATCAGGAAAGATTACCCTGATGAGGATTGGCTTCATTTGACTGGTCTCATTCATGGTATGTATATGTTGCTCACAAGCAATGAACTCTTTCTTATAATATTATCCATTAATCTATCTATATCACAACTATTATATTATATCATACATATGAGTCAATTATTTGGGTCCAGTCCAGTACAATATACAATGGCATATGCCTTTATTCTACTTTTCTTTTTTATATATACTGGATGGATTTGTCAACCAAAAGAGTTTTGACTTTTGGTTGGGCAAAAACAATTACTAAAATGATAATTCTATGGGTGTTTTCAGATCTTGGCAAGGTCCTTCTCCACCCAAGCTTTGGTGGACTTCCTCAATGGGCTGTCGTTGGTAAGACCTACTTTTTTATATTTTGTATCTTTAATGTCCGATGCAACATAGATATTGTTACTTTAGATTGGATTCAGGTCACTTGCCACATTCTTTCTTTTTATACTTGGTGTTATTAATTTTAGATTTTTTAAAATTTTTATAGGGATAGAATAAAATCTTAACCGTGAGACACTTTCTATGGTAGAAATAGTGAAACTTATGACCTGAATCTCTCAAAGTTAAGCAATAAACTTCAATACACTAAACTCTATATCTAATTAATGTAACCCTAATTCAATGCCTAGGTGATACCTTCCCGGTCGGATGTGCTTTTGATGAAGCAAATGTTCACCACAAGGTAATTCAAACCCTAATTAAGCTCTTAATTAGTTTCCTTCATATACATTATTGTTATTATTGCAATTATTAGTGTCAAACTTGTGTGAAACTAATATATAGCTGAATATATATATAATGCATGCAGTATTTTGAGCAAAACCCTGATTACAACAATCCAGCATACAACACCAAGAATGGGATCTACACCGAAGGGTGTGGATTGAATAACACAATGATATCGTGGGGGCACGATGACTACATGTACTTGGTGGCCAAGGAAAATAAATCCACTCTTCCATCAGCGGGTCTATTCATTATTCGATACCACTCCTTCTATCGTAAGTTGTTTATTTATTATTACTGATCCAGTATATTTATATTGTTTCTTGCTATACAATTAACTTTGGACCTGATTAATTATATTTGTGGCACATTGTAGCACTGCATAAGGAAGGAGCATACACTCACTTGATGAATGAGGAGGACAAACAGAACATCAAGTGGCTCCACATATTCAAGTATATATACTATATTTAAACTTCAATTTCGGTTAAAACGATACGAATTTATCGTGATGTGGTTAATTAACTCTCGATCGGAATAATGTTGCAGCAAATACGATCTATACAGCAAGAGCAAGGTCCGGGTTGATGTTGAGAAAGTGAAGCCATACTACCTCTCCCTCATTGAGAAGGTAATGATTTATATTAATTTGGTTTTAATTTTTTTTTCCTATGATAAGTAGTAAATCTAATGAAATGTATATCATAATATTTGTGCAGTATTTCCCCGCAAAACTCAAATGGTAAATTAGCAAGGGTGGGTTTGTTGGGTGCGAAAGAAGAAGAAAGTGGGCTTGCTAGGCAATAAGTTCAGTATGTACGTATTGTTATCCATTGTAGCAGTGATAAGAATGAATGAGAAGGAGAGATTTTTATTATTATGTTTAAATAAATGATTTGTGCATAGAATGGGGATTAATTATGTATTAACATATCTCAATTTGTGTGATCAATGGTTGCTAAATTCGACTGAATTTACAGTTGATTACAATTTATCCTAACTGTACATCATGTGAATAAATAAATGTGTCATCGCAATGAACTAACTCCTAAAAAATACGCCCACTAAAATTCAATTCACTTTTTCTGAAATTAAGTCCATCTAACACAGCACCATTAAAGCCCTAAGCCCACAGGCCCAAAACTGGATCAAAGGCTGCATCACAATTTACTTTCACAAGCCCAAAATGGTCTAGCCCATTGCTCAGCAATTCGGTTCCCTTCATATTTCGAAATTTGCACGTGCCACGAGTCGAACAAGACAAAAACAACAGAAGGCTTCGGTGTATATGCTTTCTGTTGCGTTCCTTCCAAACCCAAACAAAAAAATACCCAGAAACGTACGTCCATATTCCTTCTCTCCAATTATTTATGATTAAGAAATAGTTTGAAAGATCGCAAAATCTTTAAATTTAGAGGATGCAGGAAGCGGCCCCTCATGTAGTCAATAGTCATTTGTAATATTAGATGTTACGTGGTGGAAATGTTTTGAATATTTAATTAAACATTATAATTTCTAAACTTACACCATGTACATCAAATTATCAATTCATTTTTTTTTTTAGTTTGTTAATGATGACATCGTGACAAGAAGTGCTATTTGCACATCACACACGCAAATGGAAGGAAAGATTGGGTCGATATTAAGATATGGTCCATATTATTTACGTTGTTTTGCATCCAAATCCAACCGGGGAGTCGGACTCTTCGGCACTTCATGTTATGATCATGTCGGGTTGACGGGTGACGACTGCGGGTTGTCGGGTGACGACTGCGGGTTGTCGGCTGACGACTGCGGGTTGTCGGCTGACGGTAGTGGGTTGTTGGCATGTACTCCTTCCCTGCACAAAGGGCAGTAACCAGCACGGAGAGGGGAGGGTGCCGGTTGAGCCCTCTCTGATGCTTAAATAAGAGTCTAGAGAGGTCAGAGCTCCAAAGCCAATCTCTTGAGAATATCCGTTCAAATGGGTGGCCAAGGTCCCCCATTTATAGGCAACCTTAGAACCGAGACCGGTTTTTGTGCGGTTCGACGCCGGTCTTAAAAGAAGATAGAAACCGTCGCTTGGTTTGATTAAGTTTGGCTTTGGGAGACTCCTTGCTCAGTGTACGTAAACAGGGTAGAGCACGGTACCTAGACAGCAGTCCGAACCCCGTCGGACTTAGGAAATTCGACGGGGTTCGGATTGCATGTGGACAATCCGGACGGTCCGGATTGCTGATGCAATCCAGACGCGCATACCGCGCTTCCGGGCCGTTTTGTACCTCGGGTGACGCGTTTGGATCCGTTAGGTGATTTTCGACGTGTTTACGAAGTCCGGAATATAAATACGAACCCGAATTTGGCAGATATCCATCACTTGCCCTCGAGTCAAGTAACAGTTCAGACCATACTTGACTCTATTTTAAGATAGGATATAAGCCCAATTTAGGTTCGGTGTTGACCTCAGGGGTGGCTTGTTTGACGGTTGGGCGCGAAGGCCTTGATTTTGCTCCACTTTAATTCTTGTCGGGAGACTCGTTAACTGCTGACATGGTTAGTGCAACGAGCAATGCGCATATAACAATGAACAATAGACAGTGCACATATGATAATGGACTTAAGCAATAATTCTCATGGATACGTGCAATCATAGTCTATGATGTTAACATGAATGTGATGACCTGATATAAAAGATGTGAGCACATAATCAATAATTGAGTCATGAAAATAATCATGTAATAATAAAAACATGTATCATGCATTTTGAGATGACATAGTGCGCGCTAGATTATGTGCGCACAGCATGTAGTCATGATTGCTAAAATGAGTCTAGAAAATACTAAGTGTTGTAAAAAAGGAGATAACAACACGTAGTCATGCCATTTAGGGACTTAAAAAGAAATAATGAAAGTTTTAGGAAGTACCCATAGATAATTGTGGATAGATATAGGAGAGAGAATACCCATTAGTTAATCCTCCACCCTTAGTAGTTTTTAGAATCCTCTCATTTCTTGAAGAAGAAGACACTTTTGGAGTAAAAGACTTGGCCACCAAGAAAAAGGGGTCGACCATCATCAATCCCGACCACCACGACGGAATCGCGGGTGGAGGTTGACGGTGACGACACGGCGGCGGTTCGGAGCGAAACGACGGCGGCACGTGGGTTCCTCGGTGGCGGCACGTGAGCCTCCCGGCGGCGCGTGAGGCCTTGGGCGGTGGTTCGTGGTGGTTTGTACGGTGGTTTGATCGACTTGGCGAGGCGAGTCCAATTCCGTGCATGGCTAGCCTTTTTATGACCTTGCTTAGCCTTGATTTTCCCTTGAAACCTTCATTAATTTGTAACATGCACATAAGGTGTTTGATGAAATTCCCCATAGTAGTTAGCTTCTCAAATCGGCCAAAAATTTACTAAATGCTGAAAATTTTAGAAAAATGGAAATAAGTTGCTAAACTTCCCTTATTCATAGTGATCATTGCCAACATGTTGCACCATGCTTTGAATGATGTTTTGGCATGCTTAATGTTGATTGTTAGTCGATGTCCGGACATAGTTGTTGGCAGTTGTATGTTGGTTGTTGCATATTGCTCACTGTTCATCGAGCATCGTACGCTGTCTGCAATCATGATAAAATACTTAGCAAATATTTTTGAGATATTTAGTGCTCGTTACCATGATTGTCGTTATTTGATCTTTGTCGACTGCCGTTGATTTCCGACATAGGAAAATACTTAGAAAGTATTTCTTGATGGTCGACACTTTGTCATATGTCGATTACTGCCATAGTGGAACACTTAGAAAATATTCCTTGATAGTCGACACCTCGTCATATGTCGACTGCTGACATGGTGGAACACTTAGAAAACATTCCCTGATGGTCGACACCTTGTCATATGTCGACTGCTGACATGGTGGAACACTTAGAAAATATTCCTTGATAGTCGACACCTCGTCATGTGTCGACTGCTGACATGGTGGAACCCTTAGAAAATATTCCTTGATAGTCGACACCTTGTCATATGTCGACTGCTGACATGGTGGAACACTTAGAAAATATTTCTTGATAGTCGACACCTTGTCATATGTCAACTGCTGACATGGTGGAACACTTAAGAAAATATTCCTTGATTGGCTCTTTGTTTCATGACCATACTACCATCCATATGTGTGCTAGCTGAGTATACGCGCGCTTGTATGTGCGCGCTTGCTCCAACACTTAGAATTTTTTATTTATCAATTGCCATGCATGTTGTATCCATAAGCTTGATGTAGTCATAGGGCGGATGTTGTCATAGTGGTTGGTATATGCAGAGTGTTTCTCATTTGCTGTTTGTAGATTGACGAGCATTGTCCCGACTGTCGGTCGTATTTTCAGGTTGCAGGGTCGAGGTGGTTTTTACTTGCATTGGTCCCTCCGTTGAAGTCACTATCATGAGTAAGTCTGTTATTCCCACCCCGCAGGCTGCTTTATGTTCCGATGACAGTGATGACTCGGATTGCGACAACCTTTGTAACTTTTCATGGTGTCGAGTTGCAGATTGGTTTGTTGGAAAAAGTTCGACTTTGCATGCGGTGTCTGCACGCGGTACTTCTCCTGCTGGCGGGACTACTCCGTCCCCTGCCCCTGTGACCCCTGCGGCCTCTGGATACGATCGCGGGAAGGGACTTATGGGTAAGATGTATCTTTATGGCTTCCTCTAACTTTTTTATTTTCTTGATTTGTTATTTTCACATTGCCTTTGTTCACAGGTCGCTCATCGCACGTGACTGAGCGTGTTGTCGCAATTCCTGACTCCACTACTCCTGCCAAAAGGTCCGCTGCTGGGGCGCATACCTCGAGCGATCCTAAGCGCTCCAAGCCGAGTGCGATTTTCCAAACTCCTTCTCGTGATAAAGGGAAAGGAGTTGAAGATCGTGCGGCGGCGCCTTCTGCCCCCCGGTCGAGGGAGCGGCTCGCGGAGGAGCGTCCTTCCCGTCGAGGTGTGTATTGCATACTTTGTTGTATTTTTTTCGTGTTTTTCTGTTTATGGCTCTCATATTTCCTTGTTGTTTTCCTTTCAGCACTTCCTGCATTGAGGCATGACCACATGATTCGTCCTTTGGAGGGCGATGTCTCGGGGATGAATGGACTCCCTTTGCCAATGGTGGTGTTCATTTTCCAAAGGATTCCAAGCTTAGCACACCAGAAGTTGGTGTGCGTGTGCTTCAAAAGTGCGTTCCTCCGGGTGACCGACATACCTCTCCGTCGACTGATGAAGAGGCTGAGGCCTATGTAGAGAGTTCTTTGGCTGGTTCGCTCATGTGAGTAAACAAACTTCTCCTTTTTGTTACTTGTGTTAATGTGTTCCTTGGCTGTGTAAGTCTTATGCCTTTGTTTTTATCGTACTGTTTTTCAGGATGTTGCACACATGGTTAACATGTCGTTCTTTGTGATGGAACTTTCAAGTCAGAAGAAGGCAACTGTTGACAAGTGTAATGCCACATGTCGTGAACTTACACAGTTTGAAGAGAAGGTGCGTGTACTAGGTTCGAAGGCTGCCGATTCTGAGGCTCGTTTCAATGCATGTCAGGCTCAAATTTCGGAGCTTGAGACTGAGATGATTGCTCTTGAGAAGAAGGTCACCGATGATCATAATGGCGTTGGTTGATGTACATGAGACCGCTCGTAAGGAAGGAGTGGAAACATGCTTTGTTGAGTATCTGAGTACCCCTGCCTTTAGTGCTGCTATTGAGGACAAGACAGATAAGTTGATGAGGGAGCGTGCGGAGGATTACTTCCGTCGTGTGAGTATTCTTGCCTCGAGTTTTCCGTTTGATCAGCTGGGACCTTATGCGCATTATGCTGTTACTCATGTTGATTCACTGCGCGACTTGGGGCTTCAGACAACCAATTATGAGATATTGGTTGATGACGAAGGTGGTGTCAACCTTGTGGTTACTTCTCCCGAGTTTATGGAGGCTGTACCTGATCCTGCTGGAGGTGGCGGCACCTCTCGAGTGGCGTCAGGTTGATCATTTTGAGCATATCGATCTTTTGTATATATCTTTTGCCCCCCGTGTCTGGGTTGAGGTTGGTTTGGGAGTTGTCCCAGGAACCTTTTTTTATATTCTGCTTGCTTCATCTAGACCTGTTTTGATCATAGTAGAATGCATGATAACTCGTTAGTAGTAGTTCATACCTTGTTTTGTCTATGTTGTCCGTGTGCATTGGACTTGAATGATAGGATAGGCATCCTTCTATAATGAACATGATGTTCGTAGTTGCGACTGTATGTCGTGCGTTGTTGATTGTCATGAGTGCCCCTCTTGGTTAAATTCCAAGGCATGACATGATGCTTACACTAGGTACTTTGTAGTGTTGTAAGTAGTGATGTACTTGGCGCTGGCACTTGGCACTTAGCACTGGCACTTGACATGTAGAAGAGTCGTCTTGACGGGGCAAGACATTAGTTTATACCGTCTCTTAATTCCAATCTAAGGCGACGTTGTGACAAGACGCTACTTGTTGTATTTGGTGCGTTTTTCCATCCGTCAGTTGGGCACGCCCGCGTGACGTTGTTACAAGGCTTTCCGTGGCTAACCCAGTACTTACCATGTGATGCTACTACGCCTCGACTTGGTTAATCCAAGGGGCGGGACAAAGGTCGTATGATCACGCCTTGTATTTTTTACCGTCTCTTGAACCATTTCAAGGCGACGTTGTGGCAAGACGCTACTTGCTCTATCCTATGCGTTTTTCCATCCGTCAGTTGGGTACACCCTGCGTGACGTTGTTGCAAGGCTTTCCGTGGCTATTCCAGTACTTACCCTGCGATGCTACTGCACCTCTCCATGGTTAGTCCAGAAAGGTTGTACAAGACCGCGTTTAAACGACTTGCAGTTTTTCCCGTCTCTTGATCCACTCCAAGGCGACGTTGTGGCAAGACACTACTTGCTGAGTTTGGTGTGTTTTATCTGTTATATGCTCACGGGCAATATAGCGTTGTACAAGACTTGACTTGTAGGGTTGGTGAGTTTTTCGAACAGGGTGCGCTCCTGCTAGCGTATATGCATGAAGCTATCCTAACAAGGAATACGTCTTCATGGTGTATGAACCCTTAAGAGGATATACATACTTTGATAGTGCATGAAGCTGCCCTAACAAGGAATAAGCCTTCATGGCGTATGAACCCTTAAGAGGATATACATACTTTGAGAGTGCATGAAGCTGGCCTAACAATGAATAAGTCTTCATGGCATATGAACCCTTAAGATGATATACATACTTTGTCGATTTGTGGGGTTGTCGTTTAACAAGAGGACTTCCGCCACAATGGGGTGATCAGTCTCATATGTTGCCGCATCCTGTTTTGAACTCAGGGAATGGCTATGAACATGAAGATTTGCCTCTAACAAGAGGAATTCGCAGCATGCCGTTTTGTAGTTGTGAACATGGGGGTTGCCCTCTAAGAAGGAAGTCGCAGCATGTCACTTTGATAAATCCTGGTTTGAACTCAAGATGTAGTATGTTGTCGACGCTATTCGGGGTAGTCGTCGTTATAGATAGAGAGCGTTTATATACTCATTGTTGATGTTGATAGTAGACATGCCGGCGTTGTATGACATAAGTCGTTTGTTGTATATAGCGTGATAGCTTGTATTGTTGATGCGAGTAATATGCGCGTAGTTGTTATTTCACATGATTCTAATGTAGTAAGCATAATGTAATATGTACCTACGAAAGTAGATTAACTCATTAGATACTTGGTTTAGTTACATAGTTGTAAACATACTTGGAGTTATACATCTCCTTCAGGTAATTGCATTTACAGAAGGTAAGAAGACTTGATAGTAATATCTTTGTAACATAGGGATCTTCCGTTAGCCATGGAATTTCTTCAAGTGCCCCCCATTGAATGTGTTTGTAGAGATGTTTCATTCCATGTCTTCAAGGCGATATGCGTTGACATAAGGGACTGGTACAATCTTATATGGACCTTCCCATATTGGAGATAACTTGTTGATTTGATCCAAGTGTGAGAATTCGTTCCTTCTCCACACCATTTCGCCAACGTGGAATTGTCTTTCCTTCACCTTCATGTTATAGTATCTTGCAGTCATCAGACGCATGCGTGCTTGCGTTTGCTCTGAGTTTCGTCTTCTTTCGTCTGCCAGGTCCAAGTCTAGGCGCATTTCTGCTTTGTTGGCCTGAGGATAAAAGTGGGTTGTGCGATATGACGAGACAACAATTTCGATTGGGGCTACTGCTTCTGTTCCGTATACTAGGCTGAATGGCGTTTCTCCCGTTGCCTCATTTGGTGTTGTGCGCACAGCCCATAGCACACTGCTGAGCTCTTCTGCCCATCCTCCCTTTAAGGCGTGGATCCTCTTCTTAAGACCGTCCAAGACAATCTTATTAGCGGATTCAACTTGTCCATTGGTTTGGGCATGACGTACTGATGCGAAGTGATGATCTATGTTGAGCCTCTCGCAGAATGTCTGGAGTCTAGAACTCTTGAATTGTGGCCCATTGTCGCTGATGAGTACTTTTGGGACGCCATAGCGTGCAATGATATGGTTTCGAATGAACTCCATTATTTGCGCGTCTTTCGTACGTGTTAATGCCTTAGCTTCAATCCACTTGGAGAAGTAGTCGATGGCTACCACGATGTACTTTGTATTCCCTTTGGATCTTGGCAGTGGACCCACCAAGTCAATGCCACATTGTGCGAAGGGCCAAGAACTTGCAATTGGGCATAACTCTGTTGCGGGTGCAGCTATGCTCCTTGAGTATTGTTGGCAAGAGTCGCACTCCGTGACCAAGTGTGTTGCTTGATTCTTCATTTTTGGCTAGTAGTATCCCAAACTTAGCGATTTGCGGATTAAGGATCTTGCCCCCTCGTTACAAGATGCATGGCCTTCGTGTAGTTCTTTTAATACCTTTTGGCCTTCTGGGAAGGTGA
The DNA here is from genome assembly GCA_036873135.1 of Clarkia xantiana subsp. parviflora. Lineage (NCBI taxonomy): Eukaryota > Viridiplantae > Streptophyta > Magnoliopsida > Myrtales > Onagraceae > Clarkia > Clarkia xantiana. Next base: position 27,198,935 of record JAPTYO010000004.1, read on the forward strand.
TGCACTTCAGGTATGGTGTTGAGAATCCTTTTTTGTACAGCTGTCCTTCAATCATCGCGTAGTTGACAGCGACTCTTCGAATTTTCTGCGCTTGAATTCTGTCTTCCGGGAGCACGTGGTCTGTGAGGTATGCCAGAATTGGAGTCATCAATGTTGGCTCTGAGTTGATGTTTAACACTTCCAGCTTGTCGATTACTGACATGATCCTGTTTTCGATGAAGTGCGTTTCCTTGCCTTGCTCATTTCCTTGCGCGAACTTGCTCAAAGCGTCCGCTTCTTGATTTTCTTTTCTTGGAACTGACGTTATGTTGAAGGTCTCAAAGCTTGTGATGAGGTACTTTGCTTGTCCCAAGTACTTCTGTATGTTTTCTGACTTAGCCACGTATTCGCCTTTGACTTGGTTGACAACTAGCTGTGAGTCGCACTTGACTCTTAAGTGTTTGATTCCGAGGCCTTTTGCAATCCTCAATCCTGTTATCAGGGCCTCGTATTCTGCCTCATTGTTTGTTGCTCTGAAAGTTAAGCTTAGAGCGTACTTCAATGGACCTGACTGACCCGTCAGGTGGGATTAGGAGGAAGCCAGCGCCTGATCCTCCTATGTTTGAAGAACTGTCAGTGTACATCTGCCACACTTCGGTATGCTCCGCATTTTATTGTGTCCCATCTTGAGTGTCAGTTTCAGGGGTTATTCCTGTGAACTCCGTGATGAAGTCTGCCAATGCTTGACCCTTAATTGCTGTTCGTGGTGCGAAGTGAATGCGGAATTCGCTTAGCTCAACTGACCACTTTGTTAATTTTTCCGACATGTTTGGCTTTGACATAATATGCTTCAAGGGTTGGTCCGTCAGGACTGTTATTTCGTGTGCATGAAAGTATGGTCTCAGCTTCCTTGCCGCCACTATGAGGGCGTACATGTATTTTTCGATTGGCATGTAATTCACTTCGTACTTTGCTAGGATCTTGCTTACGTAGTAAACTAGGAGCTGGGTAGTCCCTTTTTGCTTGACAAGCACCGAGCTGACTGCAGTGTTGCTTGCTGATATGTATAGGTAGAGTGGCTCGCCTTGTATTGGTTTTGCTAACGCTGGAAGAGTTCGCAGGTGTTGCTTCAATTGTTGAAAGGCTTCTTCACACACCAGCGTCCATTCAAACTTCTTGTTTGCGCGCAGTACTTCAAAGAAAGGGAGGGCCTTGTCTCCTATCCTGGCAAGAAACCTGTTTAGGGCTGCTAAACGGTCGTTCAGCTGCTGAATCTCCTTGTGTTTTTTAGGGGACTCCATTTCTTCTATTGCTTTTACTTTCTACGGGTTTGCTTCTATTCCTCTTTGGCTAACCATGAATCCCAGTATCTTTCCTGATTGTACGCCAAAGGCGCACTTTGTTGGGTTCAAGCGGACTTGGAACTCACGCATCCTTTTGAAAATCACACGCAAATCTTCAGCATGGTTGTGTCTCTTTGTTGACTTCACCACCATGTCATCGACATATGCTTCCATTTTCTTCCTGATCAAGTCGCCGAATATGATGTTAACCATACGATGGTATGTTGCTCCTGCGTTGATTAGTCCGAACGACATTACCTTGCAGTTGTATATTTCGCTGTCTGCATAGAATGCAGTGTGCGGTGCATCATCGTGATCTGGTTGTACCCAGAATATGCGTCCATTACGGACATCAACTCGTGGCCTGCAGTGGCGTTGACCAATTGGTCGATTCTTGGGAGAGGGTATGAATCTTTAGGGCATGCATTATTGAGGTCTCTATAGTCGATGCACATTCTTGTCTTACCATTGGACTTAGGCACCAGCACTGGATTTGCCACCCATGTTTGGTATCGGGACTCCTCGATGAAACCTGCGTCGAGCAGTTTTCCCACTTCTTCCCGTATTGCTAACTTCTTGTCACCTCCAAGTGGTCGGAGCTTTTGTGCCACGACTCTGGTTCCAGGCTTGATGTTGAGCTTATGGGAGATGACGTCTGCACTTATTCCGGGCATGTCGCTAGGTGACCATGCGAAAAGCTCTTTGTATTCTGTCAGGAGAGCTGTGATATTACTTCGTCTTCTGACAGTGATGCCCCTATTCGGACCATCCTTTCTGGATTTTCTATCTTGATCTCCCGTAATTCCTCTACTGGGGCAGGACGTGCACGGTCTTTCCTTGGATCTTCGTCAATGGTGGGGACTCTGCTATTGTCTATCTTGACGTTGTGTTGGATTGCTACATTGTAACAATCTCTTGACAACAGCTGGTCTCCCCTAACTTCTCCAATTCCGGCTTTTGTTGGAAATTTGATCTTTTGGTTTGATGTTGATGCTATCATTTCCCACGCGTTCATGGTTGTGTATCCTAGGACACCGTTGTATGCGTCAAGCTTTTCTACGACCACGAACGGTACGTCTATCTGGAGTTGTTGCTCGCCTTTTCCCATGATGACTGGTAGGGTTACGACTCCTAGCGGATAGCTTGCATCTCCCATGAATCCCACTAGGGGTGAGTTCATTCTCTTGACATGCTTCTTCCTTCCGAGGGCCAGGATGATAGCCTTTGTGATGACGTTTGGCGAACTTCCCCCATCCACCAATATGTGCTTGATGTCCATGCCGTCGATTATCATGGTTATGACTAAAGCGTCGTTGTGTGGGTACACAATGTGCTCTTTGTCTTTTGATGAGAAGCCAATGACATCTTCTATGGCGACATCTTCCATGACGGCATCTTCCATGACAGTATCTTTCATGACGACATCTTTCTGCTGGCTTCCTTGATTCTTGCGCATTGCCTGTGCAGCGTACACTTCTCGCTCGTATGACGTCTCTTCTCTGGCGCCAAAGCCTCCATGGATTACGTGTACGTTTGCCATCTAACTATCGTTGGGAGCGATTGCTTGTTTGTTCGAATCCCGCGGACGGCGCCAAGTGTTGCGTCCAAATCCAACCGGGGAGTCGGACTCTTCGGCACTTCGGGTTGTGATCGTGTCGGGTTGACTGGTGACGACTGCGGGTTGTCGGGTGACGACTGTGGGCTGTCGGTAGCGGGTTTTCGGCAACGTGCACTTCGCCGGCTTCGTGTACGTGTACTCCTTCCCTGCACAAAGGGAAGTAACCAGCACGGAGAGGGGGGGTGGTGCCGGTTGAGCCCTCTCTGATGCTTAAATAAGAGTCTAGAGAGATAAAGTTTCTAGAGAGAGGTCAGAGCTCCAAAGCCAATCTCTTGAGAATATCCGTTCAAATGGGTGGCCAAGGTCCCCTATTTATAGGCAACTTAAGAACCGAGTCCGGTTTTTGTGCGGTTCGACGCCGGTCTTAAAGGAAGATAGGAACCGTCGTCTGGTTTGATTAAGTTTGGCTTTGGGAGACTCATTGCTCACTGTACGTAAACAGGGTAGAGCGCGGTACCTATACAGCAGTCCGAACCCCGTCGGACTTAGGCAATTCGACGGGGTTCGGATTGCCTGTGGACAATCCGGGCCGTCCAGATTGCCTAAGGGCAATCTGGAGGTCCGGTCCGGACGGTCCGAATTGCTTAGGTCCGGACGCGCATACCGCGCTTCCGGACCGTTTTGAACCTCGGGTGACGCGTTTGGATCCGTTATGTGATTTTCGACGTGTTTACAAAGTTCGGAATGTAAATACGAACCCGAATTGGACAGATATCTATCACTTTGCTTTTTATTTTATCTGAATTTAAAGGTTATTCTATTTTATTATCAAATTATAAATATTACATTAACTGCCGTGCGTGCAACATACGTATATAGCACTAGTGCATATAAAAAGAAAAATATTAAACGGAAAACATACTTTATCATACCCCTAAAAGTCCCATTAAGTAATATATATATATATATATCTTTCGGCACTAAGAAAAATCTAGTGTAGGTTGAAAAGACTTGATGGTGAAAGGAAAGTGACTAAAATAATTAAAAGAATGAATGTGATGATCCGATCCCCCCTCTCCAACCCATCTGCCTACCACCTCGGCTCTTTGTTAGATGCCGAATATGGAAGTCTCTTTCGTTGCAACATCTCAGATTATGATAATAATAATAATAATAATAATAATAATAATAATAATAATAATAATATATATCATGTCCTTATCAAAACTCCAATAGCTAGGTCCTCTTCATAATCTATGTGAGATCTATTAATTGATGGCTTTACTTAATCAACGGGCAACAAGTTCCTTACCTGTGACACTCCAATAATTTGACCACGCCAATGTTAATTTAACTTCCTTAACTTTTATGTCAATGTGAGAATGTATAACGAGTAGAATGCAACAACCTTAATCATCATCAATAATAAAACATGTCTAAATCAAAGTGAGAGCGGTTAACTGCACTTCTGCAAATCCGAGCCGCGGAATGTATAAATCTCTCTGAATCGACTGAAAACTCTTTAAATTATCTGAAAAACTTCTTAAGTAAACGCAACATTATATCAATATTTGACAAATTACTCGTCTAAACTGAAGTAAAATATCCTATTTTTTAATAATTTATTACACTGTTTATATTCATACCTATATTATAATGTTAAATGTGTGATGTGTTAATATGTTAATACACTAAGATACTAGTTTTATAATTTTCTACACTGCTTGTATTCATACATATTATGATGCTAGAAAGTATGATTTGTAAATACAATAGACATCTTTATATATATATATATATATATATATATATATATATATATTTTTTACGGTTTATATGATGTAAAATGATAAAAAGTCTGATGCGTAAATATGTTATAATTCCTATATACTGTGAAAATGTGAATATTAGTAATTTTTTACACTGCATATATGCGCAAATATGTTATAATGCTAAAGTATGATGCATAAATATGTTATAATGGCTATATATACAGTAAAATGTGTATCGAAGTTAGAATGTATATGTAGACTGTTTATTTTGGAAAATTGTGACTATATGGTTTCAGTCAAGATTGTTAGGATCGCGATCCGAATCGTAGGATCGGTCGATCTTAAGATCCTAGGTGACTAAATCGATCTGAATCTCTCGTAGGATCGTCCAGGATCGCCATCCTAACAAGATCATATCTATTTTTTTTAAATTATTTATCCACTAATTACATTTTTAGACCCAACAACCCATTGATTTGCATGTATATATACCCTAGTCAACAAAGTATATTGATAAATTAATAAATATGAATTTTAATGGGAAAAAAAGAACGGATATCAGACTCTGTTCTTCTTAGTTCTTCCTCGTTTAGTGAAAAACTTAGGTGACTTAAACTTAGATGAAATTCTAGTTATCGTGAAAATTGATGATTTTGGAGTTTACGAAGACTTGGTTAGAGTTGATGATGATGCTATAGATAAATATTATTAGTTATAAGTTTGAACTTTGAACTAATTTAAGGTTATTTAGTACTTTGTTTGTTGAACTTGAATATTTATTTAGAAATTTAGAACTTAATTTTAATATTTATAATGCTTTTGAATACTATTTTTGGTGATCCGATACCATATTATGTTATTTATTCACTAAAGAACTGTATATTATTTTTATTATGAAATAATTTATAATTTTTTTTAGTATCATATGATCCTCGATCTGATCCTACAAACAACCCGATCCTACCCTCCACCGATCGAAACCCTAAACCCTAACAACCTTAGTTTTGGTACAATAGAGAGATTGACACAATCATTTGGACTTCTTCAGAAACTAATTCTCAAACTAGGCTTAGTTGTTTGCATGTCATCCTAATCATATTAGAACTCCAGTTCTCTTTCCTACGTGACAATCTGATGTGGGAGATCTTGACGTGTCGGATTTCGGTGTGCGAGTACATTATTTCACGCGGAAACGGCGATCTAAGCAAGACCCATAAAAAAAACTATGGGGTTTGACGGTTTTAGGCCAAATTCTATCGTTTAGATTGTCAAATTTTCAGTTGTATGTTTATTTCTCTCTTTTTTTTTATAATTTGTCGGTTTTGTTTGGGAATTTTTGTTAATTTCGTATTTTGTCTAGGGTTAGAGTTTTTCTTTTCAGTATTTAGGCATTGTTAGCCGAATTTTACAGCAGTTTATTGATATATGAAAAAACTGAGGTTTTTCTCTACCCTGCGTCTGAATTTTTGATATTCCTTGGATTGTCGACTTCTACGCATCTTTCCCACCATCACGCTGCATCAAATTAGTATCAGAGCCGAAAATCCTGTGTGATGCTGTTCCTTGATTGGCTAGCACCAGTTCATACTAGAACTGTTACTGTTCTTGATAATTCAATTTATGATGAGTACGCTGACGATGATGATGTCACAGCGACGATCAATCATCACTCCACCTTCCATGATCCTGGATTCATCCTTTCCGCGACCGCCAGGAGAGACTTCGAAGGCCTCTTGACTTTCGATTTCGGGTACAAGCCACAAGGCAATTGACCCCAATGTCGGCACCCAGACCACCGCGTGAAAAAAATTATGCTGCTGTGGCTAAGTGTGTTCTTCTTATTGCTTCCTATTATTGGCATTCATTGCGCAAGATTTGAGGGCGAATCTTCTCTTCCCCGGAGAGAATGATGTGGGAGATCTTGAAGTGTCGGATTTCAGCGTTCGAGTACATTATTTCATGCGGAAACGGTGATCTAAGCAAGACTCATAATAAATATGGGGTTTGAAGGTTTTAGGCCAAATTCTATCATTTAGATGGTCAAATTTGCAGTTTTATGTTTCTTTCGGTCTTTTTTTATAGTTTGCCGGTTTTGTTTGAGAATTTTTGTTAATTTCGTATTTTGTCTAGGGTTAGGGTTTTTCTTTTCAGTATTTAAGGCATTATTAGCCGAATTTTGCAGCAGTTTATTGATATATGAAAAAAAACTGAGGTTTTTCCGCTACCATGCGTCTGAATTTTCGATATTCCTTGAATTATCTATTTCTACGCATCTATCCCACCATCACGCTGCATCACAATCCATATATTTATACTATTTTTTTCCCAACTTTTTTATGCATTTTTGCCTCCATTTTTTGATTTTTTATTGAAAAAACAAGTTTTAAAATTTATTCCGGAAAAGACTAACCCATGAAGGAGATTAAATGAATTGACTAAAAATATCACAAAAATACTAATATATTTTTTAGTTTTTTCATAATAAAAAATACTAAAAATAAATTTTAATTTTGACCTATTTATTCTCTTTTTTTTTTCAAACCCACGAATACACTTTATCAAAAATTTTAGTAACCGAAGGTTGGTTGAACCAACTGGTAAAGCGAGTTGCGTTTACATGGGCGACTTGGGGTCGAAATTGCGAGACATTTTGGTTGTAGACGCCATCTTGGGAGGGTTTTAACATTAATGCCCCCAGCTCGAAATTGCGGAAGCAATTGTATATAAAAGAAAAAAAAAATCAAAGTTTTGGTCAAACTTATAAATGAGAAAATAATTCTTAATAAAATCATTTTTATCCTTAGTAAAGTCTTAACTATAAACCCTTTAAATAACTATTGAAGGGAGTTAACACTTAGTCGATAAATATATTCCACAAATTACATAAATATATTAATTACAAAACAGATATTTTAATTTTTTTTTCTCAAGTATTTAACGATATGAGAAATAAGTTCACTAAAAAATAAGGATAAAATTGGAAAAACAAGAGCAGGAGAGTCATTGCAATCAACAAATTAGGAGTTTTCGTCCAAAAAAGCTAATTAAGAAGAGTTTATTAAAAAGTGTCTGCCCACTTATGGTTTTGACCAAAATTTTGATAATACACGTGAATAGTATTAGTGTTGTGGGTTTGATAAAATAAAAGTGAAAGAAAATAGATAAAATTGATGAAATTGATTTCTAATTTTTTAATATGAAAAATCTTAAAAATCAATTAGTTTTTTTTTTCTCAATTTTTTTTTTGTTTGTCCCTACCGTCGACTTGCATTCATATTTTGGTCATTTTCGCAATTATTTTTAAATTAAGAGCAAAAAAGCTTCCATTAAAAATTTGGGAGATAGAAGATAAATAATATAAATTATGTTGATTATCACGTAGGTATACAAATAATTAAACCTAATTTAAAAAAAAAAAAACTAGTTTTCTTTTTTTTTTTTGCCAAAAAAAAAATCTTGTTTGAAAATGAAATTTTGACAACTTACCTAGCTATTTTGAAAATTCACTCAAGTTTTCACAAGAAACAAATAGAAAGAAGCATTATTAAAGGTTGATCTACCGAAGCGTGAATTGCATTTGGAAATTGAATGAGAAAGTGACCCCTTGGACTTAGTATTTATACTAGGTGCTATTCTCGCGCGCAGTATGATTTCGTGTATACTATAAATAATATATATATATATATATATATATATATATATATATATATATATATATATATATATTTACGGATATACATATTATATATATATATATATTAAAAACATTTTTATTGATTTTTTAAATCAAATAACAAATTTTGTTTGCAAAAAAAAAAATTCAATCTAGTTTAAATAAGTCTACCACGATATCTACCTACAACAACTGTTATTATTGTAAAACTCATTTCAATTTAACCCTAATAATATCCAGAAAAGAAAAGATACACCGTCTATCTGACTGGTTGATTGATTAACTAATTTATTATATATATATATACATATAAGAGGAAAAAAATGAGAGATGGAAAAAAAAAAAGGAAAAAAATATGTTTTTAGTGTTTACGCTTTGGTCACTTTTATGTTGCTATCCACAAGATGATCATCCAACCGGTGACTTGAAGATTCCTTCAAGGGTGATGATGATTGAGGAGGCCCTTCCTTCACCGCACCCGCCTCTTAACGACCAACACACATCCTTGTTTATATATGAATAGAAGAAGTAGCCCTAAATGCTAAAGGAATTGGAGAATTCGAATTTAATGCATGTTTTGTTTCTCCATATTTGCTTGACCTCTTCGATTCACGATTCATCAATTGATGTGAAATTCTTCGATTGACGACATATTCAATAACGGAAACGGTTGAACCAAAAAACCTCGAAACTAAAGAAAAATATTTAAAGCTCGTGATAGTTGTGTAAAAATCAACCCCCAACTTTAAAATTGCAAGACTTTAAATTTGAGATCCTCAGCTCATTATTCACATCTTGAAAATTGCAATTTAATACCCTTAGCTCCTCATTCACTATATTATTATATTTCTTTCAGAATGTATATAATATATATAGATTTATTTATTTTCACAATAAAAAACTCATAAATGACTAGAAATATAATTAAACATCAAGATAAACTTTTATTAGGAATAATAATTAGCTCGCTATATAAATTTTGACCAAATATAATTTTTAATCCGAATTTTGAATATTTTTATATCAATTATCTGAACTTTCAATTACTCAGCAAATTGTTACTCATTATCATTTCTGTCAAATTAGATATAAAAAGAGGTTCATATGTCACTCACGTGCCGTTTTTTGGTGTTTGCGCAAGATGAGCACATTAATAAATTGAACTAATTGCGACGACATGTCTTCACTTGGACGCTCAACTGAACATCCATCCAATTCAAATAGTGACTTTCATTTGTCTAGTTGAATATATTTTGTTGCAATCATTTCAGTTTCTTAATGAATTTATCTTGGGTACTTATCAAAAGACCTCACGTGTCAGCATATGTTTTGTTTCCATCAAATTATTTTTTTCGGCCATGAAAAAAAAAAACAAATGTAACAATTTGTTCATAAATTAGAAATTCAAGTAACCAATTTTTAATTGGCCAAAAAAAAGTAAAATCAAACAAAATAGAAGTTTTGAGTATCAATTTTTAATTGTGAGTCAAGTATAGATTTCATTATTAAACATTTTTATTAAGTATTTTATTAGTGTATACAAGTTTAGACAAAAAATTCGTTTTTCCATAAATTAAAAAAAATATAATATACTTAACTTAATATTTGTACCGATTTTTTTTAAAAAAAAAATTAATATATTAAAATAAGAAATGGAATTCTATAATAATTCATTATTAATTTTTTTTTTATCTTTAATTAATACTAAATATTGATCTGCGCAGTACATGTCGTAGAATAATACAAGAATAGAGTTATTTTTTTTAAAGTTAAAATATGTAATATAATATTATATAAAAACGTAAATATTAAAGTAAAATGGTGAATAATATATGTCCTATTAAATGATGAAACGTGTGCTTGAGGTGGACCACTCTTCTTGTTCGAATGTGAGGAGGTAAAACTTGATGTGTTTCGGCATGTTACTTCAACATCTTCTTTTTCTCTAAAATATATAAGATGATTTTCAGCAACGATATTGAAATATCTTGGGACGGATGGATATATACTACTTTATTTAAATTAAAATTAAAATAATGGGAGGACCGCATGCACATGCAAAAAAGCCGAACTGCCCATTTTGAATTACAGGGCAAGGAATCTGCGGAGAGATATATGATAGAGAATCAGAATCCTACCTAAATTGGATATGCTTCAGGTCTCCTTTAACGTGGACACGCTTCCCTCCTCGACTTGCTTCTTTTGCATTGCGCAGCAAGGTACAACACTAGTTACACTACTGCTACCTTATATAAAATAATAATAACATTAGGGCCGGGCATGGTTCGGTTCTGGACCGAACCGGCTCAGAACCGAACCAGAACCGAATTTTAGGTTCAGTTGGTTTCCTTAACTATGTAAGAAACGAACCGAATTTTATGTTCTAAAACCGAACCATAGTAGAATCGGTTCGAACTGGTTTTGAACCTTTTTTTTCTTTTTTTTTTTTGCCTCGCGCTCAAGACTATCTTCGATAGCATTGATACTTTTCAATGAAAAGTCTCTGCCATTCTCAGTCTTGATAAACTGGGCCCTGCCCGAAAGCCCTTCTTTGAAGTTCCTCCCATTTTTTGAAAAGTTCTGTTAGGTTCTTAGTAGCAGCCGGCGACCCTTTATTCTTTTACTTCACATAGCTTTCCGTTTCCTTGATAGCTGGAAGTTCTCCAAAAGTATGATGTAAACCAGATCTTGGACATTCTCGAAATAGAAAAAGCATTTCATAACCGATTTAACGAAGAAAACGCGGAAAATGCTTTTATTTCCTCTTTTTTTATAAACAAAACGAATATCCATGTAAATTATGTCCCCTATCTCTATGAAGAGAATTATTCCATTATTGTTCACTCACTAATAATAGTGGAATCACTAAAATTCAAAATACACACCCAAGTTGATAATTCATAAACAATTCTCAAATTTGCAAAATACAAACTATAAAGACAACTGATCGCTTCAGAGTAGAATGTATCAAATTCTAAATTTTAAACAATCAAATAATATAAAAAAAGTCGAAATATTTAAAACATAAATCTCGAGACTTTAAACGACATCAAGCAGCGTAGCTCAAACTTCAAAAGTGCAGCAAATCTCTGGTTGGAAAAAATACAAATTTTTGTATAGTAAGTGAGTTAATCTATCATCTCAGTTAAAATATAGAACTAATTCTGAGTTAAGTTTTGAGTTTAATTTTGAACTCAATTTATTGTAGAATTCATCTGAGCTAATATATAATAACTATATATAAGTAAACAAATCTACTATGACCACATATATATCCAATATGAACCAAACCCAAATAGTGAAGGATCCATCGTAGGGGTGTAAACGAGTCAAGCTACTCGTGAGCTGCTCGAGATCGGCTCGATTGATATTCGAATTTGACTCGCTAAATTCCGAGTCGATTCGGGCTCTAGTTGATCCTTTTCTGATACCGAGTCGAGGTCGAGTTCACTGGTACTCGAAAAGAGAGGCTCGCAAGCCTAATCGAGCATTTTTGTTTTGACTATTCGAGTCGAGATCGAGATCGAGTTTTACGTAATTATATTATATATATGTATATATTGAGTTCAATTCGAGTTTGAGCCAAAAGCCTAAACGGGTCGAGTTTGAGCTAATGTGCACCATTTATAATTTAATTGAATTTTTTTAAACTTATCGAACCGAGTCGAGCTGAACTCGAACACGTCGAGTATGGCACCGAGTCAAGCTCGAGCTTGAAAAATTAAGGCTCGATTGAGTTCGAACTTGAGTAAACTTAGTCGAGTCTAGCTTGCCAGATACGGGCTCTTTTACTACCTTTATGTAAGCATATGGTGATGGGCGCCGTAATTAGTAGCCCATAATATGTATAGTTTACCTAATGAACTTGGGTAAATGTCACATTAGGGTAATTGGGCTAGACCCAAATCCCAATTGACATGGGAGGCCCAAAATTGGGCCTCCCCAATACATAGGCCGGCCGAAATATTTAGGTGGGGTAAAGTGAACTTTTGTCCACTTTACTCCTCCTATAAATAAGAGGTGTTAGGAAATATTTTAGGGTTAATCATAATACCCTCACAATAGTGTTTTAGAGAGAAAACCCTCCTCCCACACTAGCAAGTTTCGGCCGAACCATACCTACACCAAGGGTGTGCCAAATTGATTTCGAGCAACTCTCCGAAGATCTGTCCCCGTGTCAAGAATTGATCTGAGGCTTTGCTGTGGAGCTAACACCACGTAGGGCTTCTTTCACTAGAACCTCTACGGGTTCCGTCCGGTGGATCGAGAACTCCCTTTGTTTCGACCGGGTTATTGCGGACTGTCCGCTGGATAACTGGTCGGGGTCTTCGGGTTATGTGTAAGCTGAATCCGCCTTCTAAGGTCGTGCGCGGGCTTTAGCTCTGTCTTCCAGAAGATGGTAAGCCTCTCTGAATCTCTAACGGGGTGTCCGCCGGCACCTGCAGAAGAGCGTTTACCAAGCAGTCCCCGTGGAGAGGGGGGGGTGCTTGGCGTGCTCACTCCGACGCTCAACATCAGTGTTTTTCTAGAGAGAGAAAGAGAGGATTTTTAGAGAGAAGTCAGAGCTTTTCCGAAGTTTGCCCAAAGTGAATTTTGAATGAGCCTTCTATGTTCACCCCCAAGGTGGCTATTTATAGGCCATCTTGGGCCGTAAACCGGTTTTGACCCGGTTCGATGTGAAAATATGAACCGGGATGCGTAGGTAAGCTTCGGGAAAAGGGGCTCTGACGTGCGTCTCAGGCGGCTGTCATAAACGGGACGAGCGCGCCGCTAAAACAAAGGTCTCGGACACGTAGGAGTTAGTGTAAAAATCGGGTCCCCGTACGTATCCGAGAGAAAATGGGGGGTGTGCGCGACACCCCCCGGGGTGGGACTTACCCGGAATTCCGGGTAAGCCTAGGCTTACCCGGACTTCCGGGTAAGCTTTGGCTTACCCGGAGATTCCGGGTAAGCCAAGCTTACCCGGAATTCCGGGTGAGCTTAGCTTACCCGGAAATTCCGGGTAAGCTGGGGCTTACCCGGAATTTCCGGGTAAGCTAAGCTTACCCGGAAATTCCGGGTAAGCTTAGCTTACCCGGAATTTCCGGGTAAGCTAAGCTTACCCGGAAATTCCGGGTAAGCTTAGCTTACCCGGAATTTTCCGGGTAAGCCTAGCTTACCCGGAAATTCCGGGTAAGCTAGGCTTACCCGGAATTTTCCGGGTAAGCCCCCCGGGGCACCGGGCAAGTTCGCGACTTGCCCGGTTTACCCCGGTTAGCTTGAAATCGGGTCTTGCTAAGGGCCCCGTGCGAATATGAGGTCCGAATAATTAAAACCGAGCCCGGATCACGCGTATGTCCATCACTTGCCCCCGAGTTAAACAATGGCTGGACCTTTGTTTAACTCTATTATAAGATAGGGAATATGCGTGATTCGGGCCGTTCGCTCACCTTGAGTTTTAACCTACCGAGGAAGGAAGCGCGCGGCTCCGACGAATTCCTTGCCCTAGTTTTTGAGGTGGTCACGCTTGGTAACTGCATGAAGGGTTAGTAGCACAACAGACTACAGATGAAATGAGACACATGATTGTTTGGAGAATTAAGGTGCGAGCACGTATGAAATTTTCCGAGCTCGTACGATGAGCTAACAAATATTGAACGTTCATGATACGACTAAGTGCATCAAAGTGATAATAAATCATGCAAGTCTTGAAAAAATGTCTTTCGCGTAGTGCAATAGTTTTTGGGAGCCCGTCGTCCGAGACGGTCGTCTTGACGGCGAGGTGACGGTTTTGAGTGAATAAAATAGGGCCGAGTTTTGGAAAATTATGTGCAACGGCCCTAACACGCAAAAATCATGATCTCCACGTTTTTAAAAGGTTGAGGGTATTTGAAATGACTTAGTTAAAATTATCCAAGTCCTTTGATAGTTAAAAACCCAAGCCATCAACAACTTCTTAAAAATGAATGGTAGATAGGGATATACCTCCTTGATGTATGGTACTTACCATGTTGTGTAGTTCCTTCTCTTCCATGATAGTTTATAAAACTATCAACTTTTGAATTGGCTATGGTGATAGTTTTGGAGGAGCTAAGGTAGGGATTTTAGGAACTCACTCTAGGAAGCAAGGGAGACCACATTCCGGCCAACCACCACCAGGGGGACCTCCGGCGACACCAGGGCGGCGCAGCGGCGGCGAGGCGGCGGCTGCAGGCGGCGGGTCCGGCGGCTGTGGCGGGGGCGGCTGCACCTTGTGTGGCTCGATTTTGAGCCCGATTCGGTCCGATTTCGAGTCCTTTTCGTCGAGCATCGATTGGTAACGTCCACCACTCCCTTTTCTTGAAGTTAATTGAGCATATAGGGCTGCACATTTGAACTCCAATAAGGTGCCTTGTAGGTGTTTGATAAAATGCATGAGTGAAGTTTTTGCTTGATTTTCGAAATTTGCTTTTGGCTAAGTTTTAGATGTAAATAGATAGAGTTAGGGATAGGAAACTCCCTTTGTGAAGTGGCCCCTAGGTTTCGATCAACCGAAGGGAAATCGCGGGGGTTCGAAATCGGAGTTTTTCGAGCGAAATGTTTGACCCCTTGTTTCTTGATATGGATAACTTGAAATGATGTCTCCTATTGTGATAGAGCCCCCTTGATTGTTTGTGAGTGGATTGCCATGCCCCCGGAGTTTAGGTGAATGCTTGGTAGTTTGCCTTCGTTAGCTTTTTAGTTGACCCGAGTGTTTTTCGGGTTGTTCGGGGAGGGGTGAATCCCTCCGTGGCATGTAAGGGGCTTGCTTGAGTGCGTTTGAGCTGCTCGTATGTGCCCCCGGAGCCTTGAACCATTCCAGGGATGAATTTTGATTAAAAGGTAGTCGGGTGGCATTTTGGTAATTATGACCAACTTTGTATGCCTTTGATTCCTTTAGCTTTTGAACTTGTTGCTTTGTAGAGCGCTTGAATACCTGTGACACATTGCACAAATGTATGAAAATTTGTTTAGTAGGTGGCCTAGGCCTTTGATGAGCGTAAGGATTTTTGACTCCCGAGCGGGAGGGTCCCTAGCTGTTTGCAGGCGGACAGTCGGTCCGTTGGGTTGAATGTCCTTGTAAAGGATTTCGATGAGTGTGGTTGATGCGTTGCTTTGGTTTTTGATCGAGTTGGTGTATGGTTTTTGCAGGGCTCGGTAGGCGAGCTTGCAGGCGTCCGACTCTGATACTTAGAGTATTCTTGATAGGAAACGGTTTCCCCTTCTTCGCATAATGAGTAAGTCTTATCCTTTTGTTTCGGATAACTTTGAGGGTGAGGTTGGCTAAAGCACCATGGATTCCGAGTCTGGGTCTCAAAGCGGTGTACTCTTGGGGCCGTCGGGCGACCGCGTGATATTGGAGAAGACTCAGATATTTTTCCCCAACAAGCTTCCACGTTCCAAGTTTGACCTCTATGTCTCGACCCGGGGCTGGTGTCCCGGCCTAGAGGTCTCGTATCCTTGGGATGTTGTGAAGGGAGTTGGATTTGGACGGCCCACCGTTCCTCCAGCTGAGTATGAGGCGGTCTACCTTTCACAGTTTCGAGAAGGACTGCGGTTTCCTTACTGTCAGGATCTGGTCCGTCTTTGTCGATATTATAGAATTTCCCCTGTCTCTATTACCCCTCCGGGGTTTAGGGCTTGGACGTGTTTTCGGGTGCAATGTCACCTGAATTCCTGGGATTACTCCATAGTGTTGTTTCGAGCCTTCTACCGCCTGGGTAAGGCAGATGAGTCTGGGATGTGCACCTTCAGCCTACGTTGGCCTCATATGACCGAAAAGGGATTCTCTTCCCTTGGTTTGCGTCGGGCGGGGTGGAACACTGAAGCGCGATTCTGCGAACGGTCGGACACTTCCCAGAATAAATGGAAGTGTCAGTACTTTTTTGTGAAGGATGCAGGCACGACTTGGGCGACTTCTCACATATTGGATGCCGATCCCGTTCCACGATTTCAGGAGTTCTCGGATAGAGATAAGGTCGCTTTGAAGAAGATCCACGCGGCGAATAGGGCGGGGGAGTACAGCCCCCTCTATCGTGCATCTGACGCCGAGCTGCTCGCGGCGGGCATTCACGTACGTCCTTCGGGGGAGGAGTCGGTATGTTTTGAAGTTTTGTAACATCTGCCCTTGTTTTCTTGTAGGTTGGTTTCTTAACAGACGCCCCTGTGTACAGGGTGGAGTTGCAGGCGGGTCTTCTCAGATTGTTCCTGGCCTAGATGATACCCTTCCTGTTGGCCCGGGTATGGGATTTGTGCCTTTTAAATGTTTTGTTGTGGTTTTTCGTATGTTGACACACTAAAGGTTTCTTTGCGGTTGTCTTTGTAGGCTTGGACTTTCCGCCAGCGGGGGGAGTTGTTCCTGTCGGGGAGCATGATGCTGACGTCCGCTCCCCGAGCGATCCTAGGAGGTTGACATCTGACGGTATGCCTCTTGCTCCTTCCAGCGACAAAGGGAAGGGGCCTGTGCATGCCGATTCGACCATGCGTGCCCCCCGGTCGGGGAGCGGGCGTTCAGAGGAGGTGCCTCCCTTGGCAGGTAACTGTGATTGCCTTGTTGTTGTACTAGTGCGGTTTGCCTTTTTATAATGTGTTTGCTATTGATGTGTAGTTGTCCCTGCTCCTCCGGCTCTTCGCAAGTCTGATTTGATTTGCCGGCCTGATCGGGATGTGTCTGGGAGTGAGTGGGTTCCGTATTGTCAGTCTGCTGTCCGTTTTCCCAAGGATGTTTCCTTGAGTACGCCTGCTGTTGGTGTGCGTGTGGTTCAGCGGTCTGTTCCACCGGCTGACCGCAAGATGTGCCCCCGAGATCCTGAGGCTGCGTTGAAATGCGTTGAGGAGTCACTCGCGCGCTTTGCTCCCGTACGTTGTTTTTCTTTTATGTTGGATCTATCATGTTTGTCTGACTTCTCTGTGTATGATGTGTTTGTGTTGTTGTTGTAGGTGAATGCTGTGATGACCAACCTATCCTCTTTCGTTGTTGAGCTTGTTGAGGAGACGAGGGGTCTGCAGGATCGTCATGAGCACTTGTCTCAGGATGTTGTTGTGTTGAGGGAGAAGGCGCGCGCGCATTCAGATGCTTCTTCCGAGGCTTCCGCTGATCTCAAGAGGAGTCAGGATTATGCGTCTCAGCTGGAGGCGGAGTTGTTTGCCCTACTACGTCAGGAGAAGGTTGATGAGGAGGCACATGCTGTGGTGCTGAGGGAGACTAAAGAGTCTCACGTTGTCCTGGGTGATCAGCTAGGGATGATCGAGTTTCCTACTACAGCTGATTATTCCAAGCTTCTTGAGAAGGCGCGTGATGATCGCATGGAGTCCTTCTCTGTGGATTACTTCAGGAGGGTACACTCCCTTGCCCCCGATTTTCCTTTCCAGAGTGCTGGTCCGTATGCTGGGTATGCCCTTGGGGCTATTGCTGGGATCCAGGCGGGTGGCGGAACGAGTGGTTTGGCGGGACAGGCGTCCGTCCCTGTTGGTGATGATCGCCGGGGTGCTTTCAAAGGCCCAGCGCAAGATGTTTTTATGACTGATGACTTTGGTTCTGGTACTCCTGACGGTGGGTCAGGTTGATCTTTCTTTGTTTTTCCATGTGTACATATGGCTGCTCCCCTTGCATGGGTGAGATTTTGACAGGTTGCATCTTGGGCTCGACTTTTAAGCTGGCCGGATGTCGTTACTTTTGAGTCCTGCTATATTATATATATATGCCTGACATGAGATGTTAGAAAGATATAATACTAAGTATTATTTTGCATCTTCTTTTATTGTTGTCTCAGTGGCTTGTTCTCTTTTTTGTAAGAGTGTTGCTCTATTGACTGGTTGGTTTTATTGATTCGATGGTTTTCCTTAGGAAACTGCATCTTTGTTGGTGACGGTTGTGGGTGAGTTTATATTACCGTCGTCTGTGGCTTTGTAGGGAGGATGATCCCAGTTGAAGTGTTTGTCTTTCTTTATGAGGATGTGAACAAACTAGTTTGTTCACATATTTGGTGCTGTGGCTAAGTGTGGATGGGTTAGTACGTTCAACCCCTTTGTATGTTTGCGAGGGAAGATTCCCAATGATCCGCTTATCCCCCGATTTTTTGCAAGGATGTGAATAGATTAGTATGTTCACATCCTTGTAGTATGGCGAAGTGTGGATAGATTAGTACGTCCGACACTTGCATTTGTTTGCGAGGTAGGATTCCCAATGATCCGTTTATCCCCCGATTTTTGCAAGGATGTGAATTAGTGCGTTCACATCCTTGTAGTATGGCGAAGTGTGGATAGATTAGTACGTCCGACACTTGCATTTATTTGCGAGGTAGGATTC
This sequence comes from Clarkia xantiana subsp. parviflora, assembly GCA_036873135.1. Classification (NCBI taxonomy): domain Eukaryota; kingdom Viridiplantae; phylum Streptophyta; class Magnoliopsida; order Myrtales; family Onagraceae; genus Clarkia; species Clarkia xantiana. The sequence goes on from JAPTYO010000004.1 coordinate 27,217,566, forward strand.
CCAATGATCCGTTTATCCCCCGATTTTTTGCAAGGATGTGAATAGATTAGTACGTTCACATCCTTGTAGTTTGGCGAAGTGTGGATAGATTAGTACGTCCGACACTTGCATTTATTTGCGAGGTAGGATTCCCAATGATCCGTTTATCCCCCGATTTTTTGCAAGGATGTGAATAGATTAGTACGTTCACATCCTTGTAGTTTGGCGAAGTGTGGATAGATTAGTACGTCCGACACTTGCATTTATTTGCGAGGCGGGATTCCCAATGATCCGTTTATCCCCCGACTTTTGGCAAGGATGTGAATAGATTAGTACGTTCACATCCTTGTTATGAGGATACTCTAACTCCTTGTTCGCGTCTAACGTCCTTTGTTTTGGTTTGTTGTGAGGAGCTTTGCTTGGGATTGCTTTGATATCTTTCTGACGGCTTTTCTTGTTGGTTGCCCTTTCTGCGCATAGGATTAGGGTCTTTGTTGGTGATGTATGTGGCTTGTTCCTGATATTGGACCGGGGAAGCTTGCCATTACATAGTGATTTTTCCTACGCAAGGAGTGAACTTCATTAGTTTTCTTGTTTATTTACAAAGGTCGTGCATGGATGGAGTCAACTGATCTCCTATCCTAAATGTTCTACTTAGCATTAAGTAAAGATAGAGTATGTGCATGTCATAAGGGAAGGGTTATTCCCTTAGTGACGGGTTGATAAAGCTGGCTTCCTGCATGCGATGTGGGAGCGAAGAGCTCCTTGTTTGATCAGGTCCTCGATTTTGTTGCGAAGGGAGGGGCAGCCATTTGTGCTGTGACCCCATCTGTTGTGATAGTGGCACCACAATTCCGGATTCTTCCCGATGAAGGCAATTCGGATCTCGCTGGGAGGAGGTAAAACATCCTTCAGGATGGTCTTGAACAACTCTTCCACCTCTATGTTTAGAGGTGTGTATTCTCCATCTTGGTTATTGTTCAAGTCTTGTCTTGCATGCTCTTGTTCGCACGCCTTCTCGTGTTCTGCAGGTGGGCTGAACCACCCCAGCTCATTTGCGACTTCGATTGCCGTTTCCATCTTTTCCTTTAGGTCAGCCATAGACTTGGTTGTCCTCCACCCATGTGTTCGTCCGAACAGGAGAAATGTGGGTGAGTTCATGTTCAGGAAAAATCCATTGATCACGGCTGACTTGTCTGCAAAACTTGAAGTTGCGTTAATAGCAAATCGCTTGAAGTAGTTTTGGATGGATTCTGACTCTCCTTGTTTGATGTCCCATATGCTTGGGAGCATTGGGGTTTGAAGTGTTGGGAGCCTTTGTCCTTTGCTCATCATTTCATTGAATCGCACTTCGACTTCAGACTTGGAAGACTGTCCTCTCTCAATGACTGCTACATCCAGGCGGTTCTTGCATCTTAGGGCGTTGACATAGCATTTTCGTGCTGTTGTCTGATCGCCCAGGACTTCACCGATTCCTCCCTTTAAGCGGTATTTCAGCTTTTGATGTGCCGTTGAGGGCACCATCTCGTAGGGGTTTATCGTTGTTCGCCCAAGAATTCCGTTGTAAGCGCCGAGGCTTTCGACGATCACAAAAGTGATGTCGATTTTCATTTCGTTCCACCCTTCCCCTATCACAGTGGGAAGGGTGATCATTCCCAGTGGGTACGTAGCAGCTCCAGCAAAGCTTACTAACGGGAAATTTCCCGGCTTCAGGTCCTCTCTTTTCATTCCCAGCTGTTCGAGGACGTTAATATGAAGGATGTCTGACGAACTTCCCCCGTCGACTAGAATTCTTTTGACATCGAACCCGTTGATTTCCATCGTTATTACTAACGCGTCATCATGTGGGTAGACGATGTGTGCCATGTCTTTTCTTGAGAATCCTATCACGAGGTCCTCCTCTTCTGGTTTCTTTCTTTTTCCATTTTTGGGGAGTGTGCTTGCCTGCGCAGCGTAGACATCTCTTGTGTTGGAGACTTGTCCTCCTGCAGCTGGACCACCATGAATGACGTTAATGACTCCCCTCTTTTTAGGAGGAGGGTTGTCAGTGGTCTTCTCCTTTCCTTTTTCCTTTGACGTGAATTTTCTCTTCACCTTTTCGATCTTTCCCCCCTGATCGACGTAGTGCTTAAGTCCGCCTTCTTGGATGATTCGATTGATTTGGAACTTAAGGCTTCTACAGTCGTCTGTTTCATGGCCGTTGACTTCGTGGCTTTCGCACCACTTGTCTTGCTCCTTCCCCAGCTGTCCCTTTCTGAACCCGAATGGCTCTTTCCAGAGGTTTTGCTCTTTCATTTCTTTCAGTATGACGCTCAGGGGAGCATTCAAAGGGATCAGCTCGATGGTATTGACATCTGCATTCTTGTCTTCTTCAATGTTGAATGTTCTTTTCTGGGGCGGAGTCCATTGTTTTTGCTGGGGGGTTTGATTCTGTTTCGGGGGGCCTGGCTTGCTTTCATCCTTCTTGTTGCTTGGCTTGCCCCATTTGTCTCGTGCTGTCATCTTGTAATGCTCAGCATCGATGTACTCTTTAACTCTTGCCACGAGTTCTTCCATTGTTTCTGCAGGTCTTGTGGAAAGCTTTTGGCCTAAGTCGTACCCGTGCCTACCCAGATTTCTGACAAAGGCATGAATGACTTCTGTCTCTGCGATGTTTGTTTGGATTTCGGAGATGTTTTGATTGAAACGAATGTAATAGCTTGCGAGGGACTCATTCCACTCTTGCTTGACGTCATCCAAGGCATTTGATCCTTTGATAATCGATCGTTCTCCCATGTAACGTTGGATGAACTTTTCTTTGAGGGACTGCCACGAGTCTATGCTTTTCTTTGGCAGGGAGAAGAGCCAGTGTGCAGCTGGTCCGCCTAACGTTTGGGGGAACGTCATGGCTATGTGGTGAGGGTTGTCAGTCCTTCCCAAGAGCATTAGTTCATGCTGCTGTACATGCTCTATTGGGTCTCCCTTGCCTCGGTATTTTTCTGGCCTTAGATTGTACAGTGCGTCTGGGACGCGACTGTATACCAGCTCGTCGGTGAAAGGATGGGATGTTGTGTCTACCAATGTGTTCATCCCTCTCATTTTCCTTTCTTTTATCTTCTTCTCGATCAGCTTTTCGAGCATCTCCTCCGTCAACCCGGTGATTGGGTTATCCTGATTTTGGGGGTATGCTTCTTGGCCCAAGCTTGCGCCTTGTTGGGGAAATTGCGCCTGTGTTGGGTTATATTGAGAATATCCACCTTGATATCCCTGGAATGTCTGAGACGGCTGCCTCCAGGCTCCTTCACTGTATGGCCCTGCTTGGTAGGGTGTTTGCGAGTGCGAAAGCCCCTGTCTTGTCCACTGCTGGGGGAACTGCCTGCTCTGCTGTGCATTCCCGTGGAAAGTTGGGGTTTTTGATATTGTAGGGCCTCTCTGCTGAGGTGCATTCATCGGAGGAGCTTGCCTTGGTGGCGGGGGCATATTTGCTTGTTGTGCGGGAGGGGGCGGTGGCGCCCCGTATCCTTGGTTGCGAAGAGCTTCTCTTAGCTGAAGTAGCTGTTCGAGTGCAGCCATCATTTCCGGGGTGACTGTAGGTGCAGTCTGTGCCCCTGGTGCTTGGTTGTATGCTCCCGCGTTCGGCATTCCGTATGGTTGCTCCTGCGTATTGAAGGTTTGGTGGGCGAAGCCTGGAGGAGCGTTGGTTTGCTGCGTGCCCCCCTGCGCGTTACTCCGAGAGTGTACGCTTCTAGTCGGCATAGATGAGGCGACTGAGGCCTCGCCTTGGCTCTGCGGGGGAGCTCTCTGCGGAGGAGGTCTCATGCTTGACTCCGGAGCCGGAGTTTTCCTTGGACGTCCTGGTCCTCTTCTCTTCGTCTTAGTCGGCGGTGGCTGCTCGTTGCTTGCCATGCTGTTGGTTCTGTGGGTGATCCGCAGACGGCGCCAAGTGTTTCGACCGGGTTATTGCGGACTGTCCGCTGGATAACTGGTCGGGGTCTTCGGGTTATGTGTAAGCTGAATCCGCCTTCTAAGGTCGTGCGCGGGCTTTAGCTCTGTCTTCCAGAAGATGGTAAGCCTCTCTGAATCTCTAACGGGGTGTCCGCCGGCACCTGCAGAAGAGCGTTTACCAAGCAGTCCCCGTGGAGAGGGGGGGGGTGCTTGGCGTGCTCACTCCGACGCTCAACATCAGTGTTTTTCTAGAGAGAGAAAGAGAGGATTTTTAGAGAGAAGTCAGAGCTTTTCCGAAGTTTGCCCAAAGTGAATTTTGAATGAGCCTTCTATGTTCACCCCCAAGGTGGCTATTTATAGGCCATCTTGGGCCGTAAACCGGTTTTGACCCGGTTCGATGTGAAAATATGAACCGGGATGCGTAGGTAAGCTTCGGGAAAAGGGGCTCTGACGTGCGTCTCAGGCGGCTGTCATAAACGGGACGAGCGCGCCGCTAAAACAAAGGTCTCGGACACGTAGGAGTTAGTGTAAAAATCGGGTCCCCGTACGTATCCGAGAGAAAATGGGGGGTGTGCGCGACACCCCCCGGGGTGGGACTTACCCGGAATTCCGGGTGAGCTTAGCTTACCCGGAAATTCCGGGTAAGCTGGGGCTTACCCGGAATTTCCGGGTAAGCTAAGCTTACCCGGAAAATTCCGGGTAAGCTAAGCTTACCCGGAATTTCCGGGTAAGCTTAGCTTACCCGGAAATTCCGGGTAAGCTAAGCTTACCCGGAATTTCCGGGTAAGCTTAGCTTACCCGGAAATTCCGGGTAAGCCCCAGCTTACCCGGAATTTCCGGGTAAGCTAAGCTCACCCGGAATTCCGGGTAAGCTTGGCTTACCCGGAATCTCCGGGTAAGCCAAAGCTTACCCGGAAGTCCGGGTAAGCCTAGGCTTACCCGGAATTCCGGGTAAGTCCCACCCCGGGGGGTGTCGCGCACACCCCCCATTTTCTCTCGGATACGTACGGGGACCCGATTTTTACACTAACTCCTACGTGTCCGAGACCTTTGTTTTAGCGGCGCGCTCGTCCCGTTTATGACAGCCGCCTGAGACGCACGTCAGAGCCCCTTTTCCCGAAGCTTACCTACGCATCCCGGTTCATATTTTCACATCGAACCGGGTCAAAACCGGTTTACGGCCCAAGATGGCCTATAAATAGCCACCTTGGGGGTGAACATAGAAGGCTCATTCAAAATTCACTTTGGGCAAACTTCGGAAAAGCTCTGACTTCTCTCTAAAAATCCTCTCTTTCTCTCTCTAGAAAAACACTGATGTTGAGCGTCGGAGTGAGCACGCCAAGCACCCCCCCCCTCTCCACGGGGACTGCTTGGTAAACGCTCTTCTGCAGGTGCCGGCGGACACCCCGTTAGAGATTCAGAGAGGCTTACCATCTTCTGGAAGACAGAGCTAAAGCCCGCGCACGACCTTAGAAGGCGGATTCAGCTTACACATAACCCGAAGACCCCGACCAGTTATCCAGCGGACAGTCCGCAATAACCCGGTCGAAACACTTACCAAGCAGTCCCCGTGGAGAGGGGGGGGGTGCTTGGCGTGCTCACTCCGACGCTCAACATCAGTGTTTTTCTAGAGAGAGAAAGAGAGGATTTTTAGAGAGAAGTCAGAGCTTTTCCGAAGTTTGCCCAAAGTGAATTTTGAATGAGCCTTCTATGTTCACCCCCAAGGTGGCTATTTATAGGCCATCTTGGGCCGTAAACCGGTTTTGACCCGGTTCGATGTGAAAATATGAACCGGGATGCGTAGGTAAGCTTCGGGAAAAGGGGCTCTGACGTGCGTCTCAGGCGGCTGTCATAAACGGGACGAGCGCGCCGCTAAAACAAAGGTCTCGGACACGTAGGAGTTAGTGTAAAAATCGGGTCCCCGTACGTATCCGAGAGAAAATGGGGGGTGTGCGCGACACCCCCCGGGGTGGGACTTACCCGGAATTCCGGGTAAGCCTAGGCTTACCCGGACTTCCGGGTAAGCTTTGGCTTACCCGGAGATTCCGGGTAAGCCAAGCTTACCCGGAATTCCGGGTGAGCTTAGCTTACCCGGAAATTCCGGGTAAGCTGGGGCTTACCCGGAATTTCCGGGTAAGCTAAGCTTACCCGGAAATTCCGGGTAAGCTTAGCTTACCCGGAATTTCCGGGTAAGCTAAGCTTACCCGGAAATTCCGGGTAAGCTTAGCTTACCCGGAATTTTCCGGGTAAGCCTAGCTTACCCGGAAATTCCGGGTAAGCTAGGCTTACCCGGAATTTTCCGGGTAAGCCCCCCGGGGCACCGGGCAAGTTCGCGACTTGCCCGGTTTACCCCGGTTAGCTTGAAATCGGGTCTTGCTAAGGGCCCCGTGCGAATATGAGGTCCGAATAATTAAAACCGAGCCCGGATCACGCGTATGTCCATCACTTGCCCCCGAGTTAAACAATGGCTGGACCTTTGTTTAACTCTATTATAAGATAGGGAATATGCGTGATTCGGGCCGTTCGCTCACCTTGAGTTTTAACCTACCGAGGAAGGAAGCGCGCGGCTCCGACGAATTCCTTGCCCTAGTTTTTGAGGTGGTCACGCTTGGTAACTGCATGAAGGGTTAGTAGCACAACAGACTACAGATGAAATGAGACACATGATTGTTTGGAGAATTAAGGTGCGAGCACGTATGAAATTTTCCGAGCTCGTACGATGAGCTAACAAATATTGAACGTTCATGATACGACTAAGTGCATCAAAGTGATAATAAATCATGCAAGTCTTGAAAAAATGTCTTTCGCGTAGTGCAATAGTTTTTGGGAGCCCGTCGTCCGAGACGGTCGTCTTGACGGCGAGGTGACGGTTTTGAGTGAATAAAATAGGGCCGAGTTTTGGAAAATTATGTGCAACGGCCCTAACACGCAAAAATCATGATCTCCACGTTTTTAAAAGGTTGAGGGTATTTGAAATGACTTAGTTAAAATTATCCAAGTCCTTTGATAGTTAAAAACCCAAGCCATCAACAACTTCTTAAAAATGAATGGTAGATAGGGATATACCTCCTTGATGTATGGTACTTACCATGTTGTGTAGTTCCTTCTCTTCCATGATAGTTTATAAAACTATCAACTTTTGAATTGGCTATGGTGATAGTTTTGGAGGAGCTAAGGTAGGGATTTTAGGAACTCACTCTAGGAAGCAAGGGAGACCACATTCCGGCCAACCACCACCAGGGGGACCTCCGGCGACACCAGGGCGGCGCAGCGGCGGCGAGGCGGCGGCTGCAGGCGGCGGGTCCGGCGGCTGTGGCGGGGGCGGCTGCACCTTGTGTGGCTCGATTTTGAGCCCGATTCGGTCCGATTTCGAGTCCTTTTCGTCGAGCATCGATTGGTAACGTCCACCACTCCCTTTTCTTGAAGTTAATTGAGCATATAGGGCTGCACATTTGAACTCCAATAAGGTGCCTTGTAGGTGTTTGATAAAATGCATGAGTGAAGTTTTTGCTTGATTTTCGAAATTTGCTTTTGGCTAAGTTTTAGATGTAAATAGATAGAGTTAGGGATAGGAAACTCCCTTTGTGAAGTGGCCCCTAGGTTTCGATCAACCGAAGGGAAATCGCGGGGGTTCGAAATCGGAGTTTTTCGAGCGAAATGTTTGACCCCTTGTTTCTTGATATGGATAACTTGAAATGATGTCTCCTATTGTGATAGAGCCCCCTTGATTGTTTGTGAGTGGATTGCCATGCCCCCGGAGTTTAGGTGAATGCTTGGTAGTTTGCCTTCGTTAGCTTTTTAGTTGACCCGAGTGTTTTTCGGGTTGTTCGGGGAGGGGTGAATCCCTCCGTGGCATGTAAGGGGCTTGCTTGAGTGCGTTTGAGCTGCTCGTATGTGCCCCCGGAGCCTTGAACCATTCCAGGGATGAATTTTGATTAAAAGGTAGTCGGGTGGCATTTTGGTAATTATGACCAACTTTGTATGCCTTTGATTCCTTTAGCTTTTGAACTTGTTGCTTTGTAGAGCGCTTGAATACCTGTGACACATTGCACAAATGTATGAAAATTTGTTTAGTAGGTGGCCTAGGCCTTTGATGAGCGTAAGGATTTTTGACTCCCGAGCGGGAGGGTCCCTAGCTGTTTGCAGGCGGACAGTCGGTCCGTTGGGTTGAATGTCCTTGTAAAGGATTTCGATGAGTGTGGTTGATGCGTTGCTTTGGTTTTTGATCGAGTTGGTGTATGGTTTTTGCAGGGCTCGGTAGGCGAGCTTGCAGGCGTCCGACTCTGATACTTAGAGTATTCTTGATAGGAAACGGTTTCCCCTTCTTCGCATAATGAGTAAGTCTTATCCTTTTGTTTCGGATAACTTTGAGGGTGAGGTTGGCTAAAGCACCATGGATTCCGAGTCTGGGTCTCAAAGCGGTGTACTCTTGGGGCCGTCGGGCGACCGCGTGATATTGGAGAAGACTCAGATATTTTTCCCCAACAAGCTTCCACGTTCCAAGTTTGACCTCTATGTCTCGACCCGGGGCTGGTGTCCCGGCCTAGAGGTCTCGTATCCTTGGGATGTTGTGAAGGGAGTTGGATTTGGACGGCCCACCGTTCCTCCAGCTGAGTATGAGGCGGTCTACCTTTCACAGTTTCGAGAAGGACTGCGGTTTCCTTACTGTCAGGATCTGGTCCGTCTTTGTCGATATTATAGAATTTCCCCTGTCTCTATTACCCCTCCGGGGTTTAGGGCTTGGACGTGTTTTCGGGTGCAATGTCACCTGAATTCCTGGGATTACTCCATAGTGTTGTTTCGAGCCTTCTACCGCCTGGGTAAGGCAGATGAGTCTGGGATGTGCACCTTCAGCCTACGTTGGCCTCATATGACCGAAAAGGGATTCTCTTCCCTTGGTTTGCGTCGGGCGGGGTGGAACACTGAAGCGCGATTCTGCGAACGGTCGGACACTTCCCAGAATAAATGGAAGTGTCAGTACTTTTTTGTGAAGGATGCAGGCACGACTTGGGCGACTTCTCACATATTGGATGCCGATCCCGTTCCACGATTTCAGGAGTTCTCGGATAGAGATAAGGTCGCTTTGAAGAAGATCCACGCGGCGAATAGGGCGGGGGAGTACAGCCCCCTCTATCGTGCATCTGACGCCGAGCTGCTCGCGGCGGGCATTCACGTACGTCCTTCGGGGGAGGAGTCGGTATGTTTTGAAGTTTTGTAACATCTGCCCTTGTTTTCTTGTAGGTTGGTTTCTTAACAGACGCCCCTGTGTACAGGGTGGAGTTGCAGGCGGGTCTTCTCAGATTGTTCCTGGCCTAGATGATACCCTTCCTGTTGGCCCGGGTATGGGATTTGTGCCTTTTAAATGTTTTGTTGTGGTTTTTCGTATGTTGACACACTAAAGGTTTCTTTGCGGTTGTCTTTGTAGGCTTGGACTTTCCGCCAGCGGGGGGAGTTGTTCCTGTCGGGGAGCATGATGCTGACGTCCGCTCCCCGAGCGATCCTAGGAGGTTGACATCTGACGGTATGCCTCTTGCTCCTTCCAGCGACAAAGGGAAGGGGCCTGTGCATGCCGATTCGACCATGCGTGCCCCCCGGTCGGGGAGCGGGCGTTCAGAGGAGGTGCCTCCCTTGGCAGGTAACTGTGATTGCCTTGTTGTTGTACTAGTGCGGTTTGCCTTTTTATAATGTGTTTGCTATTGATGTGTAGTTGTCCCTGCTCCTCCGGCTCTTCGCAAGTCTGATTTGATTTGCCGGCCTGATCGGGATGTGTCTGGGAGTGAGTGGGTTCCGTATTGTCAGTCTGCTGTCCGTTTTCCCAAGGATGTTTCCTTGAGTACGCCTGCTGTTGGTGTGCGTGTGGTTCAGCGGTCTGTTCCACCGGCTGACCGCAAGATGTGCCCCCGAGATCCTGAGGCTGCGTTGAAATGCGTTGAGGAGTCACTCGCGCGCTTTGCTCCCGTACGTTGTTTTTCTTTTATGTTGGATCTATCATGTTTGTCTGACTTCTCTGTGTATGATGTGTTTGTGTTGTTGTTGTAGGTGAATGCTGTGATGACCAACCTATCCTCTTTCGTTGTTGAGCTTGTTGAGGAGACGAGGGGTCTGCAGGATCGTCATGAGCACTTGTCTCAGGATGTTGTTGTGTTGAGGGAGAAGGCGCGCGCGCATTCAGATGCTTCTTCCGAGGCTTCCGCTGATCTCAAGAGGAGTCAGGATTATGCGTCTCAGCTGGAGGCGGAGTTGTTTGCCCTACTACGTCAGGAGAAGGTTGATGAGGAGGCACATGCTGTGGTGCTGAGGGAGACTAAAGAGTCTCACGTTGTCCTGGGTGATCAGCTAGGGATGATCGAGTTTCCTACTACAGCTGATTATTCCAAGCTTCTTGAGAAGGCGCGTGATGATCGCATGGAGTCCTTCTCTGTGGATTACTTCAGGAGGGTACACTCCCTTGCCCCCGATTTTCCTTTCCAGAGTGCTGGTCCGTATGCTGGGTATGCCCTTGGGGCTATTGCTGGGATCCAGGCGGGTGGCGGAACGAGTGGTTTGGCGGGACAGGCGTCCGTCCCTGTTGGTGATGATCGCCGGGGTGCTTTCAAAGGCCCAGCGCAAGATGTTTTTATGACTGATGACTTTGGTTCTGGTACTCCTGACGGTGGGTCAGGTTGATCTTTCTTTGTTTTTCCATGTGTACATATGGCTGCTCCCCTTGCATGGGTGAGATTTTGACAGGTTGCATCTTGGGCTCGACTTTTAAGCTGGCCGGATGTCGTTACTTTTGAGTCCTGCTATATTATATATATATGCCTGACATGAGATGTTAGAAAGATATAATACTAAGTATTATTTTGCATCTTCTTTTATTGTTGTCTCAGTGGCTTGTTCTCTTTTTTGTAAGAGTGTTGCTCTATTGACTGGTTGGTTTTATTGATTCGATGGTTTTCCTTAGGAAACTGCATCTTTGTTGGTGACGGTTGTGGGTGAGTTTATATTACCGTCGTCTGTGGCTTTGTAGGGAGGATGATCCCAGTTGAAGTGTTTGTCTTTCTTTATGAGGATGTGAACAAACTAGTTTGTTCACATATTTGGTGCTGTGGCTAAGTGTGGATGGGTTAGTACGTTCAACCCCTTTGTATGTTTGCGAGGGAAGATTCCCAATGATCCGCTTATCCCCCGATTTTTTGCAAGGATGTGAATAGATTAGTATGTTCACATCCTTGTAGTATGGCGAAGTGTGGATAGATTAGTACGTCCGACACTTGCATTTGTTTGCGAGGTAGGATTCCCAATGATCCGTTTATCCCCCGATTTTTGCAAGGATGTGAATTAGTGCGTTCACATCCTTGTAGTATGGCGAAGTGTGGATAGATTAGTACGTCCGACACTTGCATTTATTTGCGAGGTAGGATTCCCAATGATCCGTTTATCCCCCGATTTTTTGCAAGGATGTGAATAGATTAGTACGTTCACATCCTTGTAGTTTGGCGAAGTGTGGATAGATTAGTACGTCCGACACTTGCATTTATTTGCGAGGTAGGATTCCCAATGATCCGTTTATCCCCCGATTTTTTGCAAGGATGTGAATAGATTAGTACGTTCACATCCTTGTAGTTTGGCGAAGTGTGGATAGATTAGTACGTCCGACACTTGCATTTATTTGCGAGGCGGGATTCCCAATGATCCGTTTATCCCCCGACTTTTGGCAAGGATGTGAATAGATTAGTACGTTCACATCCTTGTTATGAGGATACTCTAACTCCTTGTTCGCGTCTAACGTCCTTTGTTTTGGTTTGTTGTGAGGAGCTTTGCTTGGGATTGCTTTGATATCTTTCTGACGGCTTTTCTTGTTGGTTGCCCTTTCTGCGCATAGGATTAGGGTCTTTGTTGGTGATGTATGTGGCTTGTTCCTGATATTGGACCGGGGAAGCTTGCCATTACATAGTGATTTTTCCTACGCAAGGAGTGAACTTCATTAGTTTTCTTGTTTATTTACAAAGGTCGTGCATGGATGGAGTCAACTGATCTCCTATCCTAAATGTTCTACTTAGCATTAAGTAAAGATAGAGTATGTGCATGTCATAAGGGAAGGGTTATTCCCTTAGTGACGGGTTGATAAAGCTGGCTTCCTGCATGCGATGTGGGAGCGAAGAGCTCCTTGTTTGATCAGGTCCTCGATTTTGTTGCGAAGGGAGGGGCAGCCATTTGTGCTGTGACCCCATCTGTTGTGATAGTGGCACCACAATTCCGGATTCTTCCCGATGAAGGCAATTCGGATCTCGCTGGGAGGAGGTAAAACATCCTTCAGGATGGTCTTGAACAACTCTTCCACCTCTATGTTTAGAGGTGTGTATTCTCCATCTTGGTTATTGTTCAAGTCTTGTCTTGCATGCTCTTGTTCGCACGCCTTCTCGTGTTCTGCAGGTGGGCTGAACCACCCCAGCTCATTTGCGACTTCGATTGCCGTTTCCATCTTTTCCTTTAGGTCAGCCATAGACTTGGTTGTCCTCCACCCATGTGTTCGTCCGAACAGGAGAAATGTGGGTGAGTTCATGTTCAGGAAAAATCCATTGATCACGGCTGACTTGTCTGCAAAACTTGAAGTTGCGTTAATAGCAAATCGCTTGAAGTAGTTTTGGATGGATTCTGACTCTCCTTGTTTGATGTCCCATATGCTTGGGAGCATTGGGGTTTGAAGTGTTGGGAGCCTTTGTCCTTTGCTCATCATTTCATTGAATCGCACTTCGACTTCAGACTTGGAAGACTGTCCTCTCTCAATGACTGCTACATCCAGGCGGTTCTTGCATCTTAGGGCGTTGACATAGCATTTTCGTGCTGTTGTCTGATCGCCCAGGACTTCACCGATTCCTCCCTTTAAGCGGTATTTCAGCTTTTGATGTGCCGTTGAGGGCACCATCTCGTAGGGGTTTATCGTTGTTCGCCCAAGAATTCCGTTGTAAGCGCCGAGGCTTTCGACGATCACAAAAGTGATGTCGATTTTCATTTCGTTCCACCCTTCCCCTATCACAGTGGGAAGGGTGATCATTCCCAGTGGGTACGTAGCAGCTCCAGCAAAGCTTACTAACGGGAAATTTCCCGGCTTCAGGTCCTCTCTTTTCATTCCCAGCTGTTCGAGGACGTTAATATGAAGGATGTCTGACGAACTTCCCCCGTCGACTAGAATTCTTTTGACATCGAACCCGTTGATTTCCATCGTTATTACTAACGCGTCATCATGTGGGTAGACGATGTGTGCCATGTCTTTTCTTGAGAATCCTATCACGAGGTCCTCCTCTTCTGGTTTCTTTCTTTTTCCATTTTTGGGGAGTGTGCTTGCCTGCGCAGCGTAGACATCTCTTGTGTTGGAGACTTGTCCTCCTGCAGCTGGACCACCATGAATGACGTTAATGACTCCCCTCTTTTTAGGAGGAGGGTTGTCAGTGGTCTTCTCCTTTCCTTTTTCCTTTGACGTGAATTTTCTCTTCACCTTTTCGATCTTTCCCCCCTGATCGACGTAGTGCTTAAGTCCGCCTTCTTGGATGATTCGATTGATTTGGAACTTAAGGCTTCTACAGTCGTCTGTTTCATGGCCGTTGACTTCGTGGCTTTCGCACCACTTGTCTTGCTCCTTCCCCAGCTGTCCCTTTCTGAACCCGAATGGCTCTTTCCAGAGGTTTTGCTCTTTCATTTCTTTCAGTATGACGCTCAGGGGAGCATTCAAAGGGATCAGCTCGATGGTATTGACATCTGCATTCTTGTCTTCTTCAATGTTGAATGTTCTTTTCTGGGGCGGAGTCCATTGTTTTTGCTGGGGGGTTTGATTCTGTTTCGGGGGGCCTGGCTTGCTTTCATCCTTCTTGTTGCTTGGCTTGCCCCATTTGTCTCGTGCTGTCATCTTGTAATGCTCAGCATCGATGTACTCTTTAACTCTTGCCACGAGTTCTTCCATTGTTTCTGCAGGTCTTGTGGAAAGCTTTTGGCCTAAGTCGTACCCGTGCCTACCCAGATTTCTGACAAAGGCATGAATGACTTCTGTCTCTGCGATGTTTGTTTGGATTTCGGAGATGTTTTGATTGAAACGAATGTAATAGCTTGCGAGGGACTCATTCCACTCTTGCTTGACGTCATCCAAGGCATTTGATCCTTTGATAATCGATCGTTCTCCCATGTAACGTTGGATGAACTTTTCTTTGAGGGACTGCCACGAGTCTATGCTTTTCTTTGGCAGGGAGAAGAGCCAGTGTGCAGCTGGTCCGCCTAACGTTTGGGGGAACGTCATGGCTATGTGGTGAGGGTTGTCAGTCCTTCCCAAGAGCATTAGTTCATGCTGCTGTACATGCTCTATTGGGTCTCCCTTGCCTCGGTATTTTTCTGGCCTTAGATTGTACAGTGCGTCTGGGACGCGACTGTATACCAGCTCGTCGGTGAAAGGATGGGATGTTGTGTCTACCAATGTGTTCATCCCTCTCATTTTCCTTTCTTTTATCTTCTTCTCGATCAGCTTTTCGAGCATCTCCTCCGTCAACCCGGTGATTGGGTTATCCTGATTTTGGGGGTATGCTTCTTGGCCCAAGCTTGCGCCTTGTTGGGGAAATTGCGCCTGTGTTGGGTTATATTGAGAATATCCACCTTGATATCCCTGGAATGTCTGAGACGGCTGCCTCCAGGCTCCTTCACTGTATGGCCCTGCTTGGTAGGGTGTTTGCGAGTGCGAAAGCCCCTGTCTTGTCCACTGCTGGGGGAACTGCCTGCTCTGCTGTGCATTCCCGTGGAAAGTTGGGGTTTTTGATATTGTAGGGCCTCTCTGCTGAGGTGCATTCATCGGAGGAGCTTGCCTTGGTGGCGGGGGCATATTTGCTTGTTGTGCGGGAGGGGGCGGTGGCGCCCCGTATCCTTGGTTGCGAAGAGCTTCTCTTAGCTGAAGTAGCTGTTCGAGTGCAGCCATCATTTCCGGGGTGACTGTAGGTGCAGTCTGTGCCCCTGGTGCTTGGTTGTATGCTCCCGCGTTCGGCATTCCGTATGGTTGCTCCTGCGTATTGAAGGTTTGGTGGGCGAAGCCTGGAGGAGCGTTGGTTTGCTGCGTGCCCCCCTGCGCGTTACTCCGAGAGTGTACGCTTCTAGTCGGCATAGATGAGGCGACTGAGGCCTCGCCTTGGCTCTGCGGGGGAGCTCTCTGCGGAGGAGGTCTCATGCTTGACTCCGGAGCCGGAGTTTTCCTTGGACGTCCTGGTCCTCTTCTCTTCGTCTTAGTCGGCGGTGGCTGCTCGTTGCTTGCCATGCTGTTGGTTCTGTGGGTGATCCGCAGACGGCGCCAAGTGTTTCGACCGGGTTATTGCGGACTGTCCGCTGGATAACTGGTCGGGGTCTTCGGGTTATGTGTAAGCTGAATCCGCCTTCTAAGGTCGTGCGCGGGCTTTAGCTCTGTCTTCCAGAAGATGGTAAGCCTCTCTGAATCTCTAACGGGGTGTCCGCCGGCACCTGCAGAAGAGCGTTTACCAAGCAGTCCCCGTGGAGAGGGGGGGGTGCTTGGCGTGCTCACTCCGACGCTCAACATCAGTGTTTTTCTAGAGAGAGAAAGAGAGGATTTTTAGAGAGAAGTCAGAGCTTTTCCGAAGTTTGCCCAAAGTGAATTTTGAATGAGCCTTCTATGTTCACCCCCAAGGTGGCTATTTATAGGCCATCTTGGGCCGTAAACCGGTTTTGACCCGGTTCGATGTGAAAATATGAACCGGGATGCGTAGGTAAGCTTCGGGAAAAGGGGCTCTGACGTGCGTCTCAGGCGGCTGTCATAAACGGGACGAGCGCGCCGCTAAAACAAAGGTCTCGGACACGTAGGAGTTAGTGTAAAAATCGGGTCCCCGTACGTATCCGAGAGAAAATGGGGGGTGTGCGCGACACCCCCCGGGGTGGGACTTACCCGGAATTCCGGGTAAGCCTAGGCTTACCCGGACTTCCGGGTAAGCTTTGGCTTACCCGGAGATTCCGGGTAAGCCAAGCTTACCCGGAATTCCGGGTGAGCTTAGCTTACCCGGAAATTCCGGGTAAGCTGGGGCTTACCCGGAATTTCCGGGTAAGCTAAGCTTACCCGGAAATTCCGGGTAAGCTTAGCTTACCCGGAATTTCCGGGTAAGCTAAGCTTACCCGGAAATTCCGGGTAAGCTTAGCTTACCCGGAATTTTCCGGGTAAGCCTAGCTTACCCGGAAATTCCGGGTAAGCTAGGCTTACCCGGAATTTTCCGGGTAAGCCCCCCGGGGCACCGGGCAAGTTCGCGACTTGCCCGGTTTACCCCGGTTAGCTTGAAATCGGGTCTTGCTAAGGGCCCCGTGCGAATATGAGGTCCGAATAATTAAAACCGAGCCCGGATCACGCGTATGTCCATCACCCTTCATGCAAAGGATCTAGGACTACGGTAAACTGTTGAGGTATGTGTAACTCTTCTGCTGCGTAATTTCGATTACATACACGTACCATGTTTTAGTGTTTCTGTAGTGATTACTCCCCGTAATCTAACAGTGGTACCAGAGCCTGTGTTAGGGGTTCATGATTTTGATAAATTGGTGTTCTTGAAAATTTAAATTTTGGACCGAAATTTTAAAGTGTAAAATTTAAAATTTTCGAATTTTTAAGTATAAGGTGGTCCGAAATTTTCATGATGTTCTTGGTTAAATTGATGTTCATGATCTTCGAGAAAATGGTGATATTTATCAAAATCAAACATTAGATTGTAGATCTTATTAAAATTTGATCTTAAAATTTGACCACTTGTTCCTAATTTGTGTTTGTGCCGAATTTTTTTGAGTAAAATTACAAGGTAATTTTTTTTTTTAAATTTTCTTGGACATGGAATAAATTTCGGCACACGCACATATTGTTTACCATATTTTAATTTTTTAATTAAGGTAACAATATATCTATAATTAGGAGCATAAGGATAGATTCACATTAAAATATATAGAAATATATAACTATTAATATATCTAAATATTTAAATAGGGTTAAAGATATTATTGATAGATTTAGTTACCTAAAAGATTGAGAAAATATATTGTCAGTTATATGTTTCCCTATTAAAGATATTGACAATAAATAAAAAATATACATAATATATTGTGCCGATTTTACATATATATATATATATATATATATATATATGTAAAATCGGCACAATATATTATGTATATTTTTTATTTATTGTTATATATATATATATATATATATATATATATATATATATATATATATATATATATATATATATATATATATAGTTGATTGATTTAATCTTAAAGATAGAATCTTAGCAATAAATATATATATATGTTTTATAAGTGCCGAAATATATATATATATATATATATATATATATATATATATATTGGAAATTATTTTTATATAATTAATGTTACTTGGTGGCTAAGTTTAATTTTTAATGGATTTAAAACCCTACTTGGGCCACAAGTAAACATTTCGACCAAACCTTCTAAAATTTTAATTATTGGGCCGGTCCAATATGTTAAACCGGGACGAAATAAAACAAAACCGGATTTTCTCAATCGGTTCGACCTAATCGGGTCGGGTCGGACCAGGGTAATTAAGTGGATCTAACCGAACCGTTTTTGAGTGTTGAACCGAACCCTATTTTCTTGGACCAGTTCGGGTCGAACCAGATTTTAAATTTAAAACCGGACAGAACCGAACCAGATTTTTTCCGGACCGAACCAAATCATATTTTATGAACCGGACCGAACCGGACCAAAACGGACTAAAATTGACTGAACCGAACAATGTTTGCTAAATCGAATTCAAGTCAATTAAAATAGGGAGGTCAAGTTTTAAAATCCAAATGTTTTTGAACCTCGAAATGGACTACACAGTGCTCATAGGGTTGCTAACCTTTATGCCTTGTTTCGATTATAGGGATGGATCTCGGAGATACATTTTTTTGGGACTGGTTAAATTAGTGGGCTGAATTGCAGTTGTTTACGATTCGATATATATTTATGCATGATTAGAACTGTTGTCTTGACTAAGTCAAGCTAGCTAGATATTACATGTTGTGGGCAGAGCCCTGGTTGAATATATGGTATGCGCACTAGAATCGACATGCTGTGATATTTGAAAATGCCTAGGAATCATGTCTAGAAGCTTGCGTAATTGAATATAAGCATGAATTGCAAATCAGCCCCTAATTTTAAAACCGAAAAAAAAACCACTCGCCAAATATGTATGATAAATGTGGATGTTACATGTTTGACATGTATGCTAGAATGTTAAGGATGTAGTTGCGTTTGATAATTTACTTAAAAGTAGAATTATAAATGCAAGCATGAGTTCCTCGAAACATTAGACGGACGACGGGTAAGCATGTATGTGGTATGTATGATGAATGTTACTAGCATATGATAATTTGCATGGATTGTAGAATTGTGTATGCATGAGTGAATTCATCGGAATGATTTTTCCAAAACAAAAAGGGCCTTGGGAAAGCCAAGATCGAGTATGCTTATTTTAAAATTCTCGTTTCGGTAATTTGTGATTTAAACCGTTTTTAACAAAATAATCTATTAAATAGAAGACGACAATAGTGTGAACTCTTTCACAGCCATATTCCATTGGTTTACTGGTGGTCGGTTGGTTTAGATGACTGAGGAATCACTATCTGTCGGACTCTATCTTAATACATATTTGACGTATACAATTCTTTCTCAAAATGTTATTGTCTCCTGATTTTGCTTGATCATCGATGTGTTAGTCATGGCTGTGATCAGCAATGTGATCTCCCAAATGAATAAGGGAGTAAGATTGAACAACAATAATTATAAGATCTGGAATAAACGCGCAAGGATGGTGATCACTGAAATGAGAGGCTTGGAGCACTTGACCACGAAGAAAGTTAGGCCAGAGGGAGACCTCACGGCTGAATTGGAGAAAATCCATGATGACTGGGATGCAAAGGATCAAGAGATTCGTTCAGCCTTGTTTTCACTGCTGGAGGATGACACACTCTATGGGTATGATCACTACGAGTCTTCCATGGACCTATGGGATGGTCTTAAGGCAGGGTTTGGTGTTTACACCACAACTCAGAAGCGGTCGTTAAACATCGCTTTAGACTCATATAAAATGAATCCAAAGCACACAATGATGGAGCATCTTAGACATATGTCTAACATGCTTGCTGAACTCAAGGAGGCAGGAGAGATCCTGACCGACGAACAAAATGTCCAATGCGTGATTCGTTATTTGCCTGACTCTTGGAATAGCATGAAAATGCACCTTACCCATGCCACTCAACTCGATAACCTCGAGAAAGTGCGATTTCACCTCGAGCTGGAGGAGGATCGTCTCAAGGCTGAAAAGTCGAGAGCGGAAATGCATCTAGCATCCTCGAATCCAACTGAGCAAAAGATTAAGCGCAAGAGTAAGGGAAAGAACCTTCAGGTCAAGGCTGATAAGCCACTAGCTCCAAAGTCTCAGAAGAAGTTCAAACGAAAGCAATTCGGAGGCAAGAAAGCAAAGCAAAACAAACACATAAAGATGAAACTCTAACGTGTTTTAGGTGTGGCGTGAAAGGACACATTGTTGTTGCCCGCACAAATCCTCCTAAGGTACGTGCTGAAGAATAATGATAAACTAATAAGTTCTTCAAGGACTCCTCGAGAGTAATTCAATTTACCTTTTTGAATTACAGAATCGAGAAGGAGAACAAGGACAAACCTGAGAAACTTGCCCCCGAGTCATAAAGATTGAAAGACTTTATCTTTATTTGCTTTGCGAAATTGAACCTCTTCATAATTTTCAGTTTAAACATACTTTACAATAATAATGTTCCTTGAGACATAGGAAACGTTATATTTAGAGCACTCGACAATTTCTCGAATAAAGTATTGATTATCATTCCTCGAGCTATTCAATCCTTTTAATTATCTGTTTAACGCATTGCTTACATATTGACTATAAATCTTATTTTATTATTATCACTCCATTGAATGAAATAAACAATGATAATCATGTTTGAAACAGTTAAAACCTATTAAATTGAATTAAATTCAGAAATGAAACGATTTAACCAAGGGTATAACCCCAGAGTAGATTGCGCAACGCGCAAGCACAAGACACAAGTGGACCTCGATAGACGGAACACATCGTTTCATTACATGAGTTTAATATTGAAGTGTTTATATGATGACGTGCTGAATTTTCGTTTGCACTCCTTCGGAAATATGACTTATTGATAACATTTCGGTATGAAGTAAGCTACGTAAGCTACAACGACCTTGTAAAAGTATCAACTGACACATGAGGTAAATACCTAAGATGCTCAGTTCAGAGATGGGATAAAATCTCTAAGATAAGTCAGAAAATGAACAAGGATAAAGTCGGTTAAACGATTTTCCTTCCAAACGCCTTGAAAAATAAATCAGGCTAGGCATTCAAGTTAAATAATACACTTCAAGAAGCACAGTTTATATATTTATATAATGTTGGAGTCGTTCTATAAGACATTCCATATGGAATGATGACAGATGATTCACATAAATGTTAAACTGTGTTCCATTAAGATCAGTAAGGTAGGTAACCATCATAGCTGAAAGGTGACAATGAGTTAAATCATATCACCATGCGACATTAATTTGCACAATAAACACGTATTTGGACAATGGTACGCCAGTTACTCCTAGAAAATACATGTTTCCAGCTTGGATTAAATGGTACCATGGTCGAACATGAGACATTACATCACTAAGAGGGCGAATTTTCCAAATGCATTAACAGTTTCAATCAACATAGTCATGATCAAAACATAGCAGAATAACGATGACAATCAGGTCCCACTTAATTCGTGTGGGAGAGATTTGAACCAGCAACTCAAGTGAATGACATGGTAAATGAGAATGGGGACATTTTCATAGTAAATCCAGTGGGAGGAATAAACCCTACCACAAGTAATCAATGTTGCTGTTGGGACGAATCAAGTCGAACCTGATGGTCAAATTGCTGAACCAGGAATGACACAACTACCTATATTACCCATTGTTCCCAGTAGGAGTGATTCAACCATACTTGGTTCCAGATCCTAGTGATCAAGGAATGCATCTCGGAAGTAAAACCCCGAGACCAAGAGGTTGTAATAGTAAAGTTATAGGTCAAGGTTCTAGCACTGCTGTTGTTCCCAACAGAGACGATGCTCCGATAAGAAGCATTGTTCCGAGTGGGAGGATCATTCCCAATATAATGATGCTACGATAAGAAGAGTTATTCCGAGTGGGAGAAAATACCAGACTAATAATTGGGACTCATAATGCCTAGCTGAGAGTCAAAGGCAAGTATCCCATTGAGCAAGGTGAAAACCCCGCTCAAACTGTTGACAAGCACTGGAAAGACCTCAAGTGGAGAAATGGAAAGAAATAATAAATGAGAGAGATCGCCTAAATGAAAGTCATTATAGTCTATAGTTGATTTACCTGTTAACCACAGGGGCATAAGATTAAGATGAGCCCTGAAAGAAGGCTCACCACTGATGGAACAAGTCGGAAAACCCGACTCATTGCGAAAAGTCTTACCCTATGCTTCACGGAGAGGACTTTGATATGAAAAACTCAATAACTGTGCGTAAAACCATGGTTAGGGCCATTCATGGTCCTGGTCGCAAGTCTCAATCACGAGCTGCACCGAAGGAATGTTAAGACCGCATTCTTCCACGAAAACCTGGAGGAAGAGATCTACATGGAGAAACCGGAGGGTTTAATTACTCCTAGTAACGAACGTAAAGTTTGTAAACTCCAAAAGGTCCTTACGGTCTTATACAGTCGTAACGGCAATGATACCGCAGATTCCACGAGGAAATCGTAGGAAACGGATTAGTGAGTTTTCACAAGAATCCGTGCATGTATTATAAGACCTCCGAGTCTAAGTATGTCATCTTAACCTAGTACGTGGACGACATACTCATTGTCGCAAACGACATAAGTTTCATGAATAAGTCAAAGTCCTGGTTGGCATCTGTATTTGAGACGAAAGACATGGGAGAGGCCACGTACATCTTAGGCATTAAAATTGCCAGAGATCGGGCTACCCGGGATTTATGTCTATCTCAAGAAACCTATATCAACGAGCAGTTGAAAGTTGGTTCAGATTACAGGACGCCAATTCCGTGGATGCGCCGGTGCTATTTGGGTGCGCACTGTTGAATCGTGACAGCCCCAAGAACCCGGCAGGGCGTGAACAGATGAAGGGTGCAGCGATTTTAAGCATGGTTGGTATTTCGTTATACACCGTGCAATACACCTATCCGAATATTTGTCACGACGTGGGCCTAGTAGCACGTTTCCAATCAGATCCTAGCTATCAACATTTAAAAGAATGTAAAACGAATTATTAGTTATACCTAATTCGTTATCCGAAAGGTACTGTCGACTATGCTCTGTGCTATGAGGGCGGGAAGTTAGAATTGACCGGTTACAGTGACGCCGACCATGGTGGCGATCCGGATGATCGTAAGTCCACCACAAGAGGAGTATTTCTTCTTGCTAATGCCGCCATTTCATGGACAAGCAAGAAGGAAACCTGTGTCGTGCTGTCAACAATGGAATCAGAATTCGTTGCTCTCTTTAAGAATGCACAGGAAGAAGTCTGGCTGAAAAGGCTTCTTACTGCATTGCTTGGTGGTGACATCGGAAGTAAACCTGTAAAGGTGTTCTCCGACAGTCAGGCAGCTATTGCAGCAGTTAAGAATCTGAAGTACCATAGTAGGACAAACACATTGATGTGAAATATTTCTATTCTAAATCGATGGTAGAAGACAATATAATCACTATGGAATACTTGTCCATTGATAATATGATTGCGGACCCATTAACTAAGCCACTATGCAGTGAGATATTCGAAAAGCATGTAAAACTGCTTGGATTGCGTAGGGTTTAGAAATGACATGTATCTGTGATAACATTTTGATATTAGAAAGTTAGAGAAAGAATTGCAACTGAGTTTATGATCAATCGGCGTCATAATGTTTGATTACATCAAATTTACGGTCTATAAACTAAGTCGTAGGAGGACGCAATCCTCTGCCGAAACTATGTCGAATGTGGACCTTACCTAGTCACGCAGGTAAGGTCATCTTGCGGTGGAGGGAGACCTCTACTATGCAAGGATGGCTAAGAATCAGGGGGATAAACCTGATTACGCAGAACGATTATCTATTGTCTAAGTAACTCGACATGATCTTCGTCCTGCAGATCGCCGGGATGAACTCCGTTCGTCATAAATCCACATTCTGGGCCAGATGAAAATCTGTGATAGCATGATTGACATGTCCCATTCCTGTTGACCCAAAAGGTTCAGGTATGCAATCAACGCGTGTTTCATACTACGCGTGCCATGTACGACCACGGGGTCACAGCTCGGTTGTGCTAGGAAAAGAATCCTCGTGATTCTGGCGGGCACAAACTTCTTCACCTCGAGCGTCTGATTGATCCCGGGAGCCTTATGAAGAGGCACCCAAAGTATCCTCATGGACTCAGAACTCATACCTAAGGTCAGGCCCAATGCTCGCTTCCCGGCGTACGAGCGTAGTGCTGAACAAAAAGGCCCAGTGACCACATCTTTGGAAACCGGTTGGGTTTGACTAAGGGTATGAGCGATGGGGATGGTCAAGTTCACCTATAATTCACCGACTTTTGTATTCACTAAGGTGGCCACCAGCCGGATATTAGTTGAAGGTTGTGAATACTTGTACGGATGCCTTGGAGAAGTGTTCCTATGTGGAAACTAGGCAAATTGAGAATTATCAGTTGACCTAGGATACAACGCGGTACAATATGTATAAATGTTGTTTATAACAGGTTGATTGGAGAAAAGGGAATCAACGTTCCGTGGGCGCTACAACACTCCTAACAGATGAGTAGCACGATCGTCGTCGTATCCACCGGTCACACGGCAAACCTCGTATGAACTATTCGGAAGCACGGAGAAGATCAAAGGGGAGAAATGTCGATGCGGATTTGGACAACAATACATTAACAGGCACCTTCCCATTCCGACGAGTGGGAGCTGTAAGCATATGGTGATGGGCGCCGTAATTAGTAGCCCATAATATGTATAGTTTACCTAATGAACTTGAGTAAATGTCACATTAGGGTAATTGGGCTAGACCTAAATCCCAATTGACATGGGAGGCCCAAAATTGGGCCTCCCCAATACATAGGACGGCCGAAATATTTAGGTGGGGTAAAGTGGACTTTTGTCCACTTTACTCCTCCTATAAATAAGAGGTGTTAGGAAATATTTTAGGGTTAATCATAATGCCCTCACAAGAGTGTTTTAGAGAGAAAATCCTCCTCCCACACTAGCAAGTTTCGGCCGAACCATACCTACACCAAGCGTGTGCCAAATTGCTTTCGAGCAACTCTCCGAAGATCTGTCCCCGTGTCAAGGATTGATCTGAGGCTTTGTTGTGGAGCTAACACCACGTAGGGCTTCTTTCACAAGAACCTCTACGGGTTCCGTCCGGTGGATCGAGAACTCCCTTCGTGCAAAGGATTTAGGACTACGGTAAACTGTTGAGGTATGTGTAACTCTTCCGATGCGTAATTTTGATTACATGCACGTACCATGTTTTAGTGTTTCCGTAGTGATTACTCCCCGTAATCTAACACTTTATTCTACCAAAAAAAAAAGATGCAATGGTGTATTACTATCTAACAATTTTAGGGTTTATGTAACAAAAGTGATTCTGAAAAACTGGTTCAGATCATGTTTTGAACCAGTCGAAAACCGCTCCATATATTCCTTATCAGAACCGAACCATTTAAGAACCGGTTCAGTTCGAACCGGGTCGTATTGGTTCGGTTTTGGTTCGTCCGAACCGATTTTTATGCCCAACCCTAAATAACAAGGTTGGTCAAACCGAACTACACCCTTACTAGCTTGAACCGGCTTCAAACAAAATGATAATATATAACTTGGTTAAGAATCTATTTACAGTCTCAAGTTTATCTTATATGTTAATTTGGTGTTTCATGATTAAAAAGTTAATATTGACTGCTCCAAATTTTATTTTTATTTCTTTTAGGTGTCTCTTATTATCTGGATATACCAAAAAAAGATGTAATTGAGAGAGAGAAAAAAAAATACATTTCAAATAATTCGGTCCTCCTTATTCAGTTAATAGTTTGATCCTTTCTTTATTCATAATTCCAGCGAAACAATTAGATTCACTTAACCCTAACCTGAAGATTGCTGCTATTCCATTCCTATCCTCTCCAATACCACTTCAATCCGTGCGTTTTGAATAATTCATTACAGTTTCAATTCCTTTAGTTTAATTGAAAATTACTCCTCCATTTTAATTCCTTAAATTAAATATATTCAATTGAATATCAATATCAATTTCAATTTCTTCATTTCAATTTTTTTTAATTCACTGCATTTATATTAACCATTCTTTTCGATTTCACCATCAATTCATTGCCCATCAATTCCATCTAGTTTGGTTAGGGATTTCTTGAAGCAGTTATATATGAAAAAGCTACTAGCTCAATTCATAAAATGTTCTATTATTCTCATTGTCATATATTTTGTCACGTATAACAAAATAGGGATTTCTTGCTCAAAGTAATTAAGTTCCAATAATTATGGTAACAAGAGCATAAATGACATTTATATCACGATAGTTTAGTTACTTTTATTTGAAAAATGTGATTAAATGGTTACAATTATTTTTATAACGTGATATTAGTTTGGTTACCTATGTTCTAGAATGTAATTAAATGGTTCAAAACTTGTTTCATTTAAGGAATAGTCTTATGTTTGATCCAATGTGATTAAAAACTTATAGAATCACCTTAAATTAATTCAAATTTTCTTTATTAGGTTCATTGCTTTCTTCGTCAAATTTATCATTAAATAAACTTCAAAGTTATTAATTGATTTAAAAATTCAAACCCACCAGCAGCAACTGGGTTCGACTAAAACTACTGAAACACCCCGAATATGCGACGAAAAAAAATTTCGTCGCAAAAGGCTAGTCGACAAATATACATTTTGCGACGGAATTTATTTTTCCTCGTTTTAAATGTTTTCTAGCAACATAATTTTATTTCGTCGCCAAATTATTATTACACCGATGAAAACGTAAAGTTTTATCGTTAAATACTGTCTTATTAGCGACCATTTAGTATTTTCGTCGATGAAACTATTAACAGCGAAAATGTTTGATCGTAAAAGGTTAAAAAAGGTGAAATAATTACTTCGACAATAATTAAAATTACGTCGTTAAAATATATTTAGCGATTAAAAATTAGGTTGGTAATATAATAATTAAACGACGAAAGTAAAATTTCGTCGCCAAATGATAGTTTCCTCGACGAATTAACTTTTCGTCATTGAAAATAAATTTTATCGACAAAAAATCTTCAACGACCAAATAAAATTGGTCGTTAAACTAATTTTTCCGACAAATTTTATATTTCGTCGTAAAATGTAACTTTTTTAGATAAAAAGTTTTTTGTCGCTAAATTAATTATTCAGCGACCAAGTAATGTTGTCGGAATAATATTTAAACTGAAAAAAAGTTAAAAAGGAAAAAAATTAGAATAATATTGTCAGAGTTAAGAATTGAACTTGGATATCTAGCATAGTATGACATACCTAATACCACCATACCATTTAATAGTTTTAGAAATATTCTACATAACATATGTATATAATGAATATGAGTTAAAAAAAATCTGTTATATCACGCCTCTGCTCAGGACACTTCCAACAGAAAGTGAAATCTGAAATCTGGACAAAATATATCACGTCTCTGCTCATCCAAGCTTTTCACGAAGAAACTCCGGCCGCCAATCTGAAGAGCTCCGACCGTCTGAAGAGCTCCGGCTTCTAAACATTTTGTTCAATTTGAAGACTCTAACCACAAGTTCTCTATGTCTGTCCGATCTCGGGTTCTCTCGTCCAAACTCTTTCTTTCTATTTAGGGCTCATATTCCCCCCCCCCCTTAGTTGGTTACTCTTTTTAGTGTTGTTATTAATCGATGCTTCAGTTGAAATACATAATCAGTAACTAATTTTTCCTTCAATTTGTCAATATCCTAACGTTTATTCTTGGTGGATAAATTAAATTTTTAATGGAAAATATACTAGTTGGGGAAGCAAAGTTCATAGGCGTTCATAGTCTTGGTGAAATAATATATAAATGATCTTATCCGTAAAATATATTATTTGTAAGTTGATTCAGTTCAAGTAATGAAGTCACATCCTTATTTAATGTTAATTTATCATTTTGTGTTGATATTTCAGGAGTCTACTGAAAATGGATAAAAGTTGGATGTCAAAAGATTTGAAGTCTAAACAATATAAAGATGGAGTCAAACAATTTGTTGAGTTTGCATTTGCTGATCCTACTTTACTTGATATAGACGGAGCTGTGGAGATTTATTTTCCATGTCAAAAGTGTCATAACGTTCATTTCAAAACTAAGGATGAGGTTACAAAGCACCTGTCGTTGAAGGGCGTATCACTTAAATACACAAATTGGATATTGCATGGAGAGGAAAGAGTGAAAGCATCTTCTAGTACACATGTATTTCGACACACTGACGAGATGGAAGAGATTTTATTTGATGTTACTGGTGCACGAGGTTGGACTAGGGATGCTGATGTTGCATCAGAAGATGTTGAAAAATTCAACAGGTTGTTGAAAGAGTGTGAGAAAAGTCTTTATCCAGGTTGCAGTAATTGTTAAAAAAAATGTCTTATATCGTCAAGTTGTTGAATATCAAATGTCTTTACAAGATCAGTAATTCAGGGATGTCCAAGATGTTGGAATTTTTTTTAAAAAAATGTCTCACTGCAGAAAATACGGCACCCGAGTCATTTCGGGAGGCAAAGAAATTTATCTCTGATTTGGGGATTGGATACAATAAGATTGACGCGTGCAAGAATGATAGTATCCTTTATTATAAGGAATACGCTAATGCTTATTCTTGTCTAGTATGTAAGGAGTTTATGTGGAACAATCAAGAATGCCATATAGTGCACCTTCAACTACAGGAAATAAAGAAGAATACCAGGAAAAATGTTCCAGTCAAGACTATGCCATATTTTCCATTGATTCCGAGACTTCAACAACATTTCATGTAGGAGAAGACGGCGGGTAGTATGAGTTGGCAAGAGGAATGTCGAAAGAATGATGGAGTTCCGAGGCATCCTGCAGATACCAAGGCATGGAAATCCCTAGATAATGTTCGACCATCATTTGTTGCAGACTCTAGAAATATAAGGTTGAGAATTGCTAGTGATGGCTTTAATCATTTCTCTGGCCCCAAACCTTACAACATGTGACCGGTAATCTTGATTACTTACAACATGTCACCAAATGAATGCATGAAAGATCCAAACTACTTGCTTTCGATGATTATTCCGGGCCCGAATTCTCCAGGTAATGATATTGATGAATTTTTACAACCGCTTATAGATGAATTGAAGGTGTTGTGGGAAGACTGTGTTGGGACCTATGATGCCTCTAGAAAATAATATTTTCAACTGCATGCAACGATATTGTGGACAATCAACGATTTTTCTACTTATGGTAACTTGCCTGGTTATTGTACACATAGTTTTTTGGGGAATGCCCTGTTTGTCAGATGGAGACTTGTTATCGCCGACTTCAGAATGACCGGAAACAAAGTTTCATGGGCCGTAGAAGACACTTGTAGTTAGATCATCCTTTAGAGACAACTCTATTTTGTTTGACGGGCAGGAGGAGCACAGACATGCACCAAAAAGGCCTTCGGAAAATGAAGTTTTAGCTCAGCTAGAGCACTTGGAGAACAATCCATTTGGTAAAACTAATAAGAAATTGAGTTTGTTTGGAGTGGAATCTCCAGCAGGTAACCGAAAAAAAGATGAGTATCTTCTTTCAATTACCTTATTGGCAGTTGGCCCAAAAAAAAAAATCTTATTGGCAGCCTATTATTGCCTCACAACTTGGATGTAATGCATATTGAAAAGAATATATGTGAGAACATAATGAACATTTTGCTTGATATTAAAGGGTGAAGTAATGACTATCTCAATGCGAGAAAAGACTTAGAAGTTATGGATATTAGACCTAATCTACATCCGGTTGTTCGCCGCAACAAGACAGTTATACCTCCCGCCCAATATACACTAACAAAAGAAGAAAAAGAACTTATATGTCAATTCCTTAAAGATTTGACACTCCCTGGTGGACTCTCTTCCAACATTTCACGTTGTGTGAAGGTCAAGGAGCCAAAATTTAGTGGACTAAAGAGTCATGACTATCATGTCCTCATGCAACGTTTATTGCCAATTGCTATACGAAGTACTGTACCTAAACCGATATGCAATACTTAAATTAATCTTAGTAAATCTTTCAGTGTGTTGTGTGCGAAAGAGTTGCGGGTAGAAGACCTATAACAACTGGAGCTTGATCTACCCATTATAATGTGCAATCTTGAAATCATTTTTCCACTAGCCTTCTTTGACGTTACAGTGCACCTTATCATCTGATGGATATGTGTCCAATTCGAGTTTGTATTTACGTTTCGGACCTCGCAAACACGCCGAAAATCACATCACAAATTGAAAAACGTCTCCCAAGGAGTAAAAACGGTCCGGAAGTGCATTTACGCACATCCGGACCGGACCTCCGGATTGCGTAAATCAATCCGGAGGTCCGGGTTGCTTTGCAATCCGGACCTCCGAATCACTATGGGTATTACGCGATTACCATTTACGCGATTACCGTTACATGAAGAGAAGTCAAGTTCGGATATTGCCAATGATGATGACGGTTGCTTTTGGACCATCATCAAACCGCTTTAAAACCGGGTCCGGTCTAAAGGAAGCCTATAAATAGGAGACCTTGGCCACCCATTTTCACACATCCTCTCATTTGCCCAACTTTGGTATTTTGAGCTCTGACTTCTCTCTAGAAATATTTTCTCTCTCTAGAATTACTCTTTTAGCCCTATAGTGACTTAAGCTTCGGAGAGGGCTCCGCTAGCACCACCCCCCCTCTTCGTGCTAGCACCGGTCCTTTGTGCAGGAATCGTCGTCCAGACATCCGGATTTGTGCCCAGATCACCGCCTTCTGAGACTCAGACGTCCCCCTGAGACACAACCGCGCTTTGAGACATAGTCCTTTCCGGGAATCAACCGAACACTCGTCGGTGGCTCAAATCTCTTTCAGACGAAGGGTTACAGCCCGAAAACCCGCACAACCATACGAACAGACGCGTCCCCACGACCCAGTTCATCCAGGACGCAACATTGGCGCCGTCTACGTGATTCGAACAAGAAGCTACCATACCGCAAAATCATGACGAGTGATCGCAAACCTCCCGAAGAGGTTAACACAAGAAACATAAGGAAAAGGCCCGGACGTCCCAAGAAGTCCCCAAACAAAAGAACAGGAGGCCAAATGCCAGCAGGAAGCCAGTCGGGACCCTCCCACATTCCAAGAGCTACTTCCGTAGCTTCATCCTTGCCAACTGACAATATGCCCGACGCACAGCACAGAGAGCCAAGGAACGAGCATCACTCACCTCCACCTGGTTTCGAGCCAGAGGTGAATGAAGAGGAATCTCATACGGAAATTCCGCAAGGCGAACAAAGAAGGGGGCAAACCCAATGCCCGGTTACTCCAGCAATGATGGCTGCGTTGGAAGAGTTACTCGCATTCCGCGAGTCTCTAAAAAACCAAGGATATGCTGCTCAACCACCTCCAACTAACCAAGAGCACGCCGCGCCAACAAGAGAGGTGTCGCAAGACACTACTCGCCACGGCAATCCTTTCCAAGGCAGAAACCAACACGCAAGGTATGAAGCTGCACGGTCATACACTCCTTCCCAAGGATCCCGTCATTGGAGGAATGAAAGGCAGCCCCCATTCTACCACCCACAGCACCCAACGAGGGATGATCCCTTCCAAGCCACAAGCAGAGATCAATCCGACATCTACCACAACAATGGCCGGCAAAATCCTTCAACAGGTTACGCTGAGCCTGCGAAAGGGTTTACCGCCGAGATGTTAGAAGAAATGGTGGAGAAGAAGATGAAGGAAGCAAAGATGAAGGGTATGCACACACTTGAAGAAAGGGCGTCACATCCATTCGCAGACCACCTTGTAAACAGTCGCGTCCCAGACGCACTGTACCGGATTGGAGGAGACCTCTATCGCGGAAAAGGAGATCCAGTGGAACACGTGCAAAAGCACGAGGCCTCTCTACTAGGCAGAACAAAGAACCCACATCACTTCGCAATGACGTTTTCACAAACTCTTGCCGGGACTACAGCACACTGGTTCTTCTCGCTGCCAAGCGGAAGCATCACTTCATGGGCGGACCTGAAGGCTAAATTCATTCAACGATACATGGGCGAGTGCACATTGCTAAAGGGGTCAGGTGCTCTGGACGAAGTCCAATAACAAAACGAAGAATCCCTTGCCGACTACTACGTCCGTTTCAATCAGAATATCTCTGATATTCAGATGAACCTGACGGAAGGAGAGATTGTTCGAGCGTTCATCCGAAACCTCCGAAGAGGCTATGCCCTAGCAGAAAAGATGGCAAAGCGCCCAACCGAAACCATGGAAGAGTTAGCCGCAAGAGTTAAAGAATACGTGGACCTCGAAAGGTTCAGAAGCCAGAACAAGGCAAAAATCTCTGCGGCAAAGGCAAAAGAAAATCCAAAGCAGAACCAACAAAAACCACACTCAAGTGGTCAACAAGGAAGAAATTGGCAACCTCAGCCGAAAAGACCTTTTCAAGGAGACTTTCAGAAGCCAAAAGAAGTAAACCTTGCCGACTGCATTCCTTTGAATGCCCCACTGTCCGTGATATTGAGAGAGATGAAGGACGCGAATATGTGGAAAAAGCCGAACAATTTCAGAAAAGGCCCCCTGGGGAGAGACAAGGACAAGTGGTGTGAAAACCACGAGGTCTTCGGCCACGAGACAGACAGCTGTGTCAGTCTACGCTTCCGCATAAACAACTTCGTCCTCAAAGGCGAATTGAAGAAATTTGTCGATCAAGGCGGCAACCCCTCGAAAAAGGCTCAAGCAGAGTCATCAAAAAGATGAAATAAGGGAAAAGAGAAGGTCAATGACAACCCTCCGCCAGCTAAGCGAGGCGTAATCAACGTCATACACGGAGGACCTGCCGCCGGAGGACTAGTGTCTAATGCTCGGGACATTTATGCATCCCAAGCAGCAACATTGCCGAAATACGGAAAGCGCAAGCAACCGGAGCAAGAAGACGCGGTCATCCAATTTTCCAGGGAAGACTTAAAGCATATCGTTTACCCCCACGATGACGCTTTAGTCATAATCATGGACATTAACGGATACGATTTGAAAAGAATCCTCGTCGATGGTGGAAGCTCCGCTGACATCCTACATGTCAAAGTCCTAGAGCAACTGGGAAGATCTGTCAAAGACTTGACTCCGGGAACCTTCTCGCTAGTCAGCTTCGCCGGAGCAGCTACACACCCCCTGGGTACAATCACGCTTCCTTTCATCCTTGGCCAAGGGTGGAGAGCATTACATGTCAACGTCACCTTCGTCATTGTAGAATCCCTTGGGGCCTATAACGGAATTTTGGGACGAATAACGATCAACCCGTACGTGATCGTACCCTCCACTGTACACAAAAAGATGAAGTTCCCTACGGACCATGGGATTGGGGAAGTGCTAGGCGACCAGATAACTGCAAGACGTTGTTACGTCAATGCCTTGAGAGCAAAGCACTAATTCCATGTGGCAATGATAAATTCTTTCAAAAGGCAGAAAGTTGTTGATGAAAGAAAGGAGCAAGTGGCGGAACAAGCTGTTACAGTTTGGAAGCCACAAGAATACATCCAGTATTCGCCATGGCACCAGATATGGCTCGTCAAGCAGGGAGAAGGCGAGCCAATCATGGACTACTTCATCAGATTCGCTTCTAACGCCTCCTCGGCGAAAGCAACAAGAGAAGAAGTGATAAGCGTGTTCTATGCAAACATGAACGCCAGATCTTTCCTTCTCTTCGGACGAACTCATGGATGGCGAACAACAAAAACCATGGCAGATCTAAAAGATAAGCTTGAGACAGCAGTCTTGTGCGAACAAGAACTGAGGTGGGGTACACCCCTCAGTTGGGACAAATGAGTTCGAGCAAAAACGAACAAACAGGAAGGCGCAAACATCGATATCGACAACATCTTCACACCGCTAAACACGGTTGCGGAAGACATTTACGTCAACCTACTTGAAAACAAGCTCCCAAGTCCACTTGTTCCCAGGACAGCTTTCTTGGGCAACAACATCAAGGAATGGTGCAAGTACCACAAAACTTGGGGGCAAAACACAAACATGTGTCTACCACTAAGGTGGGAGATTGAAGAATGCATCGCGCTAGGAGCATTAAGGCGATTTGTTGCAACTGACTCCGCGACATCGTCATCAAACCAGCCATAATGAAACGGGAGAAATAACTATCTTTCAGATTACTTTGCGCATTTCCATTCCAAGTGTTTCTAGTATAATCGCATTTACATGTTTTAAGAAGGAATGATCGGTTGACACCTTCTCGGAAAAAAAAACAATGTAAATACGCGCAAGTATCTAATAAAGTCAATCTACGTTTGTAGGTACATATCTATGTCTTGCACGCTATTTTTGGATTAAACGCGAAGTAACAAAACTACGCGCTTATTATCTACATCAACAATCCAAGATATTATGCTATCAACAAGCAAAAAATCTATTACGCGTTATGACGACGCTTATCATCAACAACAATCTACTCATATTGAATCAAAAACTTGGAGTTAAACCCAAGATATTTTCGAAGACAGCATGCTGCAACTACATATAGCGGATGATACTTGCATCTCTACAACAACAAGGAGTTTATTTCTCCATTCATAAATGGGCATCTATCTCAAGAAGGTGCCAACAACGCAAAGCCATCACGCTATGAACACAGTCAACCTACATGACGCAATGACAACTTGCGGATTATCTATAAAAAAAAAAAAAAAGGAACTGATAGAAATTCTCTACTCAAAATGACGACCATTCAAGTGGCATCATCTACAAACAATTCCTTGGAATAACATCAAGGTCTACTATCAAAATGACGAATATGCTAAAGGCGTCAATTACAAGCAATATCTTGGATTAACACCAAGACCTACTATCAAAAGTGGCATGTTGAGGTACCCTCTTTATAAAGACAAACCCCATGTTCACTTCTAGAAAATGACATGTTGTGACATCTCTGGTTAGAGGCAAATCCTCATGTTCATAGCCATTCCCTGGATTCAGAACAGGATGGGCAAATACAATACGGGATTGATCACCCCATAAATGGCGGAAGTTCCCTTGTTAGGCAATGACCCCACACTACAACAAGTGTGAATTCCTGGTTAGGGTTCACTCTTCATGGCGAATGTCCTCTTTTTAGACGACAATCCCATATTCCGAATTTCTGGTTAGGGTTCACTCTTCATGGCAAATGTCCTCTTTTTAGACGACAATCCCATATTCCGAATTCCTGGTTAGGGTTCACTCTTCATGGCAAATGTCCTCTTGTTAGATGACAATCCCATATTACGAATTCCTATTTAGGGTTCACTCTATACGGCAGAAGTCCTCTTGTTAGATGACAATTCCGTACTACAGATTTTTAAACCGTGTTGCATGGTTCCTGGACGCAGAAAACATTCATCACAATTCATATTTACAAAAGTGTTACATGGTCCCTGGACGCAGGAATCATGTATCACAAATATTTTACCAAATATTTTATCAAATATTTTATCAAATATTTTGTCAAATATTTTTATGCATCAAACACCTTTCCAAATATTTTATCAACAATCTTTTTAGGGTTCTCAAAATACTCTTTTAAAAATCAAAATATTTTTACGTATGCTTCCCCAACGCGGGTTGATACACGCTGGCAGGTGCGCACCCTGTTTAAAACTCATAAAATTTACAAGTCGAGTCTTGTACAACGTCGCCTTAGAGTGGAACTAAGAGATGGTATAAACTAGTATCTTGCCCAAGCCAAGATAACATATTTCAAACATACTACTTGTTAAGTCGCTATACGCGAATCACTTGACATTTTTCAACATATATAGCGACAAGCTATGCAGGGAAGACAAGCAACATGCATAACGCATCATGCAAAAAATCTTGAATCAAAAGTGGCTATCGGTCACGATTGCGGGGACTACGTCTACGTTACTAGTCATCCACGTTCAATAAACACAGTAAGCGATAACGATATGAAATATTACTAACAAGTTATCATGCAAAATGTTATGTATAAAGCAGGTTCAAACGACGTAGTTCAAAGCGAACAAGTCCAAACAACAATCAAAGAACAACTCCAACAAGTTTCTAAACATAGAAGCCGGGGGGCAAGCAGACCCATAAACAAGTTCAACATATCGAAAAGATGGCACAGATCAAAGAATGCCATCATCCCTGACAGGACTGGGCGGAACCGGCAGAAGTTGCACATTAGTGCCGCCACCGTCTTCTCCAAACAAAAATGCAAACTGAGATGTTGCAGTATCCAAATGACGAAGCTCGGCAACTTGCCCAACAGAAAACTCCGCATACGGCCCTAACTTGTCAAAAGGAAAGCCAGGAGCAAGAATGCTCACCCTACGAACAAAGTCCTCAGCAAACTCGCTGAGCATAGGAGCGGCCTTCGCCGTAGCAGCAGCAGTAACCGCGCTGTCAAATCCAGGAGTAGAAGTAAGCCTGTCAACGGGTCACAACCCGTGACCCGGGACCCGTGACCTGCGGGTCAAGGACGACCTGACCCGTGATTGACCCGGGGGTCATCACGGGTCAAGATTATAAACCCGTACCCGGGACACGGGTCAACGGGTTGACCCGTGACCCGGGTCAAACATGCAATGCAAATTTAAATAAGTGATGTTTCGAACGAGTTCGAACACACACTACTAATATATGCACCCGAATTTGAGTGGACGTACGAAAGTAATTGGATATCAATTAATTATGAGATCAAATATTAATTAGTAGTTTAATTTGTCGGTATATAGAAAGAAGTTTAAGATTGGAAGGAGTGAATAAGAGTGAGAGGACTAGCGCGCCTAGGGTTAGCAATTTAGCATTTAGATTTTAGCCATTATTTAGGGAAACGAAAAAAAAAAAATTGACGGGTCACGGGCCGGGTACGGGTCCTAATCCCAAACCCGTACCCGGCTCGCTCTCAACAGGTCATTTACGGGTCAACCCGTAAATGACCCGTTAGCATACTTAGGGTCACCCGTACCCGACCCGTGAGCGGGTCATTTGCGGGTCACCCGCGGGTCACGGGTAAAATTGACAGGCCTAAGTAGAAGGGAACTTGCTAAGTCCCTCTTCAATGCCAGCCTTCATTTCTTCTTCGTGCACTTTCCGACAGGCAGCTTTGTGCTTGCCAGCGTTGTCAGAAATGGCTTTCTCAATGGCAGCGTTCTTAGATTCAAGCTGAACAAGGCTGGCATGATCAGCATCATAACGAGCATCAAAATCCGTCTTCTTAAGCGAAAGACGGCGCACTTCGTCCTTAGCTTCCTCAAACTCCTTGAACAAAGTGGCAGCTTTATCAGCAATGGCACGCCTCTCCTGGACAAGCTCCAACATGAAGGAGGCCATGTGCACCATATCAGAAACAACCTGAAAAAAAATAAACAATAAGCATACATGTTCGGGATTAACGAACATAGCAAAGTAAAAAAAGATACTCACTGGGGTGAATCCAGATAACGACCTCTCAACGAAAGTTCGTGCCTCCTCATCACTCGAGGGCCAGACAACTCGATCACCAGGAGGAATAGATCGATGAAGAACGCGCACGCCAACTTCCGGCATGCTCAGCTGGGAGTCCTTGGGAAAAGTAAGATCTCCTGCTACATATGGCATCCACTTACCATCTGAGATATCACCTTCCAAAGGACGAAGCAAATCCGCACGTCCAAGTGGCGGGATCACTACATGAAAACCAAGCAGGGTTATGCAAAAGCTAAAAACAAAGCACACAAAAGCACACAGTCAAGTGTTCAACTTATACCAGAAGGAAGAGAACGTTCCACCTCGGACCGCTCCTTCGAGCGGGGGGCAGACAACGCATCCTCGCAACCGTCAACTCCCTTCCCTTTATGGCAGGAAGGAGTAGGAACGGTCACAGTAGTCTTCGGACGCTTCAAACTGCTCGAAGAACGCGCCCCAGTGGTGGACCGTTTGGAAGAGTCAGGAACGACAACAACGCGATCAGTAACAAGCGTCATGCGACCTGCAAGTAACACGCGAAGTTACAACCCAACCAAGAAAATACATAAGGAAGATTGTTTTTTCAAAACCATCTACCTTTTCCACGTCCAGAAGTCGCCGATGCTCTAGAAGCAAGAGGTGGAAAAATCCTTCCGTTAGAGGCAATCTTGCGAGCGGCTAACTCTGCAAAGACGAGCTTTTTCCGTCAAACCAACCTACAGCGCAACACGGTAAAAGTTATAAAAATGATCAACATACCGAAGCTTAGGGATGGCAACGGGGCGGGTCGGGGTGGGTTTTGGCAGCCCCGGACCCGCCCCGCGGGTCGGCCTGGCTGACCCGGCCCCGACCAATTGGACCTTCCGGGTCGGGTCGGGTCGGGTCAGCAATCCCGCGGGTCGACCCGCGGGGCCCCGACCCGCCCCGTCATGTGAGCAATTTTTTTTTTTTTTTTTTTTCACTTTTCAATATTAAATACACTTTTTTTTGTCAAAATATTACATTATATATAAATTCAAAACATAAATCTAACACCAATCAAATATAAACAACAAACACATCAAATTCATTACAAATACAAATTCAAATCCAAACACCAAATTAACAAATCCTAATAATCTAAATATACATATATTTGTAATTTGGTACATGTTATTTATATAGGTATATTAACCATATTATTTAGTAAATGTTAGATCATATAAACATAAAAAAATTAAAAAAAAAATTATATATATGCATTTCGGGGCGGGTCTACGGGGCCCCGGGTCTCTAGACCCGGACCCGCCCCGACCCGACCCGGACCCGACCCGGACCCGACCCGTGACCCGCGGGTCGGCGGGTCAAAACCGGGTCGGGGCCCCGCGGGTCAGCGGGGCCCCGAGACCCGTTGCCATCCCAACCGAAGCTGCAGAAGGGAGCACATGAATCCCAGCATCAACCAATTCCTGATCGGATGCACGTAGCGAGCAAGTAAAGTCGCGCGATTGTTGACAGTGGTATATCTGCTTTATCACCTCCCTATCCGACAAGGAAAGTTCCCGAAAGGCTGGCGCGGTATCAGACTTCCGAACATACTCGACATCCCAAGTCGTTCCCGCATCATGAACAAAAAAGTAATGATGTCTCCAATGATCGGCAGACCGATCCGCAGCGGCGACTAATCGGTAACTAGAATCCCACTTGGCTTCTCCAAGACCAAGCTCCTCAAAACCATCGCTTTGCAAATTCGGCCAACGAACTTTTACACTGCACAATCCTGCAGAGTCTGGACTCTTAAGCTGGTAGAAGCAGCGAAAGAGGGTGCGAGAGTAACGCCAAGATTGCTTGTGAAGCAACACTCTAAAACAAGTCCATACTCGAATCCCGTTGGGCGCAAGATCTAAAGGGGAAATCCCGTAACCGTTACAGAGCTCAATCAAGTCAGAGCAGTAGGGAAACCGCAGACCCTCCCTAACGTGAGATGTGTACACAACGGATAAATCTACGGGCGGAGGAGTAGCATCTCCTAAACTACTATCATGGAGTACGTCAAAGGGGTAAACAGCCTCGGTACAAGGGTCGAGTCCGGAAGCACTCGCATAGAAGGTGAACAGGGATCTATCCAAGCGGTTAGTGTAGTACCTAACCAACACCTCGGTCTCTCCAGCAGGAGACGCCCCAACAAAAGGACCAGCAGCTACACCCTCGTCGGTGTCTAAAACACTATCTACTGGTAAAACCAGGTCTACCTCCAAGTCATCCTCTATATCAGAATTAAAAGGAGTCTGTGATAGAGGAGGGATAGACTTACTCATTGCAACAACTTAATCAAAAGGAAGGGAGCTCCGCAAGAGGTTACTACGACTCCACAATCTGCAAAAACCAAGCAGAAGTTAACACGCATAGCAAAAGTCAACGCGTGTAGCGAAAGTTAACGCGCGTAGCGAAAGTCAACGCGCGTAGCAAAGGTCAACGCGCATAGCAAAGTTGGTACGTACAATAAGAGAGACTAACGTCTTAAGAGGCTATCATGCAAACGGTGAATCTAACGGGACAAACCGCAAGGATCAAATACGACGACACTTAAGGAAAATATTTTCCTAAGGCTTCAAAGGCAACAAAAGGCTTCTCCTAAGGACGTTTGGCAATTCCCATCAGCCAACGAACACATCAAGGGAGAAAATTATGCGTACCGGCCAAAAAGTCTCTACACAAAGACACGGGGGCAATATGTCCAAT
The DNA here is from genome assembly GCA_036873135.1 of Clarkia xantiana subsp. parviflora. Lineage (NCBI taxonomy): Eukaryota > Viridiplantae > Streptophyta > Magnoliopsida > Myrtales > Onagraceae > Clarkia > Clarkia xantiana. Next base: position 27,256,991 of record JAPTYO010000004.1, read on the forward strand.
CGGGGAATTCTACTTCAACTATCCATGGAAGCGAAAAATCGCCTAAGGCATGAACTAACGGCAATAGTAACGACAACCAATCAGCAATTATTCAATATTCAAACACCAATAAGCAGTCCCATACGACAACAACGACAAATAGCTCAAACGAACAACAATACGGCGACATTCGAAATCAAGTCGAAGCTGTCCTGTAAAATCGAATTTCTAGATTACCTCAAAACGTGACGAAAAGTATCACAATGGATTCCCCTCGTCGAGACGATTTCAGAAAGGTAAGGACCGCGACGAACGGAGCACGGGAAGGCGGTGCGTGGGCTACACGCGCCGGCAAGGCAAATCTCACGCGGCGGCGCGTGAGGGCGCGTCCGGCGTCTCCTGGTGATTCCGAAGGCGGCGCTGGAATCCTCGTGACAATCTGAGTCGATTGGTGGTGTCAATTTCTGAAAACAAGTCAAGGATCAAGCACGAAACTTTCAGGATACGTCTAAGCTTTACGACGGTGAAGAAACTATGAACACACAAACAATTTCTGGAAATGATGAAAGGATAACCTACAAAGAAGAAGGAATAATGAATTCCCAAAGTGCTGGAGGAATGATTGGGGATTTGTGTAATTACATATCCCAAAAGATGCCTTGGTGATAAGGATTAAAGGAGTAACGCATCTACACTCACGCCTAAATACTTACGGTATACTCCACCCTCTCTTCTAAATATCTATTCCTACGTAAATGATTACTTTGATATTGCATGTATCAAACCCGTCATTCTACGCGTATGTTTTCATATCGCATGATGCATGATTTGATAGTTGCTAAGTCGTTTTAGAAGTGTACGGATTATATTTCTTGCATCGAGTAATTACGACCTTGCCATAGCCGTTACTTGTACATATATGTTGATGAAAGCATATCCGCATGACGTATTGCTAATTACCTATATCCCTAACGGTAACCATACTTACGCGCTACATATGCGCATTCCCTATTTGCACTAACCATGATGACAGGAAACAAAGTCATTCGGTCGGAAAATCAAGGGACGGACGAAATCAAGATTGCTACGTCCAACCAATAACCGAAACCGGAAGGTTAGCGTCAAGCTCAAATTGGACGCGTATCCTAACTTAAAAATAGAGTCAAGAAAGGTTTTAAACCGTTACTTGACTCGGGGGCAAGTGATGGATATGTGTCCAATTCGAGTTCGTATTTACGTTTCGGGCCTCGCAAACACGCCGAAAATCACATCACAACTTGAAAAACGTCTCCCAAGGGGTAAAAACGGTCCGGAAGTGCATTTACGCACATCCGGACCGGACCTCCGTATTGCACTACGGGTATTACGCGATTACCATTTACGCGATTACCGTTACATGAAGAGAAGTCAAGTTCGCATATTGCCAATGATGATGACGGTTACCGCTTGCTTTTGGACTATCATCAAACCGCTTTAAAACCGGGTCCGGTCTCAAGGAAGCCTATAAATAGGAGACCTTGGCCACCCATTTTCACACATCCTCTCATTTGCCCAACTTTGGTATTTTGAGCTCTGACTTCTCTCTAGAAATATTTTCTCTCTCTAGAATTACTCTTTTAGCCCTATAGTGACTTAAGCTTCGGAGAGGGCTCCGCTAGCACCACCCCCCCTCTCCGTGCTAGCACCGGTCCTTTGTGCAGGAATCGTCGTCCATACATCCGGATTTGTGCACAGATCACCGCCTTCTGAGACTCAGACGTCCCCCTGAGACACAACCGCGCTTTGAGACACAGTCCTTTCCGGGAATCAACCGAACACTCGTCGGTGGCTCAAATCTCTTTCAGACGAAGGGTTACAGCCCGAAAACCCGCACAACCATACGAACAGACGCGTCCCCACGACCCAGTTCATCCAGGACGCAACATCATCCATCTAGTTGAAGAGGCTACCATAGCTGGTCCGGTTCAGTTTCTTTGGATGTACTTTATTGAGAGGTACGTAATGAAACCCTAATAATAATTTAATATCCTTTTTATAATGATATATTTAACATGTATTTTATATTGCTCCAAAAATTAAAAATAATAGGTTAATGAGCGTAATGAAGTCGTTTGTATGGAATAGAAGATATCCTGAAGCCTCAATTGCAAAGGGCTATGTTGCAGCGAAGTGTGCAACATTTTGTTTTCGCTACTTGAACGACGTGGAGACAAGATTTACCAGGACCAATCAAGTTCCTATCGTATCCAATCATGGTGGATTTGATACATCACTATTGTTGAAAAACTAATAGGTGGTTATATTGTTCGTACGATACGATGACCACAGACGAGTGCTCGCAGTGTCACATGTACATCATGCAAAACTGTGATGAATTACAATCATATATTCAGTAAGCTAGTTTACTAAGTTGTGAAATACAAGGTGTGTTTTAGATCATTTGTCTTCCTTGATTTAAATATTAAAATTATGCTCTTTTTCTTATTAGGAAACATAAGAAGATGCAATGTAGAAAGAGAAAAACTCCTTATAACTTGGTGTTGAAGCATAATACCGAGCTGACTGATTAGTTCGAAAAGCAGGTATCAAGATTGTTGTTTTCGTATTATAGTTCATATAAACCATTATTGTTGTTATTATAGGTGGTCCATTTGAAAATTCTTGATATTATGCTTTTCTCAGTTGGCTGGCTCGAGAACACGACACAAAATAATTATTAATTTTGGCCACTGTTTCTATAATGATTATTAGTTAGATAAACACATAAGAATTTGACAAATTTAAAATTAAGTTTGACAATTTAAGTCTAAAATATTAATCGCGCCATATATTACGACAGATAACTCAAGAATGAATAGACAAGTTGTCCAAATTTAACTTCAACATTTACAATATACAAATTTCTTAAATATTACACTCGTATGTATTTAGATATAAATATAATGTATATATATATATAAGACATACATTATAAGACGATATTATATATTGTAAATTTATAGATAATAATATAAAAAAATTAATCTTTTTTTGGTAGAATATAAAAAAAAACCATATATAATTAGGATAGTAATTAAAAAAATATTTATGCAAAAATTTAAATTAATCTTCCTTTTTTGCAAAAAAAAAAAAAAAAAATCAAGTTAAGAACTTACTATAATAATGTAATGAAGATATTTGTGTGGTCAGGATCAAGAAATTTAAAACTGCATATAGAACAATAAATAAAAATATTGAAAATATTGATTACAAAAAATGGTTGGAAAAATTATATTATTCACAAGAAAAGAGAGATTGAGAAAATTTGTGTGGTCAGGAAAATTAGATGGAATATGAAGATACTAACACGTAGTGCAAGCATCGCCGTGGCAGGTTGGTGGGCCAACATTGTTGTCGGCCGAAGAAAACGACAAGGACACGTGTACGGTCAAACGAAAAGGCTAGGACACGTAACGGTCATCCGTACAACTGTTGCTTTCGACTAAAGAATGCGAGGGGGATCTTCTCGCAAGCTGAGCTCACGTGAATGGTGAGCTAGCTGATTGACATGTGTCCCATGCCATTAGATGCTGTGGCGATACCTTACTCTACTCTTCACGTGCTTGACCACTCCAATATTCCCTCATTCTTAAAATTTGCCATTTTTGTAACTAAAATATGTTTGATTTGATTACAAAAAACTTTTTTTTGGTAAACGATTACAAAAAAGCTTGTTCTTTTTAATTATTTATTTACATATTATTATTTTTTTTTATTAACATTGAGCCATATATTATTAAAAGCCAAACATTACAGAAACAACATTTACAGAGTATAAAAACTCTGTAAACCTAGAGCTGGAGGAAAAGAAGGAAACACCCAAGATCCAAACATCTGCAGAATTCTGGATTGTTTATAGAGGAAATCTGCAGATTTTACAAAAGATCTAGGTACCTTAACAGCTGAAACTAAACTACGATCTAACAAAGTTCTTACATCCGTTAAAACACCAAATAACAAAACAGGAGATAAATCTGACTGATTCAACGCAGAGATCAGATTTGTAGAGTCTGTTAGCAAAATGCAATCATGAAGCCCCAAATTTTCACCCAAAAGCAGACCCATTCTGCATGCAAAAGCCTCTGCAAGAAGAGCTTCATCTCCTAGAAAACGTCGGCAGGCAGCAGCCTTTAAACTCCCCAAAGGATCCAAAATGATGGCTGCTCCAATTAACTCCCCATTCGAACTATTTACAGATCCATCTGTGATAATCTTCCATCGACCAGACGGAAGATTAACAGATGGATTATTGCCTAATGAAGATCTGAGGGAGTTACCTGAGATGCCTCTGTTGACAGACCCTGTAACATTCATAAAGGAAATCACATGATCATTCACAAGCTGATCAATCCCTTCCATTATTCTCTCAATAGATGGCTGCTTAAACCTGAAAATAAGTTCATTTCGAGCAATCCAAATAGACCATAAGATAATACATTTCAAAGGAAGATATTTTCTTAATGGCATATCCAGACCAGCAGGACCTTGTTCCCATTGAAGCCAATCTAATACAGAAAAGATAGGTAACCTAGCTGATTGAATCATAAAAGCTGAAGCATACCAAACTCTTTTAGCCAAAGGACAAAACCACATTAAATGGTTCCATGATTCATTTTCATCTCCACAAAACGAGCAAATAGGATTAAAAGATGATATACGTTTACGAAGATTAACCCCTAAAGGTAAACCTTCATTACAGCCCTTCCAGACGAACATCTTGATTTTAGGCAAAATCGGAAAACTCCAAAATTTTGACCAAAATGTTTGATTAACAGTCCTAGGGGAAGTAGAAGTGGTAGGCAGATTTAAATAAGTAGATAGGAGATGAAAATAACCAGATTTGACAGAATAAGTACCACATTTGGAATGCTTCCACGTAAACAAATCAGCCACAGGAAACACAGATATAGAAATCTGAGGTATTGAACTAATAATTGGAGGGCATAAAACAGCATTCAACAATTGAAGATTCCAAGAACGATGAACAGGGTTAATAAAATCTGCAACAGAATTATTATAAGCTTGAATCCCAGGTAACTTCCATTGTAAAAGAGAAGGAGCATTAGGTACCCAAGGGTCTGTACAAAAATTTACTGAATGACCCACACCAATTCTCCATCGACAACCCGATAAAAATAAAGGGCGTATTTTAATAATAGATTTCCAAACTGGAGAATGATTAGAAGAAACAGTAGCATTAACAAAACTAGAAGAAAGCAGATATTTTTTCCGAATCATGTCAGCCCAAAGAGAATGATTATTAGAAAAAAGTCTCCAAATTTGTTTAAACATTAAGGACTGATTCTGTAAACTAGATTTTCGAAATCCAAGACCACCATCACGTTTACTTAAAATGATTTTATTCCAAGCTATCCAAGGAATTTCCTTTCTATCTGCTGAATTCTTCCACCAAAATTGTCTATACAACCTATCTAACTTATCAGTAATATTACAAGGCAGTAAAATACAACTCATTATATAAGAAGGGATAGCAGAAGCAGTAGATTTAATTAAAATTTCTTTACCAGCAGGAGATAATAATTTAGACATCCAACCTTGAATTCTATTACTAACACGCTCAATTAATGAAAATCCTATACTCTTTTTTTGAGAAACCCAATCTATAGGAAGACCTAGATATAAATCTGAATCAGTCATCAGCCTAACCCCAAAAAGATTTATAATTTGATCAATTAAAATAGGATTGGTATTATGACTGAATTTAATACTAGACTTTGCAAAATTAATACGTTGGCCAGATTGAGCTTCATAAAGGTTGAGAAGAGAATGTAAGTTTTGAACAGATTCAAGATTAGCTTCAAAAAATAAAAAACTGTCATCAGCAAATAAAAGATGTGAAATTTGTTGACAGTTAAAAGCTGGTTTAATCCCCTTAAAACTTAAATTATCCTGATGCAGAGAAAACTGAGCAGAAAGAACCTCTGAACAAATGATAAAAAGAAAATGTGATAAAGGATCACCTTGCCTAAGACCCCTAGAAGGGAAAATAATTTTAGAAGGAACACCATTAATAAGGATAGTAAGAGAAGTAGTAGTAACACATTCCATAATCCATGCTATAAATTTATTAGGAAAATGAAGGAAATTCAACACAGCTTTCAAAAAAGGCCATTCAATCCTATCATAAGCCTTAGACATGTCAAGTTTTAAAGCAAGAAGGCCTATTCTACCACAACGACGTTTTTTTAATAGTATGCAAAAGTTATTGAGCTAACAAAATATTATCTGAAATAAGACGATTAGGAACAAAAGCACTTTGAAAAGGAGAAATAATAGAAGGCAAAACTACTTTTAACCTATTAGATAAAATTTTTGCTATTAATTTATAACCAGTATTACATAAGCTAATAGGTCTCCATTGAGAAATGTTTTGAGGTTGAGAAACCTTAGGAATTAGGACAACATAAGTATGATTAAGATCCCTCAACATATGGCCATTATCAAAAAAACTTCGAACTGCTTTAATTGTATCAGCAGAGACAACATCCCAGTTATGTTGGAAAAACATTGGTGAAAATCCATCAGGACCAGGAGATTTTGCAGGATGAAAAGAACTAAGAGCTGTTCTAATTTCCTCGTCATTTAAAACACAGTCCAAAGACAAAATAGATGGATTACAATCTCTAGTAGGTAAGGTATTAATGAGAGAAAAAGGTTGACCCAAATAATTAGAAGTAAAAATATTATTAAAATAAGAATACACAAAATTATTTAACTCTAACGGATCAGTAATCCAATTGTCATTTAAATCTTTGATCCAATCCATTCTATTAGACTTTCTACGGGCTAACATTTTTGCATGAAAAAACTTTGTATTTCTGTCACCCTCCATAAGCCAAAGCTGACGAGATTTCTGTTTATAAAAAATTTCCTCTAACTGATATAGCTCCTGAAGATTAGAAGATAAATTTTTAATTAAACCTTCATTAAAATTAGAAACATCAGTTTGGGCATCAAATAAGGATTGCGTAGCTAACTTAATATTACTATGAATAGATCCAAAAGTATTTTTATTCCACTGATTAAGACAAAATCTAAGACGTTTCAACTTAGAGCAGAAAATAAACTGAGCAGAACCAGAAATAGGGATTGACCAAGATTTATAAATACAATTTTTAAAAGAGGGATGAGATTCCCACATTTGTTCATATCTAAAAGGGTAAGAACGTTTAGAAGGTCTACCAAAATTAGAAAGAGATAAAATAATAGGGCAGTGATCCGAACCAAAAAGTTCTAAATTGAAAATATTTGCATTTGGAAATCTAAACAACCACTCAGATGTTACAAAAGCTCTATCTAAACGTTCCATAATTAAATCTTGCCATACTTGTTTATTAGACCATGTAAAGAGAGGGCCTTGACAACCTAAATCCATAAGATCCATAGAATTTAACCAAAAATGTGTTTGTAATAAACGTGATTCAGAAATAGGATTACCACCCTTTTTTTTCATCTTGGGACCAAACATCATTAAAATCTCCAATTATAACCCAATCCCTATTACTACCATGATCTAATGAAGATAAAATATTCCAAAAATCAAACCTATATGAAAAAACAGATGGTGCATAAACAAAAGAAATATACCAAGGCAAAACAGACGGAATATGTGTAATTTGACAGTGTATTAAACTAGAACAAGAGTAAATAATGTGAATATAAAAAACATTACGCCAACCTAAAATTAAACCACCTCTAGTATTAATGGGGGGTACAGAAAATAAATTATGAAACCCTAAACTATTCAAAACAGCTTATATTCTAGAAATCTTACATTTTATTTCCGAAAGACAGATAATATTAGGATGCCATTGTGCAACTAGTCTTCTTAAGTGTTGAATTGTCAAAGAGCTTCCAGCCCCTTGACAATTCCAAACAAACGTATTCATAATAGGTGCGGAGACTGTAAAAACAGCTCCGCAAACTTTTTAAAGGATAATAGTAGACAAAATATTGAGCATGCCATAGACTAAATAAATAGGATACCTGTGAGAAAGGATCAGCAGGCAGATCAGGCAGCCTATTATCCTCCATAATTGTGTCCATAGAAGCCGAAGCAGAAGATTCAATTGAGCTGGATTGGACACCACAGTCACGCACATTACGATCAGGATTTTCAGCTGGTTCAGAAATAAGCAGACCTCTCTGACCCCTCTGACGTATTTCAGCAAACCTTCGCTTCCGAGAATGACCCTCATCTGAAGAATCTTCCTCCACCACAGGCTCCTTACCAGGACGATGAACCATCTCCTCAGAGCTCTCAATCCCCACATTCAGCCTAGGCCCCTGCTGGTTAACATGTTGTGTAGAAGGGCCCACATCTAAATTACCATGGCAAGTAGAAGGCCCGACACCAGAATCCTTCAATTGAGCTTCCAAATGTTGTAGATGATCCATAATCAACATTTGCTCCGCCAACATCTGATCTGACAGAATAGTCTGCGATAAAGAACCTACAATCCCATCTATAGAAGAACCCAAACCCCCAGCCGAAGAAGGACTCTGAACCACATTCTGATTACCAAAAGGCACATTGAACCTCGGCTGATAACCAAATTCCCTTGAGACATTAAAATGATGTTGAAGAGGAAAAGTAGGTATAGCCATTAAATTTGAATCATTAGCAGTATTATCCAAGATAACCGGCCGAAATGGAGTGCGAAATCTAACATTTGGTACAGCCGGGATCTCAAATGGGCCAGAAAACCGAGGATAAGAATAATCCCAAACTTGAGATGGGAATAAAGAGCTGAAAATGTTTTGAGGTTGGGCCCATTGATAATACCAATGTTGATTAAACGGAGTAAAAACATTCAACGGAAACATTGGATGGGCTTGTTGCATGTTGGTCGCCGGGTTAAAAAAAGGTTGAGGGAAAGCATTGACCATATCAGGAGGTGGAAAAACATTCTGTTGGGGCCAATGATGATTCGGAAATCCAAAAGCAGCAGATCCCACAGGCATATAAAAAGGTTGAAGAGCAGGTAAATCAGGTGTTTGAATCTGCTGAGTTACCTCAGGAACTGGAACAGGAGACACAGACGAAGGAGCAACTGTCTCTGTCTGAGTAGAAGAAACTTCCATAGGTCCAACCCCCCATTGCATGCAATATTTGTTCATTTAAATCCACCCCGGGAACATTAACAGTTGTCGATTCCCCTGCAACAGAACCAATTTGAACACCCACATCACGCAAACTACGAGATCCCGGACGAAACGGAACATTAAGTTCAGGGTTAGTATTATAAGGAATCCATTGAGTAAGAAAGCCATCTCCTTTATTACCAAAAGTATACATTGCATGATTAGAAAAATTGATTTTCTTAACCCCCTCACCTTCAGAAACCTGATCAAGTCGATGCATGAGATTTCTAACCACAGTGTCACCAGGTACCATGCAATCTGAAAGATCATGGCCAAAGTGGCCACATCTTCTACAAGGAAGCCCCAAGCGATACCTAATAAGTATCTCATGCGTCTCATCTCCATCTTGAAGACCAATAGTAGGCAACACCGGCTCCATTAAATTAATGTACAGCTGAATTCTTGGAAAAGCCACCGCAAAAGGACGTTGTTCAGTATTTTCAGTACGAACAACTTCACCAACAGCGCTAGCCAGCATATGCACCGTACGAGTGGAAAACAGCTGCCATGGTATCCCGCGAAGCTCAATCCACGACAAAACCCTAGAGAAATCAAACTCTGTAGACGGATTTTCCACGTCAGGTCTCCATAAACCCAAAATCATGCCGTTGATATTAAAAGGTCCATTCTGCAAGACCTCCAAAGCATCTTCTTCAGTTGAAAATGTGAAAATCCACAACCCATCTTCGCGACGCACGATCTCAGGCACCTGATTAACTCTCCAACGCGTCTCGATGAAACGATAAACCTGGTCAAGCCGAATCCTTCGATCAGACTTAATCCTACCAAACAAGACCCGATTAAGATTATCCATGACAGAAACCCTCGAAGAATTAGGTATACTTTGTGGAATAGAGAGAGAGACGAACAGACGCTTAAGAAGAGGAACCAAATTATGTTTTTTGTTGTTTTGGAAATGAAAAGCTTCAGGACAAAGTTTATTAATAGACATAATCGAAGTTTAAAGAAGAGAAGAAGCAATCATAACCTATGGTAACCTAAACCACAGTCTAATCACCACAGCAGGCATGCAGACCACAAAACCAAGCCACGAAATCAAGATAACGTGAGAAGATGAAGAAGTAAAACAGAAAACGAAGCGATAATCACAGTAAAATAAATTAAAAAGAAAACAAATATGATTTAGAGAAACGAAGAAACCCTAGAAGTGTAGAGAGAAAGAGAGAAACTGAACAGTTTCTTTTGGTGCAGATGTCTTTATTTATATATTATAACTATATATAGAACTGATTTTAAATTTATATGTGTAGGAAATTTATATAGATTTTAATAAGATGTATATATTATATAAAGGGATGGATATAATTGTTTAATGGAAGCATGCAAATTACATATGGAAATGGGCAGCTTGCTTAGGTAGCTTTTATGATATTGGCGGGAATCCAATAGTGGCATACATTTGGTTTGTTTTGACCGTTAGCAATTTCAAAGATTGGCGCCAAATTTCATGTGTCCATATACGTTGTTTCTCTTCATGAAAAGGTGTTACGATGCCTCTAACAAATCATCATAAACCTATCTAACAATACGATTAGTATCCCAAAAGTGTGTGGCTTCAATTAATAGTTCCGATAGAATTGCTTAAGTGAGGTCTTCGAGATTTGCTAATCGTCGACCTTAGGGTTTAGTTGTATCCTCGGGAGTGACTTGCCAGAAATCCAATAGAAAACTCTTTCCGAGTGGGGGCAAATATCACTTTTCGGAAAGCGACTATTACGCGCCTCTAAACCCATACCCGCTTACATTTGTTCGTGAATCCAGATTAGTCGGTTCGATTTGTACGTGCTCGTGTTTAAGTTCGCGAGTTTGTTCGAGGTTCGATTCATTCGTGGTTCGTGATATTCGACGCTTGTACTCTACCCCAAAGAAATTGTTCCAACAATCGAAAAGTGATATTTGATGGAGTTCAAGCGACAGTCATATTCAAGCGAACACCGCCAATCGAGGAATGTCTCGGATGATGGCGATGAACTAGTTGAAAACAGACGGGTTACGGAGAATGTGAATGTTGGTGATCAACGGGATTCTCGTGTTGAATGGCTAAAGCATCGATTCGATAGTATAATTCGAAAGAGCCAACAGTTTCTTAGTGAAATGAATCTCCATACGAATTCGGTGAAAATTACACTAGGCGGTAATCGTAAAACGATGAAAGGGAAAGTTTCCAAAACCAATGAATCTGGTTTACATGCAAAGATGTGTTGGCGAGAGGAAATGCGAAAAGCGGCTCGTGAACGAATTGAGAACATGTCTAAAACGGTCGAATTTCCAAACAACTTGGAGGTTATGACTGAAATGGCTAACATTATGGGCAATGCTAAGTGGGTACTTGGATATGTAAGTTCACTTCCATTTTCTTGGCTTGATGATATTACTGAGCGGATTAAAATCCAGCATGTACACTTACAACGTGATCATAAGCGAAGATTGTAAAGAAAACTACGTGGTTTGTACTCTTAATTTTAAGGGACGGCGAACAGGTATAAGTGCTAAATTCAAGTTAGTGGTATATATGGCACTGATCCATTGTTTAGTACTTAATCGGCAGTAAGACAATCATCGGTGTTTCTTTACTATTTCAAATTATACAATCTGCTGTATTTTGTGGAATATATTATTATTCAAATCTCAATCGTGATTATTTTGTTTTGTCGAAGTTTTATATTTTAATTTCACACTCAAGTTTATCTACTTGTGGTGATATTCATTTTGTTTCATAAATCACGGTTGGATATCAATTAATTAGAATCTGATGTATAATTGCGGATATGTAAGGACAAGTCAAAGGCTAAATGTAAATCAGTTTTAATACCTCATATTTTCGATGGTCCCGTATCATATAAAGTTATCTCGAATAACTCATGTTGGCTAAATGTCCTGAATCGTATAAATCATAGTTGGATTGATGTGCCAAATTTTATGATTTTTGATTGAATCAAAAACGCATATCAGATAAAATAAGTTGGTTTGCCGATTTCATGTCCCGTATCAGATAACTTGAAGTTGACTTGCAAAATCGATAATCGATTGGTTGCTCCTACTCTTAACTCAAAGTCCCGGTTTCATGATATAATTAATGTAAAATAGAGTCAAGCACAATCAATTTAATGATTATTTGATCCAAGGATAATGATGGATTCAATGATAGTTAATTCGGAATTTCGATAATGTCATAATGTTGCTGGTTAAGTCGGTATATGTTGGTGCGTAAATTTTACGAAAGAAAATGGTCATTGTCGGTGATCCATTAATAACGGTTAAGTAGGATAATGTTGGCTTATTTATGATAATATATATTGTGACAATTAAACTTGTCGGTTCGGCACTTTCATTTGAATATGAAACGTTGGCTTATATTAGATTTTTGTGCAAAGGTTTAGACCACAATATGATACTTGTGGTGAATTTATATGTGAATAATCATGGTTGGATATATACATCGTTGGTTAAATTTTCGTTAGCTTAATTCTTGATGGACCGAGTGAATAACTATGTTATAATGGAACATGATAATACAAATGAGGATACAAATGATAAGGATGGTACTAGTACCTTCGGCTTAGTTTGAATTATTTCGGTTCATATTTAATGTTAAATACGACCCCATTTACAAAGACGTATATAGATACGGAAGTTAAATGCATGAACGGAAATAAAGTCAGTCAATTTAATGACATCAGAAATAAGTTAAATAGTCGATGTGTATAATGACAATAGTGAAGCATTATCACATGCGGACGCTTACTGTGCTAATTAATGTTCATGGTAAAAGTGTTGAGAATAGTGGGGGCTATATTAGAGAAGTTATATGGATACTTGATGTATCAGAATTATAATATGTATATTAATATAAATGTACTCGGAAATTGAATATGAGATTTCATAGTAAAATTGACTATGTTTAACTAATTTGATAACAAGTGGAAGTTTTGAATGGATATTTATTCAAAAGGAAGTATGGTTGAAAGATGTGTCAATAAAGACATATTGGATTATTAAGTATTACTACTTGATCAATAAATGTGTAAACGATCGTGTATAAGTTGTACAACCAGAATGCATAGTAGACTTGCACGTCTAAAAAATGATGGATAAGACGATTGAGTTAAATCACATAAAAAATCATGGAAAGTTTAGCCAATCTTTCTATCAAATAACTCGCGAGGGAACTAAGATGGCTAATGAAATGAGGTTCAAATCATTCGGACAAATTCACCGGTAATGGGAACCCAACTTTTCCTCTAGTACTATTCCTAGATTAAAGGTTCAATGGGTAACAACAAGTTACTGTTAAGTGGCGGAAAACTGTTATGGAAAGGAGGATGAGAGGTTAATTCTCTTAATGGAGTTCCGTAGAGCCTATAATAACAGGGGCGGTTAATTGGAATTTCACCTATATGAACATAGGGAGTGGTCCCGCTCCTAGCAAAAGAGTAGACCTTTTGTAAATGTTCATGAAACTGGGATGGAGCACAAGGGCATAATAGTGCTGGATATACTTAAAGAACTTCTTAAGGAGCTGGATAGTTTCGTGTGTGTGGTATTCCGGTTTTGACACATAGGAATCACGGTTCAAGACTTCGTTTCACCGATGATTTCGTTAGAACTTTGAAATACTTACACTAAGTGAAGGTTCAAGTCGAAAGACACATTTATTTATGCATGGACTATCGGATATTGATGCCACATAGTACATTACAATCTAAGTGGGGGATTGTAGGAAATTTATATAGATTGTAATAAGATGTATATATTATATAAAGGAATGGATACAATTGTTTAATGGAAGTATGCAAATTACATATGGAAATGGGCAGCTTGCTTACGTAGCTTTTATGATATTGGCGGGAATCCAATAGTGGCATACATTTGGTTTGTTTTGACCGTTAGCAATTTCAAAGATTGGCGCCAAATTTCATGTGTCCATATACATTGTTTCTCTTCATGAAAATGTGTTACGATGCCTATAAAAGGCTGACTAAATCATCTGAAACCTATCTAACAATACGATTAGTATCCCAAAAGTGTGTGGCTTCAATTAACAGTTCCGATAGAATTGCTTATGTGAGGTCTTCGAGATTTGCTAATCGTCGACCTTAAGGTTTAGTTGTATCCTCAGGAGTGACTTGCCAGAAACCCAATAACAAACTCTTTCCGAGTGGGAGCAAATATCACTTTTCAGAAAGCGACTATTACGCGCCTCTAAACCCATACCCGCTTACATTTGTTCGTGATTCCAAATTAGTCGGTTCGATTTGTACGTGCTCGTGTTTAAGTTCGTGAGTTTGTTCGAGGTTCGATTCGTTCGTGATATTCGACGCTTGTACTGTACCCCAAAGAAATTGTTCCAACAATATGTATATTTATTTATATTGTATATATAGTAATCACGACTCAAGTTTTAGGCGAAATTCTAATTAAAAGAAAACTAAAGTATTATATCATTCACTAGCACAAATTAATATACATTAAAAAATACTAATTTATTATTAATTAATTTGTAACAGTAGTGTATGTAAGTTAGAAATAGATAATGTCATATGTTATTTATAAGGTTTTCATTTCCACATTCACATAAAAAAATATATGTTTATAAATAAAATAAAAAAGTAGAAAAAAGTGATAACTCATTTTTACTGCATAATATTATAATAAATTAAAATAAATAAATAAAAAAACTTAAAATTATTATAAAATATAATTTAATAATGAAGAAGCTGACGTGACACTATTACTAATTTTATTGCGTTTTTAAAGTTACTAATTTTTCAATATATTATTTTTTAATTTAATTAAGTAGAATCAAAAAATTATATTTGTATTTATATATTATATTAGATAGAAAATGTGGTTTCTATATGGACTTTACTGTGTATGGTGGTGTATATAGTGTATACAAATAAGAAACTACATTCTAATATTTTTAGCCTCAAAATTCATTAAAGATTATTAACTAAAGCTTTGAAAGAAAGATTGAGACCATTTCGATTGTTTGACTATTTTTGTTTCTAAAACTTATATATATAATAAATATAAGAAATATGGTTAGATTAGAGGTGTCACGGGGAACTGGCACTACCTCTGCCAATTTCGTCCCGTAAAAAGGCGTCTGTGAGTTAAACTGCACCTAGTTTAGGGTCGCGTATCCAATCCAATGTCCACACAAACCCGTCATACTTAAGATTAGAGAATGTCGCGTTATGAGTCCAAGTCGTTAGTACAGTGTTTTTACCTTTTCACGTCCGTATGGTGTATAATTATGAAGCGCTATATTGTTCTTTAGGCGATGTGATATTATAAAATAATGTAAGATTGTAATATTTGATTGTTGTATAGTATAAAATGTAATATTAGATTATAATTTTTGATATGTGTTGTAATATGACTTTGTCGTTATTATATTATTATGATAAGATTCAAAAAATAATATATATTGACATCAACTAACTTTTTAAACTAATTTATGTTTTGTTGTTAATACTATAGTTATTTATTAACTGAAAAAACTAAATATTTTAACTCGATACGCATAACTATTACAATTATATTAATTAAAACATTTTATATAGTTTTATATAAGATATTTTTCATAAAAAATGAAACGAAAAGACTTTACTCATTTTATACAAACATCGTATGCATTATTCTTATTTTTATCCCATCGTATTTTGTTTTGTTTTGTTTTTGTTTTAACAAAACTAATACTTTTTCACTCCTGTAACTGCGATTCACGGCTGGTTTCCAGTAATTGTGAGGGATCCCTCTGGCGCTAGCTTTCGGGTACGGCGCCGACTCCGTCTCAATGCTTGGTCGTTGATTTTTCCTTTGTTGATACGGTTTGGAGTTTTCTGCTTCGTTACTTCTACATTGACTGGTGATCTCACTAGCTTTGGTGGTTGTTGTGGCAGTTTTGTTTGGTTGTTCTCTGGAATCTTAGTCGGCTGGTTTATGGAAAATCACGGACCTGACGCGGATGGGGCGTGCCCAGAACGAATACGTTTGGGGCTTGTCCGCGAGTCGTCGGACGACAGTAATCTCATTCGGTATGTGGGGAGAGTGATCTCCGATAAAACGTTTAAGAATCTGGATATCCAAAAGGTTCTACAGATTTCTTGGGCAAAGTTTGCTGGTATTACTTTGGAGGAGATTAATGATAACACTATGTTGTTCCGATTTAGCAGTCGGGAAGTGTTCGATGCGAATCTCAATCAAGGACCATGGGCTATACAAGGCCATTGCCTCAGTTTATGTTGCTGGGAGGATACGAAATCTTAGCGAGCATGGACTTTCATCGCGTGCAATTTTGGGTCCAGGTTCACGGGTTGGAGTTGGGGCAGATCAATGCCACGAACGCCAAGCTGATTGGTTCTCGAATAAGTGAGTTCGTGGATGTTGAGCCGATTGGAGGGGATGGGGGTCTCACACGAGATTTTCTGCGGATGAAAGTAATAGTGGACTCTACCCGGCCTTTATTTCCGGGGTTTTGGTGGTCGAACGATGACGTAAACGATTGTTGGGCGGATGTCTTGTATGAACGGCTCCCAGATTTTGTTTTGGCTGTGGTAGGCTCGGGCATTCAGTTTCTGCCTGCAAAGGAACATTAGTAACGTCATCTGCCAAACCGGGGTTTCCAATGTACGGTCGATGGCTGTCGGTTGTGAGGCCCTAAACTCTCACTCGGAAGGCAAACACGGTGGGTAAGAAAGAGGGGAAGGATGTGGATTTGGATGGCCTTAGAAGGTGGAAGAAGGTCCTGGATACGGATGAAATGTCTGCTGGTTCTACCACTAATGGCGGCATGCAAACCATGCAGCAGCGTGGGAGTAGAATGGTGAGTTCGTCGTCAGTCTCGACGACACACATGCCGGGTCAGGCTCCACCCTTTTGCCCTGACCTAGTTGCTTATTATGTGCCTATTTATCAAGTTCCCAATTTCATTTTACGGCCGCAACAGTCGATGAAGTGCCCCGTTAGTCCGATTCCTATTGCTGTTGATATGGAAGACCTTGATCTATGCCCAACTACTCTTATTGAGGTCATGGTTCAGCCTACGGGCACGAATCCTGGTGAACGTGACATTGGGATTCCGGGGACTGCTATGGTGCTTGTTGATAAAGATGAGGACTGTCTCTCCCCGATTAGGGAGGGGATAATTCCTCCGGTGTTTACGGGACTTAGCCCAATCATTAACAACTTGTCAATAAAGAGGAAAGCTAATTTTGAGGTTGGGGAATGTAGCTTCGCTGTGAAAAAAGTTCAGGCATTCTACGACTGAGCTGGTTCCCTTGACTGGCCGTGCTCGGGGTAGAGGCCGGGGAAGAGGTAGACCGAGGGGTCATCGAGGGCGGGGTCGTGCGTCGATAAGAGCGGGTATTTCGATCTCTGCAGCTGCCGAGTTGGTATGTACTGAGTTGAAAATTGTGTCGGGTTCTGGTGGTTGTCCCGAAAAAACCACACGGGGGCAATGAGTATTATCAGTTGGAACTGTCAGGGACTTGGGTTCGACCTAACAGTTCCCCACCTTAAGGACCTCCGGGGAAGGTATAAACCGATGATCATCTTCCTTATGGAAACTAAAAATCAGGCGGAGGTATGTGACTGTCCGTGAAGGGAGCTAGGAATGTCTGAGGCGATTCATGTAGACCCGGTTGGGCTCTCGAGTGGTTTAGCGTTGTGGTGGTCCAAGGATGTTGAAGTTACGGTGCTAGTGCGATCGACAAATATTATTGACTATCTTGTCTGCCATAGAGATTCTGATACTTCATGGAACTTAACTTGTGTCTATGCTAATCTGGCGTTTATTGATCGTTTGGAAACTTGGGAACGTTTACGGGGTATCGCGAGGGGCCGCTCGGGCCCGTGGCTTTATATTGGTGATTTCAACGAAATGCGGGCGCATCATGAGAATAGTGGGGGTCCGAGAAAGGAACAGCGGCGTATTGATATTTTCAACAATCTTATTGATGGTATGGGCCTCATGGATTTGCAGTTTCAAGGCCCTCTATTTACGTGGTCTAATAATCAGCGCAATGGTATTTTTGTGCGTGAACGTATAGATCGTGGGCTCGCTAATCTGTCTTGGGTAAGCTTGTTTCCCACGACTCAACTATTCCATGCGCCTGCCGTTGGTTCCGATCATGGGCCTATTACTTTGTTATTGGACCACCGGGATTCAACGAGGTCCAGGTTCACGGGTTGGAGTTGGGGCAGATCAATGCCACGAACGCCAAGCTGATTGGTTCTCGAATAAGTGAGTTCGTGGATGTTGAGCCGATTGGAGGGGATGGGGGTCTCACACGAGATTTTCTGCGGATGAAAGTAATAGTGGACTCTACCCGGCCTTTATTTCCGGGGTTTTGGTGGTCGAACGATGACGTAAAGGATTGTTGGGCGGATGTCTTGTATGAACGGCTCCCAGATTTTTGTTTTGGCTGTGGTAGGCTCGGGCATTCAGTTTCTGCCTGCAAAGGAACATTAGTAACGTCATCTGCCAAACCGGGGTTTCCAATGTACGGTCGATGGCTGTCGGTTGTGAGGCCCTAAACTCTCACTCGGAAGGCAAACACGGTGGGTAAGAAAGAGGGGAAGGATGGGGATTTGGATGGCCTTAGAAGGTTGAAGAAGGTCCTGGATACGGATGAAATGTCTGCTGGTTCTACCACTAATGGCGGCATGCAAACCATGCAGCAGCGTGGGAGTAGAATGGTGAGTTCGTCGTCAGTCTCGACGACACACATGCCGGGTCAGGCTCCACCCTTTTGCCCTGACCTAGTTGCTTATTATGTGCCTATTTATCAAGTTCCCAATTTCATTTTACGGCCGCAACAGTCGATGA
Source organism: Clarkia xantiana subsp. parviflora (assembly GCA_036873135.1). Taxonomy (NCBI): domain Eukaryota; kingdom Viridiplantae; phylum Streptophyta; class Magnoliopsida; order Myrtales; family Onagraceae; genus Clarkia; species Clarkia xantiana. The sequence continues at coordinate 27,276,030 of JAPTYO010000004.1, forward strand.
AGTGCCCCGTTAGTCCGATTCCTATTGCTGTTGATATGGAAGACCTTGATCTATGCCCAACTACTCTTATTGAGGTCATGGTTCAGCCTACGGGCACGAATCCTGGTGAACGTGACATTGGGATTCCGGGGACTGCTATGGTGCTTGTTGATAAAGATGAGGACTGTCTCTCCCCGATTAGGGAGGGGATAATTCCTCCGGTGTTTACGGGACTTAGCCCAATCATTAACAACTTGTCAATAAAGAGGAAAGCTAATTTTGAGGTTGGGGAATGTAGCTTCGCTGTGAAAAAAGTTCAGGCATTCTACGACTGAGCTGGTTCCCTTGACTGGCCGTGCTCGGGGTAGAGGCCGGGGAAGAGGTAGACCGAGGGGTCATCGAGGGCGGGGTCGTGCGTCGATAAGAGCGGGTATTTCGATCTCTGCAGCTGCCGAGTTGGTATGTACTGAGTTGAAAATTGTGTCGGGTTCTGGTGGTTGTCCCGAAAAAACCACACGGGGGCAATGAGTATTATCAGTTGGAACTGTCAGGGACTTGGGTTCGACCTAACAGTTCCCCACCTTAAGGACCTCCGGGGAAGGTATAAACCGATGATCATCTTCCTTATGGAAACTAAAAATCAGGCGGAGGTATGTGACTGTCCGTGAAGGGAGCTAGGAATGTCTGAGGCGATTCATGTAGACCCGGTTGGGCTCTCGAGTGGTTTAGCGTTGTGGTGGTCCAAGGATGTTGAAGTTACGGTGCTAGTGCGATCGACAAATATTATTGACTATCTTGTCTGCCATAGAGATTCTGATACTTCATGGAACTTAACTTGTGTCTATGCTAATCTGGCGTTTATTGATCGTTTGGAAACTTGGGAACGTTTACGGGGTATCGCGAGGGGCCGCTCGGGCCCGTGGCTTTATATTGGTGATTTCAACGAAATGCGGGCGCATCATGAGAATAGTGGGGGTCCGAGAAAGGAACAGCGGCGTATTGATATTTTCAACAATCTTATTGATGGTATGGGCCTCATGGATTTGCAGTTTCAAGGCCCTCTATTTACGTGGTCTAATAATCAGCGCAATGGTATTTTTGTGCGTGAACGTATAGATCGTGGGCTCGCTAATCTGTCTTGGGTAAGCTTGTTTCCCACGACTCAACTATTCCATGCGCCTGCCGTTGGTTCCGATCATGGGCCTATTACTTTGTTATTGGACCACCGGGATTCAACGAGGTCCAGGTTCACGGGTTGGAGTTGGGGCAGATCAATGCCACGAACGCCAAGCTGATTGGTTCTCGAATAAGTGAGTTCGTGGATGTTGAGCCGATTGGAGGGGATGGGGGTCTCACACGAGATTTTCTGCGGATGAAAGTAATAGTGGACTCTACCCGGCCTTTATTTCCGGGGTTTTGGTGGTCGAACGATGACGTAAAGGATTGTTGGGCGGATGTCTTGTATGAACGGCTCCCAGATTTTTGTTTTGGCTGTGGTAGGCTCAGGCATTCAGTTTCTGCCTGCAAAGGAACATTAGTAACGTCATCTGCCAAACCGGGGTTTCCAATGTACGGTCGATGGCTGTCGGTTGTGAGGCCCTAAACTCTCACTCGGAAGGCAAACACGGTGGGTAAGAAAGAGGGGAAGGATGGGGATTTGGATGGCCTTAGAAGGTTGAAGAAGGTCCTGGATACGGATGAAATGTCTGCTGGTTCTACCACTAATGGCGGCATGCAAACCATGCAGCAGCGTGGGAGTAGAATGGTGAGTTCGTCGTCAGTCTCGACGACACACATGCCGGGTCAGGCTCCACCCTTTTGCCCTGACCTAGTTGCTTATTATGTGCCTATTTATCAAGTTCCCAATTTCATTTTACGGCCGCAACAGTCGATGAAGTGCCCCGTTAGTCCGATTCCTATTGCTGTTGATATGGAAGACCTTGATCTATGCCCAACTACTCTTATTGAGGTCATGGTTCAGCCTACGGGCACGAATCCTGGTGAACGTGACATTGGGATTCCGGGGACTGCTATGGTGCTTGTTGATAAAGATGAGGACTGTCTCTCCCCGATTAGGGAGGGGATAATTCCTCCGGTGTTTACGGGACTTAGCCCAATCATTAACAACTTGTCAATAAAGAGGAAAGCTAATTTTGAGGTTGGGGAATGTAGCTTCGCTGTGAAAAAAGTTCAGGCATTCTACGACTGAGCTGGTTCCCTTGACTGGCCGTGCTCGGGGTAGAGGCCGGGGAAGAGGTAAACCGAGGGGTCATCGAGGGCGGGGTCGTGCGTCGATAAGAGCGGGTATTTCGATCTCTGCAGCTGCCGAGTTGGTATGTACTGAGTTGAAAATTGTGTCGGGTTCTGGTGGTTGTCCCGAAAAAACCACACGGGGGCAATGAGTATTATCAGTTGGAACTGTCAGGGACTTGGGTTCGACCTAACAGTTCCCCACCTTAAGGACCTCCGGGGAAGGTATAAACCGATGATCATCTTCCTTATGGAAACTAAAAATCAGGCGGAGGTATGTGACTGTCCGTGAAGGGAGCTAGGAATGTCTGAGGCGATTCATGTAGACCCGGTTGGGCTCTCGAGTGGTTTAGCGTTGTGGTGGTCCAAGGATGTTGAAGTTACGGTGCTAGTGCGATCGACAAATATTATTGACTATCTTGTCTGCCATAGAGATTCTGATACTTCATGGAACTTAACTTGTGTCTATGCTAATCTGGCGTTTATTGATCGTTTGGAAACTTGGGAACGTTTACGGGGTATCGCGAGGGGCCGCTCGGGCCCGTGGCTTTATATTGGTGATTTCAACGAAATGCGGGCGCATCATGAGAATAGTGGGGGTCCGAGAAAGGAACAGCGGCGTATTGATATTTTCAACAATCTTATTGATGGTATGGGCCTCATGGATTTGCAGTTTCAAGGCCCTCTATTTACGTGGTCTAATAATCAGCGCAATGGTATTTTTGTGCGTGAACGTATAGATCGTGGGCTCGCTAATCTGTCTTGGGTAAGCTTGTTTCCCACGACTCAACTATTCCATGCGCCTGCCGTTGGTTCCGATCATGGGCCTATTACTTTGTTATTGGACCACCGGGATTCAACGAGGTCCAGGTTCACGGGTTGGAGTTGGGGCAGATCAATGCCACGAACGCCAAGCTGATTGGTTCTCGAATAAGTGAGTTCGTGGATGTTGAGCCGATTGGAGGGGATGGGGGTCTCACACGAGATTTTCTGCGGATGAAAGTAATAGTGGACTCTACCCGGCCTTTATTTCCGGGGTTTTGGTGGTCGAACGATGACGTAAAGGATTGTTGGGCGGATGTCTTGTATGAACGGCTCCCAGATTTTTGTTTTGGCTGTGGTAGGCTCGGGCATTCAGTTTCTGCCTGCAAAGGAACATTAGTAACGTCATCTGCCAAACCGGGGTTTCCAATGTACGGTCGATGGCTGTCGGTTGTGAGGCCCTAAACTCTCACTCGGAAGGCAAACACGGTGGGTAAGAAAGAGGGGAAGGATGGGGATTTGGATGGCCTTAGAAGGTTGAAGAAGGTCCTGGATACGGATGAAATGTCTGCTGGTTCTACCACTAATGGCGGCATGCAAACCATGCAGCAGCGTGGGAGTAGAATGGTGAGTTCGTCGTCAGTCTCGACGACACACATGCCGGGTCAGGCTCCACCCTTTTGCCCTGACCTAGTTGCTTATTATGTGCCTATTTATCAAGTTCCCAATTTCATTTTACGGCCGCAACAGTCGATGAAGTGCCCCGTTAGTCCGATTCCTATTGCTGTTGATATGGAAGACCTTGATCTATGCCCAACTACTCTTATTGAGGTCATGGTTCAGCCTACGGGCACGAATCCTGGTGAACGTGACATTGGGATTCCGGGGACTGCTATGGTGCTTGTTGATAAAGATGAGGACTGTCTCTCCCCGATTAGGGAGGGGATAATTCCTCCGGTGTTTACGGGACTTAGCCCAATCATTAACAACTTGTCAATAAAGAGGAAAGCTAATTTTGAGGTTGGGGAATGTAGCTTCGCTGTGAAAAAAGTTCAGGCATTCTACGACTGAGCTGGTTCCCTTGACTGGCCGTGCTCGGGGTAGAGGCCGGGGAAGAGGTAAACCGAGGGGTCATCGAGGGCGGGGTCGTGCGTCGATAAGAGCGGGTATTTCGATCTCTGCAGCTGCCGAGTTGGTATGTACTGAGTTGAAAATTGTGTCGGGTTCTGGTGGTTGTCCCGAAAAAACCACACGGGGGCAATGAGTATTATCAGTTGGAACTGTCAGGGACTTGGGTTCGACCTAACAGTTCCCCACCTTAAGGACCTCCGGGGAAGGTATAAACCGATGATCATCTTCCTTATGGAAACTAAAAATCAGGCGGAGGTATGTGACTGTCCGTGAAGGGAGCTAGGAATGTCTGAGGCGATTCATGTAGACCCGGTTGGGCTCTCGAGTGGTTTAGCGTTGTGGTGGTCCAAGGATGTTGAAGTTACGGTGCTAGTGCGATCGACAAATATTATTGACTATCTTGTCTGCCATAGAGATTCTGATACTTCATGGAACTTAACTTGTGTCTATGCTAATCTGGCGTTTATTGATCGTTTGGAAACTTGGGAACGTTTACGGGGTATCGCGAGGGGCCGCTCGGGCCCGTGGCTTTATATTGGTGATTTCAACGAAATGCGGGCGCATCATGAGAATAGTGGGGGTCCGAGAAAGGAACAGCGGCGTATTGATATTTTCAACAATCTTATTGATGGTATGGGCCTCATGGATTTGCAGTTTCAAGGCCCTCTATTTACGTGGTCTAATAATCAGCGCAATGGTATTTTTGTGCGTGAACGTATAGATCGTGGGCTCGCTAATCTGTCTTGGGTAAGCTTGTTTCCCACGACTCAACTATTCCATGCGCCTGCCGTTGGTTCCGATCATGGGCCTATTACTTTGTTATTGGACCACCGGGATTCAACGAGGTCCAGGTTCACGGGTTGGAGTTGGGGCAGATCAATGCCACGAACGCCAAGCTGATTGGTTCTCGAATAAGTGAGTTCGTGGATGTTGAGCCGATTGGAGGGGATGGGGGTCTCACACGAGATTTTCTGCGGATGAAAGTAATAGTGGACTCTACCCGGCCTTTATTTCCGGGGTTTTGGTGGTCGAACGATGACGTAAAGGATTGTTGGGCGGATGTCTTGTATGAACGGCTCCCAGATTTTTGTTTTGGCTGTGGTAGGCTCGGGCATTCAGTTTCTGCCTGCAAAGGAACATTAGTAACGTCATCTGCCAAACCGGGGTTTCCAATGTACGGTCGATGGCTGTCGGTTGTGAGGCCCTAAACTCTCACTCGGAAGGCAAACACGGTGGGTAAGAAAGAGGGGAAGGATGGGGATTTGGATGGCCTTAGAAGGTTGAAGAAGGTCCTGGATACGGATGAAATGTCTGCTGGTTCTACCACTAATGGCGGCATGCAAACCATGCAGCAGCGTGGGAGTAGAATGGTGAGTTCGTCGTCAGTCTCGACGACACACATGCCGGGTCAGGCTCCACCCTTTTGCCCTGACCTAGTTGCTTATTATGTGCCTATTTATCAAGTTCCCAATTTCATTTTACGGCCGCAACAGTCGATGAAGTGCCCCGTTAGTCCGATTCCTATTGCTGTTGATATGGAAGACCTTGATCTATGCCCAACTACTCTTATTGAGGTCATGGTTCAGCCTACGGGCACGAATCCTGGTGAACGTGACATTGGGATTCCGGGGACTGCTATGGTGCTTGTTGATAAAGATGAGGACTGTCTCTCCCCGATTAGGGAGGGGATAATTCCTCCGGTGTTTACGGGACTTAGCCCAATCATTAACAACTTGTCAATAAAGAGGAAAGCTAATTTTGAGGTTGGGGAATGTAGCTTCGCTGTGAAAAAAGTTCAGGCATTCTACGACTGAGCTGGTTCCCTTGACTGGCCGTGCTCGGGGTAGAGGCCGGGGAAGAGGTAGACCGAGGGGTCATCGAGGGCGGGGTCGTGCGTCGATAAGAGCGGGTATTTCGATCTCTGCAGCTGCCGAGTTGGTATGTACTGAGTTGAAAATTGTGTCGGGTTCTGGTGGTTGTCCCGAAAAAACCACACGGGGGCAATGAGTATTATCAGTTGGAACTGTCAGGGACTTGGGTTCGACCTAACAGTTCCCCACCTTAAGGACCTCCGGGGAAGGTATAAACCGATGATCATCTTCCTTATGGAAACTAAAAATCAGGCGGAGGTATGTGACTGTCCGTGAAGGGAGCTAGGAATGTCTGAGGCGATTCATGTAGACCCGGTTGGGCTCTCGAGTGGTTTAGCGTTGTGGTGGTCCAAGGATGTTGAAGTTACGGTGCTAGTGCGATCGACAAATATTATTGACTATCTTGTCTGCCATAGAGATTCTGATACTTCATGGAACTTAACTTGTGTCTATGCTAATCTGGCGTTTATTGATCGTTTGGAAACTTGGGAACGTTTACGGGGTATCGCGAGGGGCCGCTCGGGCCCGTGGCTTTATATTGGTGATTTCAACGAAATGCGGGCGCATCATGAGAATAGTGGGGGTCCGAGAAAGGAACAGCGGCGTATTGATATTTTCAACAATCTTATTGATGGTATGGGCCTCATGGATTTGCAGTTTCAAGGCCCTCTATTTACGTGGTCTAATAATCAGCGCAATGGTATTTTTGTGCGTGAACGTATAGATCGTGGGCTCGCTAATCTGTCTTGGGTAAGCTTGTTTCCCACGACTCAACTATTCCATGCGCCTGCCGTTGGTTCCGATCATGGGCCTATTACTTTGTTATTGGACCACCGGGATTCAACGAGGTCCAGGTTCACGGGTTGGAGTTGGGGCAGATCAATGCCACGAACGCCAAGCTGATTGGTTCTCGAATAAGTGAGTTCGTGGATGTTGAGCCGATTGGAGGGGATGGGGGTCTCACACGAGATTTTCTGCGGATGAAAGTAATAGTGGACTCTACCCGGCCTTTATTTCCGGGGTTTTGGTGGTCGAACGATGACGTAAAGGATTGTTGGGCGGATGTCTTGTATGAACGGCTCCCAGATTTTTGTTTTGGCTGTGGTAGGCTCAGGCATTCAGTTTCTGCCTGCAAAGGAACATTAGTAACGTCATCTGCCAAACCGGGGTTTCCAATGTACGGTCGATGGCTGTCGGTTGTGAGGCCCTAAACTCTCACTCGGAAGGCAAACACGGTGGGTAAGAAAGAGGGGAAGGATGGGGATTTGGATGGCCTTAGAAGGTTGAAGAAGGTCCTGGATACGGATGAAATGTCTGCTGGTTCTACCACTAATGGCGGCATGCAAACCATGCAGCAGCGTGGGAGTAGAATGGTGAGTTCGTCGTCAGTCTCGACGACACACATGCCGGGTCAGGCTCCACCCTTTTGCCCTGACCTAGTTGCTTATTATGTGCCTATTTATCAAGTTCCCAATTTCATTTTACGGCCGCAACAGTCGATGAAGTGCCCCGTTAGTCCGATTCCTATTGCTGTTGATATGGAAGACCTTGATCTATGCCCAACTACTCTTATTGAGGTCATGGTTCAGCCTACGGGCACGAATCCTGGTGAACGTGACATTGGGATTCCGGGGACTGCTATGGTGCTTGTTGATAAAGATGAGGACTGTCTCTCCCCGATTAGGGAGGGGATAATTCCTCCGGTGTTTACGGGACTTAGCCCAATCATTAACAACTTGTCAATAAAGAGGAAAGCTAATTTTGAGGTTGGGGAATGTAGCTTCGCTGTGAAAAAAGTTCAGGCATTCTACGACTGAGCTGGTTCCCTTGACTGGCCGTGCTCGGGGTAGAGGCCGGGGAAGAGGTAGACCGAGGGGTCATCGAGGGCGGGGTCGTGCGTCGATAAGAGCGGGTATTTCGATCTCTGCAGCTGCCGAGTTGGTATGTACTGAGTTGAAAATTGTGTCGGGTTCTGGTGGTTGTCCCGAAAAAACCACACGGGGGCAATGAGTATTATCAGTTGGAACTGTCAGGGACTTGGGTTCGACCTAACAGTTCCCCACCTTAAGGACCTCCGGGGAAGGTATAAACCGATGATCATCTTCCTTATGGAAACTAAAAATCAGGCGGAGGTATGTGACTGTCCGTGAAGGGAGCTAGGAATGTCTGAGGCGATTCATGTAGACCCGGTTGGGCTCTCGAGTGGTTTAGCGTTGTGGTGGTCCAAGGATGTTGAAGTTACGGTGCTAGTGCGATCGACAAATATTATTGACTATCTTGTCTGCCATAGAGATTCTGATACTTCATGGAACTTAACTTGTGTCTATGCTAATCTGGCGTTTATTGATCGTTTGGAAACTTGGGAACGTTTACGGGGTATCGCGAGGGGCCGCTCGGGCCCGTGGCTTTATATTGGTGATTTCAACGAAATGCGGGCGCATCATGAGAATAGTGGGGGTCCGAGAAAGGAACAGCGGCGTATTGATATTTTCAACAATCTTATTGATGGTATGGGCCTCATGGATTTGCAGTTTCAAGGCCCTCTATTTACGTGGTCTAATAATCAGCGCAATGGTATTTTTGTGCGTGAACGTATAGATCGTGGGCTCGCTAATCTGTCTTGGGTAAGCTTGTTTCCCACGACTCAACTATTCCATGCGCCTGCCGTTGGTTCCGATCATGGGCCTATTACTTTGTTATTGGACCACCGGGATTCAACGAGGTCCAGGTTCACGGGTTGGAGTTGGGGCAGATCAATGCCACGAACGCCAAGCTGATTGGTTCTCGAATAAGTGAGTTCGTGGATGTTGAGCCGATTGGAGGGGATGGGGGTCTCACACGAGATTTTCTGCGGATGAAAGTAATAGTGGACTCTACCCGGCCTTTATTTCCGGGGTTTTGGTGGTCGAACGATGACGTAAAGGATTGTTGGGCGGATGTCTTGTATGAACGGCTCCCAGATTTTTGTTTTGGCTGTGGTAGGCTCGGGCATTCAGTTTCTGCCTGCAAAGGAACATTAGTAACGTCATCTGCCAAACCGGGGTTTCCAATGTACGGTCGATGGCTGTCGGTTGTGAGGCCCTAAACTCTCACTCGGAAGGCAAACACGGTGGGTAAGAAAGAGGGGAAGGATGTGGATTTGGATGGCCTTAGAAGGTTGAAGAAGGTCCTGGATACGGATGAAATGTCTGCTGGTTCTACCACTAATGGCGGCATGCAAACCATGCAGCAGCGTGGGAGTAGAATGGTGAGTTCGTCGTCAGTCTCGACGACACACATGCCGGGTCAGGCTCCACCCTTTTGCCCTGACCTAGTTGCTTATTATGTGCCTATTTATCAAGTTCCCAATTTCATTTTACGGCCGCAACAGTCGATGAAGTGCCCCGTTAGTCCGATTCCTATTGCTGTTGATATGGAAGACCTTGATCTATGCCCAACTACTCTTATTGAGGTCATGGTTCAGCCTACGGGCACGAATCCTGGTGAACGTGACATTGGGATTCCGGGGACTGCTATGGTGCTTGTTGATAAAGATGAGGACTGTCTCTCCCCGATTAGGGAGGGGATAATTCCTCCGGTGTTTACGGGACTTAGCCCAATCATTAACAACTTGTCAATAAAGAGGAAAGCTAATTTTGAGGTTGGGGAATGTAGCTTCGCTGTGAAAAAAGTTCAGGCATTCTACGACTGAGCTGGTTCCCTTGACTGGCCGTGCTCGGGGTAGAGGCCGGGGAAGAGGTAGACCGAGGGGTCATCGAGGGCGGGGTCGTGCGTCGATAAGAGCGGGTATTTCGATCTCTGCAGCTGCCGAGTTGGTATGTACTGAGTTGAAAATTGTGTCGGGTTCTGGTGGTTGTCCCGAAAAAACCACACGGGGGCAATGAGTATTATCAGTTGGAACTGTCAGGGACTTGGGTTCGACCTAACAGTTCCCCACCTTAAGGACCTCCGGGGAAGGTATAAACCGATGATCATCTTCCTTATGGAAACTAAAAATCAGGCGGAGGTATGTGACTGTCCGTGAAGGGAGCTAGGAATGTCTGAGGCGATTCATGTAGACCCGGTTGGGCTCTCGAGTGGTTTAGCGTTGTGGTGGTCCAAGGATGTTGAAGTTACGGTGCTAGTGCGATCGACAAATATTATTGACTATCTTGTCTGCCATAGAGATTCTGATACTTCATGGAACTTAACTTGTGTCTATGCTAATCTGGCGTTTATTGATCGTTTGGAAACTTGGGAACGTTTACGGGGTATCGCGAGGGGCCGCTCGGGCCCGTGGCTTTATATTGGTGATTTCAACGAAATGCGGGCGCATCATGAGAATAGTGGGGGTCCGAGAAAGGAACAGCGGCGTATTGATATTATCAACAATCTTATTGATGGTATGGGCCTCATGGATTTGCAGTTTCAAGGCCCTCTATTTACGTGGTCTAATAATCAGCGCAATGGTATTTTTGTGCGTGAACGTATAGATCGTGGGCTCGCTAATCTGTCTTGGGTAAGCTTGTTTCCCACGACTCAACTATTCCATGCGCCTGCCGTTGGTTCCGATCATGGGCCTATTACTTTGTTATTGGACCACCGGGATTCAACGAGGTCCAGGTTCACGGGTTGGAGTTGGGGCAGATCAATGCCACGAACGCCAAGCTGATTGGTTCTCGAATAAGTGAGTTCGTGGATGTTGAGCCGATTGGAGGGGATGGGGGTCTCACACGAGATTTTCTGCGGATGAAAGTAATAGTGGACTCTACCCGGCCTTTATTTCCGGGGTTTTGGTGGTCGAACGATGACGTAAAGGATTGTTGGGCGGATGTCTTGTATGAACGGCTCCCAGATTTTTGTTTTGGCTGTGGTAGGCTCGGGCATTCAGTTTCTGCCTGCAAAGGAACATTAGTAACGTCATCTGCCAAACCGGGGTTTCCAATGTACGGTCGATGGCTGTCGGTTGTGAGGCCCTAAACTCTCACTCGGAAGGCAAACACGGTGGGTAAGAAAGAGGGGAAGGATGGGGATTTGGATGGCCTTAGAAGGTTGAAGAAGGTCCTGGATACGGATGAAATGTCTGCTGGTTCTACCACTAATGGCGGCATGCAAACCATGCAGCAGCGTGGGAGTAGAATGGTGAGTTCGTCGTCAGTCTCGACGACACACATGCCGGGTCAGGCTCCACCCTTTTGCCCTGACCTAGTTGCTTATTATGTGCCTATTTATCAAGTTCCCAATTTCATTTTACGGCCGCAACAGTCGATGAAGTGCCCCGTTAGTCCGATTCCTATTGCTGTTGATATGGACGACCTTGATCTATGCCCAACTACTCTTATTGAGGTCATGGTTCAGCCTACGGGCACGAATCCTGGTGAACGTGACATTGGGATTCCGGGGACTGCTATGGTGCTTGTTGATAAAGATGAGGACTGTCTCTCCCCGATTAGGGAGGGGATAATTCCTCCGGTGTTTACGGGACTTAGCCCAATCATTAACAACTTGTCAATAAAGAGGAAAGCTAATTTTGAGGTTGGGGAATGTAGCTTCGCTGTGAAAAAAGTTCAGGCATTCTACGACTGAGCTGGTTCCCTTGACTGGCCGTGCTCGGGGTAGAGGCCGGGGAAGAGGTAGACCGAGGGGTCATCGAGGGCGGGGTCGTGCGTCGATAAGAGCGGGTATTTCGATCTCTGCAGCTGCTGAGTTGGTATGTACTGAGTTGAAAATTGTGCCGGGTTCTGGTGGTTGTCCCGAAAAAACCACACGGGGGCAATGAGTATTATCAGTTGGAACTGTCAGGGACTTGGGTTCGACCTAACAGTTCCCCACCTTAAGGACCTCCGGGGAAGGTATAAACCGATGATCATCTTCCTTATGGAAACTAAAAATCAGGCGGAGGTATGTGACTGTCCGTGAAGGGAGCTAGGAATGTCTGAGGCGATTCATGTAGACCCGGTTGGGCTCTCGAGTGGTTTAGCGTTGTGGTGGTCCAAGGATATTGAAGTTACGGTGCTAGTGCGATCGACAAATATTATTGACTATCTTGTCTGCCATAGAGATTCTGATACTTCATGGAACTTAACTTGTGTCTATGCTAATCTGGCGTTTATTGATCGTTTGGAAACTTGGGAAAGTTTACGGGGTATCGCGAGGGGCCGCTCGGGCCCGTGGCTTTGTATTGGTGATTTCAACGAAATGCGGGCGCATCATGAGAATAGTGGGGGTCCGAGAAAGGAACAGCGGCGTATTGATATTTTCAACAATCTTATTGATGGTATGGGCCTCTTGGATTTGCAGTTTCAAGGCCCTCTATTTACGTGGTCTAATAATCAGCGCAATGGTATTTTTGTGCGTGAACGTATAGATCGTGGGCTCGCTAATCTGTCTTGGGTAAGCTTGTTTCCCACGACTCAACTATTCCATGCGCCTGCCGTTGGTTCCGATCATGGGCCTATTACTTTGTTATTGGACCACCGGGATTCAACGGGGTTTAAACCGTTTCACTTTGAGGAAATGTGGACCGAGTATGAGGAGTGTGATCCACTTGTACGATCGACCTGGGTGGAGGCTGGTGGTGCGAACCAAAGTGGGGTGGTACAAAAGCTGACGAGATGTCTTTCCCGTTTGATAGTGTGGAGCAAACAACGTTTTGGGAATAATCGGAGGCGGATTCAGGAGGCCTATGAGAAGCTAACGGTGATAAAGTCGAACCCTATCACGCCCGGGACTGAACTCGAGGAAGCCAATCTTATCAAAGAATTTGGTGTGTTATGGAAGAGGGAGGAAATGTATTGGAAGCAACGTTCGAGGGTCAAATGGCTGAATTACGGTGATCGGAATTCGAAGTTCTTCCATATGATGACTATCGATAGGAGGCGAAGGAATAAGATTTTACAGCTCCAAGACGAGGCCGGCAGGGTGGTGGAGGATGAGCGATATCTTGGGCATCTCCTAACGGGATTCTTTTCGGATCTATTCACCACTTCGGGAAGTAGGAATTGGGATACGGTTTTGAATGTGCTGTGTAAACACCTGATTTTGGACAGGGTCGGAAAATATTGTGACGCGTGGAACCGAGTCGGGAAGAATCGAGCGATTAGAAAAACAAAAAAAAGTAGTATAATCTTATTAGTATAGTTAAGAAAAACAAAAAAATATTTTGTTATTGCTCGTGGGGCAAATGTCCGAGCCCAGTATTTCTGGAAGAGGGAAAATTCTTCATGACCATAATGAATTCCTTCTTTTGTCATTCATTGTGATCTCAATATTCTCTGTCATCATATGCATGATTTGACATTAACGTCAACCTCCATCTACTTCTTTCTTCAGGAAAAACTGCTATCCGGAACAAAAATGAGCATCGCCGTGATCGACATGTCTCTCCAAAGGCATCCATTGGTCACGGATTCATACCAGTGGCCATCGAATACTTCACCAAGTGCGCCAAAGCCATTACATTGGCATCAGTTACGACAAAGGTGGTCGAACGTCTCATCAAGCGAGGCATCATCGTGCATACGGTGTCCAGTGTCAATTGAAATTGACAACATCGAGATCTGAACATCAAGTTAATCGACGAGTTGTGCGACCAATTCAAGATCAAGAACACGAACACGTCCCCATATCGCACATTGATGAATGGTGGGGTAGATGCAGAAAATAAAGGAAGATCATTGAGGAAATGATTGTCATACAAGGATGGGCACGACAAGCTGCCTCAGGCATTCACGGCCTATGGGACCTCGATCCGAACATAACCTGGGGCAACTCCAGTTTCCCTGTCTACAAAACAGAAGCAAGTCACCGATTAAAGCTGAAAATCCGTCCACTTGGTTCCTCACTTAGTCATAAATGGACGAATATGAGTGGGTGAAGCGCACTTACATGAGCAATCAAGCCTCATTGACGAAAGCGGCTCCCTGCACTATGCCACGGGCATCTTTACCAGAAGCGCACGGTTCGAGCATTCAACAAGGAAGCGCGCTCCAGAGAATTACACCAAGCGGCATAGTCCTTCAGAAATTCTCCCAAGCCAATCCAGATTCTTGTGGCAGATTCATCCATAACTTTGAAGGACCGTGTGTCGACATAAAAAATCTTAGTGGAGGAGCCACGATCATCACTGACATGGACGCACAAAGACTCCTTAGTCCAGTCAATATGGACAATGTCAAGAAGTATTATCCTTGAAAGATCTTGCAACCAGAATGCGAGTTTTCAAATTTTGAGAGAGAATTCCCGCTAAACTGAAAACCCGAAAGGGCGGTTTAGGCAAAATTTAGGGAAGAGGGGCGTGATCGAAAATCCCTCAAAATGGCGATCATGGCAAAAGGAGAGGAAATAAAATCCCCGCTAGGTTGAAAACCCGAAAGGGCGGCCTAGGCAAAAATTAGGGGAACCGAGAGGTGCGATCAAAAAATGATCGTAGCAAAAGGAGAGGAATCCGAGAGAAAATTAAAAAAAAAAAAAAAAAAAGAGAAAAAAGAAATTTTTGTGGACAACTGTAATTGTCACCAGGTAGCGATAAAGAATCACAATGATCAACATTGTCTGAGCTGCCCCTACCAGCTAACAGAGACGTACCTAGGCAAGTGTGCGGTGAATGAATGGTATGAAAGGAACTCCATCAAGAAGTGATTGCCATTCGACCTCGTGAGGAAGACAAGCATAAAGGCTCCACAAAAGCAGCATCATCATCAATTGGATAGCTCATCGAAAAACAATATGCAGCACATCGCTGAAGAAAGTTCGTTCATCAAAGAATGGGGCATTCTCATGTCCATCCAACCAAAGCTATGCAAAGTTTGCAAGCGGGACTGTTACAATCTGTTCTCGTAAGTCGCATTTCGAGGAAGTACCATTTTTGAAAGAAAAAAAAAAACTTCCAAATTTTGAGAGAAAATTCCCGCTAAACTGAAAACCCGAAAGGGCGGTTTAGGCAAAATTTAGGGAAGAGGGGCGTGATTGAAAATCCCTCAAAAGGGCGATCATGGCAAAATGAGAGGAAATAAAATCCCCGCTAGGTTGAAAACCCGAAAGGGCGGCTTAGGCAAAAATTAGGGGAAATGAGAGGTGCGATCAAAAAGTGATCGTAGCAAAAGGAGAGAAATCCGAGAGAAAAAAAAAAAAAGCAAAAAAAAAAAAAAAGCACACGCTGAAAAAAAAAAAAAAAAAAAATTTCATTTGTCAAGGGCGTTCAAATGCCTAACTTCCCAGAGATATACGGAATCGGCAAGCGAGGCTGTTGCAGTCTGCTCTCGTAAGTCACCTATCATGGACGAATAGGACTGTTACAGCCTGTTCCTACAAGTCAAACCTCATTGCCGCACCAATGCAGGCACCGCTATCCAAGACATGGATTCACATAGCAGCCCCAATGCTGGCACCACTGACAATCGGGACCTGTGGTCATCCAGCATTCCGAGAGTCACAACCCGACAAACAGAGCCTTTAGGTGTTCAGCTCCGCAAGTCACCATCGGCAATCGGAACCTGTGGTCATCCAGCATTCCGAAAGTCACAACCCGACGAACGGAGCCTTTAGGTGTTCAGCTCCGCAAGTCACCACCGATAATCGGGACCTGTGGTCATCCAGCATTCCGAGAGTCACAACCGACAAACGGAGCCTTTAGGTGTTCAGCTCCGCAAGTCATCACCGACAATCGGAACCTGTGGTCATCCAGCATTCTGAAAGTCACAACCCGACGAACGGAGCCTTTAGGTGTTCAGCTCCGCAAGTCACCACCGATAATCGGGACCTGTGGTCATCCAGCATTCCGAGAGTCACAACCGAAAAACGGAGCCTTTAGGTGTTCAGCTCCTCAAGTCACCGCCGACAATCGGGACCTGTTGTCATCCAGCATTCCGAAAGTCACAACCCGACGGACGGAGCCTTTAGGTGTTCAGCTCCGCAAGTCACCAACGATAATCGGGACCTGTGGTCATCCAGCATTCCGAGAGTCACAACCGACAAACAGAGCCTTTAGGTGTTCAGCTCCGCAAGTCACCGCCAACAATCGGGACCTGTGGTCATCCAGCATCCCGAGAGTCACAACCAGACGAACGGAGCTTTTAGGTGTTCAGCTCCGCAAGTCACCACCGACAATCGGAACCTGTGGTCATCCAGCATCCCGAGAGTCACAACCAGACGAACGGAGCTCTTAGGTGTTCAGCTCCGCAAGTCACCACCGATAATCGGGACCTGTGGTCATCCAGCATTCCGAGAGTCACAACCGAAAAACAGAGCCTTTAGGTGTTCAGCTCCGCAAGTCACCGCCAACAATCGGGACCTGTGGTCATCCAGCATCCCGAGAGTCACAACCAGACGAACGGAGCTTTTAGGTGTTCAGCTCCGCAAGTCACCACCGACAATCGGAACCTGTGGTCATCCAGCATCCCGAGAGTCACAACCAGACGAACGGAGCTCTTAGGTGTTCAGCTCCGCAAGTCACCACCGATAATCGAAATCTGTGGTCATCCAGCATTCCGAGAGTCACAACCCGATGAACGGAGCCTTTAGGTGTTCAGCTCCGCAAGTCACCACCGACAACCGGAACCGGTGGTTATCCAGCATCCCGAGAGTCACAACCAGACGAACGGAGCTTTTAGGTGTTCAGCTCCACAAGTCACCACCGACAATCAGAACCTGTGGTCATCCAGCATTCCGAGAGTCACAACCCGATGAAAGGAGCCTTTAGGTGTTCAGCTCCGCAAGTCACCACCGACAACCGGAACCGGTGGTTATCCAGCATTCCGAGAGTCACCGCCAACGATCGGGACCTATAGGTGTCTAGCTTCCGAAAGTTGTATGTTTTATTTTGTATGCAGTGTAAATGGTTAGTCGGGAAGACCCAAAATCAGTTGTTTGTCTTTGAACATACGTTCATAGGACCAAACCCATGAACGCATGCTCAAAGAGGGGCAACTGTAAACACCTGATTTTGGACAGGGTCGGAAAATATTGTGACGCGTGGAACCGAGTCGGGAAGAATCGAGCGATTAGAAAAACAAAAAAAAGTAGTATAATCTTATTAGTATAGTTAAGAAAAACAAAAAAATATTTTGTTATTGATATATATATATATATATATATATATATATATATATATATATTTAAATAAAAAAAATAAAAAAAAGAACATGGCCATTTTGTGGCCACGTCTCCACCATATCCATTCATCTTCCCTAGATGAATCAATCACACAGCACCTCCCATACTTCATGATATTGAAAAATCTGATTTTTTCTCTATATAAACAAGCCATGTCGAAGGCTTAAAGGGGGGGGGGCCTGATGAGTAAAAAAAAGAAGATACTACTGAGAGGTCTCACTGAGAGTTGGTAAAACTTTGAGTGTATGAGTGGTAGGTTTAAGTAATTAGCTAGTTGCTCGATAATTCGTGGTTCGGTTCCACGCGTCACGGCATTTTACCCGGAAACAACCCAATGTGAGTATTGCTTAATCAAAAGTTGTATTTACATTTCAAGCATAAATAAAGTGCAAGTTAGTTAAAGATCCATCGCTTTCAATGTAGCGTTTATTTATTTTCCGTTATTTTATTTCGCACTATATATATATATATATACATATTACGTATTTCTATTATCTACAAGTTTTATATATATCTGTTTTACTTATTTGTCATTTATATTATATATAAGTTTTATATATATTATATTACTTATTGTCATTTACTTATATGTTTA
Organism: Clarkia xantiana subsp. parviflora; assembly: GCA_036873135.1. Lineage (NCBI taxonomy): Eukaryota > Viridiplantae > Streptophyta > Magnoliopsida > Myrtales > Onagraceae > Clarkia > Clarkia xantiana. The sequence continues at coordinate 27,293,709 of JAPTYO010000004.1, forward strand.
TACATTATTAAGTCTTATATTTGTTTATTTCACTTATTTGTCATTTATATTACCTTTAAGTTTTATATATGTACATATTGCATATTTCTAATTTTCTATAAGTTTTATATGTGTTTATATTACTTATATATCTCAGAACTCTGTTAAGTGTTAAAAAATTAGTACAGAGAAGTTCATGGTCATTTTAACATGTTTCCAAAATTATTTTCAGTTCAGCCATGAACTTTTCGATAATTGAAAATTGGCCATGAATTTCTTGATGATTGCAACTCGGCCATGAACTTTTTGGTACTTTCAGTTCAACCCTCAAAATGGATATTTTAGTGAAAAATTAAACAAGACAAGACAAGCCAAAGTACCGAAAGGGCGGATTTCTAGCTTGCGAGCTTTTAATACGTAATCAAACCCCCGAACTCAAACCTCTGGACGCAGACCATTTCAAGCCCTAGGATGTCAGTATCATGTACCCTAGGCAACTTTAGGATTCCGATTAGCCTTAAATTAATCGGTGGCGACTCTTTCTATTTTCCCCGGTTCGGTTGATATTTCCATATTTGACTGAACCCGCCGTTCGCCGATCCAAATAACAATTTTCAAAACCCGCTCATTTCCGAGAGCGGTTGGCCGGATCCGACGTGCGACATGCTGCCACCTCTGGTTTCCGAGGAGATGAATGTTCAGCTAACAGCGTCTCTCACCATGGATGAAGTGAAACAGGCGACTTTTTAACTGGGGGGCTCGAAAGCACCGGGACCGGATGGCTTTCCGGGATTGTTCTTTCACCGGTATTGGGATGTAATCAAACACGACGTTTTCGCAATGGTGGATCAGTTTTTTCGAACGAGAAGATTACCATCCTCTCTTGGTATGACGGATATTACCCTTATTCCGAAGGTCCCGAGACCAAACCTGCCTAGCCAGTTCCGACCGATTAGCCTGTGTAATTTCGGTTACAAAATTATATCTGAAGGTCCTGTTAAATCGTCTGAAGCCTGTACTTATGGGTATTATAACTCCGTTTCAGAGCGCTTTCGTGTCGGGTCGGCTAATCCAGGACAATATCGTTGTTGCACATGAGTCATTTCACTATTTTCGAAACCGTGGCGCCGTGAGGAAGGAAGAGTGCGCGGTCAAGATCGATATGCAGAAAGCCTACAATAGAATTGAATGGTATTTTTTACGCGCAGTGCTTCAGAGGTTAGGATTTTGTGATAGATGGGTAGATTGGATATACACGTGTGTCTCCTCGGTGACGTATCGAATCGTGTTGAACGGGAAGAGAGCTCCCCCATTTCGGCCAACACGTGGAGTACGACAGGGTGACCCTTTATCGCCTTACTTATTCATACTGGTTGCGGATGTTCTCTCTCGGATGGTGACACTTGAGGTCGAACGGGATTCATTGGTGGGTATGCAGAAGCGACATTGTTCGGTATTACATCATTTGATCTTTGCGGATGATTCAGTGTTCTTTATTCGTGCCACCCCACAAAATGCTGCGACTCTCCGAGGTATTCTTGACGCCTACTCAGACGCTTCTGGGCAACGGGTTAATTTGGACAAATCGAATATATACTTCGGATCGAATGTGCGAGAGAAAACAAAGTTAGAGGTGGAGACGGCCTTGGGTATGAAGGGTATCGACGGTGTGGGGTAGATCAAAGCGTGAGGCGCTCGGCTTTCTCAAGGACCGCATTAGATCGAAAATCCAAGGGTGGAAATCTCTCCTACTGAACATGCGGGGAAGGAGGTGCTCATCAAGTCGGTAATAACGGTGATGCTGACGTATACCATGAATGTTTTTTGCTCCCTAAAACTTGGTGTGCGGGAATTAACATGCTCATTTCGATATTTTGGTGGGGACAAAGGGAGAACGAGAGGAAGATGCACTGGACGAGTTGGACCACCGACCTAAGTCTTGTGGAGGGATGGGATTTAAGGAGTTACAAACCTTCAACTTGGTTCTACTAGCGAGGATGGCTTGGCGAATCTTGAAGCACCCGGAGACGTTTTGGGCAAGGATGTTAAAGGGATTGTACTTTCCGAGTTGCAATTTCCGGGATGCGACCAAGGGTGCTAGATCGCGTGGAATAGCTTGCTTGCCGGGAGGGATGTTCTCTTGGCGGATGGTATGTGGAGGATTGGGGATGGACAGTGTGTGGATATTTTTGCGGATGCTTGGGTGCCGGGATTGCCAAGGTTCCCTTGCCGCACCCGCTGGGGGTAAACCTAGATCAGGGGCCGAAACTTGTTTCAGATATTATTAATGGCAATCGGTGGGATTTAACTAGTCTACAACAAAGTGTGTCGGAATCATGTTTGGGGTTTGTGTCCCGTATCCAACTTCCTCGTGTTCCTAAAGCAGATGAGTTTATTTGCCTCACACGAGAGCGGGGGACTTGATAGTCAAGTCGGTATATCGTCAATTGTCGTGTGCTCAGATCCCTACACCATAAGTGATCATTCCGGAGATAGGGGTATCCCGGCTCTTGCGTGGAAACACATTTGGGCGATGGCGGCTATCCATATGGTGCGAACGTTCGTGTGGAAGTTAAATGTGAATGCTATTGCGGTTCGTGCAAATTTATCACGCCGGGGTGTGAACATCGAAGCCACTCGCCCTTTCTGCCCTGCCGAGGAAACATCATCTCATATGATTTTCCAATGTTCGTGGACAAGGTTGGTGTGGTTTGCGACTATTTCGATAAGGCCGGAGGAGGTGGGTGCCGAGTGCATTGGGGATTGGCTTGCCAAGACCAAACATGCCGTGGGCGCGAGCAAAGCTGATATGGAGAGAAGGTGGTCGCTTGTGGGGCTAATTTGTTGGGAGATTTGGAAAAAGCGATGTAGGGCTTTATATGGACATGATGCGCCTAATCCGATGAAGGTTGTGGACGTGATTAAGAAGGGTTTCGAGGAGGTTTGGCAACACCGGAGTTCACATAACGGTGTGGCCACCATCCTGTGTACGGAGAGTGGGACGCGATCGGATGGAGATACAACCCAGGCGGGCCAAGCGTCTGTACGACGGAATCGGGCCACGGGGAAATGGCGGGCTCCGACCATTGGTGTCATCAAGATCAATTGCGACGCATCTTGGGATATGAGAGGAAGGATTGGTGGTATAGCTGGTCTTGCACGGGACTCAGAGGGGCAGGATCTTGCTGGATTCAGTCGATTATTGTCAGAGCAAGGTATTCTCGAACTTGAGGTTGCTGCTCTTGCGGAAGGGGTGGAATTGGCAATTCGTAATGGCTGGCCTCGGGTTATCTTGGAGTCGGACTCTCAAATGGCTATCCAAGCTATCACCGAACCGTATCGGGGGTTAGACTGGCGTATTAAAACTCAGGTGGAGAATTTATGGTTCCGGGCGACAGAATTGAACGACATTACATGGGCGTCCATACCGCGTATCGCCAATGGCTGTGCTAATTGGATTTCGATCCAAGTTAGGAAGAGGTCGTGTTCGACTAATTGGATTTCGCTACTCATGCCCCCTTTGTTATTTCTTCTTGTTATAGATAGGGAGTTTATTCCCCCGTAAACTTTGTACGAACACTTACTTCGTAATGCATGTGTGTTGATGGCAAAAAAAAAACACTATAAAAATAATATAAAATATTTATTTATTTAATAAATAAATAATAATAAAATAATAACGCTCTGTAAGATTGGATATAATCTCATATTGTAGTGAATGAAGTTTGAACGTAATCTCATATTACAATGGACATTACGCTGTTTAGCAAACCAATCAATGTAATGTGGATGTAATTTGGGACGTAATGTGAGATTACATCCCACATTACATCCATCCAAACACCCCCTTAGGTCCTAGAGTATTTTAATATCATATTTCCTAACTTTACATGTTTTAATTAATTAAATATTTATAAGTTTTTCAGAATACTCTAATTTACGAAAGGATTGATTTATGTAAAGATGAATGTGACAAATTCTGAATGGCATATAATTATAGATATTCGTATATATTAATATAATATAAAAAATAATCAAGAATAAAATACAAATCTTATTTCTACATACATTAACCTTTTTCTTATAAAAAAATATATACACAAAACACAAGTTAATAATATTACAACATAAATTCTCATTTACTTTAAATTTCACACATCAAGCGAGTTATCGTGTAGTTTTATCATAATTCGACAAATTATATATCTTCTTAAAATTTCAATCATAATTCGTTTTTTAGAGTATAATGTCACCCATTATGAAATTATTAGATTATTAGATCCGCAGCTAGTTGTGCGACTTGGTTTGGCATGCTGGGTGACTTGATTTAACTCATGTCACTACAAGAAAAATCGACTATTCCTACAAGCGAAATCAGTCGGAACGTGAACGGAAAAGACCTGTTCTGGTTGGTTTCCGTCCGATAGGGCCTCTCGTAAAAACGATAGCAGGTATTTGGCCGAAAACATTACTGACGAGAAAAAACGGCCGAAAATTTTTGTTGAGGGACAAAATCGGTCGGGAAGAGGACGGTACATTAAGTCCGTCGTTAAAATTCCCGACCGAATTCCTGCCATTTTTAGGATGGCAGCAGAGGCCTAGGAGGCTGCTCTTCCGCCCTCTGGACTCCAATTGGCCGGTGCTAAAGCCATCTTAGGGAGCTGCATCATTCTGCTACTGAATATGCGTGTTTAGTAGCAGATGTTTCGTTTCGAATGAAAGCCTTTAGACTCCTGTTAGGCAGACGTTAATTACACACATTTAGTCACCCATTCCGTTAATACTAAAACCTGCAATGCAGTTGCATAACCTCGTTACACTATGGTGTCTTCAGTTGTTCCGACTTGGACCCGGAAAACTACTACGGGAGACATTTACGATAATACGTTGTGGACATTTAGCAACCCCGCACCCGATGCCAAATGTAGTCTTTCGAGTCGGTGTTTGGTGAATTCTATGTTATGCTTTGGTGTTGATTAGTTAAGATCAAATAGACGTTTTCTTAGTGTAGAAATGAGCTGCTATATGTTGGCTTCACCGTAATGTCGACCAATCCTGAAAGTTAATTTTAGCACCGCACGTTTCCATTGCTAATGGCGAGTTGTTGACATGCCATATACTGCTTCGACACAACACATTTATTATCGGCTGGGTTCAAGTCAAATTGATGGAATTAGGTACTGTGAGGAAGTTCCCGTATGATGGAAAAAATCATATGTTAAGAAATAATTTATCCAATACATTCATAACAGATCTTACAAATTGTCTTTACAATAAATTACTAAACAACTTCTTAGTTCAAGCATATGTTGACATAACATATTTTCGTACGTTTTTAGGTAAAATACTTTTGTGTATTTATATCGTTTTATATTTTCCATATCAATTGTCAAACGTGAATGTTTGTTGAAGTGCTTCTCTACAAAAACAGAACAGAACGAAGAGACAACTGTTAGTTATAATACACTTATTTGTTCAACTGAAAGACGTTGGTTAATGAAACAATAGAGACTACAAAGTTCACAACCTGCAAGCCAATAAAATTGAACAGTCTCTCCGGGAAGGTCTGCCCATGTCTTCCCCTGTAGATGTAGACCCGGCCTTAGGTAGCCAAAGTAATTCAAACCTGGCTACACGAAAAAATCAGAAATATAAAAAAAATACACATATTTAGCGCCGTGTTATTAGGAGGAACAACATGATGGGAAACAGAGCAAATTGCCATTTAACCTTACTTCGATGTATTACTGGAATGTTATTGTGGCCGGTCGACCAGAGGACATGGAAAGCACGGTGAATGGAGGAGAAGACTGTGGTAGAAAGGGAGAGGAAACATACAAGTATTTCTATCTAAGGTATATTAATATAGGAGATAAAGGGGAGGAACAAAATTTAAAATTCAAACAAATTGGAGGAAGTGAATTCAAATTTCCCCCTCATTTGTTCAACTCTTTTCTCCCTCCTTTTAATTTTGGATATTATTGAAAACTCAAATTTCAGTGTGTGAATGCAAGCATATCAATTAAAAAGTTGAAAACTATTACATGTTATGCCATTGTGATTATTTTCGGAATTTTGCTGATACAATGTTGTAACTGTGTATAATTACAAATTATTGTAATTTTTATTTTTACATAAAATACTAACACTATATGAATTACATTTATATTATAGAAATAACAAAAGATTCCATTGCTAATTCTGTAAAGTAATGTTGGCCAACAAAAAAGAGTGTCACATGGTCATGTGAGACGACAATTCAATTTTGGGCTAAAGAGAGTTTTTGTACCATATGTTTGAACGATCTTGACTTTTGGTGTCATACGTTTGCATTTGATAGACTTGTGGTGCATTCGTTAGACAACTGTTCAGTTGTGCATTTTGTAGACTTTTGGTGCATCTATTACTCAACTGTTCAATTGTTGTGCATTCTGTAGACATTTCTTACATTCGTTAGTCAACGGTTTAGTCCCTATAGATGAACCAAATTGAACCTGGTGTTGAATTAAATCAGTCGTGGTGCGACCCATGGCTTGGTCAAATTGGACCCTAGTGTACAATTGATTTTTTTATCGACTAAATTGTAAAAATCAAAAGTAAGTTAGGTGCATAAATTGGAGGGCTAATTGCTAATTTGAACATAATAAAGGTATTTAAAGATCAAATTTAACCGTTGACAAACTGATGCATCAAAATGCGACAAAACTTTTGCAAACGTATGTCACCAAAAGACCATTTAACCCTTAAATTATTGGGTTAACAGGTCTTTTGGTCCATGATGTTTGACGACTTTTGGGTTTTGGTGTTAGATTACGGGGAGTAATCACTAAGGAAACAAAAAACATGGTACATGCATGTAATTGAAATTACGCAGCGGAAGAGTTACACATACCTCAACAGTTACAGAAATCCAAGATCCTTCGTACGAGGGAGTTCTCGATTCACCGGACGGAACCCGTAGTGGTTCTTGTGAAAGAAGCCCTACTTGGTGTTAGCTCCACAGTAAAGCCTCAGATCAATTCTTAACATGGGGACGGATCTTCGGAGAGTTGCTCGAAAGCAATTTGGCACACCCTTGATGTAGGTATGGTTCGGCCGAACTAGTGAGGTGTTGGAGGAGGGGTTTCTCTCTAAAACACTCTTGTGAGGGAATTGTGATTAACCCTAAATATTCCCTAACACCTCTTATTTATAGGAGGAGTAAAGTGGACAAAATTCCACTTTACCCATCACTAATGTTTCGGCCGGCCTATGTATTGGGGAGGCCCAATTTTGGGCCTCCCATGTCAATTGGGATTACCTTAATGTGACATATACCCAAGTTCATTAGGTACACTATACATATTATGGGCTACCAATTACGGCGCCCATCACCATATGCTTACAGCTCCCACTCGCCGGAATGGGAGGGTGTCTGTTAATGTATTGTTGTCCAAATCCGCATCAACGTTTCTCCCCTTTTATCTGCTCCGTGCTTCCGAATAGTTAATACGAGGTTTGTCGTGCGACCGGTGGATACGACGGGCATCGTGCTACTCATCTATTAGGAGTGTTGTAGCGCCCGCGGAACGTTGATTCCCTTTTCTCCAATCAACATGTTATAAACAATATTTATACATATCGTACCGCGCTGTATCCTAGGTCAACTAATAATTCTCCATTTGCCTAGTTTCCACATAGGAACACTTCTCCAAGGCATCTGTACAAGTATTCACAACCTTCAACTAATATTAGTACGATATTCTAACTTTCACTTGTCTATATTATCCGTTAACTAACATGTGCAAGTCACGTGATCCATCCTAAACTTTTAATTTTGTTCAATATAGTCCCTCTAATACTTCCCTAACTTTTATTTTGTTCAATTTAGTTTCAAAGTTTAAAAGTTGACCCAAATTGGACAACTGGGTCGAATTGACCTAGCCCTGGGCTCCAATAGCTTGATCAATTGGACCTAGTAAAATTAGGGGAATATTGGACGAGGTCCAATTTGGGGAAAATTGGACTAGGTCCAATTAGGGGAAAATTGGACTAGGTCAATTGGACTTAGTTGTCCAATTTGGGGTCAATTTTAAAACTTTGGACTAAATTGAACAAAAAATAGTTAGGGAAGTATTAGAGGGACTAAATTGAACAAAATTAAAAGCTTAGGCTGGATCACGTGACTTGCACATGTTACTTAACGGAAAATATGGACGGAATGTAAAGGAAAGACCAAAATTAGAAAAATATGCAAACATATGAGACCAAAACTACGCAAAAATAAACATCATGGACCAAAACCGAAAAGTCGTCAAACTTCATGGACCAAAACCTGTTAACCCTAAATTATTTGAAACATGTTTCGTTCTGATTTGTTTGCATTGACCTTCTTACATATATATGTATTGATGAAAACAAAATGGCTAAGATCAAAACATATGATTTGTCATAAACTAAATTGTTGACAACCATCCAACTTTGTCGAATGACCTGAGACTATTGAAGCAAATACCCAATTGTAACGTCAACATGTATCAACATATGATTTTTATTTGCATCAAAAGTATAAACAATTTCAGATAATTAATTAAAGGGTTTCTTAATTAAATTTGTTTTCACGTTAAACGTGAGATACATCGCCTTTACTCTATGTGCCTATGGGAAGTGTGAAAGACCAATGGTCGAGATTCAGTGACTGTTACCCTTCCAGGAAATACAATGTGGCCAAAAAAACATGGTGAATTACTTCAACACAACGGTTATAAATACAGGGGCGGTTCACTTCACATTTCATTCACTCACAACAATTATGATCATTCTTCTATGTTCAAAGCTTTTGTTCTAAGTTGTTGAGGATTTGTGCATGCTACATCTTGTTCAGGTTTTACAATGTTTCCTGCTTATGATTTCACCGTTTCTTGTTATATTCTTCTTGTTATATAAACTTGCCCCTTGTTTGTCTGTCATTGATAGGATGCAACGTTCATTCGTCTTCGCCCCGGTTGACAGTTCTTTGGTGAAGTCGGAATCAATCCTTATCATCGTAGCGCATGTCGGTTCTATCGTTGATAGTGTCGCACACATACAACAGTCACCAACTGTTTGTAACTGTCATCATACTGTCTAAAAAGATGCATTATGAACTTCTGGCATCCTACAAAGATGCATTATGGACTCTTGTAAGGAGGGGAGGTCGGTCTCCCCACTTATGGGAGTTCATGTGTGCGCATGTATCTGTCTGTTCTCGACAGGCTCAAAAGTGCATGTGAGTTTCAGGCAGGTGATTCAACATGCAGTACTTTGAGAATGCAGAGTCTCGCGCATGTCCATTTATGCAGGCCTTCATGATTGTTGAATTGATCAAATAGATCGACTCGTCGTTGTTAAGGTTATGGTCCGGACAGTACAATTGCTTTTTTTAAAGCACGAGGAAAACCCGATTCACCCCCATTCTTTTTCAACGGACTTGAAACTGAATTCGATGAGTAGGGTTTTGCCGGTGCATGGACAAAGCGGCTGGACCGACCTGTGCCGTGTATCTTCATTGTGTACTAATTTGGGATATTACAACTTGTACTCATGTAACTAGGTAGAAATCATTGTTATTATCCTCACAACAATTTTCATATGTAGACATAATTATTTTTCATTGTTTGTATAATTCAGACGTTATGTCGACATAGTATACGAACGAATGTACTAAGAAAATTGTGTCAACACCATTAAATTGGTCAACGTCTTAAGAGACGTGGTTTATGTTGACAAAGGAGACGGTTGTATATTCACAAGGACAAGAAATAAAATAAAAGCAAGAACATATATGAATAGACGATTACCATTAAAGTGATAAGATTTACCATCAAAAGTAGCAAATTGTCACAAACTGTGTTAACTCTCTCTGTGATATGTGTCGACATTACTGAAGAAATATCTGGGTGTGGTGTGTGACAGCTCAATGGTAGGGTTTTGGTTACATTTACGAGCTGGTTGGGGAATAAATATTCTGGATTAAATACAATGGTTTTTAACAAGAATGTACCGTTATGACCCTTGAGATCAACAACTGATCTCACTGTGGAAGAAGAACATATGGAATTTGCAGCGATGAAACTACTATTGTATGTATTCATCGAAACTTGTATCAAAATAACATACAGTGTAATATCATTTCAACGTTATGATCAAAACGGGATAACGTCTACATTTATCTAGCTGTGTCGACATAGTAATTTATATGTTAGTGGACAAATAATTTTGATGGTCAGTACAAGTGGGAAGATATGTTCGATGAAGAGATGTTGTATCACTAAAATGATTAGAATTTTTGGGAAGAAGACGATTTCCCAGTAGATTTATCATCACAATGGAGATTAGCTAGTCTCCATTGTGATGATAGATATGTTGATATTTACAAGGATAATAGTTACCACGAAAATGACAACATTTGTGAGCATATGATTTAACAGTACAACGATAAGATTTACCATTAAAAGCACTATTATGTCAGAACTTTTTTTGACCTCTTTCTATGTAATATGCCGACACAATTTAAAGGGGGTTGTGGGGTGTGTGATAGCTCAATGGTAGGGTTTTGGTTGCAGTTACTTTCATTGGAGCTCGAATCAGCAGAATTAATGGTGGGGAGCAGTAATTACGGGGCCACTAGGTGATTAGATACTGTGTGGATTAATTGAATACATTGGTAGCCCAATAAATACGACGGTTAATGCCCTTGATATCAACAGTGGCGAATTTTTTAACGTTTTGATGTTCGCCTATATACATGGTCGATTGGTTTCATTCTTCATTCACTCCAAATGGTTCGAATTGCTCTCTGCAAAATGTTATTACTTCTTTCCACATCGTCTTCACTGTTGTACCTCAATTTATCCGGTAAGCATTGGTACACCTTTCTCCAATGCGTTATTGTCGGAGAAGTTTATGTGTTAACTTCATGCTGTTACATACAAGTGAACCCCTGTTTGTACTCGACTGCTAGGATGTAACACTCGTTTTTCTTTACCCCGTTTTATAGGTTTCTGCGGACCCCTACTTTGGATCGTGGTGGGATCTGTCCCTATTGTCATTTTTTGTTGGTTTATTCAACATTCGTTTTGCAATTTTGAAATGGAAGCGTTAAGGTCAACGCAATTGTATCTTTGTAAGTGTTGTGAAAAGACGCATTATGAACTCTTGTACGTTGTGGAGGCTGCATATCGACATTCACAAACTTATCAACTTCCCACCATCTCTCCCCTTGATGGCGGAGTGATTACAGGAAACCTACATAGGTGATTGTTTATGCGTGCCTCCGGTTTTTGAGTATTTTAAATAGGTTGACGGTGACTCGGCATGCAATACTATGATTAGGTTAACTCTGCAAATAACTTTATCAGAGTATTGCTTGTCGAGTCACCGTAAATACTATTTGAACTACTCGACTACAGTTTTACAGATCGGATCCGGTACGTACCATTGTATAATTTCGTAGTCTATTTGTTTCTGTTAGTTTGACGGTTCTGTCAACGTGATTTAGAAACGATTCTGTATATAGACACTACTTTAGTGTGTATTGTATTGATCATTAATAAGTAGTGTTCAAATATCATGTACAAAATTGTACTGCAAGTTACGACTAATAATAAGAAGGAAAGTTGAAAATACAATTTACACAAAGTATGATTAAGTCAAATAGTTTGGTTCCTATGATAATATGGTGACGTGAATTGGACGATGTTATGCCAACATAGTAGAACATACGTTCAGTACATATCGTAAGGTATGTAAGCACGTCCAATACATCAACAAGTTCATACCACATATCAAAGGTTTTCATACCACATACCAGAAGTTCTGTGTAACATAATTATAGTGGCGCCATCCTTTTATTAACACAAAAAGTACAACACCGCAAACATACGTATGTGGTTCATACCATATAGGTATCAACCACTAGTATATGGTGACAATGAGAGTACCTTCCGGAGAAACATCAAAGTGAATGCACTGTCCCTTCCCTAATATGTTCGCCATGTAAAAATTCCTCCATCCCTTCTTAAAGCGGTATCTTAGAGGACGTTGACGCACCAGGAGATGATTGTACCTGTGCTTAGCAGGTGCTGTTTCAACGTCTACTTTCCACACCATTCTAACATGATCTACATTCTCCACTTCACTCAAGCTGTCCAGCCGATTGTAAACAGCAAACCTCTTTGGAATAGTCTGCAGAGTTCAACGAAACTACACATATGTTTACAAACACACTGGAATAAAACGAACACTTCCCAACCGTCTAATGAAAAGCGAGATGAGATTACAAATGGATCTTACATAGCTTGACTTGCTACGGTTAATCTGTATTGCAATCACGACCGCGAGTGTCTTTACTGCCACCGTCACCTAAACAACTTAAGTCATCAGATGAAACTTCTTCCTCCTCATCAGATGAACTGTTTTCCACGGCTACAAGTCCTTCTTTCAGAAAACCCTGCTGCTATACACTTCAACAGACATCAAATCTTCTCCGACCAGTTTGAAGACGATAGTATCTCCAATCGATTGGAACACATCGTGTGCGAACTGATCCCAAAGGTCTGTGAAGGCGCAACTGGTGATCACATTGTGGGAGTCTCTTTTCTGTTCCAAGTTCACATCCCAAATACAACCATAGGGAAAATTTCCCACCTCATACACCAAACATAGTTTGTATCGGCCCTGCCTCACCAGCGAGAATATTTCTCCTCGAAGCACCTACAATCGAATGCGTAGACATTTACTTATGACAGTGTAACCCCGAAGTCGTTCCCAAAGGTATTTCAATGCAAGGAGGAACTTACCAATTGATTGTTGCAGTCATCTGTAATTACAATGCAGCACGGGGTGAACATGATACACATTTGGCCTCCGAACAAGATTACCAATTGGTCTAGCAGCTTGTTGCTCAGCGTTCGATATACAAAAGTAGTTAACCTTCCGTTATACTCGTACTATGTTGACACAAGAGTGAGATATGTCTGCAACACAATTCAACAGAAACGACGAACATCAATTCGGTGGGGAATTTGTTTTGTAATAAACTCGATCGGCAAAGCAAAAGGGAATCTCCGGCGTGCATGGGGCGTCAGGTACCGATGGGTAATTATCTTCATGTACCGACGGCTTGCTTGCTGGGAGAATAGGTCGGAAAAATCGGTCAGTAAGAGGCCAGGGGCACTTTTTCGGTCGAATCAGACGAAATCCGGTCAGAAAACGGTAGTAGATTCCCGACCGGCGGCTCGGTCAGCAATTCTGCTATAGGTAAAACTGATTTTTCTTGTAGTGTGTACATGTCATCGCGAGTCTGCATGTAGCTAGTTATTGGTTCAATCATAATGTTTTAAGTCTAGGAACTTGAGCAATTTAGGGACACATGATTGATTTTCCAATCCATGTTCATGTACGACGTACCTATTAAATAAAAGACACTTTTAATTGAATCCCAAGTAATGAAATTATCATTGTGGAAAACTCCTTTTTTACACTAATATGGAAAACTTAAATGTCTATCCAGACTACCCGTCTCGTTCTTCTTACTTCAGATTGTGTCTTACCATTAAAATTTTAACACGTGCCATGAGTAATTAATTTTGTATTTTTTTTAAAAAAAATTCTATTAAAATTGATGAACCCTAAAAAGAAAATATTAAATTTAAAAATACATGTCAAAATAGACGGATATGAAAAGTACGACCGGTGATCAGAGTCCTTTAAACGTACCTAGAAACATTTTCAAGATAGCAATAATCTTTATTTATTACAACCGTCAAATTTGTTTATTCTTTTTGTAAAACCGTCAAATTGGAGTTGTGCAGAATCCAATAATTATTTAGATAAAATATATTATTTTTTCATCGGAGTATCCATCCTGAAATGAACGAAAAATTATTTTATATAATATAATCTAATCTAACAAATAATGAAAACAAAAAGCACGTATATTTTCATTATCGATATTTTAAATTGACGGCTATCGGGCATGATTGGGGGCAGGGAACAAACAGTGGAATGGAATGCGTGCATGAGAGAAAAGGTTGGGACTGGGATGCCAAAGCAAACACAAACTACATACATACATGTATATTCGTGCATGCACCCACCCACCTTACAAGTGTAGGGCACCAAGCTCTTGCTCTCTTTTTTCTCAACCGCCAATACAAATCTCTGTAACACGTGGATCGATCATTCACGGTATATCAGTGAATAGATTAATTAATCTATCCCGTATTTCCCTTCCCTGAATTATTATATTTGTAATGTTAGTACTTAGTAGTATTCGTTCCACATCTCAGATTAATTTTCCAATTTTATTTATAAATAATAAATATAGAAATACAAAGTTGGTAGAATTTTATTTATTTATAAATAATATGGTTTTTTTAGATAATAAATACATATTATATTATTTAGTTTTCATATGAAATAGCTAGAATATAATGTCACCATTTTTATCATGTTAAACTTTAAATATTAATATTATTTTTTATTAATCAGTTTTAAGACACTAAAAAGAGTATATCAAAGTTAACGATAATGTCATTTTCTCTAAAAAGGAAGATGAATTATTTTAATTTTTTTTAATCTTAGTATCATTTTTAAATTTATTTTAATAGACTATTTCTCTTTTTTTTAATCAAGTTTTAAAATATGATTATTTTGAAAATTTGGAGGTAATTTTAGATTATAAACAATAAATACATTATATAACCACCCTTCATGTTAGACGACCGATCAAAATGAAAGCTGTTTTTATGCCAATAACATGGATCGAAATTAAATTTAATCACCGTTAGTACCACCACGGTTAAAAATGCACCCAACCATAGTTTAACTCACCACTCCTCCACCAGTTTATATATATACCAGTCGTCCCCCACTATCACCATCATCACTTCACTAATCCTTCCCATTACCGGTGAACAACATGATGCTCGGCGAACCTCCTCCCCCTCTGGACACGGCGGTCCACGTCACTCCATGGCCGATCCTCCAAGAACCTGATTTCGACCCTTCCGTCGACTTCTGTGACGCCGACCGCCGCCAGCACCTCCAAGACATCATGGCAGCCCTTCATCAGCTTTCCTTCCCGCATGGCCAGCCGGAGGCGGAGATCGATCAGGACGTCTCTGATGAGTGCTCCTGCGACGAGTTCAGGATGTATGAGTTCAAGATCCGCCGGTGCGCGCGTGGCAGGTCGCACGACTGGACGGAGTGCCCGTACGCCCACCCTGGTGAGAAGGCGCGGCGGCGTGACCCAAGGAGGTACCTCTACTCCGGCACGGCATGTCCTGATTTCAGGAAGGGGTGTTGCAGGAAAGGAGACTCCTGTGAGTTCGCTCATGGGGTTTTTGAGTGTTGGCTCCATCCTTCTCGGTAAGAATCGTAGTTGCATGGCAGATCTGGGGAATTAGTAGAACAGAACAACATCGTACTGGATCTTGGTTCGATTTGTAATATGATATATGGTGATAACCCTTCACTCTAGTCAACAGATTCATAGTTAAACCCAAAAGTGGTGATGAATCATTATCAACCCCCCATGCATGTGATGCGGTTTTCCATTTGGAGTCCGACATGTATAGGTTCATGCATGTTTCTGTTGTAGAGTTCAAATAATGTCGGATTTTGGCCATATCTGTCTGGTGTTGTTTTTTATATATACAGTAGCGTGGTTGGAAATTTAGAACTTTTTTGTTTTTGATAGATTGATGTAATTAAAAATGATGATTTATTTGGTCTTCTGACAGATATAGGACACAGCCGTGTAAGGATGGGATGGGTTGCAGGCGGCGCGTGTGTTTCTTCGCTCACTCGCCGGACCAGCTCCGAGTGGTTTCCCAGCAGAGTCCGAGAGGCGGCATCAGTGAGGCCACATGCATGAAAGCGGTGCCGTTATTGGCATCTCCAGGCACCCTCTCACCAGGGGAGGAGTCGCCGCCGATGTCTCCGAGCAGTGACATGGCGCTTTGCTTTAGAAATCTGCAGCTGAATTATAAGGTGAAATCCTCCCTCTCTCCCTCGTGCCTATCTGGGTTCGGATCCCCTAGAGGACCCTTGGCCCAGACGGGGTTTCTGAGCCTGCCCACAACTCCAACCGGAGCTCCGACCCGGAAAAAAGTCGGGTGGGAGATAGAGTCCTGCTATGATGTTCCGGTTATGGAGCGGGTTGAGTCGGGGAGGAGCTTAA
Organism: Clarkia xantiana subsp. parviflora; assembly: GCA_036873135.1. Classification (NCBI taxonomy): domain Eukaryota; kingdom Viridiplantae; phylum Streptophyta; class Magnoliopsida; order Myrtales; family Onagraceae; genus Clarkia; species Clarkia xantiana. The sequence goes on from JAPTYO010000004.1 coordinate 27,309,892, forward strand.
GGGCTCGTATGTTTGAGAAGCTGAGTAGGGAGAACTCGGTGGCATCTGCATTTGCACCTGATCAACCCGAAATGGCCGGTTGCACCACCCTAGATGTCGGGTGGGTTTCCGATCTGTTGAAGTAGTGATCAATGCTCCGACCAAGATCAATGTACATAGAGACCTTAATTATAACTACACTACCTCTATCTATATTAATAATAATTAAAATTAAGGTAATGGGACCAGCTTATATATGGAGGATCTATCAAGAACATTGGTTGCAAGAAGAAGAAGAAGAATTAGGTGGCCTAGCTTGGTTTATATTGGGTGCTGATTCCTGTTTATTTTGAGATAATGTTATTCAGTATGCTGTATTTTGGATAAGCTGTATCTGTTATTTATCTGTGTCTATATATATATATTGAGCTGAGAGGGCTCTGAATTCTGATGCAATGCAACTACCTGTTAATAGTAAATGAAATGTTTTTTCTTGGAGTATCATCTATTTCTACATTCATTTATGTATTGGCAATATCTTGTGCTCATTTTAATAGATAGATAGTTGTCTCTTACAAATGAGGATATGAGATTGAAGGTAATATAAGGGAATAAGATATATTTATTTACAAACTCATCTCAGGAGTAGAAATTAGTGATATGGAGTAATCATAATACGGGAGGACCACCCTGCAAGTCTATCTATGTGTTACTTTTTTTTGTTAGGCCATAAAGTGTAGATGTTCATTTTGTGTGATTCATTATAATCCCTAACTGTTCATTATTCTTTTGGGGTTTAGGGTTACTCAACCTAGCTAGCAAGCTAATTAAGAGCTTAGCCCTGGATAGGGGAACCCATATCCATATCTAGGCGGTTAATACTAGCTAAGTGTGATCAGATTGGTCCCGTCCGTTGCCCCCAAAAAAAATATTGGTGCCCTCTTAAGGGCGTGACTTAATTAATCTACATCGGCTTTGGTGATCGATCTAATTAACATATATAATTTATGAGGGCATAATTGCATCAGCGTTTAAGTCACATGTATAGAAAAAAATTATAATAAAGGTGCCAATTAGACATAATATCACAATAAAGGGTGAGAAAATATAATTTCTTCATAGATTTTATTTGCAAGGTTAGTAGTTACGCATGCTTCACAATAGAGGAGTCGCAAGCCCCCTCGTATCATCCATCCTTCAAAGTCCGCAGGCGGAGGTGTGGAGTACCTCAACGTTCCTCGAAAAGAAAAGTTAAAAGGGTTAATAACTAAAAAAATGTCCAAGATTTACCTTATGTTAAAATTAGGTGTCTGAAGTTTGAAATGTTAAAATGGACTGTCCCAAGTTTCATTTTTGTTGAAATTTGGTGTCTCGGTGTGAGTACTTTAGAGAAGTCAATTCCGACAAAACTGTATGTCAAATTTGAGCTTTCATACACACTCCATGCTCGTCATCTTGTCGGGACCGTCACCTAAAAAGTTGGTCACATCCGGGCAAATAAATATCGCTCTATTGTCTTTGGAAAATGGCTCCACACCACTCTTCTAGAAACTTTTTTTTTTAATGTTCAATTTTTAGGTGAAATTTGACGATTTTGTAAAAAGTAAAGAGTGATGCATTATGAGTGGGTTGGTGGGTTGATAGAAATGATTGAATGGAGATGAAAAGATGCACAAAGACACCAAATTTCAACAAAATGAAACTTGGGACAGTCCATTTTAACATTTCAAACTTCAGACACCTAATTTTAACATAGGGTAAACCTTGGACAGTTTTTTAGTTATTAACCCAAAAGTTAATGATACTCACTCACTCACTCTTGTTAGAGACACAAATTAAGCCGACATTCCTAATGTAAGAGTGATAGTCTATAGGAATGTATAAGCTTTCCACATACAATATATCCTTGTGCATACTAGATCACTAGATTAGCTTAGCTTGTGTACTAAGTTAGTTTAGTTAGTTAGATCTCCTTACTAGTATATATACTAGCTCTATACATTGTAACACTTGATTTTGGTTGATTAATACATTTCATATTCAATCTAAATCCTCCAAGCTTATATGGTATCAGAGCACATGTACGTTTCTTGACGATCAAGTAACCTGGATTCAGCTGGTTTCCGGTGGATCTTTGGCTTCGATTCTTCGATTTGAGCTTGGATTTGTGCTTCTACTCTTGATTCCGCTTGATTTCGACTCTTAGTAAGTCTCTTGGATCATGAACTGAGTTGATTTTTAGCTCAATTGAAGTTGCTTTTGGATCAATTCTGCATAGCATTGCTAGTTGCTTTCCGGCCAAGTTTCTTCATCGCATTTGCTTCATCTACAAGTTTTGATTCAAATTGTGCTTACTTAGCCAGTTTTCTTGATTACGATTATGGATTTCGTGATCTTGATTCAATTCTGAGCACTTATGGATTGGATTGCTGCCTTCATTCGATCTGGATAGTTGCGTATTGCTGGATTTGGCTGGTATCTTTTGTCCTATTGTCCAGCTTGCATAGTTGTACTCTTTTGGCCATTTCCGTTGGAATTGTGTGGCTGTGGTTGATAGTTTGCTGGATTTTCTTGCAATTCAAATCTATTTGAATCTTAATATCTGTGGATTTGGTGCTGGATTATGGCTGATAACACCATTGAGGATCCTCTCTATTTACATCCATCGGACACCATTGGCTTGTTGCTGATTCCATTTCAGCTTCAAGGTTCCAGCAACTACCATGCCTGGAGTACAGCTATCAAGGAAGGACTTCTTGTCAAGAACAAGATTGGATTTATTGATGGCAGCTTCTCAAGATTGAGTGTCCCTGTGGCACAACATGTGAGATGGGATAGGGCTAATGCCCATTGTTAAGGCGTGGCTTAGGAACACAGTTGCTAAGGAGCTGGCCAATGGTTTGGTTTACAACAACACAGCTTTGTCTCTTTGGAATGATCTTAAAGAAATGTTTGACAAAGTTGATGGTACACAAATCTTCCAGCTCACAAGAGAAATATACCAATGTTCACAAGGTGCTCTTTCAATCACTGAGTATTTTGGGAAGATGAAGCAGTTGTGGGATGCGTTGGGTTCCATTGATGATTTGAGGCTTGAGTGCTCAGCTGATAGCAAGATTATCAATGAACATAGGGAGAAACAAAGGCTGATTTCTTTCCTCTTAGGACTGAATGAATCATTTGCTCATGTAAGAAGTAGCTTATTGATGAGGCAACCACTCCCTTCACTAAGTGTGGCTTTCTCTGTGTTGTTACAAGAAGAGAGCCAACGTGCAATTGCTGGTTCAATAGGGGATATGGGAGAAGCTACTGCTTTATACTCTCAAAGGAACTTCCTCAATTCAAGGGGTTCTAGCTATGGCAATGGCAATGGCTCAGGCAATGGAGGTAATGGTTCAAGGCCTAATGCTTCTTTTCCAAGAAACTACAATTCCAATGGAGGGATTTCATCCTATGGAGGTTTCAATGGGGCTTCTAATGCTTCAACTGGGAAAACAGGCAAGACTGATAAGTCTAATTGGTTATGCACCTATTGTGGCAAGATGGGGCACAAAGTGGACACTTGTTGGAAGAAGCATCCACAGCTTGCACCTTCTTCTGCTTTGAAACGTCCATGGAATTCAGCTAATGTTAGCATTGATGAGAGTCCTCAATCTAACTTTGTTGAGCATGTAGCTGCTGGGGATAAGAGGATTTTCCATGGGACATGTGAGAAAAGGATTTTGCACACTGGTTTGGATAGGAGGGTCCAACATGTGGCAATTCAAGATGATTTTGAGCCTCTTTCTAATGAAGAAGATGAGCTTGTACGTGTGAACATGGCAGGTATATCCAATCCATCTATCTCTTCTATGATATGGATTGTAGACTCAGGTGCTACAAACCACATCACACATCATTTGAGCTGGCTACACAACTTGAGGAAGATTGATTCCAATCATCAATTTGTTCATTTGCCTAATGGTAACAAATGTAGGATTACTCATATTGGGAGCTGCTCCTTCTCTTTTGGTTTCATCTTGGATGACATCCTCTATGTGCCTGATTTCAAGTTCAACTTGATTTCAGTGTCTAAACTCCCAACTCAATTGAATTGCAAAGTTATATTCACTTTTGCCAATGTGTTGATTCAGGGCCATGTTGGGAAGCCAATGGTGAATGGTGAGAGATCTAAGGGGCTTTATACACTCAGGGATTCAGTACCTTCAAGCTCAAGCAAGGTGGTGGCAGCTCATACCAATTCTAAAACAAATAAGGAGAATGCTTGGACCTGGCATAGGCGTTTGGGACACATTTCAGCTACACATTTGAGTCATTTGAATGATGTGTTGTGTTTAAGTAATTCTTCTAGAAGTTGTGTCAAACAATGTACCATCTGCCCTTTGGCCAAGCAAACCAGATTATCATTTCCTATTAGTCAATCACATGTCTCTACTCCTTTTGCCTTAATATATTTGGATCTTTGGGGTCCATACAAAGTTCCAACCATCAAAGGCTACCAATATTTCCTTACAATTGTGGATGACTTCTCAAGGGCTACTTGGGTTTTCTTGATGAAGCATAAGAGTGATACTTTCATCCACATCCAAAGTTTTTTATTGATGGTTCAGAACCAGTTTGGGGCTATGGTCAAGACTGCTGGGAGTGACAATGGATCTGAGTTCATCAATTCCATTTGCAAGGATCATTTCCTTCATTTGGGAATTCAACACCAAACTAGTTGTCCTTACACTCCTCAGCAGAATGGAAGAGTGGAGCGCAAGCATAGACAAATTTTGAATATAGCAAGGGCATTGCGTTTTCAGGCTTCTATGCCAATCAAATATTGGGGTTATTGTGTGCTCACTGCTTGTTACTTGATCAACCGCATACCTTCATCCTCTTTACAATTCAAATCTCCAATGGAGGTGTTATATGGCAAACAACCTTCCATCAACCATCTAAGAATCATTGGATGCCTGTGTTTTGCCACCAACTTGAACAACTTGGATAAATTTGGTTCAAGAGCTGAGCCTTGCATTCTAATGGGATATTCCACTTCACAAAAAGGCTATCTTGTAATGAAGATATCTAATTCAACTTTCCAAGTATCAAGAGATGTTGTTTTTCATGAGCACATCTTTCCATTTGGCATGTCTAAAGCAAAGCTGAGATCTCTGTTGCCTACTTGCTTGGAGTCCAAGTTATTGATTGAAGAGTCTTCTTCTAATGATCAAAGCTCTCTTGATAGAGCTCCTTTGGTTTCTCCACCTATTCTTGATGAATTCATTGCTCCTCAGCCACCTCCTCAGCCACCTCTTCAGTCACCAATGGTTGAAGTCATGCCTCCACAAGTCTCAACCTTAAGAAGGAGTGCAAGGATTGCTCAACTTAGAGGAGCTTCTACTTCCAATGCTGTGTTTGGTTTGGAGAAGTATATCTCTTATGATCATCTGAATCCTAACTTTACTTGCTTCTTGGCCTCCATTGACAAAGTTAGGGAGCCTTCTACTTACAAGCAAGCAGTCAATGATTCAAATTGGGTGGTGGCAATGAAGGATGATATCAAAGCTTTGCAAGATAACAACACATGGAGGATTGTGGATCTGCCTCATGGTAAGTCATCTATTGGTTGTAAATGGATGTTTAGGGTGAAGTACAATTCTGATGGTTCTATTGAGAGATACAAAGCAAGGCTGGTTGCTAAAGGCTTTACTCAAGTAGAAGGGACTGACTTCAATGAAACCTTTTCCCCTGTGGTGAAAATGACAACTGTAAGGATTGTTTTGGCAATGGCAGCCTCATATTCTTGGGGCTTGTTTCACATGGATGTGAACAATGCTTTCCTTCAGGGTGACTTGCATGAGGAGGTCTATATGGATATTCCACAAGGCTTTGATTCTACAAAGTCTGATCTAGGCTCTCCAAGGCGTGTATGCAAGCTTTTAAAGTCTCTTTATGGGCTGAAACAAGCTTCTAGGCAATGAAACATCAAGCTCACCAATACCTTGTTGAATAATGGATATACTCAAAGTGCTTCTGATCATTCCTTGTTCACCAAGGTAGATGGCAAGGATAGAGTATTCCTCCTCATTTATGTGGATGACTTACTCATCACAGGTTCAAATACTTGTATGATTGACCAATTGAAGTCCACTCTCAAATCCCATTTCAAGCTCAAAGATTTGGGCAACTATATTTCTTGGGTTTGGAAATTGCTAGGTCTAAGGAGGGTTTGGTCATCAATCAAAGGAAGTATGCGCTTGAGCTCATAGAAGAGGCTGGATTGGGAGCTGCTAGGCCAACTGAGACTCCTATGGAGTTCAACCTCAAACTCACTACTTGTGAGTATGATGAGGCTACAAAGACTTCTTCTGTTGATTTTCTCTTGGAGTATGCCACTGCTTATAGAAGATTGGTGGGCAAACTTCTTTACTTGACCATGACTAGGCCAGACATTAGCTTCTCAGTCCAAAGGATAAGTCAATTTGTTGATAAACCTAAGAAGTCTCACCATGATGCAGCCATGAGGATCATTAAATACATCAAAGGAAGCCCTGGCCAAGGTTTGCTTTATCCTTCAAATAATGCCCTTGACTTGAGTCTCTACTGTGATTCAGATTGGGCAGCTTGTCCCTTTAGTAGGAAGTCAGTAAGTGCTTATTGTGTAAGGCTTGGAGGAGCTATGGTGGGTTGGAAAGTAAAGAAGCAAGACACAATTTCTCTTTCCAGTGCAGAGGCTGAATATAGATGCTTAAGGGTGGCTATACAAGAAGCTCTTTGGGTTGCTAGACTATTGAAGGAACTTGGGATGCATTTGCAATTACCCATACCCATCTTCACAGATAGTGAATCTGCTGTGAAGATTGCCAAGAACCCTATGTTTCATGAACGCACAAAACACATTGAGTTAGATTGTCATTTCACTAGGCATCACATTCAATCAGGGCAAATTTCAGCTAAATATGTTGCTTCTCGGGACCAATTGGCAGGCTTGCTCACCAAGACACTTGTCAAGAAGCAACATATTGCCCTCCTCAAGCTCTATGGAATCAAGGATGTGTTTCATGAAAAGAAAGGAGAAGAAAAAGATGGGAGCATATAGGAATGTATAAGCTTTCCACATACAATATATCCTTGTGCATACTAGATCACTAGATTAGCTTAGCTTGTGTACTAAGTTAGTTTAGTTAGTTAGATCTCCTTACTAGTATATATACTAGCTCTATACATTGTAACACTTGATTTTGGTTGATTAATACATTTCATATTCAATCTAAATCCTCCAAGCTTATATCCCCGCAAAGATAGATGTTAGCCACATACTCAAATATCCGACTCGAATCCGGGTCTGAATCTAAAGAAGATAAATCAGAAGTTTCGAAGGAATAAGACTTACGCATGCTTCCTAGCTAAACAATGAAGGAGGGAAGACCCAATGAAGGAGGCGCCAGAAGGATGCTCCGAGCGGCCTTAAGAGCACTTGCAATGGTGAGTTCCTAGTTCCTCTATGTCACCCGCCACGTCACTGCCAACTCATCAAAGTAGGAACTGCTACAGTAAATGCTACAGTAAAATGGGAACTCTCTCCAGTGGTGGAGACCTAGTTCCACTTCCAAATTGGGACCCACATAATTCTATACTCACAATATATATTTTTGTATAAAAAAACTCTATAGATAAATTAAATATTTATATTTTGGTATTCAAATAATTATATAAAAAGTCACGAATATAACATATAAATAAGCACGTACTTTTGTTAAATATGATTGTCATAATTTAAAAATTATATTATAGAAAAATACAACTAATATATTAATTTTGTAAAAAAAACAGAATACATATATATTTGAGACAACATAGAATTATCACGTGCATACTAAAATCCAATAGATGTTCGACCAAATTTTTTTAAGTATATATAAATTAAATATTCATATTTTTAAAAATATAGACATGACAAACCAATGAATGAGATTCAAGTGTTAAACGAATTAATTAAAATAAATTTGGAAAAAATATGTACAAAATCATAAAAATCTAATTGATTATTTAACGAAATTTATATTTTTTATGAATTCGTCAAATTTTCATTTTTGGATTAAATATTTGGGTTCCAACTTTGACCGAGTTGTGTAGTTAATTATCCTAAAATTCGAAAGTCGGCGTCGTTAGGGTTAGTTCAATTATTTACGTACTATATATTTAAAAGTAATTGCGATTCTTTTGGTATTTAAAAAATTGTATAAAAACGAATATATAATATATTTTTACTAATGATTTTAATATACATAAAACAAAAAATATATTGTATATCATCCTAAAAATATTATTTTTATATATAATGTATCATAATAAAAAATATATCTTCCTTTTAAAGAATAATAATAATATAATATAATAATTAGATTATATATAAATATATACGCATTCAAATAATATAATTTTTTTTAGTAAAAAATTATTTCACGTCTAATAATATGAAATTCTATACTATTTTTTTGAAATTTAGAATTGAGGTTGTGTTACATCGTTAAATATAAACAAATTGCGTCTAAAAACTCTGAAATTGATTTAAAGTTAAAAAAATAGTAAATTTGGTTCGTGTCATTATTTAATATTAAAAATGACTTATTATGACTTGTGTCCTTATCCGAGTTAGCGTAGGATAATTATATATATATATATATATATATATATATATATATATATATATATATATATATATATATATATATATATATATATATATATATATATATATATATATAATTCAAAAGAGAAGCAAAACAATTGAATAAAATAATATTATCAAGTAGGAACCGACATAAACAGTAACGGGGGAGTTCCTACTAGTGGGAACTGTCCCACTTCACTATTCACTTTATAATGGCAAAACGGTAATATTTGTTGTCCCAGTCACGCCTAGTGGCGCCTAGTCAGCGTCCAGTGGCAAATCTAGGAACTAGGGAACTCCCATTTTGGAAGAAGGAACTCCCATTGCAAAGCCAAGTTCCTATTTAATCATTACTAGTAGGAACCAATAGTAAGTGGAACTAGGAACTAGGAACTCTCTACAATGATAAATTTACAACATGTAACTAGGAACTGGGAACTAGGAACTCACGTCACTGCCAACTCATCAAAGTAGGAACTGCTACAGTAAAATAGGAATTCTATCCAGTGGTGGAGACCTAGTTCCACTTCCAAAGTGGGACCCACATAATTCTATACTCACAATATAACTTTTTGTACAAAAAACTTTATAGATAAATTAAATATTTATAAATACAAACGTATTTTGGTATTTAGATAATTATATAAAAAGTTACGAACATAATATAAAAATAAGCATGTAATTTTGTTAAATATGATTGTCATAATTTAAAATCATTTTACATAAAAATACAAATAATATGTTAAGTTTGTCAACTAAAAATGAGCATATTATATATATATACACATTTGAGTCAACATATTAAAATCCAATAGATGTTCGATCAAATTTTTTTAAGAATTATATATAAATTAAATATTCATATTTTTAAAAATATATGGATATTTACAAACCAATGAATGATATTCAAGTGTCAGATTGAATTAATTAAAATAAACTTGGAAAAAATATGTACAAAATCATAAAAATATAATTAATTGTTTAACAGACTTTTACATTTTTTATGAATTCGTCAAAGTTTCAATTTTAGATCAAATATTTGTGTTCCAACTTTACCGGCGTGTGTTGTTAATTATCCCAAAATTTGAAAGTCGGCGTCGTTAGGTTAGTTCAATTATTTACGTACTATACATTTAAAAGTAATTACGATTCTTTTGGTATTTAAAAATTGTATAAAAAGATATAATATATAAATGAGAACATAAGTTTTTAAAATAATGATTGCAATAATTTAAAAATTACGTTACAAAAAAATATATAAACAACATTAAAGTTGTCAATTAAAATAAAAATTAACATATATATATATATATATATGAGGCTACATATAATTGTCACACACATTACTAAATTGCCAGAAATGTTCGACCAAATCGTCTTGAATCTTTTTTTGCCAGTTTGATTTGATAATTCACTATGGAAAAATCAAATATAACTTTAGAAGTAATGAATCTTTTCAATAATTATAATCTACTTTACTATAGTAATATTACTAATAGGTGCAGTCTTTACTCAGCAGGGATAATTATTGATAAATATAATTATTGATATAATAATAGTGGTTAATTAAATTAATTGAATCAATATTATTTCATCATATCAGTGTATATTTGTTATTCATCGATTGACATGTCTTGATTCATCGTCGTTAGCAGAATCACGTTTATGCACATTAATTAGATACACATATTAGTAAATCGGTTAAAGGTGAAGCCCTCATGCGTTTTTACTAATAATTTTAATATACATAAAACAAAAATATATTGTATATCATCCTAAAAATATTGTTTTTATATAATGTATCATAGTAAAAAAAATATATTCATTTTATAGAATAATAAATATAATAAGTAGACTATATATAAATATATGCAGTAAAATAATATAATATTTTTTAATAAAAAATCATTTCACGTATAATAATATGAAATTCTATACTATTTTTCAAAATATAGAATTGCTGGTTGTGTTACATGGTAAAATATAAACAAATTGAGTCTGGAAACTCTGAAATTGATTCGAAGTTAAAACGTAGTAATTTAACTTATTTAATTGGTTAGTGTCATTATTTAACTTCTTTAATATTAAAATCGACCTATTACGACTCGTGTCATTGTCCGACTTAGCGTAGCATAATTTTATATATATAATAATAATAACAATAATAATAATAATAATAATAATAATTTAATAATAATAATAATAAAAGAGAAGCAAAATAATTGAATAAAATAATATTAAAGAGTAGGAACCGACATGAACAGTAACGGGGGAGTTCCTACTAGTGGGAACTGTCTCACTTCACTATTCACTTGATAATGACAAAACGGTAATATTAGTAATCCTAGTCACGCCTAGTGGCACCTAGTCAGCGTCCAGTGGCAAATCTAGGAACTAGGAACTCCCATTTTGGAACTAGGAACTCCCATTGGAAAGTCAAGTTCCTATTTAATTATTACCAGTAGGAACCAACAGTAAGTGGAACTAGGAACTATGAACTCTCTACAATGATAAATTTACAACATGAAACTGGGAACTAGGAACTAGGAACTACCATTGTAAGTGCTGTGAGACCAAACCTCTATGTAGGTATCCAAAGTCTACGAGAGTCACAACCTACAAAGGAAAAACCACAAAATATCAACAACAATGGTCCAACCAACACCAATGAGACCAATAAGAGATGCTAAGCTAATATCACATCACTGTGATTATTGCTATAGGCATGGAGGTCCACCTGGCGAACAAGCAACCAAAAAAGCCTAAGTAACAAGGTATGACCAACATGGTGACAATATCAAAATCATGAAAGCATAAAAGGGGAATATACACTCCTAAGCTCAAGAAAACCCAACCTCACTACAATGGAGGTGGAAGTAACTTCGAGACCCCAGAATTATCTAACTACCTCATTAAGAATAGCAAACCCAAACCCGAAAATTGCTAATCTGAATGAGAGAATGAGAACCCCTATTCCAAATTATCAACACCTAAGCTCAAGCAAACCAACAACAAGCTCCAAGATCAAGAACAAACACAAAATTCAAGCAACAAAACAACATTCTCGAGTTGCAATCAAGCCAACACCAATAATCAATTCAAGCAAGAAAGGGATTAGGAACAACCTCAAAGTGACTTGACCGCCGAACCGAGCTGAGCCACACCCACCAGGCCGAGCTGATTTACGCTCACCGAGCCACCGCTCCCGGATCGCCCACCCGAGTCGACTGCAGCCCTCGAGCTGCACCACCCACTACCAGATCCGCCTTCAAGCTGATTCGCCGTCCGCGCCTCGATCCGTTCGTTGCCCTGATCGGCTGGTTTTCACCCCCCCCCCCCCCCCCCCCGATATGAACCGAACCACTTTAATCAAGACGGCGCAAACTCTAGCAGAAGAAATGAGAGAAAGGGACTTTTCTGGCATGCTTCAGAAGAAGGCTGCTTCTGGTGCCTTTTGGGGGGGTAATTAACTACATTGTACATGGTTTAGTTGGGTAATTGCTTCGGTCTAAAATTAAATCTAGGGTTAATAACTAAAAAACTGTCCAAAGTTTACCCTATGTCAAAATTAGGTGTCTGAAGTTAGAAATGTTAAAATGGACTGTCCCAAGTTTCATTTTTGTTGAAATTTGGTGTTTCTGCGCGTCTTTTCATCTCCATTCAATCATTTTTGTTAAATATAGTAGCATAATCTATGTATATTTTATAATTATTATTTTCCTAGTTTAGTGTTTTCCATATCTAGCTATTGAATTCGTTATATATTCATGTAATATCATTCATAGAATATACAGAATTTACCAGTTATTTTCATGGTATCAGAGCCACGTTTCCACCATTACATCCATCTGGTTCAATTCCGGTGACACCGACCACTGTCATCACAGTCCTGGCGAAATTAGTCTTGTCTCCATTCCGCTATATCCAACCTACAGCAAATCCGGGGAGTTGTCCTGTTGTAACTCCGGCGAGCCGTCCTGCTGCAACTCCGGTCAGTGGTCCTACTGCAGATCTAAGCCGCCTGCTGCATCCACGTCGACGTCACTTTTCTGTTTTGCCGCCCCTGCTCAAGCCCAGCCGCCTGCTCTGTCATTGCCCTCGCTCTCCAACGTGCCGGCGACCGCCCGTCTTCTCTTGCGGCGCCTAATCTGTCAATCTCTCATGGTTAGGTTTTTTTTTTCAAGAGACCTCTCTCTCGATTGAATCTGCTGGAGGTTTTTTTTTAATTGCTGGTTCAATTACTAGTTGGAGCCGGTTCGGTTCAGTTCATTCAGGTTCGGTTCAGTCTGGTTCGATTCAGTCCGGTCCGGTTCGGTTTGATTACTGGTCTGGTGTGGCTGTTGGTCTGGTCTATCGTTGCTGTTGGTTTCGCTTCGTTTCTGATCTGGTCTGGTTTGTTGCTGCCATTGGTTTTTGATCTGTTTCTGGCTGCTGTTCCGTTTCTGATCCGTTTCAAGTCGATGTTGTTTGTTCTTTTATGAAGAACTCAGTATTAATACCAAAATCTTACATGGGTAAAATTATATATAGGTCAAGTCTTGATAAATCAGTCAGAAGAAATATTAATGCAGATGAAGTTGCTACGATTGTTCAGCGACTTGCGCAGTTGGGCTTCTCTCGTGTCAAGATGACACCTCAGATGCAAACTCCTAAGGCTATTATTGGCCCCTCAGGTATGACTTCCAACTGTTTATTAGCATCAAAATCATTATGGATTGTTGATTCAGGTGCTACTGATCACATGACTGGTAACAAGAGTTTACTGTTAGGACTTACCACTACCTCACAACCACCGGTCCAAATAGCCAATGGCTCCACTTTTCATATAGAAGGAATTGGATCCACTCAAATTTCACCACATATGATATTATCATCTGTCTTATATGTTCCTTCTTTTCCTGAAAATCTCTTGTCTGTGAGCAAATTAATAGAACAATTATATTGCTCAGTTACTTTCACTCAAACTAAATGTGTTTTTCAGGAATTGGAGACTAACAAGTTGATTGGAACTGCATATAAGCACAACGGTCTGTATTACATGGAGAGCTTGCCTCAACGAGTTGCGTACATGAGTACTAGTAGTGCTGAGAAGGTTCATTATCAGTTGGGACATCCATCTCTACAGGTTCTAAAAACACCCTGTCCTGAATTTCGTTATGTTTCTGAATTAGTTTGTGAGTCATGCATCCAGGGAAAGCATATACGTGCTTCTCATCCACCTAGAATTACTCGTCGGTCTGTTGGTATCTTTGATTTAGTGCATTTAGATGTTTGGGGTCCTTGCCCAGTTACATCTATCTCAGATTTTCGTTACTTCGTCACTTTTGTGGATGATTTTTCTCGTGCAACTTGGATGTTTGTTATAAAATCTAGACAAGAGGTTTTTGCAAAGTTTATGACGTTTTGTTCTTATGTGAAAAATCAGTTTGGCACTACCATTAAAACTCTTCGTAGTGACAATGCAAAAGAATATTTCGCAGAAGAATTTGTTCAATATATGAGTGATAATGGTATCATACATGAATCATCTTTTGCGTATACACCTCAACAAAATGGAGTGGTTGAACGAAAGAACAGACACATACTTGAAGTGGCTCGCACTATGATGATACATGGTCATGTCCATCATCGTTTCTGGGCTGATGCAGTTCTAACTGCATGTTATCTGATAAATCGTATGTCATCTTCTATTCTTGATGGTGAAATACCTTATAATGTCCTATTTCCTTCTGCACCTTTGTTCCCGGTCTCACCGAAAATCTTTGGTTGTACTTGTTATGTGTACGACAACGACCAGGCCGTACAAAACTTGATGCAAAGTCTGTTCGTTGTATTTTTGTTGGCTATTCTAGAACTCAAAAAGGTTATCGTTGTTATAGTCTCACTCTTAGGAGATACTTTGTCTCATCTGATGTTGTTTTTATGGAGTCTGTGCCGTTTTTTCTTAAATCTGAACAAAACTTGTCCAACAATTCTCCACCTATCATGACTGTTCTAACATATCCTGAAGTTCAAGTCCGCTCTTCTTCACTCGAGACTGATAATGCACCTACTGCGCCTCCTATTACTCAGGTATATACTCGAAGGGATAAGTCTCTTCCTAATAATACTAACTCTGTTCAGACCATGCAGGACCATGAGACTCGTGCATCTCTTGTTCCAAACATTGAACCCCCATCTGAATCTCCATCATCTCCTACACAACCAGCTGATCCCACACCAACTCCCAGAAATGAATCCACCCCTGATATTGATCTTCCCATTGCCCTTCGAAAAGGCTCTCGTCATTGCCCTAGTACCAGATATCCTCTAGATAGCTTCTGTTCATATGCATCCCTATCTATAGATCACCGTGCTTTTAAAACCAATCTTGACAGTTACTCTGTTCCTAGAAATGTGACGGAAGCTCTGGCCAATCCAGGGTGGTTTAGTGCTATGCAGGAGGAAATGTCAGCTCTTTGGAAAAATCAGACCTGGGATCTATGCCCTCTTCCTCCTGGCAAATAGGCAGTCGGTTGTAAATGGGTCTTCACGATAAAGGTTCATCCCGATGGGTCGCTGCATCGACTCAAGGCTCGCTTGGTTGCGAAGGGATATTCTCAAGAATATGGCATTGATTATGATGAGACTTTTTCTCCTGTTGCTAAAATGGCATCTGTTCGGATCTGTCTTTCGCTAGCTGCCATCCGCCACAGGCCACTACACCAATTGGATGTTAAGAATGCATTTCTCAATGGCGTTCTTGAGGAGGAGGTTTACATGACACAGCCACCTGGGTTCGTTGTTCAGGATGAGTCTTCCAAAGTCTGTCGTTTACAGAAATCTCTATATGGTCTGAAGCAATCCCCTAGAGCTTGGTTCGGGCTTTTCTCTCAAGCACTTCACCAGTTTGGCATGACCATGAGTGCTAATGACCATTCCGTATTTTTTAGACACTTGGAAGGGAAGGCAATCATCTTGCTCGAGTATGTTGATGATCTGATTATAACCGGTGATGATGTCGAGCGGCATTGAAGAAGTTTTTGAGCACACAATTTCAGATCACAGACCTTGGTAAACTTAAGTACTTTCTTGGCATTGAAGTATCACGGTCTCCTGGAAAAATACTTATTTGTCAGAGAAAGTATGTCATTGATATGCTCTCCGAGTGCGGGTTGCTTGGATGCAAACCTGTTGATTCACCGATGGTTCCTGAAACCAAGCTCGTACCTGATGATGGAGCACCCCTACATGATCCTAAAAAATATCGAAGATTGGTCGGGAAACTAAATTATCTGACAGTTACTCGACCAGACATCTCTTTTCCAGTGAGTGTAGTGAGTCAATTCATGTCAGCTCCGCACACGGCACACTGGGATGCAGCTATTCGGATCCTTAGATATCTCAAGGGATCTCCAGGAAAATGACTCGTATATTCTGATCAGGGACATACTAGGATTGCAGCGTTCACTGATGCCGATTGGGCGGGTTGTCCTACTAGTCGAAGGTCAACTACTGGATATTGCGTCTTCTTCGGTGGTAACCTTATATCATGGAAGAGTAAGAAGCAAACAGTTGTATCTCGGTCCAGTGCAGAGTCAGAATACCGTGCAATGGCCATCACATCTTGCGAGTTAGTCTGGACGAAGCGTTTAATCTGCGAGTTGGGTATTTTCTCTGACGATTTGATGAGGCTACATTGTGACAACCAATCTGCCATGCATATTGCCAAGAATCAAGTCTTCCACGAGAGGACCAAGCATATTGAGGTGGATTGTCACCTGATTCGAGACCTCGTCATGGGAACATACACTCGTCCCCCATGTATCCAGCTCATTCTCGTTCGAACAGATCACCAACTTTCAGACATTCTAACCAAACCTCTTCGCAAAGCTTCGATTAATACTATATGTGACAAGTTGGGCATGTTCGACATATATGCTCCAACTTGAGGAGGAGTGTTAAATATAGTAGCATAATCTATGTATATTTTATAATTATTATTTTCCTAGTTTAGTGTTTTCCATATCTAGCTATTGAATTTGTTATATATTCATGTAATATCATTCATAGAATATACAGAATTTACCAGTTATTTTCAATTTCATCAACCAATCCACCCACTCATAATCCATCACTCTTTACTTTTCACAAAATCGTCAAATTTCACCCAAAAATTGAACAATAAAAAAAATCTACAAGAGTGGCGTGGAGCCATTTTCCAAGGACAACAGAGCAGGATTTACTTGCGCGGATGTGGACAACTTCTTACGTGACGGTCCCGGCAAGATGACGAGAATGAAGTGTGTATAGGAGCTCAAATTTGACAGACTGATTCGTTGGAATTGACTTCTCTAAAGTAATCACACCGAGACACCATATTTTAACAAAATTGAAACCTTAGACACTACAGTTTATAATTTGAAATATCAGACACCTAATTTTAACGTAAGGTAAACCTTGGACAGTTTTTTAGTTATTAACCCTTAAATCTATTCAGATAGCAACTATTCTCTTAATGGCGTAACAGAAAGAATAGTCTTTTCTTTTTCCTCACCGTGAATAAGAAAATGAGTAGCCCAACCCTCTCGCCATCCGTTCCTTCTTTCATTCATCCCTCTCGCCACTCATCCCTTACGTCTTTCTTCTTCTCCAACCTTTAGTTGAATTGGATTGATGCAGTCTAGGGTTTGCTGAGCTCGGGCTTGGAGACACGACGACGCAGAAAAAAGCTTTAAATTGGGTAGTGCAACCTGCAATCTCATTCCTCTCCCTGATTCTCTTCTCGCTGCTGCACTTAAATTAAAGTAGAGTTTGCTTCTTATTTTTGTCGCAGCTCATAGGAGAGGAGATGGAGATGGAATCGCCAATGGAGATGAAATTACCGATGGTGCCAGAAGGAGATGGCGCAATTAGAGGAGATTCTCAAGTGGCGCAACTGCAACAGAGCCTGGTGGCTGAATCGAGGAAAGCTTATTGCTGGACCTGCTGGTCCGAAGATTTTCATATACTTGATCTTTCACAACAACAACAACAATGACATAGGTTAGCTTAAGAAGGATATGATGAATTTCCTTTTAATTTCACGAATAATATTGTTGCTAATTAGTATGTCTTTCATATTTTAGTGTTGATTTTTAAGGTCCTGTTCCAATTCTTTCTGCTTGTAGGTCCATCCATTTGAATCAGTTAAACTTAGGTGGACCAGATTTGGATGATGAGAAGCGTGAAGTTGTGAATTATTTCATTTCAAAACGGCCAATTATTGCGAAAACAATATTTAACCGGTAAGTACACATGAAGATTAAACTTTTCCATAAAGGTTTGTGCCTTTGTGGATGTTGTTTCTCTTACATTTGGCTCATATAACTGTGGAATAGGTGTTCTTACATTCGGCTTCATAAAAGAAGATTATACTCCGGTTTTGACATAATTTGTGTAAATGGTTGGCAAATGGTTTATGTTATTCTGTAATCTGCAGCTTAACATGTTTGATTCATATTATCCAAGATGAACTTTTGATCGGTCTTAGTCTAGATATCCGTTAATTACGATGATGATTAACATCAGCCTAGTGACATCAACCTTGTAGAGTGCTCAGTTACATGATATGATATGGTTGAACATTATGTCATTTCGAAATTAATTTTTTTATATGTTTATATATTAAGTTACGATATGGCAAATGGACAGTAGGTGATCTAAAAAAACTAATGTCTGAGTGATTTTTTTTTTGTAGTGAGCTTTTAGTTAAAACTGACAAAAATCAATTGATCAAGAGCATATGTTGTCATTACTTATTGGATCATAGGTTTCTGATTATGTAAGTGTGATTGTTGTGTAGAACAATAAATATGCCAAACAAATATTTTATAGATTAATTTTTGTGTGGACTGTATGTGATAAATAGTGTTGCTCACATGTTGAACTCATCACAAAAAAAAAAAAAAAAAAGATGGTCGGTGGCGCAATTTATATCTCCCAATGCAGGTTCAAGTAATTTGAATTTACGTTTCGATGTTGATAAAGTAGTGAATGAGGTGATATGCTTATAACGTAGAAGCAAAAGTAGTAGATGAGTAAGATTTCACAAAAAAATTGTGCGATTAAACTCCGGTAATTTGTGTAAATTTCAAGATTGTGTAACCAAGAAGTCAAGAGCAATTGCATGATGGGTATGTAGCAAATAATGGTTGGGGTTATCTACTAGAGTTAGGTGAATTAATGATTTCTCTTATTCTAGATTGATTGTGTATTGCGGGAGTAATTGTGGTATGTATGTCATCCACTTCATGATAAATCCCTCTGAAATTCCGAACATAACACAGAACACGATATGATCTACAATTTATCAATGTGCTGAATTAGCCAAATTAAGTGGATTATTCAGTTTTATAGTTATGCAAAGTCCTGACCGTTTTAAATTTGTTGGTCATTAAATTGATTATGTGCAGGTTGTAACTAATAAACATCGAATATTTCTGATAGAATCATTGATATAGTAGGGGAAAGAACAACAATAAAGACAAGAGTAAGAAGTTGACAAAAGACCTTCTAATAGAGTGACATATCAGCATATTACAATAAATGAGTTTTTTAAGAAACATTTATGTTTATGAGATTTTTTGGCAATGAATATTTTTTGGCAATGTGTCGAATCATTTTGGAGAAAATCTATCAAATTTCACATGAAAAAATGAGGGTTCTTTGTCATGCTCCACACCTATGAATAGTATCTGACTGTATCAATTTGGTGTGAGTTCAATTGGTTTCTTTCGTTGACAATAAGAAGTAATCTTAACAGATCAGTATATGCAACATTCTTCCTAAAAATGATAAGCTTTAAAAAATGCAAGTATCATGTTTCTCCAAATATTAGCAACATAGAAATCGAGTAAAAAATTGTAGTATTTTTTTTTTTATCAAATGCAAGTTAAGATAATAATGTCGTTCTTGAAATTGGTAAAGGAAAAAAAAATCAGGATCCCCACGATTTGCATCTTGTTATCTTTATTGGCTCACAATTAACTCTCGTAATCGTGCTTCACTTTTTACCTAATAGAAAACTAACTCATTTCAGCACCTCTAAACATGAAGCACTACACATTAGCTTCAGAACTATAGATCCTTTATTATAAATTTTCATATGCAATATTGACCCAATATAGCTTCAAGTTTATTTAATATTTGAAATCTTAAATCTCTACCAGAAAAATTACCCAAATATTTATGACACGTTTTTCAATAAGTTATAAGAGCCTTTGGACTGAACAGTACGCTACAGTCAAGCTGTCTGGTACTGATAAATCATAATATTTTACAACAGAACGGGGTAAAAGGAAAAACAAATTCTAGAATAATACCTACAGTACAGAGTCATTAAGTAAATCAACAAAATATGGTCAAATGACAATTACATCGAAGAGGAAAACTATAATTGATTTATCCAGGTTCAAATATTCAAATAAAACAACTACAACTGAGGACGCCAAAGGCTCACTACATAACACCGATGTTCTCTAATTTTTGTTTGTCAAAATCACACCTGACATAACAGAAACAACAAACATAATGTACAAAGTATCTGTGATATATAATTTAGAAACAAATAATGAACATCATCGTCAACTCAACATTTGCAGTGACTTCCCATTAATTTATTCATCATCCAAAATATCATCTAGTCATTCACATGGTGTACTAATTCTTGCAATTAAATAATTATTCTTCATGGACCATATTCCTTGCAGTTTGATCACCTGGCAAAGAAAAAAAAAATGTAAATGAGTACGTTATAATATCACCACCATATACCACTCTTAGCAACATATAAAAACCCATTTGAGAATAATAAGTCATGTTACATACAGAGTAACGAAGATCCATGACGCCTCAATTTACCATGAAATAATTTTTTTCCTTGCTACAACAATTAATACAGCATTTACATTTAGTACTCAAATGCCTATATTGATGGTCCTGTAGCTCAAAATTATCTAACCTTCCCAAAATTTTCAACAAAGAATGATGATATATATTACCAATTCAACAAATATTTGCATTATCAAAATAGGAGAAATAAGGATACATGAACTTGTGGCATAATTACTTAAAAGCAAAAATTTCAAGAAACTGAACATTGCTATTATTTGCAAGTATACCAATAAGAGCGTGAAGATCCACCTTCCTTAGTACCTTGAACTCATAGAAGATTGCACTATGTACATTATATCAGACCAAAAAGTATAATTTAAGCTTAAGTTGGCAACCAATCTTATTCTTATAACAAGTTAATAACAATTGTCAAGTGTTTTCTTAGCCGAAACTTCTTAGTGACTACAAATTTTACTTCGGCATGTACAACAACAAGATGTTTTTCATCTGAATCCAACTATTATATAAAATAATCTACAAAAATATAAAAACTTATATTTCACTGACAAGTAAAATGTTATTCATAAAACATAAGTTTAAAGGAGGATGTCAGAAATATGAATAAGAACGTACCACCGTGTTGTATATAACAATGGTGATGATGCTCGTGATCAAGAATGCATTTCCTCCCAATTTCGCATTGGACTGGCTAAACTGCAAGAGAAGAGATCGGGTTAGGTATCAGTTAGAAAAACACACATTGTATAACCTTATGAAATTAATGATTGAAGTTGTACTTGGTTGTAGGCGAGTTCCATGGAAAGAGCTCTACGCATTAGACCAACCCACTATATAGTGATCTGCACCGGAAGAGTTGCAGTTCATTGGATAATAATTTGGTGTAATGACCATAAATCACGAGAATAAGAGAGATCTCATTTAATTACTTGTTGCCTCAAGCTGATCCGATCATACTTAGACTTCGTCAAATTTGATAAGAATGAGAGAGGAAAGACAAATGCCGCTCTTCACAAAAGAGCCAGTCTAAAAAATATAGAGCTCACAATTTTCAGAAATGATGAATCAGAAGATATTAGCAAAGTTTGCCTTGTTTGTCAAGAAACTGAAATAGCAAGGTTGTTGATTCAGAAATCCTAACTATTGTTGATGATTCCCCACTTATCGATATCCAATGCATCCATCCCGACATAAACGAAATTAAAGATCTCAGCTACAAATGATGATATTGCAAAGATATGCATGGCAATTATTAAGGTAAAATCAGGACAATTGTTTTTAAAAGATAGACTTTATTTTCATCAGGAGTAACATAAAATAAAGATTTATTTGCAATGGCAAGAGGTTTTTCATCTGAAACCAACTATTATGTAAAAAAATCTATCAAAATATACTTCTTTTTTTGTAAATACCAAAATATACTTGAAAAATGTAAATTCATCATGAAGATGAGTCGACAATCGTCGCCAAAGCAGCTGGATAGAGCTGCTGTCCAGAGATCGATGATCCACAGTGTAGGAGTCTTCGGTCCGCCTTCAATGGAGCCACCAAGGCCGCTAGATCGGCTGCCAAAGCTGCCAGAATCGATACAGCCACCAGAGAGACCACCACCGGTGGTGACCGGATCTTTGTCGTTGTCGTCGAATTAGAGGGAGATGGAGCGCCGAAATCAGGTAGAGGGAGCGCTGCCAGACCGCATCAATCCAATTCAATTTAAGGTTGGAGAAGAAGAAGAAAGAATAAGAGATTAGAAGGATAAAAGTCGTGGTGCATAGGATGAATGCGAGAGGGATGAATGAGACAGATTCACGGTGAGGAAAAAGAAAAGACTCTTCTTTCCGTTACAGCGTTAAGAATAGTTGCTATCCGAACCAATTTAATTTTAGACCGAACCAATTATCCAACTAAACCTTGTACTTTTTAATTTAGTTAGAAGCAAGCTGCTTCTGGAGCATACTAGAAAAGTCCGAGAGAAAGCACTCAAGAGTTCACCAGATTAATTATTTCATTCTGTAATCCTCACTCTTAAATAGACCACAACAATATAATATTTACAAAGTGGTCCAAACATATTTAATGAAGGAACAGAAAACCAATACTTTGTAACAGACAAGTAAAAACACCCTAAAACAATACACGAAGTTCATAATGAACCACACACAAGTGGACCAGGCCAAGTCGACTCCATAATGGGCCCAAACTAACAAGTTTGGGCCTAGACCAATAAGTGGACTAAGGATGCCGGGTCCATACTTAATGCAGCCAAATTTAAAAGTGCGACTAAGAGCATCCACTATGGTTTTACATAAATTGTATTTTTTAAAGTTGTTACGTAGACATTTATGTACACTTTAAGTAATATATAAAGTTAAGACACACATACAAAATATTTTCTCTGCAATCGTATTACTTAAACATATTTCTTAAATATAGTTTATTATTAAATTTTCCAACAACCACCAATAAGATTTTAGCATTAATTATAAAATGATTTTATTCAATCTTATAGAATTGTTCATTTTTTTGCTAAAAGAAGAGAAAAAGAATGAAATGAAGGAGTTTGTTGTTTTTTTTTTTCTCATTTAATGGATAGAGTGTAACGACAAGTAAAGTTTTCCTATCCCTCTCTCTAAATATCCAAATTTTGATGCCTAATACCCCATGGACAATAATCAATTTTAGCTCGAATGGTTTGTAGCGGAACCCGACCTTCTCTGATCCATATGACACGTGCCATCTCTTTTTCGTTGAGGCGCCCTGCTATTTGTACTTGAATTCCTTTTGTATCCACATGTTCGGTTAATTCAATAGCCTTTTGGATTGCTTTGCGAAAGAATTTATAATTAAAAATTGGTTACGTAATACATAGTGCATTCCTTATATTTAAGGAATGCTTTATGTAAAAACATAAATTTACGTGTGGGTCTCATCTTTAAGGAATGCTATGTAAAACCACTACATGGAATTTTTTTTTTTTTTTTGCTTAACTTAAATAAACATGTAGGACCCACGTTTACGTAATACTAGTGTGGATGCTCTAATGAGAGTCAAATAATGTCATTTTTTAAATAAAATAATTAATTTAGTTGTTGTTTTAATTAATTATTTCTTATTTTTATGTACAATAATTTTTTGTAAGTTTGGACAGCTTTAAGGTTAAAATCATTTAAAGGTAGGGTCGAACTAGATTTTTTTTTTTTTTTTTCATTATCGAACAACATTTGTAAATATATTTAACCAATTTATACTCAATTTTGGCACGAGTTGTGCAATCGCTAGCCAGTCACAAATTATGACCTTGTAAGATTCTAGGAGAAAGTGCTTTTATTACTTATTATTATTAGTCCCCAATTTGTACACATGGTAAATTATAAACAACATAGACATTCAAATGCAAGAACTTACAAGATATATATGCACGTAAGTAACAAGTATAATATATACACATTTCACAACTCTCTATGGTATCATTAATCCTAAGAAGAAGAATAACAACAAAAATGGTCCAAGAATGTGAAGGTGCATTGCAATTTGAGCTTCATTATCTGGCAGTCACGGAACTAAAGTCCATGGAGTAATCTTCGGGTGAGCTCGAAACGACCGAATAAATCTGCTTCTTCGGCATTTCCCTACGTTCCCTCTCGCTCGACACTTCCATCTCCGAACAATGTTTTAGCTCCGATAACACTTCCCTCATAGTCGGTCTCTGCAATGACGTGTATGCAGTGCACGTCATTGCTATATCCAATGCTTTACATATAGAGTTCATATCTAAATCGCCTTCTAGTCTTTGGTCGATTAGGCCCTTTACGTCTCTTGCTTCAAGAAACGGACTTATCCACTCAAGTATATGGAGTCGCTCTTCACCTTTCACGATTGCGGGTTGACCTGTGATGAGCTCTAACAGAACTACTCCGAAACTGTATACATCACTTTTCTCATTCAAATTTTGTGTAATGTAATACCTGCATAGATCAAAGCTTTAGCTATTGAAACCCAAATAGTGGCCAAAAAATAGATCGGATAATTCGTAAAAAGAAAAGAAAAAACTTTTATTCTTGATAAATTGAACTTTCAATCATATAATAAAGTGCTACAGAAATTCCATATGTAACATCCACAAGATGTATTTTAGTACAAGATGTAAGTCCAGCGTCACGTCAAAATGTATCATAAATGTGCGGTTTTTGTGACGTTTTAGCAAGGAAATCAATATAGTTTGCAGTTTACTGTGCGATTGAAAGTGCAGTAAGAAAAAAGGTTTGATTTGTAAACCATCAATAAAAGAAGTATAAAATTAAGGTTAAGTATGGAGCAGTGAAGACGTACTCAGGGTCGAGATATCCAGTTGTGCCCATGACTGAAGTCTTTATATTGGCTTCAAAATCAGGTTGAATGACCTTGGAGAGGCCAAAATCCGCTATTTTAGCATCCATATTCTCGCTCAGAAGTATGTTTGCACTCTTAACATCCCGGTGTACCCTCGGCGGTTTGCAGCCATGGTGTAAATATTCTAGTCCTGTAAACCAAAACTCATTACTCAAACACATACATCATTTGCTTTCTACACTTGAGTATATAGCAACTGGATGAATAACCTTGTGCAGCATCGGTTGCAATCCGAAGCCTTGTTTCCCAACTCAACATATGAGAGCTTTTATCTGCAAGTTATTTTAATTAAGATTAGTCATTTATGAATTGATACTATGCAATTTGTATGTGTGTATGAAGAAATTGCTTACCTGATAAGTAAGTCTTGAGATTACCGTTAGCCATAAACTCGTAAATAAGTGCCATATTATTACATTCATCGCAATAGCCAACGAAAGATACCAAATTCCTGTGATGAACCGTCATCAAGAGTTCAGCCTGCAAATGCATAATCATAATTATGGAAGGTTCTTTCTAGTCTAAACTATATCTGTTAATATTGATTGGTTTTAGTTACCTCTGCTTCAAATTCTCTGGAACCTTGAGATGAAGTTTGAGAGAGCATCTTAACTGCAACTTTTACTCCATCTTTCAAATGGCCGAGGTACACGTTTCCAAACCCTCCCTTCCCGATTATGGTATCAAAGTTATTCGTAATATTCACAACCTCTGCATATCCAAAATGTCTTTTCTTAGAAGCCAAG
The DNA here is from genome assembly GCA_036873135.1 of Clarkia xantiana subsp. parviflora. NCBI lineage: Eukaryota > Viridiplantae > Streptophyta > Magnoliopsida > Myrtales > Onagraceae > Clarkia > Clarkia xantiana. Next base: position 27,335,536 of record JAPTYO010000004.1, read on the forward strand.
TATTTCTTGCTTGATGGACTCTCACCTGAAATCATCAACCACCCACCATTTTAATCTAATTAACAACATGCTAAATCATTTATTAATTATCTTATCCAAGTTTTAATTACCTAATCTTCTTTTTCTCCGAACGATCAACAGGATGACCAAAGCAACTACTAGTCCTAGTGCTGATAACACTGCTGCAATTATAGGTACCACAATCTTCTTCTTCTTATTCTTCTTGTCGCACGAGTCAGAGTCACATAGATTACGATCATCTACACTGCATAATCAAGAGCAAAATATAAGCAAGACTTCAATAGAGAGGCAAACGAGTTCGGAATTTTGATTATTAAGACTAAGAAGAGACAACCTTAATGTGAGTAACCCATTTTTCGATCTTTTGAGAAGACCCGAAGGGACGGTTCCTTGGAGTTGGTTTCCTTTTAGGTTCCTAGTAGTTCCAAAAAAATAACATTTTTCAGATCATGATTCTGCTTGTATATATATATATATATATATATACAAGTGCTTACAGGTACTTTAGTAGTCGTAGTTGTTCTATGAATTCTGGCACGGACCCACTTAAGCTGTTATTTGACAAGTCCCTACAATGAATTAAATTATGTATTATTGTTAGACTGACAGAACTTAATAACTTACTGAAAGTTAGCAAGCAGACTAAGCCCAAGTTTGGGTAATTAAGTACTTACAAGGATTCCAATGATGAGAGCTTTGCAATTGCAGAAACTATAGACCCGGTCAATCCACTCGAGCTCAAGTTCCTAATCGTGATCACACATGCAACTACTAAATCCTGACTTCTTAAGTTATATATATAGTAAAAAAAGAAGATTGAATCTGCAGAAAATACACTCACAGAGATATTACTTGCGGAGCAAGTAACTTGGTATAGTTGCACATAACACCTTCCCATGAATAGTTCTTCGGTCCACACGGATCAGCAATCCAGTTTTTTCCTATTCTATAACTTGATTTGATACTATTAATTGCATCAACTGTACGTAGCATAAAGAATCGATGATTACATGCTATCCGTAAAAAATCCAACAATTGAAAAAGAAGCCATATGTACCATCTTGTTCGTTGGTCATTAATTCTTCTATCTTCTTCACTTTGTAAACCCCGATAGCATTGAGTATCGGCAGAAGGGTTGAATCGGAAGTTTTGTAGATGGAAATCCGATGATCTTTTCCGATGAGAGGTCTTGAATTTGATAAGGTTTCTGCATACAAGTACCTCGGACTAAACGGACCAAACAGTTGAGACCCGTTCCAAGAGACATTGAATCTCCTTGTCCTGTTTCTCCCAACCACCTCAACCTCCGCGAAATGCAAGAACACGTAGAATTCATCGTTAGAATCACTCGATGTCCAATCTACCTCCAAAGAACTGTCATTGTTTTCCGGTGTAGCAGCCGTGCGAAGAACTTGAAAAGGGAGTTTGTACCCATTGGCAGTAGTGTCAATGGCCAGTGAGGTGTTGATACTATCCCAAGAGGATGCAATATAAGAATCCCACATTCTGTCATAAACATCATCTGCAAACCTACCGCTCCGATTCGACGACCCGATATTCAGTCCCTGGAAAAGGACCAACGACGCTGATTTTCCATATTCGGTGCCGTAGATGGAATTGTTTAACGGCCGGAGCTCCAATCCCGATATAAAAGGGACACCATTGCCGGTATTCACCAGACAAACGTAAATAACCTCGGACACAGCGGTACTTACGATCTCCGTAACAACAACATCGGACGAGTTCCGGAACCTCACGGTTGACCAGAGGTTGACATCGAGGTAGAGATCGAACTGCGGGGCCCGGTTGGTTCCGTCGTAATTTGCGTAGAAGAAGGATGCTCTGATCAAGTATAGGTTTCCGGGGGCTGCAGCGGGTCGAAGAGTGTAACAATTCTTGTGTCCTTGAGGAAAGCTTCGAAGATCGGAAAGTGGTTGTGGGAGGTTAGGGTTGTTGGGGTATGCGTACTCCGACGAGATGTTGTGGTTGGTTCCGGAATCGGTGTATGATCCGTCAGTTGAGTAGCTGATCCCGGAATCCATGTCTACGTAGTTGAAGTTCACAGGACCTCCACAATCAATGCTTATGAATCCTAATTAAACAGATAAAATTCAAATTCAAATTATTATTATTAACTCTTGACTTATGAAATACAAATACTCTAAAATGTAATGATGGTTTGATTAAGGTGGTGACCTGTTTGGAGCTGGGCGTGGACTCGAACCGCGGCGGTTACGAAGAGGAAGAGAAGTTGTGTGAAGCTCAATGAGACCTTCATCACCATGACCTTGTAATTGATTAAAGGATTAGAAATGAGGAGGTATAATAATTAAGCATGTTTCGTGGAAGCTGAATCTTTGCATATCCTTCAATCTTGAAGAAACATGGAGACTGTCGTCAGCTTCTGCCTCGGTTCTTGCTCATTCAACGCGCCTAAGCTAAATTATTATTATTAACGTACACCAGAAGAAAACAAGCACTTGTTTAATAAACAAACCATGACAATCAAATTTAAAACTCATCATATACTTAAATTGCCAACGGAGCAGTTAGTTACACAGCATCCACAAAGTCAATAACGTGTAGCCTACTACTTAGAGGACAATAATTTATTATGTAATATTGGAAATATTATTTACTCATACTTGATACTATAATTTATTATATATAATAATAGAGGTCGCCTACATTTTTCCATTCCTACTACAAAGTCATTTCGGTGATAATATAACCTAATCTTCTTCATTTGCTTAATTAAGAAATCATGTATCACTCAATTTAATTGGGCTCAATCGAGATGTGGTTGGAGTTAACAGAAACATTGGAAAAGTGTTTCGTGAATGCATTTTAAAAACCAATTCCGTTCAAAATGGATGGGAAAATATACATAATAATAAGCAATCTTTGGTTTCATTTGTGGTTAAATAATAAAGTATTTTTATCATAATTTCAAGTGTTAGATAGTTTTTTAGTATAATATGTTTGATCATAATTAACTTTTCATGTAAATTGTTTTTTTCTTTTTTTTTTTTTGTTAATTTTAGGTGCAATACATTTGGAAGTAGCCGAGATAGTTTTCGGTGGAAGTAGCCCTAATTAGAGCTTTGATGAGTAACTTATCTGGTTATAGACTCATAGATATAATTTTGTGTCACTGGACTAATTTTTATAAAGTAATGATGAGTTTATTTATGTATTTGGTTTTTATACTATGGTGATTAAAAAAAAAATCACCACCTACATGTAATTAGTTGTTCATCTAAATTGTCAGTCTACTTGAAAGTACGAGGAAGATAGAGAAAGGCAATGCAAACTTGGGCCCTGTTCAACCCAAAGAAAAGGAGAGAGTTCCTGACGACAGGTTCGTTAGGCCCGGCCCATATTGTGTTATACTATTAAGCATAAGGGGCATCGATGGAAATTTGGAACACTCCTTCCTGTAATGTTGTAATTTAACTTGATCCCCAATTTCCCCGCCATTCTATCTATTTCTGATTGCAGAGACTGGAGTAGCTTTCTGCTGCTTGGGTAACCTCCAGTTTTCCTCATCAAAATGGTAAAGAAAACACTTCAGTGATCGTCTCTCTTCTCCCGATTGCATGTTTGTCGTGCTCGTTTATTTGATCCATATCTGCGTTTTCGGCTGTTTTATCTGCTTCTGTTGACACCTACTGCTTGAAATTCGTTCTGGAAACCAAATTCGGAGTCTAATCCTTGTTTCTTAATGTATTAACCGTGAATCAACTACTGAATTCTGCCACATCATGTGTGTGCAGTTTTCTGTGCGCTTGTTGTTAATTGATTCCGTATGCTTGAAATACATTCTGGAACCTAGATTCAAATTCGTAGTGATTCTTAATCAGTTAGTGTGGATCGATAGAACATTTTGTGATTATTCTTTGTGGGACTTCTCAGTGCGGTTTTTAATGGATTTTCCTAGATTAACAATTGTACTGGTTCTAAATCAGTCCATATGAATGAATGAATGAATGGATCGAGCTTTGCAATATCATGCATCTCGCTTCTTTTATCTCTTCTAGGGATCTCAGTTGAATTTGTTTGATTTAAGGTAAACATTTTTTAGAAGTTGGGTAAAGAAAATCGAAAATCTCAGTTGTTTGATATGTTTGGTGCAGTCTAAGAAACGTGGACTTTCATTGGAAGAGAAGCGAGAGAAGATGCTTCAAATATTCTATGAGACACAGGACTTCTTCCTCGTAAGTAGCAACAACTTGACCATTCTTGTAATTACTGTGTGAAGATGCAACTATAGCTCTAGAATTCTGCTTAGTTATGCTTTTGAAGTGAATGGTGGGTGTAACCCTCACCACCAAATTCATTGTATCATTGTCTTCTCATTAGCAGCTACTATTGTGGTTGTGGTACGATCATTTTATTTGTTCGTATTTTACTTGTCTGTATTTGATATGACTAGGCAGCTTATACTTGTTATTGGTACTTCGGGTTGTATATTTACATGACCATCTAGGTGATGCCAGTATGGTAACTCGTTGCTTATCATCTTCATCTTTCTAACTGCTGCTTCATGTGAGCATGAGTATTGATGGAATTTTTTTTGCATAGGCTGATATAGTATTTATCTCGACTTGCTTTCAGCCTATATTGGCAGATTAGTATCACTGCTTCTTAGTTATTGTCCAATGCATGTTGTGTAGGTACTGGCCTACTGGGTAAGACACGTCTAGTTGCTAATACTTGCTCGTCCAAACAATTCTGATTTCCCGCCCCCAATTGTTCATTCTAGTGCTAGTTGCTGTTGCAATTTTTATGTTCATATCACAGCTATTGTCCTGTTTCTTGGACATTAATTTGTTGAAGTAATAATAATAACTTCTCATCAACAACTGTTGCAGCTAAAGGAGCTTGAAAAGTCCGGACCAAGGAAAGGTGTTATATCCCAATCCGTTAAAGATGTTGTTCAGAGTTTAGTTGATGACGACCTTGTTTTGAAGGACAAGATAGGGACTTCTGTGAGTAAAAATAGCTTATGCATTACATCTCTATAAATTGATGGGCAAAAGTTTATTCCTTTGTAAAGCTAGATAAGTTTGTTCTTCTTGGTTAACAAGCAGAAATTAAACTATCTACTCAGAAAAAAAAAAAAATCTTTAATAGTATCTGGCTGATTGTAGTTCTGAAATTCCAAATTGCAGGTTTACTTTTGGAGTCTACCTAGTTGTGCAGGAAATCAGGTAAGATTGGTGGTCATTCTCTATGATGAGCCATTCATTTTCTTTTTCACATCGTGATTAAAGTGCTGTCCATCCATACTTGCATTCTACAGCTAAGAAGTATTCGTCGTAAGCTTGAATCTGACCTCCAAAGCAGCACGAAGCGGCTTGCAGATCTTTCAGAGCAGCTTAATGCATTAAAGAAGGGAAGAGAAGAATCTGTAAGCAAATCTATTTTGTCTGCTGGTCTGCAAATTGGAAACTTTTTCCCTAAACATTTTGCTAACTATCTCCATCTTCCTGGACCAGGACGAAAGGGAGGAAGCTTTGAAGGAATTGAAAGAAGCAGAAAAGAAGTATAATGACCTGAAGGTTGTATTACATCCTATAGCTTTGTATTCAACAACTAACTAATCACAACTGTTTCTAATTCTTTCTTTTATCTCCAACTGCAGAATGAGATGAATGAGTATGCAGACAATGACCCAGCTGCCTTTGAAGCAATGAGTTAAGATTGCTTACCCTTATTAAGCTCCGACTACATATTTACATGCATTGGACTTGAACTTTGGCTTTACTAGTTATCTATTCTGATTTTCTTGTATTGGACTTGAATTTTGGCTTTACTAGTTATCTATTCTGACTTTCTGTGTTGATGGCTACAGAGGAAGCCATAGAGGTCGCCCACTCTTCTGCTAATAGATGGACAGGTATTGTCTCCTCCATTCCATCTACTAGTAGTTTCTGTCTGGAAGTTAGAGTCTCAGATAATAATTGCAATATTTGTTTAGACAACATCTTTACTGTGCGGCAATGGTGCTCAAACAACTTCCCACAAGCTAAAGAACAACTCGAACACATGTACAATGAGGTATACACTTGAAGGACCTTTGTACTGCATCATCTGCATGTGTCTTCTTTATTTCTAGTTTTTTTACCTGGAGTTTTATTTCTTCAATCTTTTTTTTTGGCCAAAATTTCTTCTATCTCATTTGATATGTAGTTTTTCGGGTTTTGGTGCAGATAGGGATAACTGATGATTTCGACTATCTAGAGCTACCAACAGCTGGGTGATCAGGTTCCTCGAGTATAATTCTGTTGTTGGAGAAGTTGAATATTTCACCTTATATTTGTATGATGTCAAAACTCCACGATATACCAAGTGATGCAGAAAACTTGGGAGTAAAAACAATTATTATTATATGTAAAAGAGAAGGAGTATTAAGATGTTGAAATTTGGATTCATTTCCACCTTAAGTTTACAAAGAGTCTGACAATAACTAAACACACTTCAATCCAGATCGATCCGTAGATTAGATAGCTACATACGACATGACATTGCAAGCAGCAGTAATCTCCACAAATAGAATTCAGCAAGCTCTTCTTTACATGCGTTGCAATAAATACCTGCACATATTCAAATCAACAATATCATATTCGCAATAAGAAATCGATGTTCTAATTATGTTCAACCAAAATATCCTTTATATATATGGCAAGTTCTTAGGAACCAACTTGTTTTAAAGAGCCAACTCGGCCTGTAAAGCAGCAAGTTCCTCATCCTCCTCGGTTTGCTTCTGAGGGCGTGCTGGCTGTTTACCAGGTGGGGCATGGATTGGAACTGAGGGGGTTGTAGTTGCAGGTTGAAGAAGCTGTTCTTCAAGCTCAGCTCCTTCCAGTTCTTCGAGCTCTGCTTCCAATTCATCCTGAAAATACATATAAATTCGTGTTTTCAGAATTCTAAATGATTAACTATTCTTATTATGTAGGGATATGAAATGGAATGGGTGGAGAAGATAAAAAGAGCTGACCTCATCAAAATCAGAGGCCCCAATAGGTGTTGCTAATGCTTCTTGGATCTGCTTCATATTCTCAGTCTGCTCATTGATTTCATCCATCGTCTTGTCGACGTCATCAATGTTCCTGAAAAACCATAATCAGTTGTCGTAAATGATTGTATGGATAAGTGGAATAAGAAAGTTGACTTACGTTGCTTTCTGCATAGCCTTCATTGCTGCTGCTCCAGTTCTCAGAGCATCAACAGTCTCTGTTGTTGCTTTTGCTCCTTCGAGCATGATCATCTGCAAAAATTACAAATAAGACAACTTTTACAGACAAGAACCAACCACTTAGCAGCTGTTGGAATATCAATATCAACAAGTTTCAGACCTGATCATGAATGCGAAGCTGAAAATTCCCAAGAGTCTCGATTTGCTGTTCATACTGTCTCTTCCTCTTTAGACATTGAATAGCAGCTGCATTGTCAAGGGATAACAATCACACTATGAGAAATACTACTCTAGAGTCTAGACCCCCCCCCCACAAACGCTCTAATCATAAACATAAAATTCAAATGTGTTCCTTCTGAAATTACACTGTGTCAGCACAAATGTGAAATATAAAACAGTAGTAACATTACTCGGTGTGTATACTTACATTTGGGTCTTTTAACTGAATAACAGTTTACCAGATCTTCCGTTTCAGAAGGTAACTATACATTTACATGTTATTTTGTTTTGTAAAAAAGGGGCTTTCATAGGAACAACGATCAATTAACCAGCACAGCATATAATGCCAGTTTCAGATGTCAAATTCATGGATGAACAAATTGCACAAATGTCAAATATTTCAAAAGCAAATAATTTTAATAGAACATAAGTCTTGAAAACTGTACCCCTTTTGTTCTTAGCCCTACTGAACTCTCTGGCCCTCTCAACCTCTTGTCCAGCCTTCTTAATGAGGACCTTCTCCTTCTTCTCCAGCATCTCAAGCGTCTGCCCAACAATTCAAACAACATTCAATTGAATCACTAACAACTGCATAAGACTACCTCTGACGATAAATATCAAACAGACTACCTCTGACACAAAACAAACTTGTTTTGCTACAATGATTAAGTTGCAGCAAATTAGACAGGGTCAATGTTTAGCACTTATTTAAAACATTACATAATTATTAAAGAATAATCAAGTCCACAAGACATTACTCAGGCTAAGGAAAACATATAAGCATTTTACAATTACAAAACCCATTTCTCAGTCATCCTTTAGACTGAATCAGGAAGAAATAAAGCAACTCAATCATTTCAGACACCAAACAAGCTCTATCTCAACCCAACCTCTGCTCAACATTAACCAATCATTTCCAGAACCATAATTATGATAAAACTCGGATAAAATTATCAAATTCGAGCACCGAGAAGAAGAAATTAGTATCGTAAACACGGTTATACCTCATTCAACTTGTCTAGCGTGGCCAGGGCACTGGTCTCCTGCTTAGGTTTCCCAAACATTCGGGTAAACATGATTAATCGACAACTATCAGATCCTCGATCTCCTGCAATCGATTCGAAGAAGTAATCAATTGAAAGATCAGATTGCATAAACCACGAAGCCGATCCAAACAGGAGGGGATTCTCAAATAGAGAAGCTTCCGTTATCACCAACCTGAGATTTGATTTCGGAATCAGAAGGATAGCGATGAATCGATAATCTTTTGGTGTCAATATCTACAGAGGAGAGTATTGGGGATTTAGAGATTTGCGGGGTTGGGTTCGTTTCTTAGGCGTGTTGTGTTGATCGATCTATCGGGGAATGAAAAGGAAGCAGCTTGCAGCCCCTTCTCTCTCGTCCTGTTATTTTTCTTATTATTATTTATTATAGGGTTAATTATCAAATGGCTAGCAATTTGTTACCTAGACATATTTTTATAGCAAATTGTTAGCCGGATTTTTGCTAATGTGCAATTTGTTAGTTTCCTCATTTTTTTCTATTAATTATGGATGGAATAAATTTTTTAAAAAGACTAAAGTACCTTAAAATTCTATTATGATTCTAAACTAACCTCAATTTTTATATAAAAGCAAATATAAATCTCGAATAAAATTTTAGAATGTTACATATTATACAAAAAAAAGCATATAATTTAAATATATAATCCCTAAATTTCATAAATAAATAAAATATTTTTTAAAAGTTTATTTCTTATAGAATTTTTAAAAATATTTAAAAAAAATTAAATTTTCTTGTATTTTTAAGCTACTTTTTTGCTTTTATATATTTTTAACATGTATTATTTGAAATTTTGATTTTATATAAAAATATCATGTCATTGTATTATCACAGTAAAATTTATGGTGTTTTTAGCAATTTTTAAAAGTATTTTCCGTCCAAAACTAACGAAAAGATGGATGAAGCTAACTTTTTGCACAATATAAAAAGTTCAGCTAACAATTTGCTAAAAAAAAATCTAACTAGAAATTTGCATATTCATGTCAAGTTTGGCTAGCAATTTGGTAATTAAGCCTTTATTATATCTTATTTTTCTTCTGCGGACGATTCTATCTATTTACATAGGATCACTCGGCTCAGTTTTTATTTCTCAGAATGTTAATATGTGACTGTTAGGTTCTAAGTTTCAGGTCAACGGGCGGTCGACCTAAACCTTATTCCTCACTGAAGATATTGTGGATTTGGTGCTCTTGAGTCTTGTCGTCCTAGCCCGTATCTTTCTGTCATTTGCCTTCTCTTCTCTTCTCGCCCTGCAAGAGGTGCAATACCAAGCACGGAGAGGGGGGTGGTGCTTGGTGTACCCTCTCCGATGCCTTAGTCAGTACGGTGTTTGTAGAGAGATAAAGCTAGAGAGATGTCAGAGCTAAATTATGCATTTTGCCAAGATGTTCAAATGAATGGTGGAAGAGTTGTATTTATAGGCAACGGTGTCATTAAGGTGACTTAATGACATCGTTAGCCTTTAGACACAATTAATTAGCCCTTAATCACGTAATTAAGACCTTAAGGCACGGAGAAGGTTGGCGGAAATAAACCGAGTATGGGAGTCAGAAAAATGGTGTCGGGGCCCTTGGGGGGAGGAAAATCCGACCCCCAAGGGTAGGGGTTGGGTGTGGCCACCCAACCCCTCCCTAGGGGAGATAGGGTTGGCCAACCCTATCTCCCCTAGGTGAGTCTACCTCGGTCCGGATGAGTATTTCGGCCTCGTCCGGACCGTTGGTGTTTCCGCGGGGTGTTTGGGTCGAAGTTTCGATTTACAATCATTAACGGGGTGGTCAAAATAAAACGATTCGGAAGTCTACGAGTTCAAATTGGGCGTATATCCATCACATGTCCCCGAGTCAACCAATGGCCTGACCCTTGATTGACTCTATTTTAGGATGGTATGACACGCGCAATTTGAAGCCGGGATTTTACCTTTTTTCGGAATACTTACTTACCCACGGATGTGTATCTCTGACCCTGCCCCCTGCCTTATAAGATAGAGAAATTGCAAACGTCAGAATAGCACGGACACGTGTCCAAGCACGTGTCCGTCTGAGATGGAAATAATAAATCTATCCCCGTCATGGGCGTATACTTGAAAATATATGCTCGCGTGGAGATGTAATATGAATACAGCTAAACGAGACAATGCTTCAATTTCATGTCGGGGTAAGTCTAAATGGAGAAAAAATTTTAATTTTGGTCTAAAATTTTTCTAAGTATGGGACGCTTAAAAATAAATCCATGGGGTGTTAACTTGAGTGGAAATAAGCCTAACCATAGTCTAAGGGAGGTAAAGATGATAGTTTTCCTTTTAACCCTTAGATCTTATCTAATTTTAAATGGAGGGTTGTGATTATGTCACTTTAAAAAACCCTACACCTTTTCAAATATATAGAGGAGTAAAGAAATTACCTCACTTAGCCACCATTGTCATCTTTTTCCTTTTTCCTCACACTTGGAGACCAAGGGAGGAATTCTTGCACACCAAGGGAGAGGGGCCGGCCAAAATTCTGGTGGGGGACCAGGAATTCCGACCAGCACGGACGAGGGGAGATCACCGGCACGGCACGGGGCGGTGACTTCGACGGCGCGGAGGACCAGCGGAGGACCAGCGGCGTGGCGGTGACGTCGACGGCGCGGAGGACGGCGACTGAGATTCCGGCGGGTCACGGCGGAGGCGGGATAAGTGAGCTCTGGTGCGGCTCGGTTCCGTCAGCGACGAAAGGTGATCTCCGGCGAGGGGCTGACTTCCGGCGACTTTCAAACTCGAAATCCGGACCCGTTTATCACATCGGGTCGGGTTTTCCAAAGGTCCACTCTTTTCCTTCTCGTTACCGTGTAAAATGTTGATTTTTGAATTGCCGATATTCGATTGCCGATGCTTGATTGAATATGTGAATGCCGTAGATAACCGCCGATTTTGGGGAAATTTTTTTGACCGGTCGTCCGGAGATAGTTTTTTGTCCGATTGAACTATTCCCGTTTTAAATTTGATGTCGAGGCGCCATTTATGTGTTGATTTCCGTTGGGGGGCGTAATTGTAATTTTGCCTGGGAACTGATTTTCGGTTTTAGCAAGATTGTCTGATTTCATCGTTGGGGTGTCCTTGGCGCGTGTTTGTTACCTTTGACGGATGCCTTTGGGATTTTTTGTTTGTTGCTTGTCGGATGCCGGGGTATGCTCGGTCTTTCCGGAAGTTTTCTTGTTTTGACATCTGTCGTGCCGTGGCAGGTACTGTATTCGTGGTGGTGTCCCCGTACGCAAACTCTGCAAAGGCGTTACATCCTTCGAAGGATGAGTAAGTTTCTCTTTCTCTACTATTCGTCGCACTACTTCCTTTCCTGTCATTAGCTTAGTTTCGAAATCTGAGCCGGGGTGTTAGTCGGAGCCTGATTCGAGCTTTGGAATTTCTCGCTGCCCTTGATTTAGGTCTCGCTGCTTTGTCGGAGAACTACCTGACTAGGTCTGACTATAACGAGCACGTTACTTTAGGTGATATTTGCCCCTTAGATGAGCCTTTATATCCCTTCCTCCCTTCCTTGGGGAATACCCGCCAGACAGTGACAGAGCCCCCCAGGGGGAAGGTTGTTGTTTACCCTTCCCAGATTCGATTTGGATTGCGGCTGCCTTATTGCGATGATCTTGTAGAATTGAGTAGGTTCTTTAGGATCTCCCCTGTGAACCTTGCTCCTACTGCTATCCGTGTCTGGGTGGGCTTCCGGGTGTTATGCCACTGGTACTCCTGGAAGTACTCACTGGTCTTGTTCCGATGCTTCTATCGATTCCAGTACCAGAGGAAGGTAGGATTTGCGAGTTTTGTAACTCGCCATCCGTCCCTCAAAGATTACCGATTTGCTGACTTCGGGTTGAGCGGGGTCGAGTGGGATACTTCTCTTCGCTTCGTGGCCCGGAGCGATAACTCGGCGAGCCACTGGGCCAAACATTATTTCTTCATTACGGATTGATATGTTACTTGGTCGGTCTTGAATGAGGATCGGTCAGACGGTTGGCCTGCCTTTGGGGAGTTCTCTTCTGCGGATTTAGAGACTATGAAGGCCATCTATGAGAGCAACAGGACCCAGTCATACTGCCCCGTGTCCTTAGTGACCGAGACAGATCTTTATGAGGCAGGGATCAGTTTGACTCCTGACTCCGGGGGTTCGGTATGTTACTTAGTCTTCTCATCTACATTTACTTTCTGCTTTTCCCTTGTAGGTTGGTTTCACGGGAAAACGTATAACGTGCAGGCAGCACCGGTCGATCTGAGCAAGAGGAGGGCTCCATCCAGCCCTACTCTGAAGAAGTCCCCTATGCTTGGGAAAACTGTTGGGGCCTCTGGTATACTTCCTTCTCTTTGCCTCTTCATGGTATACTTGTGTTTTTCTCACCTTGTTTTTCTTGCTTTGCTAGGGCACTCTCCCCTGGTGACCGAGAGGGTTGTCTCCGTGGGCAAGGGCTCTGGACCTTCTAAGTCCAAGTCGCGGAGGTCCGACTCTAAGGCCGGGGCCTCGGCTGTCAAGAAGAAGAAAGCTGCAGATCCTCCTCCACCTGGTGTTCGTCCCCGACCCTATCTCGTGACAAAGAGATAGTGGTCGAAGAGGCGCCTTCCCGAGCTGATAAGGGGAAGCGACCTGTTGGTGATGGTGGAGTGGTCACTGGTTCTCCATCCCCTGCCCCCCAGCCGAGGGCACGGTCGTCAGGTTCGATCTTCTCTATGTCACTGATGCTCATATGTTTGTATTTTTATTTATATTGCTTTGTTTGTATAGGTGGGCCTCCGGCTTTAAGTCGGAAGGATTTCACGCGCCTTACTGACGAGGATATCGTTGGGTCTGAGTGGACTCCTTTTGCTGGGTTGAAGGAGTTCCACCTTGATAGCGGGTCTTCCTTGCGCATTCCGGAGGTTGGTATCCGTGTGCTTCGCGGTGCCATCCCTCCTGGTGATCGTGCTGCTCAGCCTAAGTCTCCTAGGGAGACCCGGCGTTTCGTTCAGGGTGTACTATCCCGTTATGTGCCTGTGAGTGGTGTCTCGCTTTCCCCTTTTTACTTTCATGTGGTTGCTTTTCTAGTTACTCATCTCTTGTTAAATTTTCAGGGTATGTCTGACATGGCGAACATGTCATCCCTTGTGCTCGAGCTGTCCGACGAGAAGAAGGCTCTTGAGGATAGCCAGGTATCCCTGAAGGCGGAGCTTGCCACTGCCACTGAGAAGGCACGCCTGTCCGATCTGAAGATGCAGGAGCTCAGGGACCAAGTGTCTTTACTTGAGACTACCGTAGGTAGCTTACGCCGGGAGGCTGAGGTCGCATCTTCACTCCATTCTGAGGAGTTGCGGAAACTTGAGGCAAGGTGCCGGGCAGAGGAGAGGACTGTCGCAGTGTCTGAGTACAAGGCTTCCTCTGCCTTTACTGCTGACTACAGTGTGCGGCTTACTCAGGAGATGAACCAGTTTGGTGAGTATCTTGTTGACCATATTTTTCGTATTGATCCTCAGTTTTCGGTTGGCGATCTGGGTGATTTTGGACCGTACGCTACTGGTTACATGGCTGTCCTTAGGGGTCAGGCTGCTGTTGCAGACGAGCCTGCCCCTACACAGGTGGATGCTACGCCTGTGGATATTGACACTTCAGACTCTTCCTCCTCTTCCTCTATCTCTGCTGGTGGTTCGGCCTCGGGGGGTCAGGGGGACTCCCTAGAGGGCTCTGGTTGATGTATTGACATCTTTCTATCTTTGTATATACGACCATACTCTTCCTCCCCTTTGATGGGTTGAGTATCTTTTGGGATTGCTGTAGGATTTTGTGTTGCTTTCCTTTTTCGTATTGTGTTGTTGGCAGTGTGGATCACTTGCCTTTTGATGGGTACTTCGTATGCTTTTGTATGTATTCCTTTGATCATGGACTCTTCCTTTGGTGTGTTTCCTTTACTTATCCTTCTTTTGTGTTTTCCTTCATGCCATACCTGCTATCTCATCAAGAAAAAACATTATGTGTTCTTAATACAACTTTACTTTGCAATTATTTTCTCATGGGATCCTTCTTAGTATGGTGCAATGATCTCTTCTGATACCCTTTAAATGACATATACGGTACTGCTAGACCAAAGATACGCTCTTGGTGGGCGTCGAAAACTGTTCACAAGATACGCTCTCGGAGGGCACCAGTAGTCAGACCAAAGATACGCTCTTGGTGGGCGTCGAAAACTGTTCACAAGATACGCTCTCTGAGGGCACCAGTAGTCAGACCAAAGATACGCTCTTGGTGGGCGTCGAAACTGTTCACGAGATACGCTCTCGGAGGGCACCAGTAGTTAGACCAAAGATACGCTCTTGGTGGGCGTCGAAACTGTTCGCGAGATACGCTCCCGGAGGGCACCAGTAGTTAGACCAAAGATACGCTCTTGGTGGGCGTCGAAACTCTTCGCGAGATACGCTCCCGGAGGGCGTCGAAACTGTTCACGAGATACGCTCCCGGAGGGCACCAGTAGTTAGACCAAAGATACGCTCTTGGTGGGCGTCGAAACTGTTCGCGAGATACGCTCCCGGAGGGTGTCGAAACTGGTAGTTTGAATTTTTGAAATCTACCTCAAGATACGCTCTTGGAGGCGTCGAATCTGGTAGTTTGAAATCTACCTCAAGATACGCTCCTGGGGGCGTCGAAGGTCGTAGTTTTAGAAGCTACTCTCAAGATACGCTCTTGGGGGCGTCGAAATTCGTAGTTTTTGGAAACCACTCTCAAGATACGCTCTTGGGTGCGTCGAAGGTCGTAGTATAGAAACTACTCTCAAGATACGCTCCTGGGGGCGTCGAAGGTCGTAGTATAAAAACTACTCTCAAGATACGCTCTTGGGGGCGTCGAAGGTCGTAGTATAGAAACTACTCTCAAGATACGCTCCTGGGGGCGTCGAAGGTCGTAGTATAAAAACTACTCTCAAGATACGCTCTTGGGGGCGTCGAAGGTCGTAGTATAAAAACTACTCTCAAGATACGCTCTTGGGGGCGTCGAATCTGTTCGCGGGATAGGCTCCCGGAGGGCACATGGTTCGTAGTTTTAGAACTACTCTCAAGATACGCTCTTGGTGGCGTTGAAGGTGTTGTTGACTTGATGTCATATCTGTGTAAGGATAACTCAATGATTATATCACCACATTCATTGGAAAATACTTTTTGAGTGACTCCTACTCCCTTAGGAGCATTCATGTTTTTTGTACACATGAGATGCCTTGAGTGGATCAAGACACCCTTTGGAGGAAATCAAAGATAGTTGTAGAGTTGGAGTAACTTCTTGAGTTCTCCTTCTCAAAAGTTGTTTTTGGAAAACTTAGAATGCTTGAACATGCAAAGTGCTAAATATGAAACTAAGGATATGGGGTGGTGAGTTTGTCTGTTGCCACGTACTCCCTTAGGCCTCCATTATAAATCATCTCCTCCACTTCTATCTTCAGCACCATGCAGTCGTTAGTTTGATGCCCCCAGGTCCCATGGTACTCACACCAACCCTGTGCATCTCTTCCTAGGAAGGCCTTGCCCTCCTCCTTGCATGTGGGTAGTTCTTTCTTGAGGTACTTCTGAAAAATTTCTTCTATCTTCACTGTAAGGGGTGTGAATTTGAAATTTACACCTCCTTCCAGCGTGTCAGTCTCTCTTTCTTTTTCCAGGACTTCTTCTGATTGCTCCATCTCCTTTGCAAATGCCTTGTCCAGCTTCTCTTTGAGCTCTCTCATTGTGCTTGTCATGACCATTTCATAGAGCCCTCCATATGCTTCGAATGAGTTTGGATGCATGTTTCTAAGGAAGGCTCTGACGGCCTCTCTTCTTGTGATGTCCATGTTGACACCATAACTGAAGAATCTCTCGAAGTAGCTTGACATGGGCTCCCTCGGCATTTGCTTGATGTCATCTATGTGTCGGAAACCTCTTATGATGGAGTCCCTTGTTCTCTTTCCTTCTACACTCTCTGGCTGCCAAGGTATGCTTGTTACCTTTACAGCCTTGCTTATGTGTCTCTTCTTAGCCATTCCTTGAAAAAGTTGCCTGCTCAGGCAGAGTGCAACTCCGTTCTTCATCTTTCTTTGCCTTTGTCTCCTCATCACCTTCTTTTTGTCTTGGTTGGCCCCTATCATGACCATTGCCACTGTGTCTGCCTTGTGTGATCCACGTCTCATGGAGTTGACGTAGCACTGCCTTGCAGTGCGTTGATCACCCAAGACTTCTCCAATTCCATTCTCAGTGATGTATTTCAGCTTCTGATGCACGGTAGACGGCACGATTTCGTATGGATTTATGGTTGTTCTTCCTAAGATCCCATTGTAGGCTCCCAGGCTTTCAACCACTAAGAAGTTAACATTCACCTTCAGCTGTGTCCATCCTTGGCCCATGGTCACTGGCAGGGTTATCATTCCCAGGGGGTAACTTGTTGCCCCTGAGAAGCCAACCAGAGGGAAGTTGACTGGTTTGATGTCTGCCTTCGTTTTTCCTATTTCTTCTAGGACCCTTAGGCTTAGGAGGTCTGCCGAGCTGCCCCCATCTACCAGTATTCTCTTTACATCAAAGTTATCAATGTCTATTGTGATGACTAAAGCATCGTCATGTGGGAAGACGATGTGGCTCTTGTCCTTCTCCGAGAATTCAATCTTCATCTCCTCTCCTTCTCGTGGTCTCTTTCTCCACCTTGGTACTGAGCTCAGTTTGGATGCGTAAACCTCCCTTGCATTAGCAGTTGGGCCACCTGATGCCACTCCTCCGTGTATCATGTTTATAGTCCCCCTCTTGTCGGGTGGGGGATTATAATCTACTTTGTTTTTCCCTTTGTCCTTGTATGATGGCCCTAACTGTATGCTGTTGCCCCCATGATCCACGAACTGTTTTAGCTCCCCCCTTTGGATGATATTGTTGATGCTTAGCTTCAGGCTAAAGCATTCGTTCGTGTCATGCCCGTATGCTTCATGGTTATCACACCATCTGTCCTTGTGCGTCCCCACCATTGGGGCTCTCCATCTTGCAGGGGGTGACCAGAGTTTCTGATTTCGCATCTCTCTTAGGACCACTGCTGGGGTGGCGTTCAATGGTATGAATTTGATGACATTTATTTCCCTAGCTTTCAGTGGTTCGCCCATCTGATTTCTTTGCTGAGGTGGACGCCACTCCTGCTGCCTTATGGGTTGAGGTGGCTTTCCTCTGTTCGGCTTTGAACTGTCTTCCTTAGCTGCTTGAATCTTGGCTTTCTTACTCGCCCTGTGCCTCTCCAGGTCTATATGAGTTTTTACTCTCTCTGCTAGCTCCTCTAAGGTGCTTGCTGGTTTCTTGGCCATCTTTTCTGCCAGTGTGGACCCGAAGCGGCCTAGGTTTCTTATGAAGGCTCTTATTATCTCACCCTCAGTGATGTCGCCCTGTATGTCTGCTATGTTCTGGTTAAACCTAGTGTAGTAATCAGCCAGAGATTCATCATTTTCTTGCTTCACATCATCGATGGAGCCTGTTCCTTTGAGTAGCTTCATTTCTCCTAGGTATCTCTGAAGAAATTTCGCCTTTAGCTGCGTCCATGAGTGGATGCTCTCAGTAGGTAGGATAAAGAACTAGTGTGAGGCCACCCCTGATAGGGTGTTTGGAAATAGGAGTGCCTTGTATCTTTCATCAGTAGTTCTCCCGAATAGAGAGGCTTCATGTTGTTGAATATGCTCCAAAGGGTCTCCCTTGCCATTGTACTTTGCTATCTGTATAGTATGCAGGGAGTCTGGCACTTTGTTCATTTCCAACTCCCTCGTGAAGGGGTGGTTCGTTTTGTCACTCAGACAATGTAAGCCGTTTCTCTTTGACTCATTCATTTTTCTCGCTATCATGGCCTCTATCTCCTCCGGGGTAATCATCACCGGCGTCGGAGTATAGTCTCTCTGATATCCTCCATAGTTATAAGCTGGGCTTACTGGGATCCCCTGTCCGTGCTGGTACGGACTGTAGGCGTATCCCTAATATCCTTGCTGGGGTACTTGGTGGAATTCTTGCCTCCTTGGAGGTCTTGCCTGTCTGTCTGCCCCCAGCGGGGTGTATGCCCTGGCGTCCTGCTGTGTCTGTTGCTGCCTTGGAGGCACAAATTGCTGCCTTCCCTCTGGGGGTGGCTCTTGGTAATTTCTTCTTTGTTCTTCTCGCTGCCCTGCTCGATGGTGCGAGTGGTGTTCTTCTTCTGGGACTTGTTCTTGTTCATGGACTTCTTCTTCTTCATGATGGTGTTGCCTTTCCTGCCTGTTCCTCAGAGTCTCTCTATAGGCTAGTAGCTCATCCAACGCGCTCATCAGCCCTGGAGTCACTGTATGTGCTCCATGTGTGTATACTGGCCTTGTGTTGGTTGTGTGGGCGCGATTGTCGTTCCTTTGAGCCGGCATCCCATATGGATATCCTTGAGGTTGCGCCTTATAGTAGTATCCCTGATGAGGTGTCGTGTATTGGGATGGCACTCCCTGTTGCTCTCCCTCTCTTTGTGGCCTCCTTGCTAATGGAGTTGAGGCTGTAGAAGACTCAGCCCAGCTGGGCGTGAGGGTCCTCCTTCCTGGTTGTTAGGCTGGGGTGCCTGTGGGGTTACTTGAGGCTCTGGGTGTACAGGCTGTTTCTCTGGGTTAGGCTGCCTTGCTGGAGGTATAGGCTGTCTCCCTCGCCTATTACCCCCAGGTGGGCGGTGATGCCTAGAAGCTAAGCTGTTCGTCATTGCTCTTGTTATTGCCAGGCTTTCTGTTCGAAGCCCACGGACGGCGCCAAGTGTTAGGTTCTAAGTTTCAGGTCAACGGGCGGTCGACCTAAACCTTATTCCTCACTGGAGATATTGCGGATTCGGTGCTCTTGAGTCTTGTCGTCCTAGCCCGTATCTTTCTGTCCTTTGCCTTCTCTTCTCTTCTCGCCCTGCAAGAGGGGCAATACCAAGTACGGAGAGGGGGGGTGGTGCTTGGTGTACCCTCTCCGATGCCTAAGTCAGTACGGTGTTTGTAGAGAGATAAAGCTAGAGAGATGTCAGAGCTAAATTATGCACTTTGCCAAGATGTTCAAATGAATGGTGGAAGAGTTGTATTTATAGGCAACGGTGTCATTAAGGTGACTTAATGACATCGTTAGCCTTTAGACACAATTAATTAGCCCTTAATCACGTAATTAAGACCTTAAGGCACGGAGAAGGTTGGCGGAAATAAACCGAGTATGGGAGTCAGAAAAATGGTGTCGGGGCCCTTGGGGGGAGGAAAATCCGACCCCCAAGGGTAGGGGTTGGGTGTGGCCACCCAACCCCTCCCTAGGAGAGATAGGGTTGGCCAACCCGATCTCCCCTAGGGGAGGTCGGGTGTGGCCACCCGACCTCACCTAGGTGAGTCTACCTCGGTCCGGATGAGTATTTCGGCCTCGTCCGGACCGTTGGTGTTACCACGGGGTGTTTGGGTCGAAGTTTCGATTACAATCATTAACGGGGTGGTCAAAATAAAACGATTCGGAAGTCAACGAGTTCAAATTGGGCGTATATCCATCAGTGACCATCAATGGAGTAACGCCTGTAAAGGTTTGCTCTTAGAACAATTTTTCGCACATACTTGTGTGAGTTTGTTCGTAAAAAGTATAATTTAATAGCTTGGCAGGGTTTAAATTTTAACATGTTCGGTTTATGGAAAAGGGAATGAGTAATCAGTATGATAATATTTAGTTTCTCAAGTATATGGAATAAAGATTTTCAATTTCTAATATTGAAAGAATAACGAATTTTGTTACAACCCCCGAGAATAATCATTCTAATTTTCTGCTGGAATTGAAAATAAAAATTAAAAAAACAATTTTAACATTACTCTTTAACTGAAATTAAAAATTGTATGTAAAATAATTTATTAATTACGCACCAGACTCTTCATTCTTCATGTATACAGCCGACTACTGACCTTCCGATGATCTGCTGTCGCGCCGTCTCCTTCCGTCGCGCACCTGCTCGTTCCGCTGCTGCTCCTGGTGGTATCAGTCTCGCTGCCGCCGCTCACTCCGGCTTTTTTTAATGTTTTTTTATATTTGATATTGTTAATTTTGATAATATAGATAACAAAATGGTATATATGTAGCATACTTGCTCAAGAGGGTCGTCCTTAAGGGGTAAAGTGATGGTCATAAATATCTTTCAATTTTCATGATCACTTTTGACCAATTTTTTTTTTTCATGATCACTAGTAAGATCTGAACTCTTGACCTCTGATTAAAGAAAATGTCTGAACCGTTACACTATATTACATGGTTATGTGCCTCAATTAAAACAATGTTTTCACATAAAGAATAAAGACAGCTCTTCATTAAGAAAATGCTAAAAATACTTTAATTTGTACAAAGATTTTCATCGACAATGTATAGATTAACACGCGACAGACATGAAACTCAATGAATTCCTACTTTCTTTACCGTCATATTGATTTATTTTAGTTTTCAACTCTACCCCAATAGCCTTTAGCATATTTTGGAGAGCTATTATTTATGCGCTGATTCTTGGAATAATAATAATATAATACAAGAGAACTTAAGAAAAATATTTTATGATAGGGTATGTATTTATTAAAAAAAATAAATGAAATATATATTTTTAGCTAAAATGAAGTATAAATTTGAGTTTTTATGATTTTTATTAATAAAATATAAGAAAAACTTTAAAAGTATGAAATATTTTAGTCTAACTTAGTATTTGCATCATATCATTAAAAATATCAATTTTCACATGGAGTTCACTTTTAGTGAAATTAACAACAAACACCACGAACATAATGCTTGTAGAATATAGTAGAAACTCTATAACTTTATTATATAATTTTTTAAATAAAATCTCTTTAGTTCTGGCGAAAAAAAAAAAACACTGAAAAGATTTGTTCACTGAAAATAGAGGTATAGACATTTCAATGATATCTAATATATTTCTAGTTTTATAAATATAAGCACAAAACACAAGTCAATAATATCTAATATATACTTTCAAGTATATACCGACAAAAACATTTACTTTCAATCATGTAATTTAGTTAAGTGGTTTAACACATCATTCTTGACCAAACATTTTATGTTACATATTTTTCGAAAATATGTTCTATCATTTTTAAGTAAATACAACCTGCCCCTTAATAAAAGCATAGAGTTATTAAACATACGGTTAATATGTCTTTTGGTACCACATGTTTTGAGAACTTTTGACTTTTGGTCAAACATTTTCTTTTACATATTTTTGTATCATATGTTTGCAAATTTCATACTTTTGATCAGACCGTTAACGTTCTGTCCATTTTCCCGTTAAGTGAACATGTGAGCGACACGCGACAAAAAAAAAAGGAAAAAAAATTAAAAGTTGAAAAGACCAAACTGGCATTACCTCATGTCTTATTCTTCAACGTCTTCCTTCTTCTTCCCATCCGTCCCCGTGAATTCCAACGATGGAGGAAGTTCCAACCACGACCCGGCTCCGTCGTTCCACTGACGGTGCTCGCTACTCAGCAACCTAGAAACCACCATCGCAGCCGCTGCCTCCCTCAGACTCTCGATTCCTCGCTCTCCTCCACCTACACCGTCTGATCGTGACTCGAATCAGACGCCTTCGTCTCTCCAACATCGCTAATCATCAACAACTGCACAACCCATTCTCCTCCTATTATGACATGATTCTGACAAATAATATATATATATATCATGATTCCGACTCTTCCTTCTCATTAGGTTCACGTCCGGAGCAGTGTCGAAGGCATTCACCGCCATCTTCTTTGCCCGACTCTGACGAATCTCTTTTCCACACCAGTGTCCACTCCCGCCGCCTCGGGTCTCCACGATGCCTTACACTGCCCGTTCAGCACTCATCGTCCCTAGCCACGGTCCGAAGGTTCCGATCCGACCACCAGAACCAGACCTCCTCCTAGTCACCGACCTATTCGCCGGCTCCACCGCAACCAACTCACCCAACCACGTTCCTTCTATCTCCAATCATATGCAGGCATGGACGAATGCTCACTTTCGCTTATCGTTGGAATTCGCAGGGACATATGGGAAGAATAAGGAAGACATGAGGTAAGGGTAGTTTGGTCTTTTCAACTTTTAAATTTTCATTTTTTTAATATATTTTTTTGTCACGTGCTGCTCACATGTTCACTTAACATGAAAACAGACGTAATGTTAACGGTCAAACCAAATATATAAAATTTGTAACATATGGTACCAAAAATATGCACACAAAAAAACATGTCGGACCAAAAGCCAAAAGTTGTTAAATATGTGGTTCCAAAAGACCTATTAACCCTTTAAAATTAATAGTATGAAATACAACATTTTGAAGGTAACTAGGGGTGAGCTCGGGACAAATGGGCAGAATTTTTCACGAAAATGTCCTAGCCCTAGTTTTCAGGATTTTCCACTACTGTCCCTAGCCCTAAGTTAAACATCTGAAAAAGTCCCTACTTGGTCGGGACTTTCAAATTCGGGACAGGCTAAACATCTGAAAAAGTCCCTACTTGGTCGGGACTTTCAAATTCGGGACAGGCTAGGGACAACCCTGGTTTACACCTAAGATTGAAAATAAACCTTAATACTTTCAACTCATACAAGTTCAAGCTTTCATGTTCACGAACAGATAATCGAATTCATGAACATATATTGAATTCACGAACGCATACATCAAGTTCACAAACAAATTCATCAAGTTTACACACGTAGATCAAGTTCAACAACACTAACTCTAGCAATACTTACTAGCTATATGCTAGATGTTTATTTTATTTTATTTTAGGGTTATAGGTACTTTTGATACCACATGTTTGACCGAATGTGGCTTTTAGTACTGTATGTTTAGTTTTGTATACTTTTGGTACCAGACGTTTGAAAAAATATGGCTTTTGGTACATCCGTTGGTTGGCTGTTAGTTTTGGTCGTTAAATGACATGTGCAAGTCACGTAATCGACTCGAAACTTTTAATTTTGTTCAATTTAGTCCCTCAAATATATTCATAACTTTTATTTTGTTTAATTTAGTCCTAAAGCTTCAAAATCGAACCCAATTGGGACCTATCTCCAATTGGGTAAATTTGACCCAAATGGGGCTATGTCAATTGAATTCGATTGGTTTAATTGGGTCCGATTTTGAAGTGTTATGACTAAGTTAAACAAAATTAAAGTTAGGGATATATTTGAGGGACTAAACTGAACAAAATTAAAAGTTTAGAGTCGATCACGTGACTTGCACATGTCATTTAACGGCCAAAACTAACGGCCAACTAACGGATGCACCAAAAACCACATTTTTTCAAACGTTTGGTACCAAAAGTATACAAAACTAAACATCCAGTACTAAAAGCCACATTCGGTCAAACATGTGGTATCAAAAGTACCTTTAACCCTTTATTTTATATTCCTTTAGTTTAAGTATAACTAGATTATTTAAATTGTAAAATGTTGAATTATGGTAAATAACTAAGGACACTCGGGACTTTCAAGACTTTTTGAAAAAAATCCTAGCCCGAGCCCTAGTTGGGAATAAAAGTCCCTCACATACAGGCTCAAGCCCAATTTCGGGACGGGCTTTTAAGGACGGACTCGGGCGGGTTTATCGGAATTCGAATTTGTCGGGATTTATGCTCCGCCCTAAAACTAACCAAAAAACGAAAAACTAAAGGCAACGGTCCAACGGGAGGATAGATTTTATATTTTTGGTGAGGGCAGAAATGGAAGATAAAAACAGTAATTGCAAACAATGAAATAGATTGATTCTCGCTTCCATATGTACATACCACGTGTCGATCAAAATTAGCATTGACATTCTAGTTTCTACTAACCCTATTTTTTTATAAAGTACTATACTATGCTAGCGTAGTATCATAGTCTGGTCCCTGTAAGTCGGGTCAGGAGATATTATCATTTCTCAGTGATAGAGATGCTCTGAAATCGGCGATTGCGAGCAGATGATGATTGCGAAGCGATTGAGGAGATGGAGAAGATCACCAGACGATGACCTATCTCTGCCTACGAGGGACGATCCGTCTCTGGACGATTCTCGTCCTATGGATACCCAAGGTCTGTGTATTGTTTGTCTGTTCCTCTTTAGTCATTATTTCTCGATTCAGCTCTTTTGTCCTGCTACCCATATACTTCTTTGAGCTCAAATCTACTGGAAGTAGTTAATATGGATAAGCTCTTGCTTTATCTTGATTAGAGAACTCATAGGAGAGTAAGATTTGACATTGGTAATGTGAGTGTATATGAAAAGATCAATTGCAGCTCAAGGTAGGTGGTCCATTCTGTTTGAAGAATTGAGAAGTTAAGTGATATAAAAGTTTTACATTGTTAAAATCAGTTTCTATCTGTGGAGATTCCGGTAGGCAGTGCAGTATAGTTGAATTGCAGCTGCCTTCCTATTTCTAAATATAAGGACAATTAGGATCAGGTTGTCGAATTTGGATGCTAGAAAAGATTTGAAATGGAATTGGAATGCCATCTTTTTGATAATTATGTAGAATCTCTATGGTGGTTTCATGTAAATTCTGACTGTGCGCAAGTATATTTATTGACCATAAAAGTCTGACTCTCTGCAAGTATGTACAGAGATTGATTACTGGAACGTATCTTTTGCATTCCAAACAAATGGTGCTGACCAGACATTCTTATGATCTTCATCCTAGCTACTCAAATTGCTTGATGTGGAAGTACAAGAACATCCACTAAGTTTTCATTTATTTGGGGGTGTGCATTTACAAATTCAAGAACAGAGTTTAAGCGTTATGCTTATAAGAAGAAACTACCCATTCTTGTTTAGTTATCAGTAGCTGATTGCTATCCTTTCATGCAGAACAAGAAGCGCTAGTTCAATCCTTTGAAAAGAGTCAAGCTCAACAGAGCCTCTTTTGGAGGGTACTTTAGATTTTCATTTGAAATTTTTTTCTCTTTGTCATTCAATTGTTACACCAATTGATACTCTTTTTCTTGTGGACTGAGGCATTGATTTTTCTGTTGTAGACTGTGTTT
The DNA here is from genome assembly GCA_036873135.1 of Clarkia xantiana subsp. parviflora. NCBI lineage: Eukaryota > Viridiplantae > Streptophyta > Magnoliopsida > Myrtales > Onagraceae > Clarkia > Clarkia xantiana. The sequence goes on from JAPTYO010000004.1 coordinate 27,361,014, forward strand.
GGAGCTTTTCTGGCTTGTTTTATTGCATTCCTTCTCTACTCCATATTTCAGCAGGCTACATCGCCATGGGAACTGGTATAATCTCTTCTCAGAATGAATGTTAAGACTTTTGTTGCTGCAATATAATTAATTAGGTTTTCAAGTTGAGCAGTGATACAGCGTCCGAATCCTAGATTCCTACAACATCCGAACCAGACACAATGGCAAGGAGTGTAATTTTTATCAACTGTCGTGGCAATCTACTTTCCCCTCACATTCGGAGGTTCTCGGAACCTAGGGTTCGGCATCTTTATCATATTCCTTTCAAGTTTACTATATTTCTAGGTTCAGTTTGCCTCACTGTGGCAGAAACCATCCTGTTTGGTTTCCTGCTATTTGATATCTTGTGCATGATTGGCTTGCCAAATAAAAATCCTGTGCATGATTGATTGAATATTCGATAATTACCATTGCAAGTTGTGCATACAGAAGTTCACTTAATGCATTACCGGGTACCGAAATTGTATTTCGTTTAGTTTCGGCAAAAAAAATGAAGGCATAAAATTTCAGGTATCCAGGATGCATTAAGTGGAGTTTTGTATACACAACTAAAGAGCATAATTGTTTAGTTTATTGAATAGATGAATTTTTCCTTTCTTTTAGTTGGATAATCAAATTTTGATGATCTTTACTTTTCAAGAGCAGCGTTATCATGCATACTTCATGGAGGACATCGATTCATGGACGGTTTTACTTGCAGGTCTGGATTTTTTCTTCTGCCTCTACTCTTCACTCATGAACATCACTCATCGAACTAACTAACCATGAATTTATTACCGAACATGTCAGACTGGATTGCTGTATTGTCATGTTCCATGGCAATCTTCGGGTTAATTCAAGAGTCAAAGCATCGCAAGCAATGGTTTTGCTACTCTTGCTTCATAGGCATTATCGTGGCGACCTTTTGGATGTATCACATGTTAAGGTAAACTTAACTATCCACTGCCCTCCATTGTGAACTGATATCAGTTGGTTAATTAGCAATAGACTTTGAACAATTTGCTACCTGGACTTTTTTTTTTTTTTTACAAATTTCTAGTTGAACCTTACAAAGTTAAAATACGTTATCTCTGTCTAATTTTTTGTTAAATAGTTACTGAAACTTGGATGTTGTTTGTTGTCTTTCTGATCTTAACTCCGTTTTCTTGTTTTTATTTATGCAAATTGCTAGCTGAACTTAATCATCATATGTGATTCTATGTAGGATGCCACGGTTTCGGTGGGACGTTTTGTGGCTTCCTTTCGGGCCACTTGGGTATGTAACAAAACAATATCCTTTCTAATGTTTAGAAGATAGTAAATTAAAAATGACATGTTTTCTTCACAACAGAGGAGCAGGAATCTGTCTCTACGTCGATCATCTTCTTAATGAGTCGTCCGAAGAAGTGAGGAAGCTTCGATCGTACATCTATGCTTATAAAGCGAATTGAATATCATCTCTAAAGCGACTGCAGATCGAGCATAACTGAGATATTGCAGTTTCAGACAGTGCTGGACGTTTGAGAACCGTAGAATTCATAGAACTTTTGTTGAGAATGTGACCTGGGTTTGGGATTCTCAGTCTCTTGACAATGAATCATATGCAATCTTCTGGGTTTTGTTTTTGCTTTCCTTTTCTTTTGGGGTTTTGACAAATTTTCAATATAATATTAGACATGATTGTTTCTGTAAATATTTATATTTATATTTTTATTTATTTATTACTTGTGTTATGTTTTCATTTTGATTACTACAGAATATATAATTATAGGGAAATAAAAGTGTGTTTTTATCCAGTAAAGTTTAGACCTAACCACCTCTGAATCCATTAGGTACGTAGTTTTTTTCAATTAGACCTATATCTGTATTCTAAAGAGCACATAATTACTAGTTCTTAACACCCAGCACAACTATTTATGGTGTTATTCCTTTGCAATTCAACTCAAATTTTATGATATTTTTTCTATCGTGTCTATCATAAATATTAAATTAAATATGCGTTTTAATAAATAACTAAATGAGTATTACTTACTAATAAAAGAAGAATTTTCACTTCTATTAAAAAAAATATTTATAAATATAATTCAATACTAAAATTCAATTTAATATTATCAATCTAGTATTAAAAATGAAGTATAAATTAAAGATTTATTGTATTATTTTAGTGGATAATTATTAAGAGGGTTAAAAAATTCCAGTTTCTTAAAACTGATTCAGAATATCAAATTTGAGTTTTGTTCAATCTCCACTTTATTTTTAATTATAAATGAGTTGCAAGAGTATCCCCTCCAAAGATAATTATTTACTCCCAAATCCTTTTAAATGTAAAATTGCAGTTTTGCTTTTAATATTTTCTAAAAACAAATATGTAATTATCCTCACTTCCTGAACTCAAAATTAATAATGAGATATTATTTATGACTAAAAGTAATAATTAGATATTATAACCACATGTACAAAATAATAATAGTGTATAAAATGCAGATAAAATAAAATTTAACGAATACAAAAATAATAAAGTTATACAAGTATACATTCGTAACAAATTAACGTAGTTTCTAACCTGTTTATTTTGTTTCGAATTTTATAAACTTTCGAGAAATTATTAGTTAGACTGAGTCCGCCACGTAGGATATAGACTTGCCCAATAAAAAAAGGACAACACATTAATAATATGGTTGAAGTAAAAATCTTAATGTAGAGAATAAAATAAATTTATTATTATTCTCTCTAAACATTAATTACCATTAGTAACAAAAAAAATATTAATTGCTATAAGAATTATTATTATTAATAAATATACATAATAGGTAAATCTGATAATAAATATTACATATTATAATTAATAATAAATAAAAATAAAAATAATTTTTTCATATACGATATAACACAATTGTTATTAGTTTTGTGATTTTTTTTTTCTAAAACCTTGTTTGGCATGGTGAACTATAGAAGATAATTGACATTTGCCATCTAGGATTCACCATGCTCAATAGGTTTTTTTAAAAAGAATCACAAAACTAGTCACACCTGTATTTATTTGTACATTAAAAATTATTTCTATTTATAGTTATTTTTAAGAAAAAACATATTATATATAATATATTTTAAACAATGATTTTATCAATTATGCGTAACTGAGGTGGGAATAAAAGGACTATCAAAATATCTTAATATATATTAATTAATAAATCTTTTAGTATTTAATGTTTAGAGAGTGATAAGACTATCAAATTTTATTCTATACAATATAATTTTTAATCTCTATCGTATTATTAATGTGTTGTCCATTTTTAATTGGCCGAGTGCTTATCCTACGGACTCGGTCTAAATAATTTCTCTAAACTTTCCTTTCTAAATTATAAAGTATGATACTATGGAAGGATTGTAGTCATGTCCAAAGAAAAAGAAAATGTTTCGGATGCTCTTCATATGAATCGAGGACTTTAGAAGGGTTTATTGAATTGGCAATCTGTGCGAAGTTGGAGCCATGCTTCACCTTAACGCATGGACATCTCCTCTACCAAGAGCCCAGTTTCCATTTTCCGAAATTCGGTCCTCCTTCCCGGCATTTGCGACTTCTCGGGGCCTGTCATTTCTTCATTTTAAGACCAATTCGTCATCATCATCTGTCAGAGCAAGCGAAAGTCAGTGGTCATCTATTATCCAGAACCTGCGAGCAGAGGATGCAGAAATTAGTAACCTTGGTGTCGATGGAGTTAAAGATGGAACGGAGTTCGCATCTACCAGTGGTTTCAAAGGATTAGAGGAGGAGAAGAGTTTCGACAAAGATCCTGAGTTCGCCAACATTCTAGGCAGCGTTCTTGACGACCCAAAAAAAGCTCAATCCAAAGTAAGTGAAAATATTGCTCTCTTTCAGTGAATTGATGATGATTGTTACACGTATTTAATGATTGCAGATTGTTGAAGTCACAAATGCTTCCGGGACAGTAGGTCAAGTAGTCTGCATAATTTATACATATGATGCATTTGTTCTGATAGAAAGCTGGTTTGGAGCTCAGATTGTAGAATTGTTCTCAGTTTATTGTTGCCTTGTGAATTTAATATATATATGAATGAAGCTTAGACAGAAAAAAAAAAAAATGCCTTTGATGATATTTGAAAGATTGTTCATAGGTTTTGCTCCCTCTTGGTTAATTTGTGATTTTGGGAATTTGTTTGTTCTTACTTATTGACAAGTTTACTGCTATCAGATGGAGGAGAGATTGAGGAGAAAGAGGAATAAGATACTACAAACCAAGACAGGCTCAGCTGAACCGATGAAAGTAACATTTAACAAGTAAGTCGAAGCTTCTTGGTGGACAAATTTGATATTGCAGTCGGTCATTACATTTTTTTTAGCCATTAGGTCATTACATTTAGACACCAGAAATAGTGCATATTAAGCTCTCTTGAGTCCTACAAGCTCAGAAGTTTGAGTAGTTGGAATTGGAGGTGTGCGATGTTTTCTGCCATAGAGCAAGACTACCACATCTAAGTCTAAGCAATAACAATGTCCTTTTTTTGGATAGATATAGTGTTTGAAGTTTGAACAGAAGAGATAATAACTTCTTGCTTTTACAGACCGAATTCTCTTTTTTTCCTTTCCCCCTTAATTTCCTGCAAATTTAGCTGATGTGCGGCGGATTGCAGGTTTAGCTTCTCAAACTCGTATATCTGGCTCGAGTTCTACAACTCTCCCCTGGAAAAAGATGTCTCTCTAATATGTGATGTGAGTTATGTACTGTTAGTTCTATAATTTCCATAACCTAATTAACTTAACTAATTCATTATTTGGCTAAAACTTTATGATTAACATTATTTGCAGACAATTCGATCATGGCACATAGTGGGGCGCCTTGGTGGCTGCAATTCCATGAATATGCAAGCAAGTATCCATCATTGTGCATCTTAGATGAACGATGTTCTTCGATAAACCAACTAACCATTCATCTTGTTTATCTATGGCATGAACTGTGCAGTTATCACAGTCCCCTCTGGACAAAAGACCGAACTATGATGCAGTTCAGGGAGCTAATGTCAACCCAACCACATTTTACAACATCGGGGACTTGGAGATTCAAGATAACTTGGCACGCATATGGTACTAGATATGTTACTTTTTTATGACAAAAATTTCAGGTTGATGTAAACAAACAACAGTGTGTTAATTGCATATCCATATTATTGTGAAACTCTCTCCAGGGTTGATATTGGAACGAGTGAACCTCTGCTTCTGGATATTCTGATCAATGCATTGATACAAATAAGTTCCGAGTATGATTTCTAATCTCTTTCTTTATTTTCATTCTGATAATGAGATTACTACGCTTGATGTATGTTGGACATGATTAGACAATAAAATGCCGATCTGGCCACTGAAGATTTATGATTGCCAAGTTTTTTTTCTGTAGCAAGTCTGGGGAAATTTACTGCTGTTCATCTTTTTGCAGTTACATTGGAATAAAGCAAGTGATGTTTGGTGGAAAGGATTTTGAAAGCTGGAAGGAGAACCTAAAATCGGAAGACGAGGGTTTCAGTGTTCACAAGATCTAAATGCAGTCAACAACTGAAAGAATATGAAGTTTGTAGAAAATGTTGATGAATAGAACGTTATTTGGAACTGAAATGCTTTTGGAAGATTTTATTGCAAGTTTTATTCAAGTCGGGATATGGATTTGAGTCACTACATTTACCGCAAGTTTGGTTTGAGAAATAGGGAATATGAAATGAGAAATGCTTGAGCATGCGAAGGCTCCGTGCGAGTGACATGCGAATTGGGGCTATAGTGCATCACTTCAACAGTTCAACTAATGAATCTGTTCAATTATTATAAAATTATTCTTTTTACTTCTTCCAATATTGTCCCTTGCCGTGCTAGTCTTTCTTCCATCTCTAATTTTTTTTGGCCAATTCTTCAATCTCTAATTAACTTAAGTTATTGTTAAAAAATAAAAACTCTAACCAAGTCATCTACAGAAGAAAAATAATGTATACTTTTATATGATTGTTATGAAAATATACATTATGGATGTTCAATAATCAATATTATGTGTATATATCATATTCCTTATTTAGACATTCCTTATATTGATTTTACTTCTTCTCCAAATCTATGTAATCCCTATATAAGGGCCCCTTATGTGTGATAATAAGACATCATCAAGTTCTCTCTTCTATTACCTCTCTACTTTCATAACACGTTATCAACACGATTTCGCTCTAAATAATAAAATCGATTATAACTTCATTATCAGATAGAAGAATATCGCACGAGGTGTTAAAGGAATCCAACAACGAAGGGATGGATGGGGTAGAAGTACCTCAGGACCCATCATACATATAAAGGGAGATTATACTATTATTATTTTTTAATTACTATTTTAGATTATTAAGATTCTATTATTATTACTCATAAGCTAACATTATTATTTGTTTTGAACTTCATTGTAGAGATGTCATATGATCATAAGTGTTCGTAATGGAAAACGATTACTTTTACCGATATTGATGGTTATTGTGAAGACGAACTAACTAAGATCCTACCATGGATTACCTCAAACACCAAAAGGATCCCTACGGATAGATTTAGACAAATTTAATGGAAGGTGCTATTTTGCAAGAACAAGCACATATTTGCAAGACTCGATTTACCGCCGATGATATCACGGTAAAATATTATTTATGGATATTAAATATTTAAACACATATATGTGAAATGTTGTTTCATACATAAAGTGATATGTATTGATATGTTTAACTCCCAGAAGCGAGTGTGAACACATAAGTTATTATAAGAAAAAAAAAATAGTACGGCTAGATGCTGAAACATATCCATATGTAATTATGAATCAAAATTATATGCATCGCCTACTAGATATACTTCGCTCCCTGAAGTGAGCGTGTAAGTTATGATTATAACGAGGATATACTCCCACTCCCTGAAGCGAGTGTTGCACATTACGATTATAGTGATGAAATCCTCCACTCCTTGAAGCGAGTTTATGATTAGCGCACTCCCAGAAGTGAGTGTTGCGGTTTATAATTATGATAACTCGATATAGTACATCTAACAGTTATAATTACCATGGTCATGGACATGGATGACATTAAAAGAGATAAAATAATTAGCATCATCATGGTATCGAAAAATAAAGATGATGCATCTTACAAATAAAGAATGCAAATTCCAATTAATTTGGAAAAATGATAATTTTGATAAGCGCGGTGGCGCTAGCAGAAAAATAATGATATTATGCAGTGCGAGATTTGATCATATGAAGTGCAATGAGTCTAGGCAAAGTGGCCTATGTGAAAAGCAAAAATCCTTGGATATATTATAATAGGATATTATGACAATAAAAAAAAAGTGCATTCTTTATGAATATCGGATCCTGAAGATTCGATATTACGATTCTGAAGATCAAATTTATTAATATTTGTATTTACTTTATTTTAAATTCCGCATTTACATTTATCTTTTATATTTCTTGCACTATATTTACATTTGAATTTTATCTTTTATAATTATTGCATTAAATTATGTGTATTGCACTTTATTATGATATGATCCACAAGATCATGAGCTATTACATATTAATATTTCAGAAGCTCGAGAATTACTACTTTTAGAATCCAGAAGATTCTAGAATGTATGAGAAAAGGATCAAGAGAATCCAATTTATGAAATAAAGATCTTCTTGTATGAGAAAAAATCATGTATATCATGAATTATTATAAATAATAGATCCTGAAGATCCTAAGAAATCATGAGTTATGAATAAAGGATCCTAAAAATCCTAGAAGATCTGGAAATGAATTGAGCATCCTGAAAATCCTAAATATATGATACTATGAATTAACGAGATTGAAGATCCATAAATATTTTACATTATGAAAAGAGATCCTGAATATCCTGAATTATTTTTATGAATGATCTGGGATCATGAAAATGAGATCTGAATATCCTAAGAGATTTTGTGATATAAACAAAAGATCCTTAAAGATTTTAAGTTACGAATAAGGATCCTAATATATTTTGAGTTATAAATTATCATGAAGATCATGAAATTGAGCATTTATACGAAGTTATTAATTTATTTATTTTTACATTTTATGCATTATTTTTATTTAGGTTATTTATATGCTTTCATATACTTTATTTATTTATTATTATTTCAAATAATGTGATTGCTCCGCAATCATCATTGAGATGAAGAAAAAAATGCGGATTGTGTTATCAGGAATATGAAAAAAAAAAAATCAGGTAAACCAGAAGTTTACCGCCAATATTGGCATGATTGATTATATATTCGGTAAACCAGAAGTTTACTGATTCATATAGAGGTAAACCCGAAGTTTTACCCATATAATATGATATATGGCGTGACCGGTTACAGACCATCCCGGATCATTTACGATGCGCAATAAATTATTTGGAAGAATCTGAAGATTCTCCATAAATCATTACAATGCTTGCTCTCAAGAAAAATTAATTATGTGATCATCATCAAACGAGTTCGGGATGAAATCCCCTTATTTATGGAAATTATAAAAGGTGAATATGGGCCCGTTCACCTGCCATGTGGACCGATATATTATTTTAAAAGATGCATCTACAATATGGTCGCATGTGCATTAATTATCACGAATTTGCAATAGCAAAATTTCAAGATTATGCAATAAAGAATGATGATGGTATTAAAAGTTGATATTTAATATAAGAATAAGAAAATTGCATGTCTAGATTCGCAGTATATGAGAGCCTCCAATTAAATAGCTAAACTGCTACCAATAAGAGCAAATTGAGAACAACTGCATGCTATTATGAAAGCAGCAATATATCGGCGCATCAGCCAATGTTAAATCACAGTTCTCCCCATTACAACCAACTTTTGGTCAAGAGACAAATTTCCCATATATGTATTTTATGATGTGCGATATATATTTGAACTGCTCCACCGAATTGCACAAAGATGGGTCTTGAATGTTGGGAAAAATGTGTTGGATACATATCAATTATTTGGGAATAATGGGTGATATATATTAAAGCAAGAGTTGCTGATTTTCATTGATGAACATCCAAGGGGGAGTGTTATGAAAATATACATTATGGATGTTCAATATTATGTGTATATATCATATTCCTTATTTAGACATTCCTTATATTGATTTTACTTCTTCTCCAAGTCTATGTAATCCCTATATAAGGGCCCCTTATGTGTGATAATAAGACATCATCAAGTTCTCTCTTCTATTATCTCTCTACTTTCATAACAATGATTATTTATTTATTTTTATATGATTTATTTTACGCATTTAATTAATAATCAGTGAAATGTTGTTTAAGTGAAATATAATTGTATCATTTTAATGAAGATTTGCATTGAATGAGAAGTAATCAGTATGGTATTCCATGTGAAGTTATGTTTTATGCATTTTTTTTGTTAGACTATTTACATTTGATTGTATGATTTATGAAATTTAAACTTTTATATTTATTTACTTACGAAGGGAAAAATATGTAGCACATATAAATGATTAATTTTATTCATGCAGTTAAATGTAAGGGTGTAAACGAGTCAAGCTACTCGTAGCTACTCGGAATCGACTCGGACAAATACAAATTCGGCTCGAAAAAATTCGAATCGAGCTTTTTAGTATGCCGAGTCGAGCTTTCTAGTATGCCGAGTCGAGCTCGAATTTGATAATGCTTGGCTCGATTTACTCGCGAGTAAGTTTCAAGTTCGAGTTTATAAGTCGAGTCGAGCTTGATTCTTATTATTGTTCTTATTTAATAATAATTAATTATTATATAAGTCAAACGAGTTCGATTTTAGTCGAGTCAAGTTTAATTTTTTTAGTTATGGGAAATGTTAATTTATTGTGATATAGAATTGACTAACGAGTTGCGTCGAGCCTAGCTCGATTATGTCGAGTTTGGATTCGAGTCGAGATCGAGTTTCAAAATTTAGAGCTCGACCAAGTTCGAACTCAACATATACTAATCGATTCGAGTCGAGCTTGACAGATACTCGAGTATATGACCAGTGGAAAAAAAGAAGTTAAATGTGTTTAATATTGTAAAATGATCTAAACTTTAATTATTTAGCTAATTATGTTAGAGGTTTAACATTAACTAGTGTAGGCTAATCTAATTTAATTTAAATGTGAAAAAAAAGGGGAAAAACACAAAGTATCTAGATGGTTAAAAAAAGTCATGAGATTGAAGACTCGCATGGAATGGGTAGCATTGAAAGAAGTCAAAAAAATAATTTTATAATAAGGACAGATCCATTAGTTTAAGTGATATGCACTTTAGTCCAATTTCGCATGCCATTCGCACTAGGTTTTTGCACGCTTTAGCATCTCTCATATGAAATAGGAATATAGAATAGTTTGTTTTATTTTTTTATTTTTGCCATAAGAATATGAAATAGTTAATACAAATATGATGTTGTTTGGTTGACATAATGAATATAGGGTTAAGAACCTATAAACTGTCTGAAATTTGATCTATGTGAGATTTTGACGTTTGAAGTTTAAATTGTTGATATTAACTGTTTGAAGTTTCAACTTTGTCGAAATTTGATGTCTCCATCTAAATTTGCTGTTAAAATTGACAGAATTTGGTAATGTGCTTGTCACATGACCCGATAAAAAAAATTCAAAATTGCCCCTAGTTGGGTGGTGGCCGACCGGAGTAGGGTGGTGGCCGGCTAGAGTTGGTGGTGGCCGGCTGGAGTTGGTGGTGGTCGGCCGGTGTTGGTGGTGGCCGGCCGGAGTTGGTGGTAGCCGGCTGGTGTAGGGTGGTGGCCGGCCGGAGTTGACGGTGGTCGGAGTCAACATAATAATATCAGAGACAATTTTGACTTTTCACACCATTATGTCAAATTTGACAGCAAGAATTGACGAAAATCAAATTTCAACCACGTTAAAACTTCAGCAATATCAACAATTTAAATTTCAGACACCAAAATTTCACATAGAGAAAACATTAGACAGTTTATAAGTTCTTAACCCTAAATAATATGGAATGATGACACAAAATCCAATGTTTGGTGGACATAAAAGTATAGGTAAATGAATAGAATAAACCTAAGTTGACAGATATACCGTTTTGCTATCTATAATAACCAAATAAATAATATTGAATATGAAAAAGTTGAAAATAAGTGTCGGCGTCGGGCGTACGGTGGGCGGGCGTACTGTGAGGGGCGAGCTTTGTAATTTCAATTAAAGTGTAAATTTAAAATTGTCTATTTATTTTTATTCTAAATTCCATCAAAACTTGAGATAGTTAACCTTAGGGATTAGACGAAGATTATGTATTTATTCTTTCAAAATTAGAAATTAGAAATACTTATTACACACAACCAAACACCATCATAAATGATTTCCCATTTATTATTACTATTCCAATTTCACGAACCAAACATGTCTGTTTTCATGAATCGACAAGAATATCAGTCGGAAATGATAGATGCTTGTCGTCTCCATTTAACGAGGGACGTTGTTGTAATTGTTTAGTAGTGTTGATCCTTAATATTTAACGTATTTACTTATATTTTCATATGAAAAAATAGTTCTTAAATTAAAAAAATTATAAAAAGATTAATGAGTTTTTTATTACGACATTTAAGAAAATGTTATTTTATTAAACTAAAGGGACCTAATAAATTTATTTATTTAAATTAAAATTATAAAATATTATTTTATGATGTGAATATTTTTTGTATGTTTTAAATTCAAAATTATTGGTTGTGCCACGTGGCACAATAACAATTTTGAACCAAAAACTTTATAATTAATATTTTAAACTTTAAACTTGTTAATTTTGATATGCATCATTATCTAATAAGCACAATTATACTTTGGCAAAAAAAAAAGCATAATTTTATTTAATAAATGACTTGTAGGAGCAAAAAAAATGACATGTTGGTTTAAATTTTTTTTAAAAAAATCCTAGAATAAAATTGCACTTTAGGCCTAAGGTGTTGTTGTGGAGATTAATTAATTATATATAATATATACTAAGTGATTGGAGACATTGGAAAATTAAAACACAATATAAAAAATAATATTATGCAAAAGAAAAATGTCGCTAGCTAGCTACATCAATTCAAAGAAAAGTCGTGAGTGAAGTGTGCTGACGTTAGGGGTGGTAGCTCTGAACACTCATTGTGGTTACACTAATTAAGCTGTTTGGACAAAGCCACTCTGCTAAACCCGGACCACACCTCTCTCGGCCACATCCATAAGTTTATAAGGCACTCACTTCTTTCATATATTGGAATTCAAAATGGTCAGAGGTCCGAAGTTTGGGCCATGTGAATTTGAGAGGTCTGAAGTTTAAATTGGTGATAATAGAAGTCTGAAGTTTTAACTTGTAGATAATAAAGGTCTTCGTTAGTTTTTTCCGTTAAAATTAACGGAAATTGGTCATGTGCTTGACATGTGACCAAAAATAAAATTAAATTCCAAAAATGCCCTTCTTCCACCTCACATGCTTAAATGAAAAGACAAAAATGCCCTTAATGCCACCACCAACTCCGGCGACCACCACCCAACTCCGGCGACCACCACTCAGCTCCGGCGACCACCACCCGCTCCGACGACCACCACCCAACTCCGGCGAGCACTACCGCGGCCCCGATTGGGCCCACAAAGCTCCGATCGGAGCTTTGTGGCTCCGATCGGAGCTTTGTGGCTCCGATGTGGGCCCAATCGGGGCCGATGACTTCGATTTGGGCCAAATCGTGGCCATTGTGGCGGTCATCGGAGTTTGGTGGGGTCACCGGACTGTGAGTGGTGGTCGCCGGAGTTGGGTGGTGGTCGACGGAGTTGGGTGGTGGCCGGCGGGAGCCGTGGTGGTGGCCGGAGTTGGGTTATGTTTTAATTAGTGAAATGGGTATTTTTGTCATTTCATGTTCAATTAATTAAACTTTAATTTGTTTAAAATATTGTCAGGGGTAAATATGACATTTCACGTGGTTCTGTTAAATTTGACAGAAAATTTGGACGGAAAACCTATAAATCACAAGTCCAAACTTCAGACCTCAGTTATCACCATTTCAATCTTCAGACCTCTCAAATTCACAAGGTCCAATCTTCAAACCTCTCCCAGGTTATTGACTAAATTCAAAACCTAAAGAATGATAATATTCTTCCTCAAATGGAACTAGTGCCTATACAAAAACATTACTTGCATCGTCATCTACCACTTCTTCTACTTCAGTTGAGAAAAGCCACCTCAGATGTAGTACATACGTTCATATATATATATATATATAATCTTATATAAGTAATTATATATAGATGATATTCGGTTAGGGAGAAATGAGCAGCAACCAAATAGGGGTGGGGAGGGGCAATTCGAAATAATTTGAGGCAATTATTATGTTTTTGAATTTTTAATATAATTTTTCCGCGCTCCTATTTTCCCACACTATATTAAAATACTTTGGACACAGCCTCTGTCTGTTCCTTCCCCTTGCAGACACAATCTTCACCAGTACTTATAGTGGTGTCGAGTGTAGTGGTAGAGCAGCTCATCAAGATAGCGGTGCTTCGGCAAAGTCGGGTAAAATCGCAAACTCATTCTCTACTGATACTATTATTCTGCCTAATTTGCTGTTGCGTGTGTTTACTAATTTTATGTCAGATTTGTACGTGTATCCAGGTTTGAATAGCTGGACCGTTTGATGCCATGTCCACTGCAGAACGGGTGTACATACGTTGTGTAGATCTACTTGAAAGCATCTACATGGGCAGACCTTCCTGGAGACTGTTCTGTATACACAATATATATGTTATTACACAAACGATCTGGGTTTATAATCAGTCAATATGAAGGTTGTTGCATCGAATTTTTTGAATGTTAACATGTTCCAGGTAATGAAATATTCTCCTGTGTTTTGTTTTCAGTAAACAACTTCTTCCATTAAAAGTTTCAACTTTATTCGTATAACGGTTTTCTGTTTTTTATTTTTTGTAGTAGCGCCCATCATCGATTCAAATATAACTGGGAGGACTGGAACTGGTTCCTAAGTGGTGGTGACATCCCTGCCATATAAAGGGATGTCATATCTTCTTTGGTCGAAGCCTTGTAGGCTTGTGGCGTTATATATGTCGACATACAGTGCTTTGTAATGAATGTGAATACATTTTCACTAAACGGATGGTAATCTTTGTAATTGGTTGTTAGATTACGGGGAGTAATCACTACAGATACTATAAACATGGTACATGCTAGTAATCGATATTACGTAGCGGAAGATTCGCACATACCTCAGACGTAGTCCGTAGTCCTAAGATCCTGCAACAGGGAGTTTATGGTCCTCAGGTCGGCACCCGTAGAGGTTCTTGTTAAGGAAGCCCTACGCGGTATATTCTCCACATCAAAGGCTCTGATCGATTCTTGACAGGGACGGATCTCCGGAGTGTTTGCTCGAAGGCAAATTGGCACACTCTTTGGTGAAGGTGAGTTTCGGCCGATGTGTGTTATGGGGATGAGGGTTTTTTCTCTCTAAAACACTCCAATGATGGATTAAAGATTAACCTAATAAAACCCTAACACCTCTTATTTATAGGAGGAGCAAAGTGGACAAAAGTCCACTTTGCCCACCTAATAAGTTCGGCCGGCCTATGCATAAGGGAGGCCCATATTTTGGGCCTCTCATGTCAATTGGGATTTTGGGTCTCGCCCAATGTCCTAATGTGACATTTACCCAATTGTCTTAGGTAACTTATACATATAACGGGCTTCCATTTACGGCGCCCATCACTATATGCTTACAGCTCTCACTCGCCGGAATGGGACGGTGCCTGTTAATGTATTGTCGTCCAAATCAGCATCAACATTTCACTCCTTCGATCTCGCCCTTGCTTCCGAATAGTTCAGACGAGGTTTGTCGTGCGACCGCCGAACACGACGGGCATCGTGCCACTCATCTGTTAGGAGTGTTGTAGCGCCCGCGGAACGTTGATTCCCTTTTCTTCAATCAACCTGTTATAAACAATATAATGTCGGTCTGTATCCTAGGTCAACTGTTAATTCTTCATTTTCCCAGTTTCCACATAGGAACACTTCTTCAAGGCATCCGTACAAGTATTCACAACCTTCAACTAATATCCGGTTAGTGGCCACCTAGTGAATACAAGAGTCGGTGAATTACAGGTGAACTTTGTTAGAAAAACGTTGGTCGATACAGGGGTAAAATAGTAATTCTGAAATATGTAGGACTAAAGTCCAACTAATTATTATTCGGTAATCAATATACAATTAACAAGTAATCTATATGTGTATGAAAACCGAAATTGCGATCCGTATATCGAATGGGAAAGACGAAGTTTTAACTGAGGCACGTGCGGATCACGCTCTCCTTAATGCAATTTCGCCCCACCTCACCCCCAAGTTATGCAACGAGATTTATATAAGGACGATCACCTCCCAGGATACAACAGTTTCGTTGACACGAATTGTGCACACAATTCGTTCAACCGAACCGAACTAATACCTGAACTCAAACAAGAATATTAGACCAAAAAATTGATCGAATAAATAACGTTACAAAATTTGAATAAAATCAAAATAACGTAAAGATTTGATAAACCTATCACACAGTATATTGGAATCAGACGACACGATTCTCATAGTGCTTAGTCATCGCAAATACGAGCTGGAGAAGACAAGTGACCAGAGCTCCAAGCCTCCAACAATTCATTATAGTTATCTATATATCAATATATGAGAATGAGAGGGGTAGGTTGTCACAGTGGCAGCGAAGAACGAATAGTGCTTAGGAAAAAAAATATTATTTTACAATTGAAATAAAATGTGACTTCATATATATATTATATATATATTGTAAAATAAAAAAACCATTATATGGTAGGATTACTAGTCCATAAATGCATCAAATATATAATGCACATATAAAAAATATACACTTGCACAAATCACAAAGTGCAATGTATCTGGACACTAATAGAAGATCTAATTTTGGTTTGTCTAACTAGAGAATATTAATTTTTCAAATATGATTTTTTGGCAACAATTAATTTCCTATTTAGGAAAACCGGACATGCGCGAGGTACTTAAATTACTATTCATAATTTAAGTGATGGCCCAAATGCTATTCACTAAGACTATTGAGACACTGTTAAGCCCGATTCTCCAACAATCCCCCACATGAATGGTGTTTGGAAACCTAATGGTGGCTCTAGACACGGAGTTTGAGTTCAACGGCCAATACCTGAATAGGATAGGTATGTGACTGCCCTTTGAACCTTCCCTTGTGAAATTATACTGACTTTACTGGCTGGTTAGTAGACGCGATGTCCTTGAACTAACTGCCGTTGGTGTAAATGATGATATAGCTCACACAGATATCTTCCTAGTATAATTCGGTTCACGCCTCGATGTCCGTTATGGCCCTGGAAATCTTGCCTGGTTCTGCGAGCATTTCTAAGAATTGCGCCTCAACAATTCCTTTCGAAGCGGCCCATCTTCTCACTCGCAAAGGTGATTCTTATCTCAACAGATTCATCACGACTCTGATTTAAATCAAGAGTTTCACCGTGTCTTTGAG
Organism: Clarkia xantiana subsp. parviflora; assembly: GCA_036873135.1. Classification (NCBI taxonomy): domain Eukaryota; kingdom Viridiplantae; phylum Streptophyta; class Magnoliopsida; order Myrtales; family Onagraceae; genus Clarkia; species Clarkia xantiana. The sequence continues at coordinate 27,377,624 of JAPTYO010000004.1, forward strand.
ATTTCTCACGAATCATTAAAAGTTTTCACTTAACCGTATCCACTCTATCACTGTTTACATCTAGGAATGAGTTTGAGAGTTTGACCCCCACAATGATCTCACTCACTCCTGTGATTAGGTTGTCTTTGAACCTAGATCTTGGGATCTCCAGTCAACTAGGTGGGGTTTTCCTTCTCAGGAGTGTTCTTCAGGGTTTTAATCTCATTCCCTTAGATAATTGACCAAATAACTATCTGTTTAACCCTACGGGTAGCAGATTCACATTATTTATTAGCCGATATTTGTCGAGCATAATATTTCCAATTGAGAGCAATTGTGTAACATGAGTCTAGACTTTCCATTATACATGTTACAACATATCATACCAAATACAGATTGATCATCGCAACGTTGCTTCAAGGTCCTCAGACTATCATATCCTGCAGGAATATTTTGGTTAATCCAACAGTTATATCCATGTTGATTCTTCTAGCAGACAACAGGTTTGCAAAGTGTCCAACTAACCAACCTTTAACAAAGGTTATCAGGCCAATGGGGGTGATCACCACTTATTTGCATCAAACCTTGTCTTTTAGACAGAACCATCATGCTCTTATAATATGTTGGATTATATATATTTGGTTAAAACCAAAATAATCTCATCAATCTCCGCACTGGTCTTTATACCGATTTTGGCCAATTTGTAAAATCCTCTAGTAAACGGCATTACCGCTCTAATTATACGATACACTTTTAGTGCTTAAAATCTAGAATCAACGGGAATCTGGTTTTTCAATATCGTTTAGAGGATTTCCATTTTTACGACGACACCTTAATAAATACCCGGTTTGCATCGCTACAGTCTTCAAAATATGTTTGGATGTCTGATATAGTGCAGTCCGTAATTATGAGTATATCTCAGGTACCTAAGTAACCTAACGATACCATCCCAATGATCTGTACTTGGGTTACTCGTGTATCTACTCAGTACGCTCATAGCGTTTGCTATATCAGGTCTTGTACTTGTCATTAAGTACATTACCTTCTCAATGATCCTAGCGTATTCAGTTTGAAACTTGTTTGGATCCATTGGAGCAATGACCTTTCTCATATCTCTTTTGTTGAACGTTTATAATATCTTATCGATATATAACAAGATTGACTTAGAAAAATTCATTCGGATGTACTTGTGATCTTTATTCCGAGAGTCACATCAGTAAGACCCATATATTTCAAGTCACATTTCGAAGTCAACATATGATTCGTTGATCGAACCATTTCATCATTACTTCTGATGATAAACATGTCATCGACGCAAAGACATAAGATTACATAACCTTTACAATTATCTTTCACGTAAATGCACATATCACATTCATTGACTATAAAGTCTTTCTCCAACATGACAAAAAAAAAATTTAATGTCATTGTTTCGGTGCTTGTTTAAAACCATATATGACTTGACGAGTTTACAACTTTCTTTCCTTGTCCTGGAGCTGAGAAACCCTCAGGTTATTTCATATAAATCTCTTATTACAATTCTCCATTTAAGAAATTTGTTTTCACATCCATTTGATGTACTGCAAGATTTCGGAGGGCTGCATTGCAAGTACCATTTTAATAGACGTGAATATCATCACTAAAATTAAGTGTCTAGGTAATCCTTGATTACGGATAAGACCTTACAAGAACAATTTCACCATGTTCTTGATTTTTATAATTTTCTGCAAATAGTCTTATAGACTTGTCTTTAAGAACTTAGTTCTCCTATAGACTTGCAGTAAAATATATTTTTAACGATTTATCGTAGTTTATATATATCCAAAATAATTAAATCATGCATAACATACCGATAATCATTACTGTTGTGTAATTTATACGAAGAAAATACAACAAATAGTTTTACTTTTATTTTAACCCTTAGCTGCGGAGGTAGTACCACTTCACCAGAATACCCCCACATTAGAAGCTAAAAGTTGTTATTTCCATATTACAGGATATCTTACTTACCAAGTAATTGCTAATCAAATTAGCTTATCCCATCATGTTCTGAGGTTACCCAGACCTAATCAACATTGAGTTCATCATCCTTCAATGTTCGAATATTCTTTCCGCAATCCAACTCTACAGAGTGTATGCGGTGTAGTGATTTCACGGATTAAACCGGATCTATGTCACTTATTCAGAGAACAATTATTGTTACTGCACATAATTTAATTCTCTTATCTAGTTGATCCTCAACTCCTGTTCATAAAGTGTAAATTTTGCAATTCACTTTTTTTTCCTGAACATTGCAATATATTGTACTATCGTAAACCAAGTGATGAAGTACTTCTTACCGCCTCACGTGAGCATAAGTTTCAAGTCACAATCGCTTATATGTACTAAATCAAGCGATTTGAGATTCCTTTAATCTCACGAAGAAATTCGAGTGAGCTCGAATACAACACAAATTTTACTCTTTGTGTTTATTATCAATTGTAGAGTAGATATGTAATTTATATTAATTAACATTCAAAAGGTATCAAAATTAACATGTAAATTAAATCAACTAAGCAAAAGAAACATTTATTAATTAATGTTCTTTCCGGCTCGTAGAGCATTACACTTAGCTTGATTATTTCCTCACATACATCTATATTATTCTTAGTCAATACATACTTATATGACTTGAATACAAGATAAAATGTTTTTCCTGAAACAACTCATTGTTCAGAATTATTTATACAATCACATTTTTCAAGGTTGTAAACCATCATGGTTGTGTTTCCAAATCTGGTGACCAGTGCTTTAACAGAGCTTCCAAACCGATCAACCAACAGTTGGAATCTTAACAACAAAACACTTGTAGCTTCTTTATCCCCACAGTCACGTTAGTAACATAAGTTACATAACCAGTGACAGAAACTCCATCGTTATCGTTGGAGGCTTTAGCTCAATTTTCTGATACACAGAAAAATTTATTGAGCTATTTTCCGCAGAAAATTATATTTCAGAATATACCCTACTGTATAAAACCAACAATGAAATTTCCTTAAGATTGTTAGAAAAACGTTGGTCGATACAGGGGTAAAACAGTAATTCTGAAATATGTAGGACTAAAGTCCAATTAATTATTATTCGGTAATCAACATAAAATTAACAAGTAATCTGTATGTGTATGAAAACCGAGATTGCGATCCGTAGATCGAATGGGAAAGACGAAGTTTTAACTGAGGCACGTGCGGATCACGCTCTCCTTAATGCAATTTCGCCCCACCTCACCCTCAGGTTATGCAACGAGATTTATATAAGGACGATCACCTCCCAGGATACAACAGTGTCGTTGACACGAATCGTGCACACAATTTGTTCAACCGAACCGAACTAATACCTGAACTCAAACAAGAATATTAGACCAAAAAATCGATCGAATAAATAACGCTACGAAATTTGACTAAAATCAAAATAACGTAAAGATTTGATAAACCTATCACATGGTATATTGGAATCGGACGACACGATTCTCATAGTGCTTAGTCATCGCGAATACGAGCTGGAGAAGACAAGTGACCAGAGCTCCAAGCTTCCAACAATTCATTACAATTATCTATATGTAAATATATGAGAATGAGATGGGTAGGTTGTCACGGTGGCAGCGAAGAACGAATAGTGCTTAGGAAAAAAAAAATGATTTTACGATTGAAATAAAATGTGACTTCATATATATATATTGTAAAATAAAACAACCATTATTTGGTAGGATTACTAGTCCATAAATGCATCAAATATATAATGCATATATATAAAATATACACTTGCACAAATCACAAAGTGCAATGTATCTGGACACTAATAGAAGATCTAATTTTGGTTTGTCTAACTAGAGAATATAAATTTTCAAATATGATTTTTTGGCAACAATTAATTTCCTATTTAGCAAAATCGGACATGCGCGAGGTACTTAAATTTTTATTCACAATTTAAGTGAGGGCCCAAATGCCATTCACTAAGACTATTGAGACACTGTTAAGCCCAATTGTCCAACAATATCCGGTTGGTGGCCACCTAGTGAATCCAATAGTCGGTGAATTACAGGTGAACTTGACCATCCCCATCGCTCATATCTGGACACTAAGTGGCGACTTGCAATTCATGCTTACAATTATTCATGCGTGTTTCTAGACATGAATCCTAGGCAATCACAACCATCACAACATGTCTGTCCTATTGCGCAAAAGATATATTTAACCAGGGCTCCGCCACCAACATCCAGCTATCGTCAAGACAACAATTCTAATAAATATATGCGATAAAAGTAAACAATTGTAATTCAGCCCTCTAATTAATCCAGTCCCGAAATCATACATTTCCGAGATCCATCTCCATAATCGAAACAAGGAATTAAGGTTTAAACCTTCGAGCACTGTGTAAACTAATTAAAGTTCAAAAACATTTGGATTTTAAAACTTGAACATCCTATTTTATTAATTGACTTGAATTTGATTTTAAAAATCCGGTTCGGTTCAGTCAATTTTGAATTAATCCGGTTCGGTCCGGTTCAGAAAAATCCGGTTCGGCCCGGTTTTGCAAATCCGGTTCAGTCCGGTTTTACAAATCCGGTTCGGTCCGGTTTTGAATAAAATCTGATCCGGTCCGAACCGGTTCAATAAAATAGAAGTTTGGTTCGGTTAAACACCAAAACCGGTTCGGTTAGGTCCACTTAGTTACCCCGGTTCGACCCAACCCGGCTAGGTCGAACCAATTAAGAAAACCCGGTTTGTTTTTATCCTATCCGGTTTATCAAATTGGACCGGCCCAATAAACACATACTGTTGGGCCGAAATAATCTCGTAGGCTAAATAGAGTTTTAAAGTCCACTAAAAACTTAACTTAGCCTCCAAGAATTATTAACTATATAAAATAATTTCCAATATTGCACATATCTATAAAAAATCGGCACAATCTATATATATATATATATATATATATATATATATATATATTGTCAAGATTCTATCTATAAGATGTAAATTAATCAACAATATATATATAAATTTCGGACCTATCAATTATATATATATATATATTTATATATATATATTTAATATTGTCAGTATCTTTAATAGGGAAACAAATATACTGACAATATATTTTCTTAATCTTTTAGGTAACTAAATCTATCAATAATATCTTAATCCCTATCTTTTAGCTAGATATATTGATAGTGATATATTTCCATATATTTTAATGTGAACATATCCAGATATTTCCAATTATAGATATATTGTTACCTTTAATAAAAATTAAAATATGGTAAACAATATTCCTAAGGGATTTCGGCCGAAACATGTATCTTGGTGCCTAAGAAATTAAAAATTTAACCTTGTTAATTCTCCTAGGGTTCGGCCGAAACACTATATTGGAAACAAGTGGTCAAATTTCAAGATCAAATTTTAATAAGATCTACAATCCAATGTTTGATTTTGATAAAAGTCATCTTTTTCTTGAAGATCATGAACATCAAATTTTACAAAGAACATCATGAAAATTTCGGCCCTTACAATTATAAAAATCGGAAATTTTAAATTCTCAATTTAAAAATTTCGGCCAACCATGTCTAAAATCAAGAACACCAATTTATCAAAATCAAGAACTTTTAACACAGGCTCTGATACCACTGTTGGATTACGGGGTAGATTACTACGGAAACATAAAACAAGGTACATGCTAGTAATCATAATTACGCAGCGGAAGATGTGCACATACCTTAAACCTTTTCCGTAGTCCCAAGGATCTTGCTGAGGGAGTTCACAATCCACCGGACGGAACCCGTAGGGATTCTTGTTAGAGATGACCTACATGGTATTAGCTCCACAGCATAGCCTTTATCGATTCTTGGCAGGGACGGATCTCCGTAGTGTTTTGCTCTAAGCAAATTGGCACACCCTTTGGTGAAGGTGGGTTAGGCCGAAACTTGCTCTCAAAGGTGGAAGAGTTTTTCTCTCAAATCACCACTTATGAAGAATTGTGAATTACCCCAAATAAAACCCTAACACCCCTTATTTATAGGAGGAGCAAAGTGGACAAAAGTCCACTTTGTCCCATGCAATATTCGGCCGGCCTATATGTGTTAGGGAGGCCCAATTTTGGCCTCTCATGTCAATTGAGATTTGGGTCAAGCTCAATTTCTCTAATGTGACATTACCCCAATTTCTTAGGTTACCTATACATACTAATGGGCTACCAATTACGGCGCCCAGTCACCATATGCTAACACAAATAAATGTACGTACAATTCCAAATAATGTTAATGACATATAACAAGTCGTGTTCACACGCTAATCCCATCCGTTGGACTTGAATGTGCCATGTCGAAACTGTGCTAAATGTGCCATGTCGAAACTGTGCATGTTGTGTCAGCAAGTCGTTATTAACAATTGGTACTTGCAAAGCTAAATGAAACATTAGACATTGAAAGAGATAACAGTGAATACAATATTTAGTAGTACTTTTTTCAAATGCTCAAACCATCAATATGTTTACAACAGGCCAAGACCAAAGCCTTACGTTGTAATCACACATGATGGTTCTAAACCCAACAATAACTAATACAGACTCATAAGAATACATTTGGGATCGGCTGTTGGGATGCTAAATGACGTCAAGAAATAATCCAACATCCTATACATTATACTATTTAATTTGGTTCGAAGTATGAATATTTAAAAATTACAAATAGCATTGAAGTTATCGTATAGAAATAAAGCTTTCATCACTAACCAAAGTGAAGACTAAAACTGCGTAATTCCCGCTTCGTAAATTCTATTCTGAAGACCGTTTCTGGAAACTAAAACTTAGGCTCTAATTAAAGACAATGCATTCGTATCCGCCTGCTAACAAATTCGACAAGGACCTTTAGCATCAGACTCTTGGAGCCTACACGCAGACGACTCATTTAGCCAGATCTTCCAGACATCCATACGCATGTAAGAAATCGTTCAGAACATTTAATACCGATTTTAAGTAAATACCGCTTACTGACCAATTTGGTCGGTAAGAAATAATTCATGACCGTTTTTCTTTCCGATCTGCAGCAATACTGGCTCATGTATTAATTATATGCAATTTTTATCAGAATTCGGTATTAACAAGCCATCTAATACAAATAATAATCTCTTTTCTTGTAGTATAAGTAGTGCCAGTGTAAAGAGTCGTGAACATTTTTCTCAGTTATTTATTCGCATTTCTATCAACGGTATATCATGTATAGTGTATTTAACGAAGTAACTATGAGTAGTTATGGTTGAATTTTGCATTAAAATAAATATATTATAAATTTGTATACTCCACATATTGTAATTTGTATGAACATCGTCCTGACTTTTCTTTTTTGGTAACTAACATCGTCCTGATTGAGCAAACAGAGTCGACCAATACCGCATATATCACGTGGTACTGGTATCTCACTTTATTAGACTTTAAAAAAAATCCAGGGGAAAACCAATATCAATGATGTTTACTAATTAAATTAATAAACAAACCTTCAATAAATGGATCGCACAGCAAACTAGTAGAATCTTACTAAATGAAATGAAATTAGTCAGCAATGGCGTGCTGAACTAATTTAAACAAAAAATAATATTTGTCCAAAATAATAGGCAATTATAACCAAATGTAGTTTTGTATTCCTATGTAATTAAATTAACGGGGTTTGTTCAATCATACGATAAAATAATTAGACTGTGAAAGAAGGGAATAATTTAAGTAGATTAATTACACTGCTTCTTCACAGATAGATTTAGATCTCATCTCCAGATCGTGCATTATTACCGTTAAGATCTTGTTACATATATTTAAATTTAATATTTTTCTTCTAGATTCACCAATTCCAATATAACTTTAGAAAAAAAAAATCACAAAACTTTTTACATTTAAGAATTAAAACTATCGTCAAGCCAAGTTATTATTTAATTAGAATTAATTAATTAGTTTGTTTAAATTTTTTTTCTGTGAAGAATGAATTAGTTTGTTCAATCTATCGTGCTTAGTGCTTATTATCTCTTCTTCCTCGTTGCATCCATCTTCTCCAATATCCTTAGCCACAATGATGTGTGAATCCAAGAAACATGTTGCTGTACTTCCATTCCCGTTCACCAGCCACCCCGCCGCTCTCGCCAAAATCGTTCTCCGACTGGCGGCAGCCGCCCCGAGCGTCCATTTCTCATTCTTCAACGTACCAAACTCCAATTCCCTCATCTTTCCAGCTGCTTCCAACTCCACACATAACCACTTACCAACTAACTTCAAAATCTACGACATTGCTGCCCCGCCTGGACCAAACTATCAGACTCAATCAGAATCCTACTTTAGCTCCGCTCCTCAAATCTACGAGTCGGTGATAGAGGCTGCTGTGGCAGACATCGGGGTGCCGGTTACTTGCCTACTCGCTGACGTCATAATAGCGTGCGCAATTGACATCTCGAGGAAATTGCGCGTAAAGTGGATCGCCGTCTGGATTGCTGCACCTTACAGCCTCCTTGTTCCCGTTCAAGCCCAGGTAATCATCGATTACATCCGTCTTCACGGTGGTTTCGATGAGGTAAGGAAAAATAAGGTGGATTTCATACCGGGATTATCGATGTTCAAGATCGAGGATTTACACGATACGATAGTACAAGGTGGAGGTAAAGGAAATATGAACTCCATGGCGCGTATCCTAGCGTTGGGATCTAAGCTATCAAATGCTACCGCTCTTGTCCTCAACTGCTTCCAAGAAGAAACCCTAACCCAAACCGTAGCGGCGCTAGGGTCTTTACTCCAAACCCCAGTACTCCAAATCGGTTGTCCTGACATCTTATTAGGAGACCCATTATTGGACCAGACCGGGTGCTTGTCGTGGCTAGACCAACAAAGTTTTAAGTCAGTGGTTTATGTCTCCTTCGGGAACACATCCTTGTTGCCCCCGGACGAGATTTCGGCAATCGCAGAGGCGTTGGAAGAGAGGAAAACACCGTTTCTATGGTCGCTCAAGGATCAAATTCATTTGCCAGCCGGGTTCATAGAGAGAACAAGGTTGTACGGGAAGCTTGTTGCATGGGCACCACAAACCCTAGTGCTCTGCCAACCTTCAGTTGGTGCTCATCTAATGCATGCTGGATTTAATTCCATGGTGGAGAGTATTTTTGCGGAGGTTCCAATGATTTGTCGACCGATTTGGGCCGAAAATCCGACGAATGCGCAGATGGTGAAGAATGTGTGGAAGATTGGAGTGGAGGTGGATGAACGGGTAATTACGATACATGGTCTGATCAAGTGTTTGGAAATGGTGTTGGGTGATGGCGAAGAAGGGAAGATGATGAGGGAGAGGATAAAGAGTTTGAAGGAGGTTATGGTCCAAGCTGGCGCTCCTAATGGTACTGCTACCAAGTATTTTAACTCTTTACTACACTTGCTCTCCACATAGTCACCATCACTTCACAATAATATTGTGTTTACCCTTCAATTATTCATGTTAAATGAATAGTATTGCAATCTTGCAAAGTACTGTTCCACGTTTGCTCAAATAAATTGATTGTAATGAACACATTTTACTAAACGAAGTTGTGTTTACATACTGATGGATTGGTCAGAATCTAATACCGAGTTCTCAACGATTTATATCCAATTTATAAATAAAAAAAGGCTCATTACCAATTCCTGACCAATCAGAGATCAGTGTGTATGAATTGATACTCACCGTCTGGAAATTGACGTACCATAATCGGTCAGAGAATCCTACACCGTTTTCTAACCGAACCTGACCCAAGGAAAAAAAAGAGTCAGATTGAAACGTATTTCACACCGAATTTTGTACACAAGAACTCTTCAATGTGCAATGTGTGTGTTTACTGCACACATATACTATTATTGCTGACACATCTAGTACCATTGTCGTCATAGTAAATAAAAAGGAAGACAACAAATATTCAGCAAAACCTAAGTGTTGTACAAAATCCTAAACCAATTAGCTACCACTCCATTCATTAAAGATCCAGCAAAACCTTCCATCACCTTCCTCCTTGAGAGCGTCGTCAAAGCGCAGTCCCCAATTACAGAAAAAGCCAATTGTCCCTGAAACCTAAGTCGGTTTTGGCAATCTTTCTTCCACAGCTAAATGGGCATATCGTTTCCTCCGTTCTGCAAGTTCATTATAGATGACTACAAGAATAAATTAATTTGTAAGTACATAATGAATTTACTTTTTTGTTTTGGAATAAACTTAAATATTGTTGAAATCAGTTTGGGGACATACAATCATAAACATATGCTCAACATTCGATTGTAGATACTGCCACGTGAAATATACTGGATGGTTAGACATGGTCGATACAAACTTCTTTTAGCGTATGTGGTGAGAGGTTTTTACGGTGGTTGTATTTGGGGGTGCAATTGGTACAAAAATGTGACTCCCGCAATGAGATCACCGATAGCAAATTCAACGACGGCTGGAATTAGTTTACCATGCATGTACAATGTTTTGATCTGTAGTTATTATCCCCTAAATCCATCAGTTGTATCAGAGCCCGTGTAGGGAGTTCATGATTTTTAATAAAATTGATGTTCATGTTTTTTTGTAAAACTGATATTCTTGATTTTTGGTAAAATTGGTGTTCATGATTATCAATGAAGAAAACGTGATTTTTATCAAAACTAAAACTTTGGATTTGTGATTAAGATAATTTTTTATCTAGAAATTTGACCACCAAGCCCTAAACTATGTTTCGGCCGAACCCCATGTTGCAATATTTTTTATTTCTTCGGCGCCAAAAAACACATAATCGGCGCCAAGAAACACATAATTCGGCCGGCTTGGGCTTTTAGGAATAAAATATTGTGATATTAATTACCGATATATTCTATGAATGATTTTAGGGATGTAGATATATTTAGTATTAATTTATTGCCTAGAGATTGAGAAAATATATTGTTGATAGATTTATATCCCTAATATAGAATCTTGACAATTAAGTATATATATATGTTTAATAATGGCTGTCGTAATATATATATATATATTTTTGCAATATATTTGGAAATTATATCTATTATAATTATACTTACTTGATGGCTAGTTAAGTTTTTGGTGGATTTCAAAACCCTACTTAGCCAAGAAGTCACAATTTCGGCTGGACCCTATTGGGTTATTGGGCCGGATCCAAATGCACAACCGGGTTGGGTCGATCGACCCGGGTAACTCGTGGGGTCCGAACCTGTTCGGGTGGGGTCCCACCGGCTCAATCGAGTCGGGTTGACCAACCCGATTTTTCTCAATCTGACCGACGTGGATCGGGTCGGTTCGGAGAAGGTGGTCAAATGGGTCGGGTCAAACCCAACCCGGTTCGATAAAACCAAACCGAAATTACCTAACCAGACTAGACTAGTCAGACCGGGTCAATCGGACCAGACCAGCCGGACCAGGTGGATCGAATCGGACCGGGTTCGGGTCAACTAAACATTTAGGACATATCAAATTTAAAATTCAAATGTTTTTTAACTTTAAAATTACCTACACAGTGCGAAATGGTTTGATAGTTTCACGTTTTAATCAAACTTGATCCCTAGTTGCGGATATGGGAATGGATCTCGGAAAATGCATGATTATGGGACTTGTTATGTCAGCTTCCACCCGGGCAGCTTCGGGCTTCTTTCTTCACGAACGTGCTCGGGATATATGTATAAGGACGGGAACGCCGCGATCCTTAAAACACAATCACCGAACTAATCTTCTAGTCCTCGACCTCGAACTCTCGATCTTCAGTCCCTGCACGAGGGACAGTAACCAGCGTGGGAGGGGGGAATGTTGGTTGAGCCCACTCCGACGCTCAAGTTAGAACTTCTAGAGAGAGAAAGCCTTAGAGAGAAGTCAGAGCATTCCAAAGTAAAAAATGAGGGAGTTGTCTAGATTGGGAGACCTAGGCCCCTATTTATAGGTAACCTAAGGATCATGCCCAGTTTTGAACTACTTGATGTCGGTATGAAGGAAGACATATACCGTCATCAAGGCGGACTATGCATGCACCGACTTCCCGCACTTGGAAAATTAATCGGGGTGAGCGTACGAAGAAAAACGGTAATTCGGACCTATTTGGATTGCTAAAAGAAATCCGGGACGGGTCCGGAAGTTCTTCGGTCCGGGAATTGTGCGTATCCCGGACCGTTTTAGACTTGGGTGTCCGCGAATGGGTTTTTTTTTACGGGTTTTGGGGTATTTTTACGAGGCCCGAAATGTAAACACGAACCTGAATTGGACAGATATCTAACACTTGCCCCCGAGTAAAGTAGTGGTTCAAAACCCGTGCTTGACTCTTTTCAAGATAAGATATTCGTCTAATTTAGGTTCGGTACTGACCTCAGGGGTGGCCTGTTTGTCAATTCGAATGTTGAGATCATGAATTTGATCAATCTTTAATTTTTTTTCGTACGTAATCTGTTTACAAGGTTAGCGTAACGGACAATATGCGCACAACGACATGCAATTATGTTCGCAATATCATATAATGAATGAAATACTTGTAATAATAAAGAAACATGCAATGTGATAATATCATGGTACATGAAGTAAGCATATAACATGTTTCCACTATGTAGATGACGGTATAGTAAACGGATGACATAATCATGCAATAAGCAAAACACTTAGAATAATATGGAATTGGAGAACATGTACGTAATCACGAAGCATGAAGTAAACATAGAAAATGATGCAAGCATGTAGTATGATGTAAGCATGGAAAATGATGCAAACATTCAATTTATACTTAGATTATAAAAATAATCGGTTTGCATCATGTACGTATAAAAGTGATAACATGCATAATGATCTACGAAGTGCGTTATGCAACACTAGGGAGCATGTATGTAAAACAAGCATGAGAGAGGTGTAGGTATGCTTACGCATGATACTAAGGACTTGTGTGAAAATAGATATTAGTTTAGTCCTTAACACATGGTGTAGGCATTATTAATGAGAATTAGGAGAGAGAATACCCATTATCTTACATCTTTAATAGATAAATCCTCAAGAAGCTCTTCATTCTTGATGAAGAGGGAATTCATGGAGGTGTGAATTTGGAGTAGTCTCATCACATTTGACATCGATCAAGGTCGAATCCGGGCAAGGAGGGGACCGTGGCGGCGCGTGGGGCAAAGGAGACGGTGCGTGAGACGGCGGCGGAGGTGCGTGGGTCTTCGGGTGAGGGCGAGTAGCAATTTGAACTTGCTTCGTGTCGGTGAGTCCAATTTCGTACATGGCTAGACCTTTCGTGACTTCGTTTGGCCTTGATTTAGTCTTGAAATCACCATGTACCTAGCTATCTTATCATGCATAAAAGGTGTTTGATAAAATGCATTAGAATACTTAGCCCCAAATCGGCCAAAATTTTTCTAAGTGCTGAATTTTTAGAAAAGTGTAAATGAATCGTTATACTTCCCTTATGCATAGCGTTCATCGCCGACATGTTGTTCCATGCCTTAGTCGTTGTTTTAGCATGCTCAATATTGATGATCGGTCGTTGTACGTACACGGCCGTCAATTGTTGTATGTTGGTAATGATAGCTTAGGCAATGTACATTGAGCGTCATGTATAGACTGTCGGTCATTGTCTGCAAACACGTTTAAAACACTTAGAAAATATTTTAACAATATCTAATGTTTGTTACCATAGATGTTGTCGCATGAGCTTTGTCGATAAGCGTCGTAGGAATGCTTAGGAGGTATTGTGTAGAAGTTGATAATAGCTACTTGATGTATGCAATCCATCCTTGTCGACATGCATGTACGTACATGGAAACACTTAGAAAATATTTTCCTCTTGTCGACATGTATGTACGTACATGGAAACACTTAGAAAATAGTTTTCACTTGTCGACATGTACCCTTGTCGACATGTATGTACGTACATGGAAATACTTAGAAAATATTCTTCACTTGTCGTCATGCATGTACGTACATGTAAACACTTAGAAAATATTTTCCTCTTGTCGACATGTATGTACGTACATAGAAACACTTAGAAAATATTTTTCACTTGTCGACATGTACCCTTGTCGACATGTATGTACGTACATGGAAATACTTAGAAAATATTCTTCACTTGTCGACATGTATGTACGTATATGAAAATACTTAGAAAATATTCTTCACTTGTCGTCATGCATCCTTGTCGACATGTATGTACGTACATGGAAATACTTAGAAAATATTCTTCACTTGTCGACATGCACCCTTGTAGACATGTATGTACGTACATGGAAATACTTAGAAAATATTCTTCACTTGTCGACATGCATCCTTGTCGACATGTATGTACGTACATGGAAATACTTAGAAAATATTCTTCACTTGTCGACATGCACCCTTGTCGACATGTATGTACGTACATGGAAATACTTAGAAAATATTCTTCACTTGTCGACATGCACCCTTGTCGACATGTATGTACGTACATGGGAATACTTAGAAAATATTCTTCACTTGCCGACATGCATCCTTGTCGACATGTATGTACGTACATGTATGTGCGCACTTGCCCCCACACTTAGAATTTTTCTTTATCCCTGGCTATGTACGTTGTATCCATATACTTGATGTAAACGCAGGTTGTATGCCAACACCATGTTGTATGCTAACACTTAGTAATATGCTTGACACATAGTAGCGTGGTGTCCACTTTCAATATGTTGACTGTCATCTTGAGCAAAACCTTATAAAATATTTCGCCCTTGTAACCATGTATTCATGTCGATATGCATGTACATACATAGAACTCGCACACTGATTGACTTGTTATTTGTAATTTTCAGGATTCCAAATTACGCAGTCTTCTTTTCAGAGTTAGTCTTCTTATCGCAAATACTATGAGTAAGTCTTCTATCCCCGTTCCGCGAGTGACATTATGTTCAGATGTTGGTGACGAGTTACATATTGATGGTCCTCGTACCCTTTGTTTATATCATCCTTGTAGACTGGTTTATTGGTAAGAACTCTTCCTTGCACGCGGAGTCTATTCGCAACACTCCTCCATCCGAGACGTCCGCTTCACCACTTGTTCTTGCTGCCCCCGTGACTTCTGCATATGGTCGCGGAAAGGGGCTCATGGGTACGATGTTTTTCCCTGTAACTTTTCCTTATATTTTACTTCTTTGACTTTTCATTTGTTTTGTATTTTTGATTACTCAGTACGTTCCCTTGTTCTTGATGTTTCCGTGGATGATTATCAACTTCCTGTCAAGCGGTCCGAGGTGGTGTTGCATGTCTCGAGTGATCCTAGGCGTTTAAGGACGAATGCTGCCCTTCATCCCTCCACTTTTGATAAGGGAAATGAAGTCACTGAATGCACGATGGTATCTTCTGCCCCCCAGTCGAGAGATCGACTCGCGGAGGATCGCTCATTGTCTGTTGGTATGAGATGTACTTCACATTTCTTATTATACTCTGATTTTAAACATTTAGTTTTTATTCTTTATCTTTTCCCCGCAGTGATCCCAGCTTTGAAGCGTGATCATCTTCCTCGTCCCTTGGAAGGTCATATATCTGGAGATGTTTGGAAACCTCTTGGTAGGGGTGGTCTTCGCTTTCCTAAGGAGGTGAAACTTAATATGCCGGAGGTTGGCGTTCGTGTGTTGGATAGGAGTGTGCCCCCAGGCGATCGACGTTCTTGTCCGAGGACTGATGAAGAAGCCGAAGAGTGTGTCGAACATGCTTTGGCCAACTTTGCTCCTGTAAGTTAACAAGTTATATTCCTTGATAACTTTCGTGCCGTACGCCTTTGTTGAGTAATATTTATGGTCTTGTGCTCTTGTATGATTTTCAGGCTGTGTCTCAGATGGTTAATATGTCGTCGTATGTTGTGGAGCTTGTTAGTGCTAGAAGAGCTGCTGTCAACAAATGTAACACCGTTAGTCTTGAACTTGCTCGTTCTAAGGAGAAGGTGTGTGCACTTGGCTTGAAGATAATTGATTCCGAGACCAAGTATCAGGTGCATGAGACTCGAATTTCTGATCTTGAAGCTGAGATGATTGCGCTTGAGAAACAGATTTCTGATGACATCACGTCTCGAGAGGCTGCCTTGATTGCCGCTCGTGAGGAACATTATGCGCTTGGAATTGAAGCGGGTTTTTCCCAGTATTTGAGTACTCCTGCTTTTAGTCTTGCAGCTAAGAAGATAACTGATACCATGATGGGAAAGCGTGCCGAGGATTACTTTCGTCGTGTCAACGCGCTTGCCCCCAATTTTCCTTTTGACAAGCTTGGGCCTTGCTCTGACTATGTCGTTAATTATCTGAAGGCATTGCACACTTTGAGGCTTGATGTAACCGCCTATGATATGATTGAAGGTGGAGGAGGTGTTGATGTCCTTGCTACTCCTCCCGAACTTATGGATGTTGTTCTACAGCTTACTGGGGATAGTGGAACTTCTCATGTATCTTTGAGTTGATGTTTTCCCTTTGTGTTGATTTCCTGAATATGCTGTCTTAGTCCCTTGGAGGTGATGGTATATTTGCTTGTATGGTACTTCGTCCTTTGGACCTGTTTTTCAATAATCATATGATAACTTTGTTAGTAATATTTCATACCTTGAGTTATCAATATTGTCCGTATGCTTTGAACTTGGAAGATAGGATATATATCCTTAGATGATGAACATGATGTCCGCAATTGCGTCTATATGTCGCGCATTGTTGAGTGTTATGAGCGCCCCTCTTCGTTAGATTCCAAGGCATGGCAAGATGCGTACACTAGGTACTTGTAGTATTGTAAGTAGTAATGTACTTGGCGCGGGCACTTGGCACTGGCACTTGACATGTAGCAGTGTCGTCTTGACCAAGCAAGACTTAAGTTTATACCGTCTCTTAGTTCCACTCTAAGGCGACGTTGTTGCAAGATACTTCTTGCTTGTTTTGCTGTTTTTGCGTTAAATGCTAAAGAGCAAGATAACGTTATACAAGACTCGACTTGTAAGTTTGATGAGTTTTGTACAAAGTTTGCTTAAAAAAGCGTATAACATGAAGCTATCCTTTTTTAGGCCTAAGTCTTCATGGTTTATGAACCCTTAAGAGAGTATGCATACTTTTAGTGTGTGGGGTTGTCGTCTAACAAGAGGATTTCCGCCACGGTGGGGTGATCAGTCCCATCATTGCATTTGCCGCATCCTGTTTCTTTTCAGGGAATGGCTATGAACATGGTGATCAATCCCTCCTTTTTATATAAGAGTTTAAGACAAAAGAGCTTGATACAATAGCTCCTTTGTGATATAATGTTCTTCCTTCAACCGTGGAATTTCTTCAAGTGCCCCTCGTTGAATGTGTTTGGAAGGAAGTTGCTTTCAGTGGGCCTTCCCACTTTGGTGATAACTTGTTGATTTGATCCAAGTGTGAGAATCCATTCCTTCTCCACACCATCTCGCCTACATGGAATTGTCTTTCCTTCACTTTCCTGTTGTAGTATCTTGCAGTTATTAAGCGCATACGTGCTTGGGTTAGCTCCGAGTTTCGCCTTCTTTCGTCTGCCAAGTCCAGGTTTAAACGCATCTCCGCTTCGTTGGTTTGGGGATTGAAGTGAGTTGTGCGGTATGATGAGACAACGATTTCGATTGGAGCTACGGCTTCTGTTCCGTATACCAGGCTAAACGGTGTTTCGCCTGTTGACTCCTTCGGGGTTGTGCGCACAGCCCATAGGACACTGCTAAGCTCTTCTGCCCATCCTCTTTTCAAAGCATGATCTCTCTTCTTAAGAGCATCCAGGACGATCTTGTTGGCGGATTCGACTTGTCCATTGGTTTGGGCATGACGCACTGATGCAAAACGGTGATCTATATTGAGTCTTTCACAGAACGCTTGCAGTCTTGAACTTCTGAATTGTGGCCCATTGTCGCTGATGAGTACTCTTGGTACGCCATATCGTACAATAATTTGGTTTCGTATGAAATCCATTATTTGTGCGTCCGTCGTACGTGCTAATGCCTTAGCTTCAATCCACTTGGAGAAGTAGTCGATAACTACTACAATATACTTTGTTTGCCCCTTGGATTGTGGAAGTGGACCTACCAAGTCAATTCCCCATTGTGCGAAAGGCCAGGAACTTGCAATTGGACACAATTCCGTTGCGGGAGCCGTTATGTTCCTTGAATATAGTTGACAGGATTCGCATTCCGTGACCATGTTTGTTGCTTGGTTTCTCATTGTTGGCCAATAATATCCTAGACCTAGCGCCTTTCTGATTAAGGATCTTGGCCCCTCGTGACAAGCTTCTTGGCCTTCGTGCAAGTCTTTCAACACTATCATACCTTCTGGGAAAGTTAAGCACTTTAGGTATGGCGTCGAGAATCCTTTCTTGTATAGCTGGCCTTCAATCAATGTATAGTTGACAGCGATTCTTCTGATTTTTTGCGCTTTAAGTCTTTCTTCCGGTAGGACGTTATCTGTGAGGTATGCCAGAATTGGAGTCATCCAGGTTGGCTCTTTGTTGATATTTAACACTTCTAGTTTGTCGCTTACGGACATGATCCTGTTTTCGACGAAGTGTGTTTCTTGGCCTTGTTCCCTCCCTTGTGCAAACTTGCTTAACGCATCTGCCTCTTGATTTTCTTCCCTTGGGACGGACGTTATGTTGAAAGTTTGAAAGTTTGCAATGAGCTCTTTTTCTTGTCCCAAGTATTTCTGCATGTTCTCTGACTTGGCCACGTACTCACCTTAGACCTGATTGACAACTAGCTGTGAGTCGCACTTGAATCTTAAGTGTTTGATTCCGAGGCCTTTTGCGATCCTTAAGCCTGTTATCAAGGCTTCGTATTCTGCCTCGTTATTCGTTGCTCTGAATGTTAGGCTTAGAGCATACTTCAACGGTTCCGACCTATCAGGCGGAATTATGAGGAATCCAGCTCCTGATCCTTCCGCGTTTGAGGAACCATCAGTGTACATTTGCCACACCTCAGTGTGTTCTTCACTTTGTTGTGCTCCGTCTTGAATGTCAGTTTCCGGGGTTATTCCTATGAATTCCGCGATAAAGTCTGCCAATGTTTGCCCCTTGATTGCTGTTCGTGGTGCAAAGTGAATGCGGAATTCACTTAGCTCGATTGACCACTTTGTTAATTTTCCTGACATGTTTGGCTTTGACAGGATGTGCTTCAAGGGTTGGTCCGTTAGGACTGTTATCTCATGTGCATGGAAGATGGCCTCAATTTCCATGCCGCCACTATGAGAGCATATAGGTACTTCTCGATTGGCATATAATTCACTTCGTACTTTGCCAGGATCTTGCTCACGTAATACTCTGGAACCTGTGTAGTCCCTTTTTGCTTGACGAGTACTGAGCTGCCTTACGGATATGTACAGGTAGAGCGGCTCGCCTTGGATTGGTTTTGCTAACGCTGGGAGCGTTCGCAAATGCTGCTTCAATTGTTGGAATGCTTCTTCGCATACTGGTGTCCACTCGAACTTCTTGTTTGCACGAAGTACTTGGAAGAATGGAAGGGCTTTGTCTCCTATTCTTGCGAGGAACCTATTAAGAGCTGCTAAACGTCCATTTAGTTGTTGGACTTCTTTATGCTTCTTTGGAGACTCCATTTCTTCTATCGCCTTTACTTTTTCCGGGTTTGCTTTGATCCCTCTCTCGCTGACCATGAAGCCAAGAACTTTTCCTGATTGCACGCCAAAGGCACACTTCGTTGGATTTAATATGACTTGGAATTCTCGCATTCTTTTAAACACCTGGCGGAGGTCATCAGCATGATTACGCCTTTTTGACGACTTCACGACCATGTCATCTACGTATACCTCCATGACTTTCCCGATCATATCTCCGAAGATTGTGTTGACCATTCGTTGGTATGTTGCTCCGGCGTTAATTAGTCCGAACGGCATGACCTTGTAATTGTAGATCTCGCTGTCTGCATAGAACGCAGTGTGAGGTGCGTGTTGTTCCGCCATTGGAATTTGATTGTATCCTGAATACGCATTCATTACTGACATTAGCTCGTGTCCTGCGGTGGCATCTACTAGTTGGTCGATCCTTGGCAGCGGATATGAATCCTTTGGACATGCATTGTTGAGGTCTCTGTAATCGATGCACATTCTCATCTTGCCGTTAGGTTTGGGTACCAGAACTGGATTTTCCACCCACGTTTGATATTGCGACTCTTCAATAAAACCCGTGTTCAGTAACTTGCCCACTTCCTCACGTATTGCGAGCTTTTTGTCTCCCCCCCAATAGACGTAGCTTTTGTGTTATAGGTCTGGATCATGGTTTGATGTTGAGCTTGTGAGAGATTATGTTTGGGCTTATTCCTGGCATATCGCTTGGTGACCATGCGAACAGCTCCTTATATTCTTCTAAAAGTGCTTTGATTTCTATCACTTCATCTTCTGACAGTGATGCCCCCACTCGAACCATCCTCTCTGGCTCATTGATCTTGACTTCTTGCAATTCTTCAACAGGAGCAGGTCGCGCGTGATCCATCCTCGGGTCTTCATCAATGATGGGAATTCCGTCATTATTTGTCTTGTCACCATGTTGGAGTGCAACCTTGTAGCAATCTTTTGACAGCTGTTGATCTCTCTTTACTTCACCAACTCCTGCCTTTGTTAGAAACTTGACTTTCTGGTGAGATGTTGACGCTATTGTCAGACCTAAAATCTGACCTACGGCGAATACGTTTTGGAAAACGTGAATTTTGAATAGAGTCGCCACTAGTTAATTATTAGGCTAACTAGAATCTTAAATTACCCAAGTGAATAACGAATTAACCACCTAGGTATAAAACGGTCTATGATCAGAAATTCGAGTTCGGGGGTTCTGTTACGAATTAAAGCTCATGGAATTAATCACGCCCTTTCGGTACTCAATTCACTTAATTTGCCAATTTTATTCTTTAAATTCATGTTATATCAGATTAATCTAATGACGTCAATATTTAATTAAACTTAGAATATGCAAAAAAATATTATCGATCATTAACCTAAATCTAGAAACTAAAAAACTATTAAGCATCTAAAACTCCTAACAAAACTAAACATGCTCAAAAGCATGATACAATTTAATATTTACATGTCATACACATACACTTATTCAAACATTCCATCTAATTAATTTAGACCTAAACTAATTAGTTGATATGGTATAATAATAATAATGATAATAATAATAATGATAATAATAGAAAATAAAAGAATAATAATAATAATAATAATCAAAATATTAATAATAATAATAATAATAATAACAATAATAATAATCATAAATAAATAAATAAAAACTATCTGCGGAAGACGAACAGCAACCAGCGGGACGGCACTGTTGCAGCAGACAACAGCGACGACAACTCGGGCTTCGGCAACGGCGGGGACAGACAGCACCGACGACAGCTCGGGCTCCGGCAAGACGAACTCCGGCAACGGCGGGGACAGACAGCAGCGCTGCAGCTCGGGCGAACTTCCGGGCGGCGAGGAGGGGACGACGGGCACGGAAGTAGGAACGGGACCGCGGTACAGCACGGCGCGGCAGCAGGAGTTCTGGCGAGATCCAGGCGTGTCGCAGGAGCAGGTGGTCCGGTCGGTGGTGTGGCGCAGCAACGAGAGAGAGAGAGAGAGAGAGAGAGAGAGAGAGAGAGAGAGAGAGAGAGAGAGAGAGAGAGAGAGAGAGAGAGAGAGAGAGAGAGAGAGAGAGAGAGAGAGAGAGAGAGAGAGAGAGAGAGAGAGAGAGAGAGAGAGAGAGAGAGCCGGGCGAAGCTGAGGGCGGATGGTGGTCGACGGTGGGGCTGGCCGGCGACGTGGTAGACGGATGGTGGTCCGGCCACCAGTGGACCTGGGCAGCACCGGCGGGCAGGTGTTGCAGAGAAGAGAAAAAAAAAGTTTTTTTTTTAATAAAGAAAAAAACTAAAACACAAAATGACAAAAGTCGCGCGGATCCCAAGGAAACAATGTATTATTGATATTGTGGTATTTTTCTGTCTCTTACAATGTAAACCTAGACCCCTATTTATACTAAAAACTTAGTATAGATTACAGATAATATTTTAATAAAAAATGCTAACAGATAATTATTCTAGAGAATATTCCTAAGGATATTTATCTTTACAGATAATTATTTTTTGAATAAAAAATAAAATCTGTAGATAAATATCTTATAGATAATTTCTAAAATAAAAAAAAACTAATTATTATATATATATTTTTAAATATTCCGAAAATATTAAATAAATTCGAAATAATTTAAAATATATTTTATAATAATTTCCCTAATGTGCCCTAGAGCATTTTTGGAGACTTTGTGGTTTGACGCGTCCGGAATTTGACGTATCATGTGTAACGTCGTTACGTCCGGGTCAAAATCGAGTGTTTACAGTTTGCCCCTCTTTGGACGGACTCCCGTAGAACGTGTTCGAAGGGGTTTGTCCAAAGACGAAGAAACACCGATTTTGACCAGAAAGTATATTCTCTTCCAATTCTTCAAAGTCTTCAAGGTGGCTCATATGCTTATTCTGGTGCAGAAAGATAAAACCTCTGTCGGCGGGATGCCTGTTGGCGGTGCCTCCATTAGCGATGCAGAAAGTAAAGCCTCCAGTGGCGGTGCGGAAAAGTAAAGCCTCGGTCGGTGGTGCCCCTGTTGGCGGTGCCTCCGTTGGCGGTGCAGAAAGTAAAGACCTCGATCGACAATGCCTCCAGTGGCGTGCGACAAGGAAAAGCCTCCAGTGGCGGTGCGGAAAGTAAAGCCTCCAGTGGCGTGAAGAAAAGTAAAGCCTCCAGTGGCGTGCGGGAAAGTAAAGCCTCCAGTGGCGTGCAGAAAAGTAAAGCCTCCAGTGGCGTGCGGGAAAGTAGAGCCTCCAGTGGCGTGCAGAAAAGTAAAGCCTCCAGTGGCGTGCGGGAAAGTAAAGCCTCCAGTGGCGTGCGGGAAAGTAAAGCCTCCAGTGGCGTGCGGGAAAGTAAAGCCTCCAGTGGCGTGCGGGAAGTAAAGCCTCCAGTGGCTTGCGGAAAAGTAAAGCCTCCAGTGGCGTGCGGGAAAGTAAAGCCTCCAGTGGCGTGCAGAAAAGTAAAGCCTCCAGTGGCGTGCGTAAAAGTAAAAGCCTCCAGTGGCGTGCAGAAAAGAAAAACCTTGATCGACGATGCCTCCAGTGGCATGCGACAAGGAAAAGCCTCCAGTGGCGTACAGTTAAGTAAAAACCTTGATCGACGATGCCTCCAGTGGCGTGCGACAAGGAAAAGCCTCCACTGGCGTCCGTCGGAGAAGAGCCTCTAGTGGCGTCCGTCGGAGAAGAGCCTCTAGTGGCATATGTCGGAGAAATGCCTCTAGTGACGTCCGTTGGATAAGGGCCTCGAGTGGCTTGACGACTTGAATGCATGTCCCTAATTTTTGCCTAAACTGCGCATGACGCGACAGCTTAGCGGGATCTTTTTTTTTTTTTTAATCTCCCATATTCTCTCCTTTTGCCACGGTCAGAATTTTAGACCGTGCCCCTCGGTTTTCCTAATTTTTTCGTGGATTGCCCCTTGGGGTTTTCATTCCATCGGGATTTTATTTTTCTCCTTTTGCCATTATTGCAATTTCTGAATTTGCTATCATGCCCCTCATTTCCTAATTTTGCCTAGGCTGCCCTTTCGGGTTTTCAACCTAACGGAAGTACTCTTTTTTTTTCTTTTTTTTTTGGTAGCCGATTAAACGGTGGCTGTGACCCGTACTTTATTTCTCGTCTCGATGCGAGAGTATTTGTAGCCATTTGGAGGGTGGCTGTGACCCTTTCCTCACCGTCTTCAATGTCGCGAGAGCTCTTTTGATTTGTAGCCATTTGAAGGGTGGCTGTGGCCCTTTTATTTATTTCCATCGTCGATGTTCCGGGAGCGCTCTTTCGATTTGTAGCCGTTTTAAGTGTGGCTGTGGCCCTTTCAAATGATTTCCCGGCCTCACAAGATTCACGAGAATACTCTTTATATGTAGCCATTTTGAGGGTGGCTATGGCCCTTTCAACAATCTCCCATCCTCTTAGGATTTGAGGAACACTCTTTGTAGGTAGCCATTTTAGGGGTGGATGTGGCCCTTTCACTCATTTCCCACCTTTAATGTTGCGAGAGTGCTCTATATCTGTAGCAGTTTGAAGGGTGGTTGTTATCCTTTATTTTGTAGTCGTTTTATGGACGACTGTGGCCCTTTTTTATTTTCCCGCCCTTACAAGATTCGCGGGGTCACTCTTTTATCTGTAGCCGTTTGGAGGGTGGCTGTGACCCTTTATTTTCTAGTCGTTTTAGGGACGACTGTGACCCTTTTTATTTTCCCGCCCTCACAAGATTCGCGGGGTCACTGTTTTATCTTTAGCCGTTTGAAGGGTGGCTGTGGACCTTTGAGATTTCCCAGCCTCACAAGATTCATGAGAATACCCTTTATATGTAGTCATTTGAAGGGTGACTGTGGCCCTTTTTATTCGTAGTTGATTTAGGGACAACTGTGACCCTTTTCTTCACCGCTCTCACAATATTAGCACAAACACTCTGTTCATTTTCCTGTAGCCGATTAAACTGAGTTTAAAGAAAACTGAGTTTTTTTTTTTTGCTCTTCTTTTTTTTTTGCTTTTTTTTTTTTTTTTTTTTTTTTTTTTTTTTTTTCTTTTTTTTTTTTTTGCTTTTTTCATCTCACCTTTTGCCATGACTGTCCCTGCGGGTTTTCAATCATGCCCCTCTCCCTGATTTTTGCCTAGGTTTTCAACCTAGCGAGAATTTATTTTTTTTCTCTCTTTTTTCTTTTTCAAATGGAAAGAACATCTACAGAAACTAATCAACAACAACTATGTTACATGCCCCTAATAGCAGATTAAACCTTTTAATTTCACAGAACTTCTCCGGAGGAAAACTTGTCAAATAAGTTGATTATGTCGATGTCTTGAATGGAGGATCCTTTCAATGGGTGGACGACACCGACAATAATTTATTCTTCTTCTTCCTCTCAAATGCTCTTTCATTAGCACGGTCTATCTTCATGGAATCTCGATCTTTTTTAATAGGAAGGTCTCTGGATGTCTTCTATCTTCAACCATGCTTGATCTTAACAGGAATGCCCCACGGATACATCTGACTGGTTCATAATTCGTCGCATGCTGGACGAATGGTCTGATTAATGAACACCCATGGATGGTGTTTAGTTTGGCACAGTAGTCTACACATGGTAAACTTAGGCATAGATATCGTCCGAGGTATCTGGTATAAGAATGGTCGGCGAGCGAAGGGCCGTACATGAGATGTGCTTTTCAGGAGTTTTGATTTGGATGATTATCCAAGCTGCACAATGAGTAAGGAAAAACTCAAATTTCGGGGATAAAAATGATCACAACTTCTCTTACCTGGGAGTTGGATTTTTCAGTGGGCAATGTGCTCGCTATGCGACTGGACCTGCTGCATGTCCTGATTCTCTTGCTCCACAACTTGTGTATGTGTACACCTGCTGAAAAGTACATGCCCCTAGTGGCAAACTGAAAACTTCAGAATTTTTTTCGGAAAAGGATTCGGTTGATCGAGTCAAGCTACATTGATCGTCACATTGAATCTTCAAGGGATTCTCGATGATCTCTTGAAATTTTCTCATCTCCTGACATGTCCGATCTCAAAGGGAGATGCCCCATGGTTACCGCTGAATGGTTTAAACCTGGCCACATAACGGTTGTATACCTCGTCTTGGAAAGCGTATGAATTTCCCACATGGTGAGTGAAATTTTTCATAGAAACTCTTTGAAGCGCTCACGTTTCACACGGTTGCGACATTGGTTGAAGTGGTCATCCGACCTGCAAAAGAGTAGGGACACTCAAATCTCAAGGAAAAATTTAAGTACAATTTAACGCACCTCAGCGTTAGATATCTCGAGTGTGCAATTTGTTCGGTGTGCAACTGGATGACTGCATGTTCTTTTTTTGTTGCCCCATTTAGCCGGCATAACTTATGTGTACATGATACCTTAACCAAGGGTACCTGGAAAGAGTGAATGATAAATCAGTGTAGAGAATATGAAAAATCATGCATGATTTTTTGAAAACTCTAATGTCCTTCATTTCATAATTTTGATTATTTTTTTTGAAAAGGAATCAAAATTCATGATCAAATGTGTTTTGCGCCATCATGGAGTTTACTGAGTTTGCTGAGTGCATTATCTGGCTCGAACGCAGGACAAATGCTCAAAACAAAGTTTTTTCAAAAGGTTTTATCGTCCTTTGTTTAAACTCGAATAGTAGCACTCAACTACACAGTTAAACTATTTTCTCAAAAAAGAATCAAAACTCTCATTCTTTAAATGCTCGCTCATGCGAATGTTGAAATGACGATCTTGCCAAAAAAGTGCAATACACCTTGGATAAGAACAAAGTTTTTAATGCTCATGCTTGCCCGAAAGTTAAAATTCTACTGTTAAGAAAGTTACAACTTACAACATATTACCTGAATGATGCATATGAAATGCATTTTTGAAAGTGAAAATTTCAGGTGGATTTTTTTAAAATAATGCAATTGAGATGCATGCGTGAATTTGAAAGCTCTATAGCTAAAAAACAAAAATCACAATTTACCAGAAAAATAATGCATATTAAATGCATGCTAAAAAAATCAGGTAAAAAGGTTTTTTTAAAATGATGCATATGCAATTCATGTTTGAATTTAAAAAACTCTAAGGGCCAAAAAGGAATTACAATTTTTCCTAATTTTTTAAAGAAATGATGCAAATTGAAAGCACTAACAGAATTTTACGACTTACATGAAAAAATTTTCCAAAAAATAATGTGTATGAAACACATGCTTGAAATAAAACATTCTGGTAAGTAGTTTTGAAACAACACATGGAATACATGTTTGAAACTAAAGGTTCTACGACTAAGAATGTGTACAATCTATCAACATATTATTTTTTCTAAAACGATGCACATGCGATGCACATGAGATGCATACTTGAGATGAAAGTTCTACAGTCGAGATAATTTACAAATTATCTGAAAAGATATTTTGTTTTTTTGTTTTTTTAATGAGGAAAAAAAATGCATCTTGGTTGCTCAAAATTAAGAATCAGGCGAAAAGTTTTTTTGTTTTGTTTTTAAGGGATGCATATGAGATGCACCAAAATAAATACAAGATGCAAACTTAAAAATAAAATTTCTACAACTGAGAAAAATTACAATTTACCTGAAAGTTTTTTTCGAAAACAATGCATATGATATGCACGTTTTTTATTAAAAATTCAGATAAAATGTTTTTTAAACAAACAACCCTAAAACTAAAAAAAAATTAAAAAAAATTAATGCATATTGGATGCATTATTAAAAATAAAACAATTCAGTTACCAATTTTTTTTTTAAAATGATGCATATGGAATGCACGTTCGAAATTAGAAGCTCTAATAGTTAAAGCATAATTACAAATTTTCCTCTTTTCTTTTTGTTTTTTGTTTTTTGTTTTTTGTTTTTTTGTTTTGTTTTGTTTTGTTTTGTTTTTTTTTAATTTTTTTGTTTTTTTAGCAATGCGTATACAATACACTAACCAAAATTACAACTTACCTGAAAAGCTTTTTTAAAAATAATGCGTACAAAACACATGTTAAAAATAAAAATTCAGGTAAGAGGTTTTTTTAGAAAAAAAATTCATATGAAATGTATGTTTGAAAGGAAGCTCTAATAGCTAAAGAAATTAACTTTTCTGAAATATTTTTAAAGTAATGCATACGTAACGCACTAACAAAAATTACAACTTACCTGTGATTTTTTTTTTTTAAATAATGCGCATGAGATGCATATTAAAAATTTAGGTAGGGTTTTTTTTTTTAAAAAATAATGCATCTAAAACACATGTTTAAAAATCTACAACTAAGGGATTAACTACTTAGTGAAAAATATTTTTTTTGTTTTTTCTGAAAATAACGTATACAAAATGCATTTTAAAATTAGAAGCAGTAATAGCTAAAAGGGAGCTAAATTTCTCATGAAAATATTTTTTGAAAATAATGCACGAATGATGCGTTAATTATGTATTACAACTTACCTGGTTTTTTTTTTTTAAATATTGTACATGAAACACATGTTTAAAATAACAAATTCAGGCCAGAGGTTTTTTTTTTTTTTTTTTAAAAATGGAAAAAAACAATGCATACAAAATGCATGTTTGGAAAGAATTTTTTATAACTAATGACTAATTACTTAGCTAATTTTTTTTTTTTAAATGCAATGAGATGAATGCATGAGAAATAAAAGCTATACAAACAGTCGCATGATAACATTTACAACAAAAAACAGATCATGTTAGGGGGGGTAAAAAAATGTGTAGCTTTCCTCTACAAGGTAGGTTCCACTGATAGGTTCTCGAAAAGGTGGTTTCCTCACCCCATTATAGGGATCATAAGACCTTCGCAAGCGAGTAGAGTTTTTCCGAGCCGTACCGGCGGCCCAGCCGCTCCGGTCGTACCGTACTAAACCTCCGGGGTTCCTAGTCGCCCTGGGTTTTAGGCGTTTTGGACATTACACTAAGTGGTGTGTGCAAATACAAATAATGCATAATCCAACAAAGAAAAATAGTCAGTCATAAAAAATTAACTCCACACCTGAAATTACACCAAAACAATCAAGTTAGAATAACAAAGTCAAATATGAATAAAAAATAAAACATGGCAAATAAGCAAATATAAAGAACCCGAACCCTCGATTGTCCCCAGCAGAGTCGCCAAATTGGTAGACCTAAAATCTGACCTACGGCGAATACGTTTTGGAAAACATGAATTTTGAATAGAGTGGTCACTAGTTAATTATTAGGCTAACTAGAATCCTAAATTACCCAAGTGAATAACGAATTAACCACCTAGGTATAAAACGGTCTATGATCAGAAATTCGAGTACGGGGGATCTGTTACGAATTAAAGCTCATGGAATTAATCACGCCCTTTCGGTACTCAATTCACTTAATTTGCCAATTTTATACTTTAAATTCATGTTATATCAGATTAATCTAACGACGTCAGTATTTAATTAAACTTGGAATATGCAAAAAAATATTATCGATCATTAACCTAAATCTAGAAACTAAAAAACTATTAAGCATCTAAAACTCCTAACAAAACTAAACATGCTCGAAAGCATGATACAATTTAATATTTACATGTCATACACATACACTTATTAAAACATGCCATCTAATTAATTTAGACCTAAACTAATTAGTTGATATGGTATAATAATAATAATGATAATAATAATAATAATAGAAAATAAAAGAATAATAATAATAATCAAAATATTAATATTAATAATAATAATAATAATAACAATAATAATGATCATAAATAAATTAAAAAAAAAACTACATGCGGAAGACGAACAGCAAACAGCGGGACGGCACTGTTGCAGCAGACAGCAGCGACGACAGCTCGGGCTTCGGCAATGGCGGGGACAGACAGCAGCGACGACAGCTCAGGCTCCGACAAGACGAACTCCGGCAACGGCGGGGACAGACAGCAGCGCAGCAGCTCGGGCGAACTTACGGGCGGCGAGGACGGGACGACGGGCACGGAAGTAGGAACGGGACCGCGGTACAGCACGGCGCGGCAGCAGGAGTTCCGGCGTGTCGCAGGAGCAGGTGGTCCGGTCGGTGGTGTGGCGCAGCAACGGGAGAGAGAGAGAGAGAGAGAGAGAGAGAGAGAGAGAGAGAGAGCCGGGTGGAGCTGAGGGCGGATGGTGGTCGACGGTGGGGCTGGCCGGTGACGTGGTGGACGGATGGTGGTCCGGCCACCGGTGGACCGTGGACATGGGCAGCACCGGCGGGCAGGTGTTGCAGAGAAGAGAAAAAAAAAGTTTTTTTTTTTAATAAAGAAAAAGACTAAAACACAAAAGGACAAAAGTCGTGCGGATCCCAAGGAAACAATGTATTATTGATATTGTGGTGTTTTTCTGTCTCTTACAATGTAAACCTAGACCCCTATTTATACTAAAAACCTAGTCTAGATTACAGATAAAATTTTAATAAAAAATGCTAATAGATAATTATTCTAGAGAATATTCCTAAGGATATTTATCTTTACAGATAATTATTTTTTGAATAAAAAATAATATCTGGAGATAAATATCTTACAAATAATTTTCTAAAATAAAAAAACTAATTATTATATATATATTTTTTAATATTCCGAAAATATTAAATAAATTCGAGATAATTTAAAATATATTTTATAATAATTTCCCTAATGTGCCCTTGAGCATTTTTGGAGACTTTGTGGTTTGACGCGTCCGGAATTTGACGTATCATGTGTAACGTTGTTACGTCCGGGTCAAAATCGAGTGTTTACAGCTATCACATCCCATTTGTTCATGGTGGTGTATCCCAAGATTCCATTATATGCGTCTTTTTCTACAATCACGAATGGTACGTCTATTTGGAGCTGTTGCTTTCCTTCTCCCATGATGACTGACAGAGTTATGAATCCTAACGGGTAGCTTACATCTCCCATGAATCCCACCAAAGGTGAGTCCATTCTTTTGACGAGCCTCTTTCTCCCCAGGGCTAAAATGATAGCCTTTGTAATGATGTTGGGCGAACTTCCACCATCTACCAAAATGCGCTTAACGTCCATGCCATCAATTGTCATAGTTATAACCAACGCATCGGTGTGCGGATGCAAAATGTGTATTTTGTCTTTTGACGAAAAGCCAATGACGTCTTTCGTGCGATCATCCTCTTCGTCAGCATCTATCATGACAGTATCCCTTTTGTCAGCATCCTGGCATATGCGCTTTGTGCGGGTAGCATATATTTCTCGTTCATACGACATTTCTCCTCCGGGTCCAAAGCCTCCGTGGATCACGTGCACATTTGTGGATGGTATGGTTGAAGTAGTGGATCTTGTATTTGGCATGTGAGAACGTCCTGGTTGGCTTTTTGTTGGCTTCGGACTGCTTGCACCCGCCTTCTTTGGTCGTCTTCCTATCATGGCTTGCAACACGGCACTTTGTTCGAATCACTTCAGACGGCGCCAAATGTTATGTCAGCTTCCATCTGGGCAGCTTCGGGCTTCTTTCTTCACGAACGGGCTCGGGATATATGTATAAGGACGGAAACGCCGCGATCCTTAAAACACAATCACCGAACTAATCTTCTAGTCCTCGACCTCGAACTCTCGATCTTCGGTCCCTGCACGAGGGGCAGTAACCAGCGTGGGAGGGGGAAATGCTGGTTGGGCCCACTCCGACGCTCAAGTTAGAACTTCTAGAGAGAGAAAGCCTTTGAGAGAAGTCAGAGCATTCCAAAGTCCAAAATGAGGGAGTTGTCTAGAATGGGAGACCTAGGCCCCTATTTATAGGGAACCTAAGGATCATGCCCAGTTTTGAACTACTTGATGTCGGTATGAAGGAAGACGTATACCGTCATCAAGGCGGACTATGCATGCACCGACTTCCAGCACTTGGCAAATTAATCGGGGTGAGCGTACGAAGAAAAACGGTAATCCGGACCTATCCGGATTGCCCTAGGGAAATCCGGAAGTCCTTCGGTCCGGGAATTGCGCGTATCCCGGACCGTTTTAGACTTGGGTGTCCGCGAATGGGTTTTTTTTACGGGTTTTGGGGTATTTTTACGAGGCCCGAAATGTAAATACGAACCCGAATTGGACAGATATCTAACATGACTGGATCATTTTGTGGGCTGAATTGCAATTGTTATATATTGATATGTATGCATGTTAGAATTGCCTTTTGACTATGTCAAGATAGCTGGATATTACATGTTGGGGGCAGAGCCCTGTTGTCAATTAATGAGTTGTGCACTAGGATAGACATGTTGTGCTGAGTGATGTTGACTAGTATCCATGTCTAAAAGTTCGCATGACTGTTATAACATGAATTGCACGTCATCCCCAAGTATTTTAAATCGATATTCAGTCGCCAAATATGCATGTTTGATATGGAGTGATTACGCATAACGCGTATGCATGCTTTTTTGAGGTTGTGGCTGCATGTGATAATTTACTAGTGAAGTAGAATTATATATGCTTGCATGAATTCCTCGAAACATTTTAAATGGGCATTGGGAAAGGCAAGATTGGGTGGATGTAAAAACTCCCTGTTCCGGTTAAAGCGATTAAACCGTTTTCAAAAGAGTCTGATCTATTAGAAATGAGACGTTGGTAGTGTGAACTCTTTACACGACCTCCTTCCATTAGTTTACTGGTGGTCGGGTTGGTTAGATGACTGAGGGATCATCGTTTGTCACCTCCTATCTCATAGATATCCGATGTATGCAATTCTTTTTCAAAAAATTTTAAATTGCCTCCCTGATTGTCGCATGACTAATAAATGTGTTAGTATTGGCATCAATGGATTCATCCAAATCCAAAGAGCTTATGAATGAGGCGAACTATGACTCGTGGTGCAGACACATCAACGTCCTGCTGGATGATAAGGGTTTGATTGAACACATTCGGAAAACAATAAGCTGTCCAGATGCATGCCTGACCAAAGGGGTAGCATATACTCACTTCAAGTGGGAGTAGGATGGTAAGAGAACAAGAGAAATTTTGCTATCAGAAATGTCTCCGAACATTGAACATCAGTTCAGGATATTCTGGTAACGAAGGATATCTAAGATGCTTTATTCCTGAAATATGAAAATTGCATTGCAGCTGAGCTGCACCCACTGATAGCTTCTTTAGATGAAAGTCTGAAGAGCGATAGAATCGGTGTACTTGAGAAAGTATACCACTTCCTCAACATGGTAAAACCTCTTGAGGATCAAGGTCAAATGACATAATGGGACAAAATTCTGGCATAATTGGGATCCTCCTGAAGTCTTGGAGAGCCGCCTGGACTCTGTTGAGCGTTAGTATTTATCTGCTGGACCTTGTATCTGTACTGAAAATAATTGAGATTGAAGAAGCTCAACTAGCAATTTCCAGACCAGTGGCTAAATTGCCAGGACAACCTGCTGGGCAGAAAAGGAAGTGGAAGAACAAGAGTAAGAAACAACAGGTTGTTTATCGTAAAACGTCGACTAAGCTTGAACAAGGTAATTTCCGGGTAAAATCGGAGATAGTTGGGAAGAACTCTAGTCCTCTCCACATAGGCGAGGGCGGAAGTTCTAGCAACTCGCATACCAAGGCACGCAACATTGGAAATGATATTGAGACTTTTGTTTCCTCTAGTGTCATATTGACTGACTCAAATCCTTCATGGATTCTTGACTCAGGTGCAACAGACCACATAACCAATGACAAATGGTTTTATGCCATGTTCAAACGTATGCCAAAGGGTTCGGAAAGGATTTATATCGGCGACAACTCCCAAGTTGAAGTCGAAGGGATAGGGAACTGCAAGTTGCCAATGCGCAACGGCAGGACCTTACTCCTTGAGAATGTCATTTTTAACCTAAAATTCGTAGAAATATTGTTTTGTTACTTCTCTTATGAATATTGAATTCACTTTATCATTTGAGAACTCCTTGGTTAAAATCAATAAATGCAGTGTCTTTTATGGATTTGTAAATTCTTCCCATGGTCTCATTGTTATGGATTTGAATGAAAGTGGGAGTTCAATTGAATGTTTTCAATATCATCTAAGGAAGCAGAGACTTATGCGGTCGAATGGCATGTACGGTTGGGACATATATGCTATGACAGAGTTCAGACACTAGCTCAGAGAGGGCTTTTTCCTGGTGCAACTCAGGTGGTGAAGATAATAAAGTTGTCATGTATGATAATAAAGCTGGATACCGATTGCTACTAATCCTATTTATCATGAAATGACCAAGCACATTGAGATTGACTGTCATTTTTTGATACAGTGTATTGTTAATGGAGATGTCCAGGCAGTTCATATTGATACATGAGAGCAAGTTGCCGATATATTTATGAAGCCACTTCCTTCTAAGCAATATAGTTTCTTGGCGGATAAGTTAGCCATATGAAACATATTTCCAGGTAGTTTGCCTCCCTGTGATGGTTTAAATGACGATTATGAAA
Source organism: Clarkia xantiana subsp. parviflora (assembly GCA_036873135.1). Classification (NCBI taxonomy): domain Eukaryota; kingdom Viridiplantae; phylum Streptophyta; class Magnoliopsida; order Myrtales; family Onagraceae; genus Clarkia; species Clarkia xantiana. The sequence goes on from JAPTYO010000004.1 coordinate 27,411,568, forward strand.
TTTCTTCTGAATTAGGGGGAGTATCTTAGCTCTTGTTGCTCTCATTTTTTTTTTGTGATGATCCCAGATTGAGGGGGAGTGTTGGCGTTTTAGTCAATCTAGGCTCTGTTGGTTTGTCTGGGCTCAGTCAATTGTCTGGTGATGCTTGTGGGCGGGCTTTGCCCCGTTGTTTGTTGGTTAATTATCGACAATTGGCTTTATAATTAGTCATGTTGAATTCAGATGTTTGAATTCTTAGGGGACCTTGAGCATTATGCTTGGAACCCTGCCCTATTAATATGTGAGAATTAGAGTTTTCGAGCCTTTGTTTGATGAGCCGCAATTCATAGTTCAACTTTTTCTTCTCTGCTTGGGTTTGAATCTCTACACAATTGAGGTATCGTTCAACTGACTTGATAGTTGAAGAACACTACTCTAATTTATATCAATTAAATGATTCGACTAAGAAAATGTATTAATGAAGCTACGAATTTGACTAAGTCTTCAAAGTCAAGTAAACCGGAGATTCCACGTGACAAAAGTTCCCTTGCTTGGATCAATGATCCGAGCGAGCACCTCCCTCCCGCTCAGACCGATCTACACTCCAAGTGGAGTAAACCACTAAAGGTAAAATGGAAGAGGACCTACTCAACTCGACACAGATATCAGGAGATGAACGACATCGACATGTAATTTCCTCTATCGTGAAACATAAAGCTTATCGTAACTTTTTCAAGATTAACAAGGTAATAATCTCAGAATAGTGTAAACATGTGTGATATTAAGCCTTATCTATAGTTAAGAGGTGGATAACTCTATAAATACCTCCTCTCATACTTCTTTTGGGGATTGATCTTTCTCTCTCTACACTAAGAGCTCTCTGTATCTCTCTCTCTCCAATTAAATTAACTTGAGCGTCAAAGTAGGATTACCTTACAACGACCTAGTTTATCCATTTGTGCAGGCCGGTGGGCGGCAGAGAACGGATTAGAGCAACTTGTTCATGTGGAACAAGGAGTAACAACATTAGAGGTCAGCGAGGTGTGTTGGCAATTGGCAGATGATCCGCCCTTCATATGGAGTCCATTAACCATGCCTAATTGAGTGTAAGTTAATTAGAAACAACTAATCCAATAATAAGCACATGTGCCGAAATTATTAGTGATAATGGCCCTACTATACTTTCTAATTAACTATAAATACTAAGATTCATTAATTGGATCCAAGAGTAAAGTTTCGACCGGCCCATGTGGGGTTACTTAGTGGTTAAGTTTTGATCACCTTAATTTAAGGGAAGTGAATATATATTGAATCACTAAAGTATATATATATGATAATTTATATATATATATAGGAAATATCCATATCGTGTTATCGTGCGTGTTAATGATTGTGTCGTGTTAAACTTACTGAACACGAACACGCACGGTAAGCTTATCGTGCCACGTTTTACAAACACGAACACGAAACAAATATTTTCGTGCGTGTTCGTGTCGTGCTATCTTGGTGTAAGGATACACAGTTGAACACCCCTTAACGAGATCTTTAAGCAAATATCAAAATAATGAACTTCATATATAAAAAAAAAAAAAAAACTATGAGTTAATATGTCAGTATTCATAAGTTAATAATATATAGTTTACAAACAACTTATTGGAGTTTTTAAAGGTAATAAATAAGATTTGTTCAAAAAATACTTAAGAATTAGTCTTAATAGCTAAACTTTATCGTGCTATCGTGTTATGATACTCAAACACGAACACGACATGGAAGTTATATCGCGTTAATTGTGTTCGTGCTATCGCGTTATCGTTCTCCCATATGCTAGCATGAACACGGTTTTTCTCGTTCGTAACGTGCTATCGTGTCGTATCACAAATTTTCAACCCTAAAATAATATATTCAATATATTATATTCTATTATAGGAAACTTATATATAGTGATAATATATATCTATAAAGGAAATAATATATTGTATTATGTATCATAGTAGATCTATATCTAGGAAACAAACCACTCCCTCCCACTATATATAGGGTTCGACTGAACCGCTTTTTATTCATTATTGTGAAATTAATCATTCACACAATCAATAGTGAGAGAGTTGTCTTAGTCTTAGTAAACCCCTAATTTATCTTCTCACATTCGTGGGATCTAGTTCGTGGAGATTTGAGCCTTTTTTGTACTTTGAGTAAGATTTATAAATTCCGTCCGACGAGCCACGATACAACCTCATTGAAGAATCTTGGAGAAAGGACTTGAAAATCTACGTGTAGAGTTCAATACATAGGTGGACCTTCTTCTTCTTCAAGCCTAGGACATGTGATGATATATCTCGTCACAACCGGTTAGTTTTCTTTGAATTACTTAACTGCTTGTTTTGATTTATCCTATTATTTCAAAGAGTGGTATCAAAGCTAGTATATTTTGTAATTATATTGGTTGATTGATTATTCAATTTTAAAATTTGGGTAAAACACTATTTTTGGTAGGGGTGACCAAAATTCTTTTGGCTACCACGAAATAGCCGAACTGGATTACTTGCTTTGCAAGTAACTCAATCGGGTCTGATCAGACCCGATCCGCCGTGGTGGCAATTTGCCGCCACGGCATTGCCGCCACTCGGGGAGGGCCGGTGGCCCCCCTGCCGACCTAAATACTAGTAACTCTAGTTCGCCGAAGTGATATTTTGATAATTAGGGTTAGGTTTTGTTGTGGAAATCCTTGCAACATATATCCATTGGATTCTACATGAAAGATGGAATATGAATTTAGTTGAAAGATTGAATTTGATTAAATCTTAAATCGTCTGAAGTGATGTCACCCACATAATTCGAACTTGATTCTCTCTAAAGATTTGTTGGGATTTATTTTGAATATGTTACCACACATAAATTTATCTTAATACGTTTAGTCTATCAAATGACAAAAAAAAAACTTAAATTATGCAAGTAGTTGATGCAAATTGAATATAAAAATACAAGATTTAGTAATCTAATGAATAAATTATTATTTTTTTGGCCGAATAAACTTAGCTATAAAGAAATATAATAGATAAAATAAAATATTTCTTGATTAAACAAGAAAACCAAAGAGACAACGATATTTATAACTTAAAAAGAAAGCGGAACCTGAATAAACTTCTAACAAAATCACAACTCACTTTACTGGTTATGCTAGGCAGCCATTAGCAAACTCATTATTGTTATTGACAGATGTAGTTACAATGAGCCGTGAAGATGAACTAAAGTTGAACTACCAATAATAATAATGGCATTAAGTGAAATCTAGGTATAAAGCTTTTCTGGATAAACAAGCCATATAGAAATCACCAACTGATAACGACATATTAATTACAGAGGAATCCTGGTCGATGTCATAGAGAGGAGGGATCATGTACAAGGAAGATCACTTGTTTTCTTTAACAACCGCAAACATCTCAATACCCAGAAAACAATGACAACATTGGTTCTACAGCCTTTCAGATCACTTCTTGTTCTTTGGAGAAAAAGCAGAACCCCAGACATGTTTCCCAACAAGCTCATCGTCATTGAAGTCAAAATACGGGATTGATTTAGTCGGCCTCATCAACTTCTGATTCATTCTTTCCTTGTTTGGTCGGATCGTCTCATCGAACATCATCGGCGATTTCCTCACACCGTAATCGAGGTTTGATTCTTCTTCTCTATCTCCTTGTGAGGTGTACTGATCATCAAGAACAGCAGAATCACCTTCTGTCGCAGTATAGCTGTTGGTACTGACTACATCATAATCATATGAACACTTGTTTTGCTGTTGTTGTCCTTGTTGTTTCACATGGAATATATCTGGTCCACTATTTTCAGTGAACTTTCCTCTTATAGAAAGTTCCACAGCTTGTCGAGCAGCCATACTGGCCCGTTCAGCCGCCTCAGCAGCTACCTGAGCTGCTGACGTGGCATCCTTAAACTCCATCTTTCTGTTTATTACTCCTCTGAAATCGATTTTCCCATCTCTGGAGGGTACTCGCTTAAGTTCTGACCCTATCATTCAGTAGAGAGATTGCTTATTAAGCAAGAAATCAAATGTTCCTCCTTGGTTGCATCTAAACCATATTTTTGAGGTGATGAGAGTTAGCATCACTCCGAGAGCTCTCAACTCAAACCGTAAAAACTTGATTTGGTATCCCGTCGTGTTTGATTTGCATCTCTGCTTTATTGTGGCTCCCCACAACATCACTGTGTGAGTATCCACCCTGCTGGTAAAATATTTCGATCATCAATCAAACCCTAAAAGAAGAAGGAAAGCACGAAACAGATTGAATAAGGATAGAGAATTACTAGGATGTCTCCAAGAGGGTCGAGATCTTCATCGTACGGTTTAGGGTCCCATTTGACATCATGTTCCCTAGATATGTTGATCAATGTTCTAAGTTTGATCTTTCCTTCAGGCAATCGTGTCGATAATTTCTCAATCAACTAAAATAACAGCGCATTCAGTGGATGCAAATTTACAAAGCTTCATTTAAAAAAAAAAAAAATCGATGCAATGGAGGAGCTTACAGTGAGATAGACGCCACAGTTGGGGTGCAATTCAATAGCAGAAGTGACAAACTTTCTTCCATATTTTGTCTCCAAACATTTGCAGACCTTTTGGAGTTCTGGAATGTCTCCGCACCTTCCGGAAGCGAATATCACGCTGGCAATCGCGTCCTTCAAGTCGGTGGGGCAGTTCCTAGAAATGTTATGAGAGCGAACAAAATTTAATACACTGAGTTAAAATCGGCGAGATTATGCGAGAGACATACTTCTGAGACATGATGGTGTGCATGTTTGGAATGATGTGTTCGCAGAAAACACAGAGGATGTCATATACCGCCACAGCCTTTTCTTCCTTGATCACATCTTCGACCTGCAACAATGATTCGAGTTGAGAAGACAAAATGAATGAGTTGATTGTTTCTCAAGATTCCTCCAATACACAACTTAAAGAATTTGCAACCCTAAAAAAGGATTATGGCTAATTTGTTTTTTATCAGTCTAAAACTGGGATTTCACAACTGTTAAACCAATTCAAGAAACACTTAACAAACAGATCAGGAATAAGTACCTGTAAAAGAGCAGTCTGGTCATGACCCAGTTCTAGCAGGTGCGCTATATCACTTCTCAACTGATTCACCAGTGCTTGTCTTTTGCTTCGTAATAGAGTTATCCGTGCAACCGCAAGCTTCAAATGCAATTTGCTATGAATAAAAATCACAGTATCAGAATATGCAGTTCATACTATGTAGTTTTCCCACACACACCCAAGAAAAAAAGCTAACCGTTTCTCAGGATTGAAACTCCTTCCGATTAAGCATCGGATCTCTGCTTATATTTCTTAACTGCAGTAGACAGAAAAGAACTACTGTTTTGGTTTCTGCTTACTAACTTGAAAAGCTCTCATTTTGAACTACATAAGAATATAATCCTCAAAGACATGCGTAGGATATCTTGTTGACCAAGAAATTTCATGAAAACTTCCCCATTTCATTAACAATTGTTAGTGAGACTTGGACTTTGTCAATCGGGGTTTTGTCGATAAACCTGTGTTGCTTAAGTGAGGAAGTTAATAAGTGTTTAAAATAAATTACATAAAGTTAAGTGCAGTTTCTTGCATAATTAGGTACAATTTCCTTTTTCCTTGTCAAATGAGGAGTTAATATCTTGAAAGCAACTTAATTAATTTCTAATACAATCTTCTTCATCAGCAAAGAAATAATCAAACATAGAATATGAAGTTTGTTTCCATTAATCATATAAGGTATACAGTGGACTGTTTTTAAGAGTGACAACATGAAAAAGACCTAAAATATTAATGGATTTTCTGCAGCATAATAATTTCCTGGAAATTTCTATTGTAATCATCCACAGAGCTTACATGGACATCGAGTATCAAAACTCAAGACAGATCAGATCCTTCATCCACATTCAAAGCTCAAATCTTGAATTGTTAAAAAATATGAGATGAAAATATAGTAAGTTCACTGCCATCTGAAGTGGTAAAAGTCAGATGTATTAATCTGTTCCAATAGACCATCAATTCATGGATCTTTACATCAGATGTAGAACACATGTGAAATCAGCAATGGCGCTGAGAAAATGCTCAATATTTTGATTCTGGGCAACAAAAATCAGAAAAAGAATGTGATCTAAACTACTTAGAGATCGAATTTTGCACCACCCATCTGGCTGAGCATGATAGCCATATCCATGCCCTGCGCCATGGTGGGAACAACAGTGTCGTATGGGCATTCCCGAGAAAATCCAGCCTTCCCCGATTTGTGCACTTTCTTTATGCACCTCTTGAACTTCTCATGGCATTTGATGTCCATCATACCTTTAAAATTGCAATCCAACAGTTAATCATTTAATTGAATCAGAAGGACTGATGAACCAGGAAAAGAAAAGGTAGAAACATAACCGCAGTGGATTTGCATGATTTTCCATTCCAAACCCATACAAATAGATATCTTTGATTTCATGGATATAAAACTAGTAGCTTGTTTTATACAAGGTAGTATTTGGTCATGATAAATTTCAATTTTTTAGGAACATATCAATGGAAGATATTCTCATTTATTTCATGAATGAATGATCCTATCTATTAGATGAACAAACTAAAAGCTGAGACATTGCTCGTCTTCAAGGATCATACGAACCCCACAATTCAAGTCTAAACTCTGAAACCATCTCAAAAACCTATTCTGATGGGCAGAAATCTACAATACAGAATATTCAATTGAAATCAAGCATCTATCTATCCAGTTACCAAATTGAAAAGGAACATCGAGTATTTGGGATTCATCTGGTCAGATGCTCTCAGCTAGTTAAGAGATCGATTACTACGGATTAAGTAGCTCTGGAGATTGAATAATCAAAATGAGGGCAATGAGTAATGACCTAGATCAGATATAATGTGGACAAAGATCGAACCTTTCTTGCCGACACAGTCATCGTGAACCTTACAGCAAGCATCGAGATCGTCGCAAGGCTTTTCTCCAGGACACCCAGTCCACCCGACGCCGCAGTATTTCCCGTATTTAATCCCAACCGCTGCAAATCCAATCCCAGAACCAGAAGCATTACATTGATTCATGAAAAAAAAAAAAGAATATTTGATTAATAGTTGAAGCAGAATCAGCTGAGGGAGCTTACTGTTGCACTCTACTGCTACGCACGTTGTACTGCATTGCACCTGCAATTCGACCAACAGAAAAAATGAAGAAGAATTAGATCTCCGTGGACGTGAACGTGACTTAAAGATTAAGAATTATAGAAGGCGCCGTGTTTTGAGATCTCGCCTCTGAATCGCGGTTGGTTACAGCTTCCGCCGTCGTTGCGAGGACCGTAATGAGGGCCAATGCTACCGTTACGCGCATCATTCTCTCTATCTTTCTGTCCCTTGGATGCTTCCGAAGTACCGATCTTTAGCTGCTCTACCCGAATGGGATTGGCCAAATCCAACTGCAGCTTCAACTTCCTACCTGATGGGGGGTATAATTCGATATAATATACTTTGGATTTTCCAAGGTACGTCGATTTTCGAAAATCCGATTGCCGATTGCCGAACCAAAAAGCAAGTAGTCGTATTAGATACTAGAGGGTTTACCAAACTCCAACTGTAATTCAAGACCAAAAGGAATAATTATCACACTAACTGACAAAAGTAAATTCACTGTAATATTTGTTACTTTTTATTCCTACAATACCCTTAATAATAGAAATAGGAGAGAAAATATTGTTTTATATTTTCTACTTCTAATATTCGAGTTTTTGAGCAAATTAGATCTAAACAAACAATTAAATACCAATATAGACCACATAAAAAATATTTTACAAATCTAGGCCTAGTTTTTGACCAAAATAGATCTAAATAAACAACTAAATACCAATATAGGCCACATAAAAAATGTTTTACAAATCTAGGCCTAGTTTTGAGTTTTTGACCAAAATAGACCTCAATAAAGAACCAAATACCAATATAGGCCAACTGAATTTTTTTTTTTTTACAATTTTCCGGGAAAAAATATATTGGTTGGCCGGGTTGCCCCAACCGACAAAGTATGTTTTGCTTTTTCTTTTTTTTAATAGAAATTGTAAAAGTTAATGATTTTGTAATTTTGTTTCTAAAAAGCTATTGGACATGGTAAACTCTAGAGGGCACAGTTACACATTTATCTTCTAGGGCTCCCATGTCCAATAGGTTTTTAGAAAAAAAAAAAAAAAATTATTCTGCGAAACGTCAATTTTTTCTCTAGGTTCATCATGTTTAATAGATTTTTAGAAGAAAAAAAATTACAATACTATTACTTTTTACAAAATCTGTTTGTAAACACCTAATTTTGGTACGCGCGACACGTATATAACACGTTCAAAAATGTTATGTGTAACGCGTTTAAAAAAGGAAGTATTTAAATATGGAATGTCACGGGGTTGCCAAAAATAGGCTCAGCTTAAATTAGGACAATACATATGTAATAAATCAGAAAATATATAATATATACATTTATATGTATATTTTCGGATTTAATAGGGTGAATATTAAGGGAATATTGATTTTCCAATTTTTGGGTGTCAATTTACCTATAAATAGGTACCTAGTACTATGTAATAAGGGACAGAAAAAGAGACCAGAATAAAATATTATTATTTGTGGAAATTCGTGCACAAGTTTTTTTTTTTTTTTTTAATTTTCCCTCCTCTGCAAGTCACCGGCGCCGCCCCACGTCAGTTCGCCGGAAGGAAGCTCCCCGGCGTCTCCACCCTGCTGCCGCCCCGACTGTCCAGGTCCACCGGTCGATCGCTGCCGCCGTCGCGAGCCCCGATCGCGTCGCTTGGCCCACATCTGCCGGACGACCACTGCTGCAGCTGGATCTGCTCGGAAGCCCGTCGGACCCGCCGCTGCTCGCCACGCCCCGCCGCTGCTCGCCACGCCCCGCCTGCCGGACCGCCCTGACGAACTCGCAGTCTTCCGTACCTGCCGATGTTGCCATTGTCGAAGGTCGCCGGAAACCTGCTGTCCATCGTCGTCTTTCCCGCTGTGGGTAGATTGCCGTGCTGGTGTTATTGTTTTTTTTTTTAATATTAATTGTTTATTAATATTATTTTCTGTTAATTTTCTGTTTTTTATTCATTGTTTTTTTTTATCATTATTATTATTGTTATTAGAACATGTTGATTAGTTAATTTAGATGTAGATTAATTAGGTAACGAGTTTTATTGTATGTAAATATGTGTAGGACGTATGATTGTTAAACTATATCATGATTTTGAGCATGCTTGGTTTTATTAGATTTTCTCTCAATTAGGAGTTTTAGATATGTAATAGTTTTTTTTAGAATTTATATTTGTCGTTGATAATGTTTTCGCATGAAGGTTAGTTTAGTTTTTGATATCGTTAGATTAATTAGTCATAGCGCATATTTAAATTTTAAAATTGGCAAATAGGTTAATTAAGTACCGAAAGGGCGTAATTAGAAAATATTTTTTTTAATTCGTAATAGAACTCCCGAACTTGAATTTCTGACAGTGGACCAATTTTAGACCTAGCGTTTAATACGTTATTCGTTTAGGTAATTTAGGATTCTAGTTAGCCTTTATTAACTAGTGGCGACTCTTTTAAAATTGCACGTTTTCCAAACGTAATTCGCCTTAGGTCAGATTTTAGGTCCGACAATTTGGCGACTCTGCTGGGGACAACTTAGAGGGTTCGGGCTTTGTATATTTTCTTATTTTCCATTTTTTTAGTTTATTTGTGTATAACTCTGTTATTCTAACTTTGGGTTTTTATGTGATAGGTGCGGAAATTTTTATTTTACTAACTTATGTTTCTTTGTTGAACCCGCACACACATCCACTTTAGTATAACATCCAAAACGCCTAAAACCCAGGGCAACTAGGAACCCCGGAGAGTTAGTAAGGGTACGACCGTGCGGCCGGGCCGCCGGAACGACTCAGAACAACTCCACTCGCTTGTGAAGGTCCTGTGATCCCTGTGATGGGGTGAGGACTACCTTGTCGGGAACCTATCAGTGGAGCCTACCTTGTAGAACAAAGCAAAAACACACACCTGAAGCTTCGGTCCTGCCGCTATGCGTACTTGCGTGTGTTCTTTTCCTAATTGTTCTCGACCCCTAGAATTTCTCATATATAGGACATGGGTCTCGATGTAATCGTTATTTTTTGTACCATATGTAATTGTATAATGCGTATTAATGGAAATTTACGTTACAAGCATGCATCATATTTTCTCAAAAAACGTGTCATTCAAATTGTCGTTTCTAAAACGCTTTACACACCATTTTCGGAAAAAATGAAACGACTGCAAAATTGCCCTTGTATCATGGCCCTACCATTTTTCAAGACTAGCGTTGACCAGGTTCGGACAACATGATGGATGCAGAGCGAAACTATTACCGCGTAAAGTGGAGTGCTATAATCGTTCAAAATAGAAACGTCAGGGTTAAGTGCTCGTTCCAAAATCCGAACAAGTGGTAAAAATCGGATCCATTTTGAAAAACCTTGTTGCATTACCATCGCTCGGATTATGGGGCAGGTACTCGACGCCCATTGACCGAATTCCGAGTTGTGTAAAGTGTCTTAGAAACATATTTTACAAAGAATTTTTCCAAAAGATGATGAGTTGAATGACACATTACTTTCAAAACAATCATGCATGATATCTTGTGTTCCATATTCTGAATATCACATTTTTCGCTGCAGGTATTACTGGCCATCACGCGACAAACCGCTAACATGGAGGACGCTCAAAGGATCCAGCAACAAGAGGAACGAATAGCCGAGATCGAGACGGCTAATGCTAAAATGCATAAGGATATGGCATCCATGTCGGCAAACATGGATCGCATCATGGAACTCATCGGGGATCGGTCAACCAACAATACTCTGAAACCGGCCTTGCTGACAGCAACCTCGAGTCCAGGATCCTCCACAACACCTGTGGCGAATACTGGACCTCCGATGCCGGCTGCAACCGTGCTTCCCGACGCCACGGTTGAACTCCCTCATGACCAACCCCCTGTTTTGGTCATTCCTGATCAATCTGCATCAAAGCCGAATGTCCTTAAGAAACCGACGGTAATGTATGAGCATGTTAACCAAGGAGGTGCAATCGGCACAAATGCAGCCACATCGTCACCTGTCATCGAATCCGAAAAGGATCGCCGCTTGAAGAAAATGGAAGAAAAGATGAAGGTTTTGTCCGGACTTGAGCAGTATGGAGGCATTGGCTACTCCGACCTATGCCTTTTCCCCGACATGTCAAGACCAGAGAAGTTCAAAGTCCCCGACTTTGAGAAGTATGATGGCACCGGTAATCCCATTGTCCACCTGAGGATTTACCTGGCAAAGATGACCCCTTATCGGCAGTATGAGAAGTTCTTGATCCAGACGTTCCAGGAGAGCTCGAAAGGAGCAGCTTTGGTTTGGTTCGTCAGCTTGAAGGCCGGTGATATCTCAACCTGGGAGGACATGGCTAACGCTTTTGTTCGCCAATACAAGTTCAATCTGGACACTGCTCCGACTCGCATGGATCTTCAAAGCATGGAGATGGAAAGGGGGCAATCATTTAGAAGCTATATGCAGGCTTGGAGAGAGAAAGCCGCTGGGGTTCTACCACCACTGGAAGACGCAGAAGCGGTGTCCATGTTCATCGGCACTCTTAAAGGGGCATATTACTCCCATTTGTTAGGACATGTTTCAGCCAACTTCGCTGATTTGGTGAAATCCGGAGAAATGGTAGAGCAGGGCATTCGGACTGGAAAACTTGAAGACCCCTCTAGAAGTCAACAAGAGGATATAACCAAAAGGGGAGGCTCCAAGAACTGGTCATCCAAAGACACAACGGTAGGTGCAGTCTACCAGACACAAGCTCCGCAAACCCCCGCTATGGGTGGACCTGAAAACCGGACTGTGAACAAGATGCGGGAGTCTAGAAAATTCACACCTTTACCAGTGTCTGCCACCGAAGTATATCAGAAAGCACTTGCTCAGGGTCTCATTGGTCCTGAGGTTTGGAAGACCACTTCAAGGATACCCAGCAATGATCCAAACTCGAAGTGTGAGTTTCACATGGGGATAATTGGTCATTCAACCGAGGATTGCTCGCGTCTGAGGCACAGGATCCAGGATCTCATTGACCATAAGCTTTTGATTCTTAACGCAGATCCGTCGGCTGGCGCCAACACCCCTTCGGCCTCGTCCACATAATTTCTCTCGAAAAACCTCCTAGTGTTGCATCCGTTTTTTTTTTAGCGTTGAATAAACTTTTCAGTTATGTACTCCTTGCGCGGCAAGATCATGAGCTCCGCATAGGAAAGAGGGATATTGTCATGATCTAATCAGTATAAATAAATCCCTATATTTGAGTTTATTTAATTGGTTTTCTTTTTTAGGAATGATGCAAGTCGATTGACAATTCAGTCTTTTCTTGAGTCGACGTTACTAACAAAGTACTCAACAAAGTCATGGATTACCAAGCCCATTAAGGCGGCCGATGAAGGATTCAAATCACCCTGTGGTCAAAATCTCCATACAGGGAACGCATGCGCCTTCCCGAACCAAGCCGTACATTCATTTTACGGCGACATCTAAACTGGTCAGTGGCAACCAAATGGCATATCCCCGTTCAGATCGAGCACAACCGCCATATGAAGAAAAAGACGGAAGATGCAACAGATCCATTCATATATGGAGTAAATTTCCATTAAAGATGTCGGGCACCCAGGTAAGGGAATTCGTGATCAATTATATCCCCGAAATTTGATTTTTTTTCCTTATTCATTTTTCAGCTCGAATAATCATCCAATTCAAGGCCCCTGAAAGAGCACATCTCGTGCATGACCCTTTGCTCGCCAACCATTCTTGTGCCCCAATGCGGACTACTCCACGTGACCCATGTGTGTTCGTTGACCAGGCCATTCACCCTGTATGCGACGAGCCTAACCCGGTAGGTGCTAGCCATTGGGCATCCCCAGACGAGATTGAGCAATAACCGGGGCACTTGAGAAACCAAGTTTAGAAATCACTGTCTACGTCATCCATTGGTTGTAAGGTCCATTTCAGATTTGCCGCTAGGGGCATGTACATAATTGTTGTTGATTATTGTCGTTAAATTTTCTTTTTCAAAAAAAAAAAAAAAAAGCAAAAAAGCGAAGAAGTCATTAGGGTCACAGTTGTCCCTAAATCAACTACAGATAAAAAGGGTCACAGTCGTCCCTAAAACGACTACAAAGAATGGCTACAGATAAAGAGCGCTCCTGCATCGTCAAAGGCGGGAAATAGGTGAAAGGGCCACAGCCACCCTTCAAACGGCTACGAATAAAAAGTGACCCCGCGAACCCTGTGAGAGCGGGAGAATAAAAAGGGCCACAGCCACCCTTAAAATGGCTACACAAAAAGAGTGATCTCGTGAAACCGGTGAGGGCAGGAAAATAAAGAAAGGGTCACAGTCGTCCCTCAAACGGCTACAGTCAAAAGAGCGATCCCGAAACATCGATGGCGGGTATTAAGTGAAAGGGCCACAACTAGGGGTGAGCAAATATCCCGAGAGGCTCAAAATCCCGCCCGTCCCGCCCTAGCCCGTCCCAAAAAGCCCGTCCCAAAAATGTGCCCAAGTCCTAATGGGCGGGACTTTTCTTCTCAACTAGGGCTCGGGCTAGGGCTAGGGCTTTTTTACGAAGTCCCAAAAGACCCGTCCCGTCCCTTTTTGCTAACTTATCAGCTATAAATTATAGTTAGTTAAGTTAACTTTAGTGATGGCTCGGGTTGAAGTTCGATTTGATCTGGATTTGTATTTATAACTTGTTATATCTGAATTGTTGGTGACTTTGTGTTAGAGTCTTGGTAAAACTTAGTTTTGGAGTCATTGGTGAACTATTTTGGATAACCAAGTTATGTGTTGAACTTGGTGTTCTTACAAGTGACAAAATGTTTGAGTGATTTTGGTGTTTTATGGTGAACTTTGTGGTGAACTTTGTTGTTGTTCTGTGTTTGGTTATGGTTTAAATAAATTGAGTATGATTTTTTTTTTTTTTTGAACTTGGATGGGAATTTGGGTTTGTCCCATTTGTCCCTAATCCCTGTAGGCCCGTGGAGGGAGGGCATTTTCTTACTAGCTAGGGCTCGGGATAGGGCTCGGGACAACCATTAAGCGGCCCTAGTTTTAGGGCTTGGGCCATTTTTTAGAAAAAGCCCGCTCATCCGTCCCATGCTCAGCCCTAGCCACAACCACCCTCAAAATGGTTACATACAAAGAGTGTTTCCCGGATCAGAGACGAGGAATGAAGGGCCACAGCCACCCTCCAAAATGGCTACAATCAAAAGAGCTCCCCGCAACATTGAAAACGGTGAGGAAAAGGTCACAGTTACCCTCCAAATGGCTACAAATAGTCAAATACTCCCGCATCGAGGCGGAAAATAAAATACGGGTCACAGCCACCGTTTAATCGACTACCAAATAAAGAGTGCTTCCGCTAGGTTGAAAACTCGAAAGGGCGGCCTAGGCAAAATCAGGAAATGAGGGGCATGGTTGCAAATTCAGGAATTGCAATCATGGCAAAAGGAGAGAAAATAAAAAACCGAGGGGCACGGTCGGAAATCTCTCAATCGGCCGTGGCAAAAGGAAAGAAAATGAGAGATTTTCAAAAAAAAAAAAAAAAAAGATGAAGAAGAAAAAAGAAAAAAGAGAAAGATCCCGCTAAGTTGTCGCGCCACGCGGAATTTAGGAAAAAATTAGGGACAAACATTCGTGCGCAACACAGCGCCTTCCGAAGTCAACTTCACGACAAGCGGGACGGTTACAGTCTGCTCTCGCGAGTCGCCATCCAAGGATGAGTAGGACTGTTACAGTATGTTCCTACAAATCAATCGACGATTGGGATCTGAAGTGGTCCAGTTTCCTGAGAGTCTACCCCGACGAACGAAGCCTTAGTATTCAGCCTTCGCAAGTCACGCCACTAGAGGCACTTCTCCAACGGACGCCACTAGAGGCTCTTCTCCGACATACGCCGTTAGAGGCATCGCCAAAGGGTCTCCGGTACGGTCTGACGTAGAGGTCTTCCGCCACCAGAGATATCACCAGAGGTTTTCCGGTACGGTCTGACGTAGAGGTCTTCCGTTACCACTCGCCACTAGATGCATCACCAAAGGTTCTCCGGTACGGTCTGACGTAGAGGTCTTTCGCCACCAGATATCACCAGAGGTTTTCCGGTACGGTCTGACGTAGAGGTCTTCCGTTACCACTCGCCACTAGAGGCATCACCGAAGGTTCTCCGGTACAGTCTGATGTAGAGGTCTTTCGCCACCAGAGATATCACCAGAGGTTTTCCGGTACGGTCTGACGTAGAGGTTTTTCCATTACCACTCGCCACTAGAAGCGTCACCAGAGGTTGTTGGTACTGTCTGACGTAGAGGTCTTCTGTTACCAATCATCACCAAAGGTTTTACTTTATTGCACGCCACTGGAGGCTTTTCCTTGTCGCTCGCCACTGGAGGCAACGTCGATTGAGGTTTTACTTTGCTGCACGCCACTGGAGGCTTTACTTTTCCGCATGCCACTGGAGGCTTTACTTTTTCGCACGCCACTGGAGGCTTTACTTTCTGCGCTACCAATGGAGGCACCGCCAACAGGGGCACCGCCAACGGAGGTTCTATTTTCCGCACGCCAACGGAGGCACCACCAACAGGGGCACCGCCGACCGAGGCTCTACTTTTTTGCACCATCAATAAAGCCAAAGGCCGCCTTGGAGACTTGAAGACCCGGAAGAAGATATACTTCCTAGCCAAAATTAGTGTTTACTCGTCTTTGGACAAACCCCCTCGAATGCATTCTACGGGAGTCCGTCCAAAGAGGGGCAAGCTGTAAACACCTAATTTTGGTACGCGCGACACGTATATAACACGTTCAAAAATGTTATGTGTAACGCGTTTAAAAAAGGAAGTATTTAAATATGGAAGGTCACGGGGTTGCCAAAAATAGGCTCAGCTTAAATTAGGACAATACATATGTAATAAATCAGAAAATATATAATATATACATTTATATGTATATTTTCGGATTTAATAGGGTGAATATTAAGGGAATATTGATTTTCCAATTTTTGGGTGTCAATTTACCTATAAATAGGTACCTAGTACTATGTAATAAGGGACAGAAAAAGAGACCAGAATAAAATATTATTATTTGTGGAAATTCGTGCACAAGTTTTTTTTTTTTTTTTAAATTTTTTTCCCTCCTCTGCAAGTCACCGGCGCCGCCCCACGTCAGTTCGCCGGAAGGAAGCTCCCCGGCGTCTCCACCCTGCTGCCGCCTCGAATCGCGCCGCCCCGACTGTCCAGGTCCACCGGTCGATCGCTGCCGCCGTCGCGAGCCCCGATCGCGTCGCGAGCCCCGATCGCGTCGCTTGACCCACATCTGCCGGACCACTGCTGCAGCTGGATCTGCCCGGAAGCCCGTCGGACCCGCCGCTGCTCGCCACGCCCCGCCTGCCGGACCGCCCTGACGAACTCGCAGTCTGCCGTACCTGCCGCTATTGCCATCGTCGAAGGTCGCCGGAAACCTGCTGTCCATCGTCATCTTTCCCGCTGTGGGTAAATTGCCGTGCTGCTGTTATTGTTTTTTTTTTTTTTATTAATATTATTTTCTGTCAATTTTCTGTTTTTTATTCATTGTTTTTTTTTATCATTATTATTATTGTTATTAGAACATGTTGATTAGTTAATTTAGATGTAGATTAATTAGGTAACGAGTTTTATTGTATGTAAATATGTGTAGGACGTATGATTGTTAAACTATATCATGATTTTGAGCATGCTTGGTTTTATTAGATTTTATCTCAATTAGGAGTTTTAGATATGTAATAGTTTTTTTTAGAATTTATATTTGTCGTTGATAATGTTTTTCGCATGAAGGTTAGTTTAGTTTTTGATATCGTTAGATTAACTAGTCATAGCGCATATTTAAATTTTAAAATTGGCAAATAGGTTAATTAAGTACCGAAAGGGCGTAATTAGAAAATATTTTTTTTTAATTCGTAATAGAACTCCCGAACTTGAATTTCTTATCGTGGACCAATTTTAGACCTAGCGTTTAATACGTTATTCGTTTAGGTAATTTAGGATTCTAGTTAGCCTTTATTAACTAGTGACGACTCTTTTAAAATTGCACGTTTTCCAAACGTAATTCGCCTTAGGTCAGATTTTAGGTCCGACACTGTTAAAAAAACAAAAAAAAGCGAAAAAAGAAAAAGAAAAACATACTTGGTCAAAAACTCTAAACCCGGCCAACCAATTTTTTTCGGCAGGTAAAAAAAAAATATCAATTGCCCAACCCGGTCAGGCCTAGATTTGTAAAACATTTTTTATGTGGCCTATTTTGGTATTTGATTTTTTATTTATGTCTATTTTGGTCAAAAACTCTAAACTAGGCCTAGATTTGTAAAACATTTTTTATGAGGGCTATATTGGTATTTGGTTGTTTATTTAGATCTATTTTGGTGAAAAACGGCCAAAAAAAAAAGTTCTAATGATATTAGTTTTTTCTACCAAAAAAATTAGTTTTATTTAAGCGACTTTAATGTTTTAATAATTATTAATTAAGGGTGAAAATCTATGTATATATATATATATATTAAAATTTAGGTAGAAAGAGAACACCATGTTAACTGAGGAGCTGAGAATCTCCACAACTTTTCTTCCAATGCATATGTTGTACAGTTAGTCTCGATCTGCAATCAATTTCCCAAAGCTATCTGCAATCAATTTTCTTAAGTTATTCAGACTTCCTCTTGAAATTATGATTGTTTAGGGTTCCAAGACCTGCATCAATTCAATTCACGGGAGACCAAGAGAAAGGAATGGATGGAACCGAGGCGGCAATCGTTCTTCACAGTGTTCCAAGAGAGAACTGAGGCATCAATACGATATTTCAATGTTTACTGCTCTGTTCCAATACGTCCTTCGAAGCGTCAATTTTAGATCAGTTCTCTCTCTATAATTAATGTTTCGTTATAAAATGAAGCGTAAATTTCAATTTCAGGGAACATGCAGAAGGTGATTCATCTTCCTAGAACAAAGATGGCAGTGTGTTTGTAGAAATGGAAGAACTACGTGAGGCCTCGATGGATGAATCCGGTGAAATTAATTTAGATGTGAACGAAATCATTTGTGAAGTTGACACTGATAAGGTAACACTGTCCATTCCTACACACATTTTCCTGTTATTCCTAAGCTTGTGATTGGAATTGCAATTGGTATTGCTGGAACAGTAGTGGGTTGTCCATTCTCTATTCAGACAATGGAGTTTTTCACCAAAATAGTTTGGTCTAAATAAACAACCAAATACCAATATAGCCCTCATAAAAAATGTTTTACAAATCTAGACCTAGTTTAGAGTTTTTGACCAAAATAGACCTAAATAAAAAATCAAATACCAAAATAGGCCACATAAAAAATGTTTTACAAATCTAGGCCTGACCGGGTTGGACAATTGATATTTACCTGCCGAAAAAAATTGGTTGGCCGGGTTGGGGCAACCCGGCCAAGTATGTTTTTCTTTTTTTCTTTTTTCGCTTTTTTTTGTTTGTTTTTGTTTTTTTAACAGATTTTGTAAAAACTAATGGTATTGTAATTTTTTTTTTCTAAAAATCTATTAAACACATTGTTATCAGAATCGGACCGGAGGTCCGACTGGTTTGGACCGGGAACCGGTGCCTTAACCGGTCCGGTTCTCTTAAAAGACCGGTAAGGAAGCGAACCCGGTCCAAATTTTGATTTTTAAGAGAACCGGCCGGTTTTGAGCGGACCGGGCGGTCCGCCGGTCTGCCGGTTCACCATCAATGAAAAAAAAAAAAAAACACAACTCCTCGCCGCTTTGACCCCAAGTCCTTTACCTGCTCCTGGAATTGCGTCGCATGCTTCTCCTCTTTGCGGGTCACAACCTCACCGATCAGATCTGGCCCCCTCTCCTTTAGATCTGGGCTCCCTTTCCCATGTATTGGAGTTTATCAAGGTTAGATCATAATGAAATGAACTGTTATGAATCAATAATAGCTTGATGAGCAGATTCGTGAAATTCCGAGAAAATTAGTTATTCCTTAGTCTGACTTTGTATTTGAGATTTAGGTGGGTGATGTGAGGTGGAGTGGAGTGGGTCTGTGAGTGAGGTATCGAAGTGAAGTTGATGGGTCACGTTGGTAGTGAAATGGAGTGGAGTGGTGGGTGATGTGAGGTGGAGTGGGTCTGTGAGTGAGACTTCTCAGAAGGAGAAGAAGAGGGAAGGGTTTGGGGGTCTTAGAGAGAAACGGAGTTGCAATCTCGCAGAGAGGAGAGTTTGGGCTTTTGGGGAGGAAAGTGGAAGAGTTATATATGTCTTGTTTGTTAAGACCGGTCGGACCGGGTTCGAACCGGGAACCGGTCCCCTGTCCGGTTCGGTGTCCGGTCGGTTCTGATAACACTGATTAAACATGATGAACCTAGAGAGAAAATTGACGTTTCGCAAAATATTTTTTTTTTTTTCTAAAAACCTATTGGACATGGGAACCCTAGAAGATAAATGTGTAACTGTGATCTCAATTTGTACTTTTTGACAATACACTCTACCTCAACTTTCTGGATTTATGGTTTAACTTTGTTTTGCCAAACTTCTCCGATAGATTCATCCGTGAGGTCGATTAGATATCTGCGTGAGATTTGAGTATGAATTTGAGTTTTTTTTTTGCTCAAGTGTATGAATTTGAGTTAAGCCAGTGTACTTTATTCCTACTGGTCTTGAGTTTAGATTGTTTTTTTTTCAATTATTAGATTGGGGGTCAAATAGATGTCGATGGCTAGCACTGGTGAAGTTTCAAACAAGGATGAAATTCTCCTGGTGCTTCAACTCCTAGAAAAGGTTTATTGCGATGAGGACTGGTCAAGGACTCCACAACAAAGGAGTATGTAAAATTGTTATTAATTGTTCTTTCATTCACCTAATCAGGTTCATTGCACCGAAAAGTAAAATTTATTTCCCCACAAAGTGATAACCTTCTTCTGAATAGTTTATGGATTTCTGGTAATTGAGTGATTGTAAATATATATGCAGCAGCGATAAATGTCATCTTTATTAGCCAGCTATATAGATGCATCAACTCCAAGCCCTTTATTAGCGGAAGAATATATATGGGATTTCTGCTGCTTCTACATTTTTTTTTTTTTTTTGCAAAGCTTTTACTTTAAATGGGCAATAATTATTTGCAAGTAAATATTATAACTAGGGTGCTTTTACAAATCACCTCCCTAAAGTTAACAAGTATTTTTCTTCCAAATGATACTGACTTGGTGGATTCGTTTACAAATCACCTATAAGTCTAAGAATTAAGATCCTCACATAAAGGCAAAAGGTGGATTAAGTTAATTTCTCTTCTTTTCGGTTTATTTAAACATACACATGAGGATTATAAAAACATGCAGAACTGTGGATATTGTGACCAATTGGTTGCATGTAATTGTTGTAGTAATTGTGTAATCAAATTGATTGAGGCAATGTGGTAAATTGTTATATGAGAGTTAGTCAATATATTAAAGTTTTAAAAATATAACATGTTTAACAAAAAAAATTTAATTATAAACTACTAGAACCTTAATATATCAACAATATAATATAAATACACATTCATGGTTATAATTTCATCAAATATTATCTTATTATAAATATCAATATCATAGTTATTACCCAGCGCGATGTGCGGGACTGTACACTAGTAAGAGATTAAGAGTGGAAATAAAACAATTCTAGGATACTTTTAGGAGTAATTATGTTGTATTGAAAATATTTATTATAAATTAATACATTAGTTTTGAAAAGAAAACAGTAAAAGGTACTTTTAATAAAAAATTAATTTGTAAACCCCAAATTACCAATTTATTAGTCTAAATTTTACGGGTTGAAAGTTTTTATTATTATTATTATTATTATTATTATTATTATTTTGGTTGATTCACTATCCAATTTTTTTAAGAATTATTTACCCAAATTACCATTTTGCAGAAACCAAATGCTAAAATGTTAAAAAAACATTATTCTAACTACCGAGGCTTTTTCGGACATCGACGATAAAGACCTGCTGCTGTCTTAAAGAGCAGCGACATCCGTTACTGTTATTATTAACGACATTTACAAACTTGATAGAGCGGCGAGTCGTTCTATATGCCGTTAACAATAACGGCGACAGATGTCGCTGCTCTTTGAGATAGCGGCACGTCTTTATCGCCGCTGTCTGAAAGATCCCGATGGTTAGATTAGTAATTTTGTTCTTTAATATTTTAGTATTTAAGTTATGTAAGATGGTCATTTGGGTAAAAACTTCTTTTTTTACTATCACAAGATCAAACTTTAACAGTCAAACAATAAATTAGTTATAGTACTATCCTCTTGCTCCAGGGGTTAGAATAGGAATATGAACAACAACATTGTGGTGTGGACCCACTTGTGTCAGTAAAGTAATAAATATCTACTTTGGTCTTCTTTAGCATTTCCCCAGATACTATGATAATTAGGTCCTTCTAAGTTCGGAATTTTAAGTAGGCTAACTGAATTTGAGCCCGAACTTAAGCTGAATCTTTCTACTATGCTCCACATGCATAGTGTTTGTGATATTTATTTTTTATATTTTTATATTTTCTTAAAGGCGAACCTCATAAAAAATTGATATTATTAATAATATGATACAAATATTATGTATACTTAAAAAATTTCAAACTTTTTCTTACTTTTAAGGTTTTACCTATGTTACAATTAAGTTCACTCTAGTAGTAAAAAAAAACAAAAGTATGGTGCTTCACAAGCATGATAGAAAAACCTAAAATTAGGGCATATCGGTTGGGGGGCATATACCGGTTGGGGGACTTGTTCTTTAGGGTCAAACTCAAGCTCATTCTGACTTCAGTACATATTTATGGTGTTTAGATTTTGGGCCTCCCTTGTCAATTACTAATTGGATTTGGCCCAATTAGCCCAGATTGACAATGACCTAATTAACCTAGGTAATTCCTTTAATTAACGGGCTCCTATTACGACGCCATGTCACCATATGCTAATAGCTCCCACTCGCCGGAATGGGATGGTGCTCGTTAATCTATACGGTTACGCAATGAACCAAACATGTTTGAAATAAAACTATGTACCACACTGTATCCTTGGTCAACTGATAATTTTCCAATTGCCCGGTTTTCCACAAAGGAATACTTCTCCAGGGCATCCGTACAAGTGTTCACAACCTTCAACTAATATTCGGTTGGTGGCCACCTAGTAAACACTAGAGTCGGTGAATTAAATGTGAACTTGACCATCCCCATCGCTTATACCCTTAGTCTGACTCAACCGGTTTCCAAGACGTGGTCACTTGGCCGTTTTCTTTGGCACTACGCTCGTACGCCGGGAAGCGAGCATTGAGCCAGACCTTAGGTATAAGTTCTGAGTCTATGAGGATACTTTGGATGCCTCTTCATAAGACATCCGTGATCAATCACACGCTCAAGATGAAGAAGTATGCGCCATTTGAATCACAAAGATTCTAGCTAGCACAATCGAGCATGACCCCGCGGTCGTGTATGGCACGCGCAGTATGAAGCACGCGTCGATAGCACACCTGGTAAAGCCAGGGACGGCATATGTCAATAATGCTATTGCAAAATTTCTCATCTGGCCTTGAATGTGATATAGTGATGGACAAAGTCCAACTCAGCGATTTACAAAACAAAGATTATGTCATGCTGTTAAGCGTGACAATGTTATCGTTTTGTTTAATCAGGTTTACCCTCTGATTCTTAGCAAATCTTGTTATGGTAGAGGTCCCTCTCTCCTTACAAGTTGACCATGCCTGTGTGACGAGGCAAGGTTCACGTTCGACATAATTTTGGTGGAAGAATTTTACTTCTTCCTACGACTTAGTTTATAGACCGTAAAATCCGATGTTGTTAATCATTATGACGTCGATAAATCATAAACTCAAATTGCAATTCTTTTATTCAATTAAAACATAATTTAAAATGTCAAAATGTTATCACTTTTACAAGCCACACAGTTTAAGCCCTACGTAATCCAAGCTGTTTTACGTGCTTTTAAGAAATTTCCCTACGTAACGGCTTAGTTAAAGGGTCTGCGACCATATTGTCTGTAGGCAAGTATTCTAAAGCGATTATGTTGTCTTCCAGAACCGACCTAGCATAATTGTATTTCAAATCAATGTGTTTAGTCCTACTATGGTACTTTGGATTCTTAACCTCCGCAATGGCCGCCTGACTGTCGGAGTACACCTTCACAGGTTTACTCTTCTTGTCGGTGCCAATTAATGCAATAAGAAGCCTTTTCAGCTAGACCGCTTCTTGTGCGTTTTTGGAGAGGGCAACGAATTCAGGTTCCATAGTGGAAAGCGTGACACAATATTGCTTCTTGCTTACCCATGATATGACAACATTAGCAAGGAGGAAAACTCCTCCTTAGGTGGATTTACGATCATCCGGATCGCCACTGTGGTCGGCGTCACTATAACCGGTCAATTTGAGTCGATCGCCCTCATAGCACGGAACGTAGTCGGCAGTACCTTTCAGATATCTGATAATTCGTTTTACGGCTTTTAGATGTTGATAACTAGGATCTGATTGGAATCTTGCTACTAGGCCCATAGCGTAACAGATGTCTGGCCGAGTACAGAGCATGACGTACATTAAACTCCCTAACATGCTCAGATACTCTGCATTCTTCATTTGTTCACGCTCCTGCTGGTTTTTCGGACCATCACGCTTCGATAGCGCGCACCCGAACACAACCGGCGTATCCACGGGTTTAGCATCCAGCATTCTGAATCTTTTCGACAGTGTGTTGATATATGATTCCTGAGATAGACATAATCTCTGGGTGTCACGATCTCGGGTAATTTTGATGCCTAAGATGTACGTGGCCTCTCCCATGTCTTTTATCTCGAATGCTGATGCTAACCAGGACTTTGATTTATTCATGAAAATCATATCGTTCGCAGCAATGAGTATATCATCCACGTATAGTGTTCTGATGGCATACTTAGACCCGAAGGTCTTAGTGTATACGCAGGGATCCTCGTGAGGATTCACGAATCCGTTTCCAACGATTTCCTCGTGGAATCTGCGATACCATTGCCGAGACGATTGTTTAAGACCGTATATAGATCTTTGGAGTTTGCAAACTTTGCGTTCTTTGCCAGGAGTAATGAAACTCTCCAGCTGCTCCATATAGATCTCTTTCTCCAGTTTTACTTGGAGAGGTTTGGTCTTAATGTCCATTTGATGCATGCTCGAGTTCGAGACTTGCAACTAGGGCAAGGATGGCCCTTACTGTGGTGTAACGCACAGTTGGTGAGTATGTTTCATCAAATTCCACTCCGTGGATTTGAGTATATCCTTTCGCAACTAGTCGAGCTTTGTATCGCTCGACTTCTCCATCAGCAGTGAGTTTGAGTTTCAATACCCACTTAGCTCCTATTGCTATGCGGTTCCCAGGCAAATCAACTAATGACCAAACTGAATTAGCTTTCATTAAGGAGATTTCATCTTCCATTGCTTTTCTCGATTCCTTTGCTTAAGGTCCTTCAATCGCTTGTTTAACCGTTACTGGTTCATCAACAGATGTAAGAGTGAATATTTCGCCTCTCTCAATGGGATACCTTTTAGGGGAAGTGCGTTGCCTTTGACTGCGTCTAGGCTCACCTATCCCATTTTGAGTTTGACCCATACTCCCACTGGGAATGTTGGCGTTACTAGAACTTTGAGCAACAACTTTCCTAGGACGACCCCTTCGTCTCAGAATTTCACCTCCGAGATTAGTTCTTTGATCGCTAGGATCTGGAACTGGAGAGATCATCCCACTCCCACTTAAGATAATGGGAATTGATGGTAGTTTTGTGTTATGAATGTCAGGTTCTACTTGATTCGCATTCCCAGCAATAGTGATTTGTGTTTTGGGGGGGGGGGGGGGGGTGAGCCCTCCCACTGGATTTATAATGGGGATATCGTCCTCATTAACCGAGTCACTTGTTGTTGTGCCAAATCTCCCACTCGAATAAAGTGAGACCTGAGAATCATCATCATCATATTCTAGTTCGGTCAGAAATTCATCTGTTTTTATCTCTTGAAGCGATGGAAATTCGTCCTCAAGAAAAGTGATGTCTCTGGATTCATGTTCGTACACACTACCATTTTCTTGAGTTGACACAAATACATAACCTTTTGAGTTCTCGGAGTATCTTATAAAGATGCTCTTAAGTGCTCTGGGGCCTAACTTGCCAAATCGGCTGTCAGTTGTATGTCTGTAAGCTGCGCACCCCCAAGGTCGCAGCCTGGTAAGATTTAACTCTCTACCAGTCCAGAACTCATACGGTGTTGTGTTAACTGCTTTTGATGGGACAAGGTTTACTACATGAGTGGCAGCAAGCAATGCGTCTCCCTAATAATAAATTGGTAATTGTCCTTGTGACATCATGGTTCTCACTATGTCTAGGAGAGTCCGATTACGACGTTCAGCCACACCATTCTGCTGTGGTGTGTTGGGGATCGTCGTTTGACGGGCGATCCCACTTTCTTTGCATAACTTATCAAACTCATTAGAGAGATATTCTCCACCTCTATCGGTGCGAATGATTTTCACCTTCCGCTCCTGTTGATTCTCCACGAGCTTCATAAAGCTTTTAAAGCAATCTATAGATTCAAATTTGCGAGTAATCAAATGAGTAAACCCAAATCGGGTGTAGTCATCAATGAAAGTTACGAAGTATCACTTTCCATTCCTAGCAGTTACGTTCATTGGTCCACAGACATCGGAATGGATTATATGCAATGGAAATTCTGCTCGTTTTGCTTCACCGAATGGCTTGCGGGTGGACTTTCCAGCCAGACAGTCATGACATGTGTGTTTGACCACACTGTTTGTTCCGGGAAAAATCCCTCGTCGAGCCAACGACTGAACCCTGTCATAGCCTATATGTCCAAGCCGCGAATGCCATCCGGTTGCGTCAGTTTCTGCTTCTTTGGAAGACATTGCATACAAGCGATATGAATTTACATTGCCATGTAGATCCATGATAAACAAACCATTATAAGAAAAGGCATATCCTAATAAAGTATCCCATTTATTTATACGAACAAAGGATCTCTCAAATGACAAAATAAAGTTTTTATCCATAAGAGCAGAAACAGAAACAACGTTCCTACAGATTCTAGGAGCGAAAATGACATTATCTAGAAGTAAGAATTTGCCATTGCCCATCGGCAATTTGCAAGTCCCTACCCATATGACTTCAACTTGTGAGTTGTCGCTAATGTATATCCTTTTAGAATCCTTCAGCAATCGTCGAAACTTGGCAAATAGTTCTCGATTGTTGGCTATGTGGTCCGTTGCACCTGAATCAAGAATCCAAGACAGATTTGAGTCAGTTAACATGACAGTTGAGGAAACTAAAGCTTCCTCTAGATAACCAAATTCGCATACCTTTTCAGGATGCGATTTGCTGGAACCTGCACCATCGCTTATTCGGCGTGGGCTGGAGCTCCGGCAAACTATCTCAGATTTTAATCTGGGACTGCCTTGTTTAGGTGAAGTCAACATTTTACCGTCGACTGCCTGTTGTTTCTTTCCTTTGTTCCTAAATTTCCTTTTCTTGCGGCCAGCTTGTCTTGTGGATTTCGGTTCCTTCGATACCGATTTTAATCGAGCCTGTTCCATCTCAACTATTTTCAGGACAGATGCAATATCAAGTACGGAACTGCTGATAGTCAATATGGCCTTGGTTGCTCTCCAAGTCTTCGGGAGATCCCTATTATGGCCTGGATTTTATCCCATTCAGCCATCTGTCTGTCATCTTCCAATGGCTTGAATAGGCGAAGTAGGTCGTATACTTTTTCAAGTACACTCTTACTGTTGTCGTTCAAACAGGTTTCTAATGTTGGTATAAGTGGGTGCAGTGTAACTGCCATGCCACTTCCATATTTCAGAAAGAGGGCATCCCACAGTAATTCCCTTAATTACTGTAGGTAATTCCCTTAATTAACGGGCTCCTATTACGGCGCCACGTCACCATATGCTAATAGTAAGCAGGTGCCCACAGGAGGAGGCACGCAAGAACCTGCAGGGGGAAGCAGGCAGGCTCCAGTGGTAAGCCACCAGGCAACCATTGAAAGAGGACGTGAAGAGGCGAGAAATGAGAAACATCCACTCCCTGAGGAACAACATTCCTCAACGAACAACCACCCAGAGCCAACAGTAAACCAGCCACAACCCCAACCACCCCGACAAGTAAGAACAAACCCTCAGACATACAACATCACGTCCGAGCTAATAGCAGCCTTGGAGGACATGCTAGATAGGAGGGAGCGTATGAGGGTGAACTTAAGGCGAGAACATCCAAGGTACAAGGTATCACCTCCAATATCAATGGGGGGGACATCAGCAGGCATACACCAATTCCTACAATCAGCAATACCAAGGAAAGGGGTACCCTCAACAGAGGAACGCCAACCATCATGTAAACAATGACCAAGGGTATGCTGGAACCCAGAACGGTCAAGGGTTTGTTGGACCCCAGAATGACCAAGGGTATGCTGGACCCCAGGATGCAAGACAGCAGAACA
Source organism: Clarkia xantiana subsp. parviflora (assembly GCA_036873135.1). Lineage (NCBI taxonomy): Eukaryota > Viridiplantae > Streptophyta > Magnoliopsida > Myrtales > Onagraceae > Clarkia > Clarkia xantiana. The sequence continues at coordinate 27,439,219 of JAPTYO010000004.1, forward strand.
TGGTCGCAATGGCCCTCACGAAGGAGGAGATAGATGACCTAATAGCTAAGAAGATAAAGGATTCAAAGGGAAGAGCAATGCACAAGCTAAGTGATAGAGCTTCGCATCCTTTCACACAGGACCTTATCCATGTCATGATCCCACCGAATGTGACACCTCGTCCAATTCCTGACTTTGTCGGAAAAGGAGACCCAATACAACACATTCAAAAGTACGAATCGTCGCTTCTGAGAAGAACCGCGGCCGAGGATCACTACGCAATGCTATTCCCCTCAACCCTCTCAGGGAACGCTTCATACTGGTTTTTCAGTCTATGGGAAGATCTGAAAGACAAGTTTATCCAACAATACCTAGGGGAGAGACAGCTCTTGAAGGGCGACTCGACTTTAGATGATGTGAGGCAAGGATATGATGAGTCTCTGGCAAGCTACTATACTAGATTCAATTAGAACATTTCTGACATAGCGACAGAGCTCTCGGAGGGGGAGATAGTGCGTGCATTCGTAAGGAATTTGGGACGCCGGGGGGCACCACTGGCTGACAATGTGGAGGTGCTACCAATTAACTCATGAAGCAAGTACCACAAATAAACGAGAAGATGAATATCAAGGCTTAGAGCAACCCCCGCAATGGGTGCACACCTCCAACAATGGAGTAACAATTAGGTGGTGATGAAAGTCACTCCCATCATCCCGTCGAAAAAAGAGTGGGGGCACCACAAACATTTCTTGAAGAAGGAAAAAAGGAACTTAATACTACCAGAGCGGCTAGTGCACGTTCTCTTATTTTCCAGAGATGCATGAGAAGTGCACTCTACTTGACAAACAAGAGTGGTGGCGTCGTCATTGAAGTAAAACACCTTGCTTGATAAACAAGTAGCGATGTCACTGCAAGCAAGAACTGCTCAAGAGAAATTCAACGCTAAACAATGTCAAGCGGCAAAATGATGAGACCCTCCGAACCAAAATCACCACCGCCGTGAACCAAAATTGCTAAAAGTCATCACTGGGGGGCAACGAAGTTCTACACTCAATCATTTAATGGCCATGCCCAGGAAAAGTAAAACCATCCCCTAAGGGACACCTTTTAACAAGCATATTACACCTAAAAGTGCGTGGGAACCAACTGTAAACACCTAATTTTGGACCACGCACGACATGCGTAACGTGTGACGCACCTAAATGAGGAAATATCAAAATATGGCAAGTCGAGAAGCTTCCAGGAATAGTCCAGCGTATATTAGGACATTATATGTATTTATTATTAAGAATAAATAAGAAATATTTATTTCCTTGTTAGATTAGAGGGATTTAAACCAAATTGGTACCTGGGTTAACAGCCCAAAACGAATTGGTACCTCCACTAAATTTTGTAACAAATTGGTACCTGAGTTAACCTGGGTGTTGCACCGTTAGAATTTCTGGTTAAAACTAACAGAATTCCATTTTTGACGCATGAAAAGACTAAAATACCCTTAATGCAGAATAGCTACATAATAGCAACTCAAAACTTTGGAACCCAATTTCTCACTCATTTCATCTTTTTGGACTAATTTTTTTTTGGAAACCGCATAACTTTTCGAGATCTTTGCAACCTATTGGATCACGGTTGGAACTCCGGTACGGTCTTGATGGCGATCCGAACTCCTTCGCTCCACGTAATCCTGCAAGAGGGGATAGACCGGGCGGTGACCCAGAATCCCTCTTCGATGCTTAAATGAGTGTCTCGAATAAACTGGCAAGCAAGAGTCTCAAAAGCGTGTCTATCAAAACGTATTCAATCTGAGGTAACTTCTGCCCTTTTATAGGCGAAGAACTACCTCAGTTACCTGGAGAACCGCTGGGGCGGTTAGCCAACGTTCCGCGTATCTCGGCCACGATCCCGCCTATCTCGACCTTGATCTCGCCTATCTCGGCCACGCTCCGCGTATCTCGGCCACGATCCCGCCTATCTAGGCCATGATCTCGCTTATCTCGGCGTCAACCTCTGATAGCAAGTCCCGACCAGTATCGGGGACTCCAGAGTTATCTCATTGTGTCACCGCTCGGGGCCCCTCGTCATCGTGACAGGGCCAATATCCTCAGGGATTCATCATCGGGGCCTTCTTAAAGGCATCTCATCGGGAGCATCCAGCTCGCCCATCGGGACCGACTCTGTCGGGACCTTTCACCATAGGGACTCCCTCTGTCGGGACCCTTCGCCTTGGTCATCTTGACCTCCTTTTAGGGCCCAGTGGGCCTATTCACCGTTTACTCACCGTTAAAGGGCCTAACGGCCATAGCGAAACCCATCATTTGCCCCCAAGACATGAGGGACTTACAGTTCGTCGTGTCTTTCAACTCCCGACCTCCCGACCTTGGACTCGGGGACCTTTTCCTTGATAACGTCACTTGATACGAATCTTCTCGTTCACGTTTCCTCGATACCTCGAGGATAATCACCAAATCCAAGAAGACTCCTCGGTTCCTCAGCCATTAAATGCAGCAGATGACGAAGTGACGTCTTTGGCACCCGTGCCTGATTTTTCGCACCTGCTTTTTCTGAAAAAGTGCTTTTCAAGCCGTTTCATCATTACGCCCGTTGCCATTCTGTACGTTTCATCTCAACGGCTCAGATTAAAACGCTTCGACTTCGACGATCCAGATTAGAACGTCCTTTCGACTGTCCTCTCTCCTATAAAACCCTACCCTGGGCACTGTTTCTCTTTTACCGTTTCCGTGATTTCGAAAAGCTCTGCAACTCTGAGAACTCAAGCTCTTCCTTGGCTTTCTGCTCTCCGATCAACTTTCCGGCAATCATCAAGATCATCCTTCCCACTTCGAATCATCATGTCTGGTAAGGATTTCTTCCCTGATGCTTGTATATCTTTTCTTTCATCTTCGATTAGTTTGTTTGCAATTTTCCGAAAAACCCAATATGCCTTTCCTTGCCATGGCTGATTTCAGACAGTGGATCCAGTTCCGAGGGGAGAAAGCCCTTCAATTTCGACTATGCACCCAACGACATTTCCAGCACTGCCTATGAGGCCGCTCTACGGGAGGGCTGCATCACTTCTACCTGGGAGCCTCGCTTCCCTTATCCTTGGCCTCGCCTCCCGAGTAACCTTGAGGTTACCCGTCCCCGGAAAGGGGAGGTATTTGTCTCCACAGGGCAAATATCGGCGGGGATTCGATTCCCCTTCTGTGGCACCCTGGTTGAGATGTGCAAACACTACAAGACGCATCCAACTACCTTCTCTCCCCATGCCATCCGCCTATGGAATGCCTTCCAGGTCCTCTGCTTCTGACAGAAGTGGGTTTACAGCCTCCAACTCTTCAGAACCTTCTACGGGATGAAGTGTAACGAGGCGGGGGTTTGTGCCTTCTACCCCCGGATGCCCAGTGGAACAAGGCGCAACTTGCGCTGTGCAGCTGGAACAGTGACACCTGGAAGGTTGTCAAGGGTCGGGGACTCCTGATCGACACGGGGTCCGATAACAGTGGGTGGAAGAGGAGCTACTTCTTCATCAAGAACTCTTCGATCCCCTGGCCCCGATGGGAGGTGGAAGCGGACTCTCCTCCCTTTTACCACACCTACTCTGATGAAGACTTCCAGACCCTTCATCTTATCCAGCTTTACCGATGGGGGGAGTCCTATACTCCCCTCGATGCCAATTCTCTAACGGAGCGGGACCTGGTGAATGCCGGGATCCGACTTCTCGACATAGTCTCTGGGGGTCAACTCTTCGACGGCCCCTCCAATAGGGTTCCTTGGGTAACTTTTCTGATCTTTGTTTTCCATTGTTTGCAGCTAAGAGGGTATCCGTGCTGACCAATCTCATCCTTAAGCAGGGGGAGACCGACGCTGTCCGCCCCGCGCGGAAGAGGAAATCGGCCAAGAAGGCTGCTGCTTCGTCGGGATCTCCCTCCGCGGAGAGGACAAAGCGGAGCCGCGTGGAGGTGGACAGACTCTTCGATGTCCAGAATGCTGAAGAAGGTAAAAAGCTCCGCCTAGCTATTAAATCGTACAGGAAGCTAGTTCCTAAGGAGTTGGTTCCTTCGACCATGGAGGCTCGCATCGAAGGGGTTAAGCGTGTCCTCCGAGGGGAAACTCCTCGCGTCCTGAAGGCGGGCTACTACAACTTCCACTGGAAAGATCAATATGTTTCTCGGCGCGTCTTTGGTGTAAGGGCCCTAACCAACTTCCTGACTATGTTTCTGAAGCCTCTCGTCCTCTAGGTGCAGGTCACTCGGGAGCTCCGTCGGGTGCTGGAGCTTCAGCGGGGGCACCACTTTCAGCAGGGGCGCCTCCTTCAGCAGGGGCACCACCTTTCGGGGCTGGAGAGACCCTGACCGGCGATCAATTTTGTCGGGTGGAGAATCTGGACTCCTCCGAGGAGACGGATGAGGGCGGCTCCTTGATTCCTCGTCGGAGGACGGGGCAGTCCCCACTGAAACCAACCTCCAAGGGGCTGCCCCCCCCCCCCCCCCGCCTTCTTCACAACAGCGACAGCCGTCGCCCATCCATGACTTCACCTCCTCTCCGACTCAGGGCGAGTCGGAGGCGCGCCCCTCCACGACTCGAGTCGGTCCTTCTCCTCTCCCCTTCGACGGGAGTTTTTACAAGGTCTACGACCCCGCGCAGAAGGAGGCTCCCTGGACCCCGATCCAAACGCTACAAGGGGTCCAACTCCGACAGGGGGACACATACCCAGAGCTGGCCCCGCATCTGCTAGCAGGCTCAATCCTGCCCACTCTGAGGTATCCGATTTCCTTGGATCGGGAGGGCATCCGCCGGTATGTTCAAGAAATGTCTATCCGTCGGATAGAGGTAAGACTCTCATTTTCCTCCTCTTCATCAATAAAGCAGGTTGTTCATATGCTAACACTTCTCTTCTTCCCTTCGCAGGAGATGGCGGACATCAACCGCTGCTTCGGGTACATCTTCGCCTTCGAGGAAGCCCTGGAGCAGGAGTGGGCAAAGGGGGCTCCCGCGGTCATAGCCAAGCTTGAGGAGGATCTCGCGGCCTCCGAGTCTTCGCGGGGAAAACTGGCCAAGGAGCAGGCCATCCTCGACCGAAAGACTTGGGACCTCCAAAAGCAGGTTCGTGACTTCGAGGGGCTCCTGAAGCGGGAGCGGCAGGAGCGGCGAATTGCTGAGGACAAACTTGTCCTTGAAAAGAAGGCTCTGGAGGAGCAAATTGCTGAGGTTCCTTCGAAGCTGGTCGCGGCTGAGACCAAGGGCCGGGAAGATTATCGGGGGTCCGAGGACTTCCAAGCTGATGCGGTGAAGTTCTGCAGCGCGGAGGTGGAGAACACCCTCTTCAACGCAGTCGAGGAACTCAATCTGGAGTATGGCGACGCCATCAACTTCGACAAGTCTCCGTCTCTCGCTCCCTTCGCGAAGAAATACTTTGCCCTCTCGGAGGAGAGTGATGAGGGGAGCATTCCCGCGGTTGTTGAAGACATGGCGGAGCCTCCAAGTGCCGACACCCCGATAATCGACCCTCCAACAGCTGAACCTGTGGAGCCTTCTGCCACAGATCTTGTGGACCCTGCTCCCGCTGACGCCAACAAGGACCAAGCTTAAATGCTTTTATCTTTATAGTCCTTGTAATTTTCCTCTTCCTTGTAATGCATTCTCGGGCCTTTGAGCCCTCATCAATGTCAGACTATCTCTCCGATTTTCCGTTGCACTTCTTCCAAGCGACTTAACTATGCTTACTTAAGGCGAAACCTCGACACTTAAGACATTTTCACACATCACTTAAAACTATTTAATTCCGTGCACCACTTAAGGCGAATTAGTCTCGTGCACCACTTAAGGCGACTTAACAGCTTGCACCACTTAAGGCAACTTCGCAACACTTAGAATAAATCCAAGAACCATGCATCACTTAAGACGACTTAACCTCATGCATCACTTAAGACGACTTAATCTCGTGCATCACTTAAGACGACTTAATCTCGTGCACCACTTAAGGCGACTTTACAACACTTAGAATAAATCTAAGAATAATCTGATCGGAAATAACCTCTTTATTTATTGATGGTACAAAATATGCTTACATCGAATTAAACGATAAATAACTTACACCACTTAAGGCGATTTTACATCGGGCACCACTTAAGGTGACTTTTCATCGGGCACCACTTAAGGCGACTTTTCATCAAGCATGACATTTCTTCAAGTGTTCGCCACTGAAAGAATGCTTTAATACTCTGCCATCGAGGTCTTCCAACTTGTACGCATTTGGAGCTGGCATCCCCACGACCTTATAAGGTCCTTCCCATTTTGGTGACATCTTGTTGATCCGATCCAAAAGGGTAAACTCATTCCGACGCCAAACTAGTTCTCCGACGAAGAATTGTCGGGACTTAACTCGCCGGTTGTAATATCTGGCCGTCGCCAAACGCATCCGAGCCTGGACTTCATCGACTTCCCGCCTCTTTTCCTCGAGCAAATCCAATTCCAGACGTCTCATTTCATCATTCGTCAAAGGCTTGTAGTACCTCGTCCGATGGGACGCCACAGCTATCTCGACGGGAGCAACGGCCTCCGTGCCATAAACGAGGCCAAATGGAGTCTCCCCAGTTGACCGTTTGGGTGTCGTTCTAACAGCCCAAAGCACGTTTTCCAGCTTGTTCAGCCATTTTCCTTTCAAGGCATAGACCCTCTTCTTTAGGCCATCCATCACGATTTTGTTGGCTGACTCCACCTGGCCATTAGTCTGAGCATGATGGACAGAGGCTGTCCGATGCTCGATATTCAACTCCTCCAGATACTCCTTCACTTGAGCCCCGTTAAATGGTGGACCATTATCGCTGATCACCACCTTAGGAATCCCGTATCTGGATACAATGTGGGTCTGGAGAAACCGCCTTAGCTTCTATCCATTTCGAAAAATAATCGATAGCCACAAGCAAATACTTACACTGACCTTGTGCCTGCGGGGACTTGATTACCCTCGACAATCTTCACTAACACAAAGCTAATGGCAAATTCAGAAACAGCCAAATATAGATAGAGCGGCTCGCCTGGGATCGGTTTCGCCAATGGCGGGAGGGTGCGAAGGTGCTGCTTGAGTGTCTGGAACGCCTCTTCACACTTGACAGTCCATTCAAACTTCTTGTTAGCCCTCAACACTTCAAAAAATGGCATAGATCGGTCACTTGCCTTGGACAGGAAGCGATTCATTGCAGCCAGTCGGCCATTCAGCACTTGCACCTCCCGATGGTTTATCGGAGACTGCATCTCCTCGATTGCCCTCAGCTTCTCAGGGTGCACCTCAATTCCTCGCTAGCTTACCATAAAGCCCAAAAACTTCCCTGAGTGGACTCCGAAGGCACACTTGGTCGGGTTCAAGCGAACCTGATGAAGCCTCATCCGCTCAAACGCCGTGGCCAGGTTGTGAACATGATCCTCAGCCTGTCGGGACTTCACCAGCATATCGTTCACGTAAGCCTCCATGGTTTTCCCCAGCATGTCTCCGAACAGCTTGTTCACCATCCGCTGGTAGGTTGCCCCGGCATTGATCAATCCAAAGGGCATGACATCGTAGTGATAGATGTCGCTATCAGCATAAAAAGCAGTGTGGGGGGCATCCTCCTTAGCCATCTTGATCTGATTATAGCCCGAGTAAGCATCCATGAAGCTCAGCAATTCATGTCCCGACGTGGCATCCACCAACTGGTCGATTCTCGGAAGCGCGTAACAGTCCTTCGGGCAAGCCTTATTCAGGTCGCGGAAATCCACACACATCCGCCATTTCCCATTGCTCTTCTTCACCAAAACCGGGTTGGCAACCCAAGTCTGGAATCGGAGCTCCTTGATGAAGCCAGCATCGAGCAACCTGCCCACCTCCTGCTGGATCGCGATCCTCTTGTCCGCGCCCATCGGACGCCTTTTCTGCGCGATAGGCTTGATCGCGGGATCAATCTTCAATTCATGCACGATCACATCGGGGCTGATTCCTGGCATGTCACTCGGGGACCAAGCAAACAGCTCCTTGAACTCCTTCAGCAGCTCAATCAATTCTTGGGCCCTCTCGTCAGACAGGGCAGACCCGATTTTCACCTTCCTCTGAGGTTCGTCAATCTCGACCTCCTTCAAATCCTCCATGGGGGCAGGACGCCCAAACTCCTCTCTGGGATCAGCATCTGTCTGGAGGATAGTCATGGCCTCCCGTCTTTTCCTTCGGGTGGCATTAACATAGCACCTCCTGGAAGCCACCTGGTCGCCCTTGACCTCCCCGACTCCGTGGTCAGTCGGAAACTTCATCTTCTGGTGCACAGTCGAGGCAACTTCCATCAGGGGGTTGATGGTGGTTCTCCCGATAATCGCATTGTACGTCCCCGCGGACTCAACCACCACGAAGTCCACATTTCTCCTCTCCGCTTTCCACCCGCTACCGAACTCCACTGGTAAGGTGATCATTCCCAACGGATAGGAGGTAATACCAGAGAACCCGACCATCGGAAAGTTCACCTCCTTAAGATCCTTCTTCGTTTTCCCCATGGCTTCCAGCGCATCCATAAACAGAATATCGGAGGAGCTCCCTCCGTCAATCAATATCCGCTTCATCTCGTACCCATCCACGTCCAGGAACACGACCAAAGCATCAACGTGTGGACTCTCCACACCTACCAGGTCCTCCGCTGAAAAGGAAATCACCATCTCTTCCTTCTTCGGGGGGTACCTAGAGATACCCTGTCGATCCATGACCGCTAGCACCTCCGCCATGGAGCTATTCAGAGGGATGCTATAGTCCTCCCGCTTATCCTTCCTCGGGGGACGCCTGTCCTCCCTTCGATCAGAACGACCTCGAGTCCGACTGCCCTCGGACTTATCCTTCCGCTTATGGTCGTACAATGGCTTGAGCGACTGCCTCCCCTTATTCGACTTCGGAGGATCAAGCTCTCCGGCAGCTATTTTCGACTCTTGTACGCCGATTTGCTGCTTCACCCTCTTCTATAGTGCCTCCATGTTCCACACAGCCTTCTCAGCCACGCTGTGCATCAGGTCGGAACCATAGGGGGCTGTTAGGTTCCGCAGGAAGGTACGAATGGTCTCTCCCTCCGATATCTCCTCGTCAATCTCCGCCACGCTAGCAGTATACCGCTGGTAGTAATGTGCCAGCGATTCGTCGGGCCTCTGCACCACCTGGGCGAGGGACCTCACGCTCTTCAAGAGGCGCCGACGACCCTGGTACTGCTGGATGAAACGATCGTGCATATCATCCCAGCAGGTGATGCACCCTGGGGCAGGCTGAAGAACCAGGTCAGGGCCCTTTCACCAAGTGTATTTGGGAACAGTACACACACGATATCGTCATTCGGGGCTCTGCCCAGACATGCCATGAGGTGCTTCTGGACATGACGAACTTGATCTCCTTCGCCGTCATACTCCTTCACTGTGGGGATACCCAGCCCTGGCGGGGCGAGGGTGTCTATTAGTCGGGGAACGAAGGGATGGGTGGATCTATCCCTTAGTTCCGACATCATCGGCTTCTGCTCCCCCATGCAGATGTTCACGATCTTCACCACCTGATCGGGGGTGATGGGACCATTGAGGGGAATGGTCCTATGCTGCACTGGTCCTGGCCCATCGACCACAAATCGCTCTGATTGAGCGGGTTCCTTACCCTTATCCTGGCTCCTGGGTTGGGCCTCCAGCACATTCTGAACCTCTGCTGGCGGAGGCACCTCCTCCTGCCTCCTGGCCACCTCTCTCCGCTCTAAGAGAGCCTCTACGGCCGCCAAAAACATCGGCATGGCATCCGCCACAGCCTTCGTCAGATCCGCGTTTGGAGGAGCCTCCTCATCCCTATTCTGTTGGTGTTGAGCAGCATCCTCAGGAACTTCGTTGTGCCCCCCGTTCGGGAAACTTCAGCAGGGAGATTTTGGTCCTCAGCACGCAGAGTTGTCCCGGCAGGATGACGGGAACCACCAGATTGTCCTTGCCTTCTCTGCTTACCAGCCCCCATTGAACGAGCAGAAGTCATACTAGCTTTTTGTCACGTTTCCCACAGACGGCGCCAATGTTAGATCACGGTTGGAACTCCGGTACGGTCTTGACGGCGATCCGAACTCCTTCGCTCCACGTAATCCTGCAAGAGGGGATAGACCGGGCGGTGACCCAGAATCCCTCTCCGATGCTTAAATGAGTGTCTCGAATAAACTGGCAAGCAAGAGTCTCAAAAGCGTGTCTATCAAAACGTATCCAATCTGAGGTAACTTTTGCCCTTTTATAGGCGAAGAACTACCTCAGTTACCTGGAGAACCGCTGGGGCGGTTAGCCCACGTTACGCGTATCTCGGCCACGATCCCGTCTATCTCGACCATGATCTCGCCTATCTCGGCCACGCCCGTGTATTTCGGCCACGATCCCGCCTATCTAGGCCATGATCTCGCTTATCTCGGCCTCAACCTCTGATAGCAAGTCCCGACCAGTATCGGGGACTCCAGAGTTATCTCATTGTGTCACCGCTCGGGGCCCCTCGTCATCGTGACAGGGCCAATATTCTCAGGGATTCATGATCGGGGCCTTCTTAAAGGCATCTCATCGGGAGCATCCAGCTCGCCCATCGGGACCGACTCTGTCAGGACCTTTCACCATAGGGACTCCCTCTGTCGGGACCCTTCGCCTTGGTCATCTTGACCTCCTTTTAGGGCCCAGTGGGCATATTCACCGTTTACTCACCGTTAAAGGACGTAACGGCCATAGCGAAACCCATCACAACCCAAATAGACGTAAAGTTATCTGCCCAGTTTTTTTTTTTTCAATAAACACCGTTTTCCATATTAATTCATTCTTTTTTGTATCAAACTCCACCGCATTCTAACACTTATCACCCTTGATCACCCACTTTTTTACTAATTGAATTCCAATATTACAATCAAACTGTTGCTCTTGGATTCCAACACTTATGTTTAAGAACCAAATTGATGTTATACCTTTCATCCAAAAGAAAATAAAAAACAAATGTTCGTCGAATTAATTATTATGCAATCTATAACTTATTGGAATTTTTTTGATGTCTCCAATAAACTATACTGGTGTGTCTCTAAATCAATAAACGTCAATGCAAGAGAACATATGGATCTTAGCATGATAAATTACCAATTTTTTTGTTTATATATTTTGTGGACATGCTGAAAAATTGACCCATTGTGCAGGTCTTCAATTTTAAAAGCTTGACATGGTCCAGTATAAAATTGCAAATGGAAGCAGTTTTTGGCAATAACTCGAAAGAAAATTTACTGGTTGTCTCTAGCCACATAATGGTAAAAAATCATTGTGTGGTTCTATTAATACAAGTTCATCTTATTTTCTCACATTATGGTCATCCCTAAGGATACTGAGAGTATCAATTTTCACGTGTAGATTAAATGGGAAATAAACTATTTCTTCTTGGTGTCCATTCTAAAATTTCTTCCAATACCCTTAACAGTACTTTTCCTATTGTTCTATTTCAGTTATGAAACATATTTATCTATCTAAGATCCATATGTTCTCTTGTAGTGGCGTTTATTGATTTAGAGACACACCAGTATAGTTTATTGGAGACATCAAGAAAAATTCCAGTAAGTTATAGATTGCATAACAATAAATTCGACAGACTTTCATTTTTTGTTTTCTTTTGGATGAAAGGTATAACATCAATTTGGTTCTTAAACAGAAGTGTTGGAATCCAAGAGCAACGGTTTGATTGTAGTATTGGAATCCAATTAGTAAAAAAAGTGGGTGATAAGTGTTAGAATGCGGTGGAGTTTGATACAAAAGATAGAATTAACATGAAAAACGATGTTTATTGAAAGAAAAAAAACTGGGAGAATCATTTTACGGCTACTTGGGTTTCATAGATCTCGAAAAGTTATGCGGTTTCAAAAAAAAAATCGTCCAAAAAGATGAAGAAATGAGTGAGATATTGGGTTCCAAAGTTTTGAGTTGATATTATGTAGCTATTCTGCAATAAGGGTATTTTGGTCTTTTCTTGCGCCAAAAAATAGGATTCCGTTAGTTTTAACCAGAAATTCTAGGGGTGCGATACCCAGGTTAACTCGGGTACTAATTTGTCACAAAATTTAGTGGAGGTACCAATTCGTTTTGAGCTGTTAACCCAGGTACCAATTTGGTTTAAATCACTTAGATTAGAATATTTAACATTTATTAGGAGAATAAATCAATATAATTTACTGCTTAATTAGTTCTAGCCTAGATTAGCATAAAAAGTGGTCTTTTTACATGTAATAGACACACAAAAAACACAGTAAAACTAAGGAAGGAAATAAAAATCGTCAAACTTCTTCGAAGGAATCGGTCTTGTAATTGTTGCATATGCATATTAATTTGTATACTTGCATAATTCTTGTTTTGTCTTTTCTTTTATTAATTATTAATTAATTAATCTTCTATATATAATATAATTTGGTTAAGATCTCTAATAGCTTGACAAGTACTAAAATGTGTTGATTACATGTTACAATCAAGACATTCTATTGGTTCACTTCAATGTGTAACTCTCCTTGATGATGCATCAATTCCATGTAGATATTTCATGTACTTAGAATTTCTCCAAACACTCTCATCGCATGTTAGAAGCCGCTTTTTTCATTTGTCAGTTTTTTTTACCAAGTAATAATACCAACTATTAGTTATATATATATATATATATATATATATATATATATATATATATATATATATATATATATATACTTTTGCTTCTTCTTTTTACTCTTATTGTATCATTAAAATGATCATTATTAAGTTTGTTTTGACTAAAATTTAGTATATATATTTTTAGCATATTATAATTATAATTATTGAATTTAATAGTATGAAATTTATTTATTTTTATTATAATTCATTTCTCGCCACCACCACATTTGTATAATGTTTTTTTAAACACTATTTTGTGTCGAAAAATTTATAATAATATTCATAAGACCATACAATTATATTTAATAGAAGATAAAGACATATGTGAAAAAAATGTATCAAGTATAATTTAAAAAGTTAATTTTTTTATAATAAGTTATTCAAACCCAAAGAAATAGTACTGTACATTAGGATATAGTAGATATGTTGTTGTATACATATGATCAAGATATTTTCAATTAAGCCAACATGTATTAATAGTTACAAATAAAAAAAAATAGTAAAAACAATTATGTGTAAAAAAAATGTACCAATTATAATCTAAAATATTTTTTTATAGATTATTTAAATTAATATTATTCATATAATATCAATTTTGTTAAGATGTAGAAAATGTTGAAAGTAAGCAAAAAAAAAAAAAAAAAATACTCTCAATTCTATTAGGTTACGTGGACTATTAAAATTGCTTAATTTCTACATATAACAGATGCATTTAGTAATTCTAAAAAGACTATACAACTTATTGAAATTATATTATGTATAGACATTTTTAGATAAGTTTTTTAAGTTACAAATCACTAAATTATATAGCCAAGTAGATATCAAGAAAATCTGAATGCACCAAAGTCTCTTTCGAGTTCACACCAAACATTTTTTCCACATAATTTTTTTCAACATCGCGTGTATATAGTACATATAATATTTTAGATACTAAAATTAAAAAAATATAATTAAAAATAATATTTGGTAAGCATTTACTTATTTTGATGATTTCTAATGGGTATACAAAAAAAAAACCGTAATATCATATGTATAAACATATTAACTAATAAATAGAACTTTTTACACATATAAAGATATAATTATATAAGTTTATATATACACCTTAAATTATGTAATAATATTTCATTTGTATTGAATAAATTATTTAAAATAATAAAGCTGAATCAAATTAATTATCAATATCGAATTTGAATTTTTATAATAATTTACGATTATATAAATAAATTACTACCGCGCAAACGCGCGGGTCTACCACCTAGTATACTATATCTAGGATTGAAGTTTAGTGAAGGTCTCTGGGATAGCCTTGCGATCCAACATCTCCTTCACCGACCAAACGATAGTTGCCCAAACCGCTCGCCCCTCGGCTGTTATCGTCGTATCTGCTTTTGCGTCCATGCCGTCGTCGATTTTTTCTCGGTTGTTGTCTCTATTCTTAGGTACGGTATTTAACTTCATAATGTTATGTACGTATGTATATATATTATTTAATATTCAATGTATAAGATAATTGTTATTATATATATATGCATATATGACATGTTTTAATTTAATTAGTTTAATATTAGTTGTTAATCTATGTAAATTTCGTGGTGTATAATTTTGTTTACTAATAATTATTTGTAATTAATAACTATTCAGTGTAGAATTTTTGTTATTTTTTTTTTTGTAATGTTATGAAGTTGTGTACATATTAGATCAGTGGCAAATTCGTGAAATTAAGTACCGAAATAGCGTAATTATTATTTTTAATTCGTAATAGAACCCCCGAACTCTAATCTTTGATCGTAGACCAATTTTAGACCTAGGTTGAACTCACGTTTCACTTAAGCAATTTAGGTTTCTAGTTAGCCTTAAATAACTAGCGGTGACTCTTTCAAAATCCACATTTTCAAAACTTAATCGCTATAGGTCAGATTTTAGGTCTGACACCAACATTCTACAAGAGTAAGGAGATGCATATAAGAAAGACATGCTCAAAGAGCACAAAAGAGTAAGGAGACCGAGCAACTTGGGGGGCACCAAACGAACAAGTGTTCGGCACCCAACCATGAAATCGGACGATAAGCCTTAACAGGCTAAACAAGAACAAACAGTGCAACTACCAAGTAACTAGGGGGGGGGGGGGGGTTACCATGTGAGTTAGTGCTTGATAGTCCACCGGGAAATAAAGGCCACGCGAATATGTGGCATGACTCCTTCCAATGGAAACCACAAAGGAAGGATACAACATAAACTCACTACAAGGATTCGCTCCTGTGTTGGTGGCAACAGTGATCGCCCTCATAAGGCGACATCCACAACTTGTAAGTTTTACAATCAAACAATTTAATACTAATGAAGACTTTGATGTTTCATTACAGAAATGATAGAAGAAACACACAACTACTTGCAAAATACATGGATGTTGATGGGTTTCGCTATGGCCGTTAGGCCCTTTAAAGGTGAGTAAACGATGAATAGGCCTACTGGGCCCGAGAAGAGGTCAAGAAGACCAATGCGAATGTTTCGATTTGAATTATCCGGAGGATGCCTTATATATCAATATAAAAAAGATGGACAATCAAACCCATTTCTTGATTCAATAGAAGTCAAAAGAGTGGAATAGGGTCCCAAATAAGGAGAGATATTTGAAAAGCGGGTCGTCCCATCCATTTGGGATCCGTTTTAAGACTCTTGCTGCCCATTCATGCACCGGCTCCAGGAGACGCTGTTTAATATAGTTTCCTATAGCAAACAGCCTCCTTCTTTCCCTCCCTTTCCTGCTAGGATTGGAAATCCTGTATTTTACATATCCATACGATTGAGTCCTTGGGTTTCCGGAATAGTGTAAAAATAGAAAGAAGTGCTTCGAATCATTGCTATTTGACTCGGACCTGTTCTAAAAAATTCGAGGCATTTCGAATTGTTTGTTGACGCGGACAAAGTCAGGGAAAACCTCTGAAATTATTTCAATATTGGACCTTGAACATATAATAGTTCCGAATCCAAATGTGTAAAAGATGCTAGCCGCACTTAAAAGCCGAGTACTCTACCATTGAGTTAGCAACCCCAATCAAAACCAATTTAGGATGTGTAGATACAATCACAATAACAAAAAGAATTCGTCTTCCTCTCACATAGAAACAACCTCGTGTATCACCAGAAATCTAATAAACCCATTTTTTGAATCCGATGAGAGGAGTCCCGATGGTGAAAGGTCCCAACAGAGTCGGTCCCGATAGGCGAGCTGGGCGCTCCCGATGAGATGCCTTTAAGTAGGCCCCGATGAGATGCCTTTAAGTAGGCCCCGATGATGAATCCCTGAGAATATTGGCCCTGTCACGATGACGAGGGGCCCCGAGCGGTGACACAATGAGATAACTCTGGAGTCCCCGATATTGGTCGGGACTTGCTATCAGAGGTTGAGACCGAGATACGCGGAGCGTAGCTGAGATAGGCGGGATCATGGCCGAGATAGGCGGGATCGTGGCCGAGATACGCGGAGCGTGGCCGAGAAAGGCGAGATCATGGCCGAGATAGGCGGGATCGAGGCCGAGATAAGCGCGATCGTGGGCTAACCGCCCCAGCGGTTCACCAGGTAACTGAGGTAGCTCTTCGCCTATAAAAGGGCAGAAGTTACCTCGGATCAGATACGTTTTTGAATACTGATACACTCGCTTACCAGTTTATTGTGATAAACGAGACACTCATTTAAGCATCGGAGAGGGATTCTGGGTCACCGCCCGGTCTATCCCCTCTTGCAGGATTACGTGGAGCGAAGGAGTTCGGATCGCCGTCAAGACCGTGCCGGAGTTCCAACCGTGATCCAACCTATGTGTTGTTGTTCATGGAAGCTTCAAATAAAACCACCATTACTCGCCAAAGCACGATGTGGGGTCATTCAAAAACACACCAGTTCCATGAGGAAGAAGTGGTACTGAAAAGATGCATCAATACCAACAATCATTAAATACCGCCTAGAAAATGCAGATGGGCAAATATCAACCAACACCTTCAGTGGAGAACACTTGAAGGAGTGTTATACTGGAAAATGGAAGCCCCTCAAAGTATCAACTCCAAAAAGGGAGGAAAAGAGTATCCAACCTTAATTGTTATGTTTATTACTGCTTGAAAGAGATCCACGGACTGCACTAGATGATGTAAATATTTTATGAGCTAATGAAGTGAATGTCTTTCAGTGCATACCAATGAAGGAAATGAGGGAACACACCACTGCTCATAAAAAGTGAGGGTGTCATCCACACAAGCAAAAGCATACCTATACCCTCAGCGACCAAAAGGGAAAGACCCATAAATGCAGACCTTCCAAAAGGAAAGGGGAAGACCTATAAAGGCAACCCTCCGAAGACATAAGGGGAAGACCCATAAAGGCAACCCTTCCAAAAGGAAAGGGGAAGACCTACAAGGGAAACCCTTCGAAGACAAAAGGGGAAGACCCATAAAGGCAACCCTTCCAAAAAGGAAAGGGGAAGACCTACAAGGGCAACCCTTTGAAGACATAAGGGGAAGAGCCATAAAGGCAACCCTTCCAAAAGGAAAGGGGAAAACCTACAAGGACAACCCTTCCGAATGAAAATGGGAAGATCTATAAGGACAATCCTTCCGAATGGAAACGGGGAGATCCATAAGAACAACCCTTCCGAATGAAAATGAGAAGATCAATAAGTACAACCATTCCGAATTAAAAGGGATATAAGACCCAATGGGCAACCCTTACTCATAAAAAGATGGGACATAAGACTCATATAAAGGAGCAACCCAATCATCAACTATAGGGACGTAAGTCCCTAAATCAAAGGGCAAACCTCCCAACAAGATATGATGTGTAAGTCCCCCAATCAAAGGGAAACTCTTCCAACATAATATGGGAAGTAAGTCCCCCAATCAAAGGGCAACTCATCCAACGTGATATGGGAAGTAAGTCCCCCAACCAAAGGGCAACCCTTCCAACATGATATGGGAAGTAAGTCCCCCAATCAAAGGGAAACCCTTCTAACAAGATATGGAATGTAAGTCCCCCAATCAAAGGGCAACCCTTCCAACATGAGATGGGAAGTAAGGCCCCCAATCAAAAGGCAACTCATCCAACATGATATGGGAAGTAAGTCTCCAAACCAAAGGGCAAACCTTCCAATATGATATGGGAAGCAAGTCCCCCAATCAAAGGGCAACTCATCCAACATGATATGGGAAGTAAGTCCCCCAACCAAAGGGCAGCCCTTCTAACAAGATATGGAAGATAAGTCCTTCAATTAAAGGGCAATCATGTTTAAAAAAACTATTCTAAAGCCGCAGTCAACAACTCAAAGGAGGGTACCACCCCTTATACATCAACAGGGGCTATCATGTCCATATATATCAAAGGAGGGTACCACCCCCTATACATCAACAGGGGCTATCATGTCCATATATATCAAAGGAGGGTACCATCCCCCTATACATCAACAATGGCTATCATGTCCGTATATATCAAAGGAGGGTACCATCCCCCTATACATCAACATGGGCTATCATGTCCATATATATCAAAGGAGGGTACCATCCCCATATACATCAACAATGGCTATCATGTCCGTATATATCAAATGAGAGTATCATCCCCCTATACATCAACAGGGGCTATCTTGTCCATATATATCAAAGGAGGGTACCATCCCCCTATACATCAACAATGACTATCATGTCCATATATATCAAATGAGGGTACCACCCCCCCTATACCTCAACAACGGCTATCGTGCCCATATATCTCAAAGGAGAAACTATACCCCTATATCACGAAGGTGGCTATCATGTCCACGGAAAAAAGGTTCAACAGAAATAGAAGACCAGTACACTATATCTCCGTATCAAAGGGCTTGTACCCTTAATGAAACTATACTCGGTATAGCCGAGCATGAGACTTCATCACCATGAAGACATCCTGCCCGTTTCACGAAGTCCAACAACGCCACCATCAAAGGACAATGAGTCAAATTAAGGAAAAGAGCCTCCAGCAAACCTATAAGCAATTGTCAATAGCTTAATCAGACGCTTACCCGACCATCATAGAGTTAAGCAAAAGCTAAAGCCATTACTCAACTCGGGGGCAATGCGGGATACTCGCCCAATTAAGGAAAGGACATTCCTCGCTCAAGAAGAAAGGAGTTCCAAGGAGAATTTAATAATAGCACATATCGTCAAAGACAAAAAAATCAATGCAAGAACTGAGCGCATACCCTATGGGTATAGCAAAACGACAACTTCAAAATCACCACCGCATTACGAAAATAGTAGCACGGGAGCACCAATCACAACACCACCCTCACACGAGGTTGGAACAAACCTTTCCAAATCTCAAACCTCTCATATTCAAAATCCAAGCCATGCCTAATCAAACTAACTGGGAATCACCCCCAACCTACCTCACAAGCAAGTAAGGAAACTTCAAGGAAGTAACAATTAAACATAAGGAGACCGTCAGCCACAGCAAACCAGGGAAACGAAGCACATAGCAAACAAGTACCCCAAGAAGAGGGGCAATGACACATCAGAAACCATAAACCACCCCATATGGTTTTATGCATGCCATCAAGAGAAACATACCCAAGAGTGCATCCCAAAGTGCATGGAGATCAAATGCTTACTACGGGGGCAAAGACACATGCATGGATGATAAAATACTCATTAGGGGAAAGTCTATGATGCATATGCAAATATCACAAACACTCACAAGAGGGGGGCAAACAAAATAAATCAATGCTACCTAGTGTAGTCAATTGAGGAATCAAGCACCTATAACAAGCTCCAACTAATGGCACCCCCAAAGACGTACACGACTTCACCATCGGGATGGAGCAAAAGTAAAAAGAAAATAGACTACCAACATTCGCCGAAGTTAGATGCACATCTCGCCATCAAGGATACCACTTGCAATTTTGCTCATCCATTCGGATAAATTTGCCCAAGCAGGAAAGATGATTAAACACATCAAAATCTGAAATGCTTAGCAGAAGAACTCAAGCAAGGCATGGGTCAAGCATCCCTTGCTCAGAATTCAAAGCATACACACTACCAAGGGTAACACCATTTTCGAGCTATAAAGAAGGATCTCATGGTCACAACCAACTCCCTACACCAACCCAGGGAGAGACAGATGCATAATGATATCAGGTGTATGGACAATCTCCACTAAAAAGAAAACAACTCCTCAAACAACAGTAATGGTGGAACTCATCAGCTCTCACAAGAATAGCACCCCAACCTACAAGCCAATACGTACTATTCATACTCACACACTCGAGATGAAAAGCATGCTCACTACGGGAACAACCTTATATATGAGCTACCAAGCGTAGCCAATACAAGGAGTATCCCTGTACATACAACAACATGTCCACTACGGGGGGACGCATACATTCATCAGTTACCAAGTGCAATCAGCACAAGGTAAACCCCTACATGTAAAGATATCAAAATACTCACTACGGGAGTAATGATACATACATGAGCTGCCTAGCCATTTCAAGGGATAATCCCCTACGTCCGGAACGTCAGACACGTCCACTATAAGGGACAACTATATATACAATCTCATATATGCAGGTTTCGAAATTAACGCAAGGGCTAACCCCCCAGTGTCCGAAGCATGCCCACTACGGGGGAAACCATATACATACAACTCTATATGCACATCTCACAGAGCATGAGTAACACAAGGGCCAAGCCCCCACTTATAGAGGTGATATGTATGCATACCGCGGAAGTAACCTCGGCACTGAGCCGCTAATGCAAAATCACCATCCGGGAAGCCCCGAGACCAAATTACAAAGAATATTTACAAGGGGAGACATCCCTTAGCCTACATAAAGGGAGTAACACTCCAACGTATATGAATGGAACAACCTTCTACATATATTTATAAAGACTCTTTTATACGAAGGGTAAGAGGAGGAATTTTAACCACTCTCACCTCCAACTATATAGAGTGAATTGTAGGGACAAGGTTAAAGGACCATGCCCACACTCCAACAAACGGGAAGAAAAACGCCATGCCCATTGAAGGCCAAAGCTAAAAGATTATACTCGCACTCTCGTAAACGGAGTGCAACACTGCTTCCAAAGCGCCCTATCGGCTCTAAGAACCCAAAAAGGATATTCCTCCAATAAGGAGATAAACCTAAAGGCTAAGTAAAATGAGACTAAGACCCATGTTTCATACTTATAAACATTTACATCATCCATGTACATACTTGTACTAACACCCACATTCATGTCGACTAACACTCACATGTTATATGAGCACCCTTCCAACAGGGGATGGCCTATAGCCTCTCTTATATAGAGATGTGTCAAGTGCTTCTAAAAGAAACTCCAATGAAAGGACACGGTTCTAAGGCTTATATAGAGATGTGTCAAGTGCTTGTAAAAGAAACTCCAATGAAACGGAGACTCAAATGAAAGGACACAGTCCTAAGGCTAAGTAAAACAAGACCAAGGCTCGTAACTCTTACCCTTATACAATATCTATACATGGCATAAATTTTCTTAAGTTAACAATAGCATTTTGTGTATCCGGCTTCTTTAAACAGGAGGCAAGGAAAATTAGGACATTCCTCGAGCACTCGATAAATGCCGGGATCGTCATAAAGGTACATTTCACAACTCGCTTGGGCGATACTCCGCAAAAATAGAGGAGTAAAGGTTAAACCATTTCTTGACTCTGGGGTAAATGTTGGGTATAGGCCCAAGCTATTATAAATTGGACCCCGTAAGTGGGCCACAATCGATTATAATTCAAAACTTGGAAGCGGACACCCAAGGCCCAACACTTAGGCCTGAAAACACCCCGAGTGGTGAAACCCACTCGGGGGACCCTGAGGGGAAAAGCCCCTCGGGGGTAACCCGAGCGAGGTCCCCTAACTCGGGTTACCCGAGTGAGGCCTTGGAGATACCCACCCGGGTATCCCCCCCATCCGGACGAGTTCCACTCATCCGGACCCCTATCCCCGGACGATATTTTTCCTGGGGCTCTCCCTTGGAGGCCATTCTCACACACTTAAACATATTAAGCTCACCTGCGGTCGAACCGAGGTCAAATGCACAATATTTACAGTCAATGGCAATTTATATTACGAAACTGCCACAACCGAACCAGAAAAGCACTGGAAAAGGGGCGGTTCAATAGGAACTCTTAAATAAGAGCTCTCCTCCCACCATTCAAGGGTAATCTATCACTCTCTCTCTAAGCCCGTTTATCTCTCTAAACCTTATACTTACTTAAGCATCGGAGTGGGCTTACGGGGAACCCCCCCCCCCCCCCCTCGGTGCCCATTTGCAGGTATCCAAGGAAAAGAAGCGGGAATACGAGAAGTAGAAGCCCGCGAAGCGGGAATACGAGAATAAGAAGCCTAAGAACAATGAGATAACTAAAGGAGAAGCCCACAAAAGAAACTCGTGTGCAAACAGACATCAGATGATGACATATATAATTGGCACAAGGAGGTAAACACACTGGTAGTAAAGCTTGGCAAAATTCATTTAAAGAACAAAACCCTGAAACAAGATTAAGTGCATATATTGGACACTAAAAATGAGAATTCCGACTGAAGATTGTCATTATTCCTTTCTAATGACTTAATCATTCGACTTTCATAGGTTAGGGTATCACTTAATAACTTACTGTAGGATTACGGGGGTAGATAAAACTGAAACAATAACAAGATACGTGCTAGGTAACTAATACGCAGCGGAAGATAGTGCACGTACATACATAGATATATGTGTACCTTAGATCGTTGAAGGGGAGTTCACGATCCGCCGGACGGTTCCCGTAAAGGTTCCTATTAGAGAAGTCCTACGTGGATAATGCCTCACAGCAAAGCCTCAAGCGATTCTTCGCGGGATGGATCTCCGGAGTAAATTGCTTAACACAATTTGGCACCTCCTAGGACAAGGGTGGTTCGGTCGAACTATAGAGAGGAAAGGGAGGAGGGTTTTCTTTTAATATCACCACAAAGGAAGAGAGGATTAGCCTTAATATAAACCCCCTAGCACTCCTTATTTATAAGAGGAGCAAAAGTGGACAAGTCCACTTTTCCCTCATGTAAGTTTCGGTCGGCCTTGTACCTAGAGGAGGCCCAATTTTGGGCCTCTCATGTCAATTGAGATTTTAGGCCTAGCCCAAAATCCCTAATGTGACTTTACCTAATTACTTAGGTAGTTAGACTTAATTAATGGGCTCCCAATTATGGCGGTCCATTATCCAAATGCTAACAACTCCCACTCGCCGGAATGGGAGGGTGCTTATTAATATGTTGTCGTCCAACACATCTGCATTTGGTCTTCGATCCAATCCCTGCTCCGAATAGTTCATACGAGGTTTTCCATGCGGCCGGCGGACACGACGGTCATCGTGCTACTCATCTGTTAGGAGTATTATAGCGCATGCAGAACGTTGATTCCCCATATCTAATCAACCTGTGGAAAAATAATAATGTGTCGCGCTGTATCCTAGGTCAACTGTCATTCTCCAATTGCCCAGTTTCCACATAGGAATACTCATCCAGGGCATATGTACAAGTATTCACAACCTTCAACTAATATTAGGATGGTGGCCACCTAGTGAATACAGGTGTACTTGACCATCCCCATCGTTCATACCCTTAGTCAAACCTAACCGGTTTCCAAAGATGTGGTCACTTGGCCTTTTTGTTCAGCACTGCGCTCGTACGCCGGGAAGCGAACATTGAGCCTGACCTTAGGTATGAGTTCCGAGTCCGTGAGGATACTTTGGATGCTCCTTCATATAGCATCCGGGAACAATCACACGCTCAAAGTGAAGAAGTTTGTGCCCGTTGGAATCTCATGGATTCTCTCTAGCACAACCGAGCCTAACCCCGTGGTTGAACCTCGTGGTCGAACATGTCATATGTTATCGCAGATTCGTCATCTGGCCCAGAATGTGGATGTCTGACGAACAAAGTTCGTTGCGGCGATTTGCAGAGCGTAGATCATATCGTGTTACCCTGAAACCATTCTGCCTAACCTGGTTTACCACCATGGTTCTTAGCCGGTCATGATATGGTAGAGGTCCCCCTCTCCATCAAGACGGCCGAGCCTATGTGACGAGGCTTGGCCCACATTTGACATTATTTCATTTTGGAGGTTGATCCTCCTACAACTAGTTTATATCCGATGTAATTTAAATATTATGACGTCGTTAGTGTTGGATTACGGGGACGTAATACTAGGAAACGCTAAAACGTGTATGTGCTAGTAATCTAAATTACGCAGCGGAAGAATTCGCACATACCTCAATGATGAATCCTTTGCCCAAGATGTTGTGGAGGGAGTTCACGATCCACCGATCGGGACCTCGTGCAAGTTCCTAGAAGGAAGTCCCACGAAGTATAACTCCACACCAAATCCTCTGATCAGTTCTTCGGCGGGGACATATCCTCGGATAGATTGCTCGAAAGCAATTTGGCACACCCTTGGTGAAGGAGTGGTTCGGCCGAAACTTTAACTAATGGAGTGAAGGAATTCACTCCAATTTACTCTTGAGAACAGTTGTGAGAATTTCTTAGGAAAATCCCAAGACACCACTATGTATAGGAGGAATGGAGTGGACAAAAGTCCACTCCATTCCATGTGGTATTCCTTGTTTCGGCCGGCCACCTATAGTGTATAAGGGAGGCCCAATTTTAGGCCTCTCATGTAATTAGGGATTTGGGTCTAGCCCAATTACCCTAATGTGACATTTACCCAATTGACTTAGGTAATGTATACACATATTAACGGGCTACCATTTACGGCGCCAGTACACCTTATGCTAACAGCTCCACTCGCCGGAATGGGAGGGTGCCTGTTAATGTATCGTTGTCCGAATCGCATTAATTATTATGTCTTCTGATCTGGTCCCTGTTTCCGGACAGTTCATACGACATTTTCCGTGCGACCGGTGGATACGACGGGCATCGTGCTACTCATCTGTTAGGAGTGTTGTAGCGCCCGCGGAACGTTGATTCCCTGTCGTCAATCAGCTTGTTTATAATAATATAAATCGAATCTCGTTGTATCCTTGGTCAACGGTAATTCTCCAATTGCCTAGTTCTCCACATAGGAATACTTCTCCAGGGCATCCGTACAAGTATGCACAACCTTCAACTAATATCCGGTTGGTGGCCACCTAGTGAATACAAGAGTCGGTGAATTACAGGTGAACTTGACCATCCCCATCCCTCATACCCTTAGTCAAACTCAATCGGTTTCCAAAGACGTGGTCACTTGGCCTTTTTCTTCAGCACTACGCTCGTACACCGGGAAGCGAACATTGAGCCTGACCTTAGGTATGAGTTCCGAGTCCATGAGGATACTTTGGGCGCCTCTTCATAAGGAACCCGGGATCAATCACACGCTCGAGGTGAAGAAGTCTGCGCCCATAGGTATCTCAAGGATCCTAGCTAGCACAACCGAGCATGACCCCGTGGTCGAACGTGGCACACACAGTATGAAGCACGTGTCGATAGCATACCTGAACTAGCCAGGATTGGGATATGTCAATAATGCTACCGCAGAATATTTCATCTGGCCCTAAATGTGGTAATTTGAAGGACAAGGTCCATCACGGCGATTTACAAAACGAAGGTCAAGTCGCGTTTTACCGAGACTAGGTGATCGTTTCGTATAACCAGGTTTATCCCCTGGTTCTCAGCCAATCTTGTTATGGTTGAGGTCCCCCTCACCTACAGGACGACCGTGCATGTGTGACGAGGCAAGGCCCACATTCGACATAATTTTGGACAGAGAACTTTTACATCCTCCTATGACTTAGTTTATAGACCGTAAAATTCGATGTTATTAATCAGCATGACGTCTATAGATCAAGTAATCAAAATTTGCAATTATTTAATTAAAATATAACTTTCAATAATCAAAATATTATCACTGATACAAGCCACTCATTAAAACCTACGCAATCAAAGCAGTTTTACGTGCTGTTGGGTTACGATTAAACGACAAAGACTAGAGCCAAGTACATTTATTGGCGAGATCGATAAGTCGTCGACCAAGCTTATTCGAAATGATGAAATAAATGTAAAAGGTCGACGATCACATTTGAGGAAGTCGACTTCCAGATAGAAGTCATAAAGAACAAGGCGAGAAGGTCATTCAAGGCTCCTCTCAAAGTTTCCCTACTAAAGTACGAGTCGAGTCGACCATCGGATATTTAGAGGAAACCTTCCCTCTTAAGGAAATGACAGGTGGAGACCTGCTCGCCGCCTCTAGGAAGACTTCCCATTGAAGAAAGAGGCACCCGCTGGCGACCTGCTCGCCACCCTCTATACCACGAAACCTTCCTCTAAAGGAAGTGGTATCAGCTGGCAACCTGCTTGTCACCTGCTTAGGCCGAGTCAGGACAGAAACCCTCCCAAGAGGGTAGCCGCCACCAAAAGTCGGTAATATCTCCTTATAAATAGGGGCTCACTTTCATTATTTAAGTTCTAAGATCTATCAATTACTCTAGATTATTCTCTCGATATCCATTACTGACTTAAGCTTCGGAGTGGAATCAGGGGCCATCCCCACCTCTTTTCAGGTCCTCGCCTAGCACAAAGCCACCAAAGGAAACTAAGTTTCCACGCTACCAAGAGAGATACCTGAGTGAGCTAGCTCCCGGCGAGACTTAGAAGTCCACTACTCGAAGTTCCAAGGCCACGTCATTTTGATCCCAACATTTGGTGCCATCTGAGGGAGCCAGGATAAAAAAGTCATAGCCTCTGAGAAGAATAAGATGCAAACTCCCGGAATAGAAGAGGCGGGAAATACACAAGTCAATCCCACTACCTCAAACCACTACCCAGAGAAGACCCACCTGCGTCCCATGCTAACGGGGAAGATAGTGGAGAAAATCTCGGTCATGCTAAGTCGCTACCCAATATCGAGGAAGCAAGAACAGTCCCTCCGGCTGTCCCTCAAGAAATAATGGCGGCCTTCATAGCCTTCTGGAATCAAAACCAGGCGGGAACGGTTCCCGACAAAAGGAGCCAACTCGAGAAGTCTCCCAAAAAGAGGAGGTGGCTTCTAGTGTGAAGATCATGGAAAAGGATCTCCCAGAGAAGGCCCCCATAGCGTCAGAAGGCAAAATGGCGAGCAAAAGCCCTGTCCTATTCACTATAGGACAGGTAGAAGAATTATTGGAGAAGAAAAGAAGAGGAGCGAGTGATCTACTTGTCGTTCGCGACTACACTTCTAACCCTTTCTCCAAGAGGTTATTCAATACTCTAGTCCCTCGGCAAGTCTTTGCGAGGAACATCGAGGACTACACAGGCGAGGGAGACCCAGTTCGCCATATCAACGCCCATAACTCTTCCCTCCTAAGAAGAGGGGCAACACCGGACCACTACACGGCGCTCTTCCCCACAACTCTGAAGGAAGAGGCGTCTACCTGGTTCTATGGTCTTCCAGATAACTCGATTGACTCATGGGAAGAGTTGAAGGCCAAGTTTATAGAGGGTCACATAGGCCAAAGACAACGCCTCAAGAATATGGATTTTCTGGATAAAATTGAGCAAGGTCCTGATGAAACCTTAGCCAATTATTATACTAGATACCATAAGATACTTCAGCAGCTGAATGAAGATGCCACTGATGGCGAGTTGATCAGGACCTTCTGGAGGGGTCTCAGGGTACAAAGTCAAGCCCTAAAGGATAGCAAGGTGATGAATCTAGTACGAAGGATTGACGCTCTCGCCATCAAGGTTAAGAAGTACATCGACTTGGAGAGGTCACATGAAAGATCGCCCATGGAAGTCAAAAGGCTGAATACTCTAACCAAGGCCGATGAAAGTTCCGATTCTCGACCATTCAAGAGAGAAGAAAGACGAGAGGGAACTTTTCGACAAGGAAATCTCCTGGGAATGAAGAAAGAGCCTAATCCTTATTCCGCAAAATTCACTCCACTCACACACAATATATATGTGGTGCTTCAAGAAATGGAGAAACTTAGACTAGATGATCCCTCTCTAGTCAGGAAAAACCTGATGGGATCTCAGATGAACGACTATTGTCGTTACCATCGAGTTCAAGGGCACGACACGAAGGAATGTGTTGCTCTGAAACACGACATTGATTCGCTAATTCGAAGAGGTAAACAGTTGAAGTTTATCGAAAAGCCCTCCAAAGCGCCCAGAAAACGAAGTCGTAGCCCTCAGAGGAATTCTCGATCTCCCCCCATAACAATCCAACCCCGACTCAACGCGGAACGATAAATTTCATCGCCAGAGGATTTTCTTCTGGAGGAGAAACCAGCCTCGCCCAGGAAGTCTACGCTGCTCGAACATCGCATGAGGATGAAGGCAGGAGACGGGAGGAAATCGACCCGATAACCATAAGCTTCACCACTGACGACTTAATGATGGTTACTCATCCTAATGATGACGCCTTAGTCATCACTGCCACAATAGCAGAGTATGAAGTAAAGAGGATTCTCATCGACAATGGGAGCTCGACGGACATACTCTTTTACGAAGCCTTCCAAAATTTGGGGCTAACTAGAAGAGATCTCCTCAACGTCGACTTTCCCCTCATAGGATTCGCCGGAAGAGCTATCTATCCAATGAGAGCCATCAAGCTGCCAATGATTCTGGGAAAGGGGAAAACGACCCTTACATTTGAGGTGCTTTTTGTGGTCGTCGACGCCGCCTCCTCATATAACGCCATCATCGGAAGAATCCCGTCAACTGATCATCAACTGCTCATCAAGTAATGAGATTTCCGACACAACAGGGGATAGGGGAAGTAAGAGGAGATCAAACCGCATCCCGACGGTGCTGCGTCAGCTCAATGCGGCATCGCAACCAAAGAGAAGTCATAGAAACCGTGCCTAATTAAGAAATCAATTTTGTTTATCTTTTAAGGCTAATGTTTGTCTTATGATGCTTTTTGTGCAAAACTCAGGAAGGATAAATAAATATAAAGCCTCTTAAGGCCCCTTTTATTTTAAGAATTCCGAGTTCTTCCGTCAAAATACTCAAAGAATCGACTAACAACAATCCGCTAACATCTAAATCACTCAGAATTGGTCGATGAAGAGGTGGCGTCGAGGAAGAGCTTTTTCCGAATCGAGAGCGACCATCAAAGATCTGATATCAACTAAATCACTCAGATCGGTCGACTACTCGAAAGAGGTTAAGTATTGAAGAGCTTTTTCCAAATCGAGAGCGACCATCAAAGATCTGATATCAACTAAATCACTCAGATCGGTCGACTACTCGAAAGAGGTTAAGTATTGAAGAGCTTTTTCCGAATCGAGAGCGACCATCAAAGATCTGATATCAACTAAATCACTCAGGTCGGTCGACTACTCAAAAGAGGTTAAGTATTGAAGAGCTTTTTCCGAATCGAGAGCGACCATCAAAGATCCGATATCAACTAAATCACTCAGATCGGTCGACTACTCGAAAGAGGTTAAGTATTGAAGAACTACTGCCGAATCGAGAGCGACCATCAAAGATCAGATATCAACTAAATCATTCAGATCGGTCGACTACTTGAAGAAGAAGTACTATAGGCTGATCTTCTCAAAGTCATATCGATCATCCGGAATCTGATATCAACCAAATCACTCAAAGGGATCGATGACTCAGAAGACAGGTTTGATTTTCTAAGGATAAAATCCTCCTTAAATACTAATTATCGATTATATAGAGTTTAAATGTTTCGCTCTAGAAAATCGATTAAGTAAGAGGCTTATTCTTGAAAAGATAAATTCTGATCTTGGGTAAATTTATCACAAGAATGATTGGAAGCAATGATGAATGCACGAGAATTTCCAAAAAGAAGGCTCCATTTTATCATAAATAAATACTGATTACATCAAGTCGGGATACAGAGGGATGGGAAAAGAAAAATAAAATCTATACAGAGTTTTTCCTACTCCTAGCCTCCTCCGCTAAGTAATCTCGAAGGAACCCCACCTTCGAGAAATCAAAACTAGGGTCCATGGCCCTGATATCCGCTACCACAGAGGCAAAGCTGGAAAGAAGCATCTGCCCACTGGCCATGGCGGCGTCGGTTTGAAAATCAGCGCTAGCCTTATAGTCAGCAATGATCTCGGGGGCAGACTTCTTGTGCTCCTCTATCTCCGCTCTCAACAAAGAGATCTCCTCTTGATGAGAAGCCACCTTGGCACGAAAAGCCCTTAAGAAAGCGGCGGAGGTACGACGAACATCATCCATCAATGCTCCAAGAGTCATGGAGGCCCTCACTGTGTCCTTCAAAAAGGCGACTTCTTCGATCATATTAGCGGAGGCCCTTACAATGTCCTCCAGGGAGGCGAGTTCTTTGGCCATATTGGCGGAGTCCTCTTTCAGACGAAGAAGCTCCTCTTCCAGGCGGGTATTTTCTCCTCGTAGGCGTTGCACCTCTTCTGCCTCCGACTCCATCGAGGCGAGCTTCCCCTTTAAAGAGGAAACTTCTTCACTCAAGTCGATGAGCAGCTGACCAACTTGTAAAAAATCGCGGGTGGCCTGAAAGCATAGCAAGATAAGTACGGAAGCGATTTCAAAGAAATCGAGATTATGAGGAGGATAAAATTATTTACCTTGGCCTGCCGATGTAAAAACATGCGAGCAGTCTCATCAGCACATTCCATAGGAATGCGAGGGCAATCTTGAGGAGGAATTGAGCCATTTATAAGATGGAGGGCTAACTCCCTATTGGCGATGGAGTGTCCCTCCTTCAACTGATAGCCCTTCAAAGAAACCAGGGGATCCCAGTTGGCGACACCCGAGGATGACTCGGGGGCAGTATGAAGCATCTTCCAGGAAAAGGGAGGACCTACAAACTTCAAGCCAGACACGGCTTGGGAGCTAGAAGCTTCACCACACCCCCTTCCTCCATGGCGACTTCTACAAAAGAAAAATAAGTTAGAAAAAGTTCTAAGGAAATCCAAACAAAGATAAAATCGAGAATGGAAAAATTTCTACCTTTGGTAGTTGGGGAGATAGAAACGGCAGGAGCGGCTAAGGAAGCCGTCTCCTGGAACTCTGAGATAGGAGTATCGTCGACCACATGCGCCCTTTTGTTAGGCTTGGGAATACCTCTGTGGGCAGTCCTCTTGGTCTCACGCGAGGAGTCTTCACGACATCCTCCGCAGATTCCGCCTTTTCGGAAACAGGGGCAGCCTTAGGAAGAGCTTCCTCAACTCCCTCCAAGGCGGGTTGTTCAGAAGCGACCTCGGAGTTGGTCGCCACAGAGTCGTCCAATGGCACTCTTGTTGCCTCATGACCACGAGCATCAAAAAGCTTCTTAAATAGACCTACATAAAACTAGAAAAGAATTCAAAAGCTACTTCGAAGAAAAAGAAAGTTACCCAATTCAGAGAAGAATCTTTAGTACGAAGGCGAATTAAGGCTCTGATAAGAGCCTCTTCTGTTGTATCATCAACAGAGTGCCAGGGTTGAAATTCTTCCGAGGTCACGGCGGCATGAATCTGGCCGACTATGACGATTTCCTCGGGAGTTAACCCATAAAGAGTGGGAGGACAATTAGCTTCCAGAGGGGGGTATAAGAGCCAAGTGACAGCTTCTCGACAGAAGAAATAAAAATTCTTCCAGTTGGTGTTATATGACTTGAGCCTAACCACAGTTGGCGTTACTAAAACCATCAGTTTTACTAAAATCTCAAGAACACCAATTTATCAAAATTATGAACTCCCTAACACAGGCTCTGATACCACTGTAGAATTATAGGGGATAAATACTACGGAAACAAACAAAGTACTTGCTATGTAAACAAATTACGCAGCGGAATAAAGAGCACATGCCTACAATGCTTTCCGTAGACCCAATATCTTATAGGGGAGTTCTCGATCCGCCGGAAGGTTCCCGTAAGGATTCTAGTTAAGGAATACCTACACGGATTAGTCTCCACAACAAAGCCTCTTGTCGATTCTTTAGCAAGGATGAATCTCCGGAGTAATTACTTGAAGCAATTGTCTCACCACAAAGAAAGAAAGTGATTAACCCTGAATTATTCCCTGACACTCCCTATTTATAAGAGGAGGTGGGCAAAATTCATCTCACCCCTTATTAAGTTTCAGCCGGCCCTATAGTGAGAAAGTGAGGCACAATTTTGGACCTCTCATGTCCATTGGTTAGGCCTAGCCCAAAATCTCTAATGTGACATTACCCAGTTGACTTAGGTAACAGTCTCATATTAATGGGCTCTTATTTACGGCAGCCCAATCTCCAAATGCCAACATTTATATCATTATATAGTTTTTTTCCAATATAAATTGTTTCAAAAATTATTTATTTTTATAAGTAAATTTTATCCTTTAATTTCACGTATTTTCTTAGAAATAAAATCTACAAAAAAATTTATTTTTAATGTCTATTTTCATCATTTAATTAATTTTTTATTTCCATTTTTATACATTTAATCTTCTTAATTTTTAATTTTTTTTCTTGTATTACATTTCGATTTAGGGTTCATTGGTAACATAATGTAAATTTTAGGATACAAAGTAAATAATATATATTATAAAAAATATGAAGACCTATTCTGAAACTTAGTTTCTGAACAAGCCTAGTTTGAGAATTAGTTTCGAAAACTAACCTTATTTGGGCATTCACTCATCAAAGGATCCACCCCACTATCGCGAGAAATTATTAGTTAGACCCCCAGTCCGCCACCTCAGTGTATGGACCAACTAATAAGAAAGAGATATGTCATAAATGTATTAAAAATGAATAACTTCGGTTAATACAGGATGACAACCAAATATTTCTCATAATTAATCTCTAGATCTTTTTTGACTTAATAAACTAATTTGTCATAATATATTTTCTTTTATATACAATTATAATACGAGTTTTTTGATATTTTTCTCAAAACCTATTAGACATAGTGAACACTAGAAAAAATGGACACTTGCCCTCTAGGATTCACCCATGTCTAATATGGTTTTATTAAGAAAAAAATCGTATTATAATTATTATATATATAAAAGAAAATATATTTAGTTTGTAGGAAAAATTATTTTATTAAGCCAAAAAAAGGTAAAAATTAATAAAAATAGTGGATTGTAATCATTTTAACCAAAATTATTTATTTTTAATGCATTTATGATGTATCTCTTTCTTATTGGTTGAATTCATACACCGAGGTGGCGGACTATGTCCGAATTCCGACAACAGCGAGAAGTTCAAATCTATGCTACAAAAGGTACTTAAAAGTTGATAATAATTACTTAGTATTATCGGTGCTTGGCGGAATCTGAATTCGGAACTTGTATCACAGACTCACAGTTCTAATAATTTCTCAATTTCAAAGTCAGTGCAGAGATTCCTATATGATCCGATAACCACCACATTAACTCTTACAAAACTACACAGAAAAGTTGTCGAATTTTTCAGTAACATGAAACCAAAAGCCCACTTCGCTGGATGGATCAAAACCATCAAGAAATTGCTTAGGAAGAGAAAACCAGTAAAATTCTGGTACCACACTGACAAAGATACGCAGTAACTTTTACACCAAGAAATGACAGCAGCGTATACTGTTTATCGCATTTCAGGTACATGAATTATTAGGAGGGATAATCAAACTCAAAGCACTGATATCTCGAGCTACAAAACTCAAATTCCATTGGGAAAAACACTAATTTGCTGTGGACAATTCCTTGTAGATTCCCGTTCCACGGTCAAATGAAATGAAGCTTCTTAGACGTAGTACCCAGTGAAGGTGAATCCCCTTCCGACAATTTCACCTGCACAGTACCATGCGAAGCATTCAAGCCCAAACAGTGCTGCAATACCTGCATCTTCAACTTTGAGATCTTTCCTGTTCTTCCACAAGTTCTTCACTGCGTCACATTCCTTCCAGAATGATTCGGTACGCCCAGGGATACTGTATAGAAACATTCCATGCATACAACCACAGTTAAGAAAACAACCATAAGCCAACAACACAAAATGTGCATTCTTGTTTTGTTAAAAAAAATCCATAAACCTTTTCTTTTTAAGGACAAAGATACCAGAAAGCAACAAATGCGTCATTCTCCAAACCGTTTCGATCGGGCAAAGCCCAAGGCCAAAGGTAATACAGATGTCTGAACTGAGATGATTTATGAACGTTATGCAACAATCGAGTTGTTTTCAAACATTATAACATGGAAAGCAGTCTAATTAATTAACCTCATTCAAAGAACTCCTGCTTCAACGAAAAGAGATAAACATGAATGAAGGACTCACAAATGAATGTCAGTAGCTCTAGTCTAGTCAACTAGACTCAGCAACTTCTCCAAAAAGACTGGCCATGTAAGCAGAAAAGTGAGGTAGAAAAATGTCCAAAAAAAAGGAAGCACATTGTTTGGATAGAAAACCCTTTTTACTGCAAAAATGCATCCACTCTTAACTGAAGGTTATGTAAAGTCGATAAAAGCATTCCAAGATGCATAGCAACCCTATCCTACAATTTATCTCAACTTTCATAAATTGGGCACTGAAGCCGGCCTTGTTTGGATAGAAAACCCTTTTACTGAAAAAATGCATCCACTCTTTCACTGAAGGTGATGTAAAGTCGATAAAAGAATTCCAAGACGAATAGCAACCCTATCCTACAAGATGTCTCAACTTTTATAATTTGGGCACTGAAGTCAGCCACCGATACCAGTAGGATGGCTTGGGTTTGCTACACTAATATTTAATGTCCGAGAAGTTTTGTGGTGTATATAGCGCTAGGATATTGTCAGTATTTAACATCTATATGTAAGATATATAGCCCGAAAGGAAGTTAAAAAGACTAGTTACATAACACAGAAAGTGATGTAAGTGGAGGTCACAGACATAACAGAATTCAGATCAATGGACACACATTTCTGTTCCTATTAGAAACCCAAACAAGAAGGGCGGAAGACTAAGCAAGTCTCAGAACATTAATTTCATGATAAGTTTAAGAAATTATTATGAAAAGATGCATATTCAGATAGGAATAAACTAGCAATCACTGATTTCTAAGCAATTCAACAATTTTCAGGATCATGTTTGACCGACCCATCAAAGGGGCCGAGAAGGATATCGAGAACATTTACCTGGCAAGGCGAGTGTAAAGGAGTTGCTTTGCCAACGTATTACACGTCTCAACACTTGGTGGGTCCTGGATATATTGCTTATTCTGTTCCAACAACTGCTTGTAGTAAGAAGAACCATGCTTTGAAACAAACTGCGATGCTTGGCATGCCTTTGAGGAAAGCTGTTGCAGCTTTGCCGCCATAAGCTCTGCAAGTCGGCGACAAATTTGAACTTTGAAGATCAATTTGCATAAACGGAAATAGCATTTACACATGATCAGCTTTCATGAAAGTTTAACTGGATTCAAACAAGCTTTCTTTGTTTATAGAGCTATAAATGAACTCGTGTTAGGTCATAGGTATACGCCAAGCACTGAATCAGAAGCGTCCGCAAAACCGTTAAGCATAGATGATTAACTGTAAAAGATCAATCGAATTGACTATGAATCCGACGCAATCAGTGGCTTTCGATTCCCTAAACCACTAAAGAGCTCGAGAAATGCGTACAATTTCCAATTGACGCAAAAAGCCACCTCCAGAATAGCCAAATGCGGAACAAGAAAAGCTCAGATCGCATCAACACATGAGTCTAGCAGTACAACCACATCAACCGATACAAGTTTAAGAAAAGGCGCGAGATCTGAGGCAGATAGTCAAAACAGAGACCATACTGCTACCATCGAGCACAGAACAGCCATGATAGAAGGAATTTAATCGGTAAATAGCAATGAATTTCAGAAAATTACCTTCAAGAGTTGGATTGGAATGCGAGGAGGATGGTGGATTTTTCTTTCTCTCGCCGCTGCTCACGTCGTGTACTGTGCAACCCAAGTGGAGTAGAAGAGAGAAGGTAATCGCGTTGGGATCAGTCGGTGGTTTTGTTCTCCGTTTTGGTTGGGGTTCATATTTGTTGAAGAAATTATTATTTGTCTCGGTGGGTTGGGCCCATTTGAGTTTTGGGTCAATGTCTTTAGAGTGAGGCCCAATGTGATATCAGGCTCGCTTACCAAGGCTACATTTTTGTTTTTGGGCCACCTTTAGGCTTGAACTACTACATATTGTTGTTCTTCCTAATTAATTTTAACAAGTTTATTTATGTTAGCAAGTTCATCTAGCCAACAAAACAAGCTGACGTCTATATCTATCTAACCGGTTCATAGGTTTTAATGGAGTATTTCATTATTTGTATACCTCCTAGTCAAATTATATCATTTTTACCATTATATATATATTATTAAATTGATGGGTAATTTTGAGTTTGGATCAACTTATTATCTAAAAGAATATAGAAATACATACATTATATGTATATAATATGTGAAATTAATTTAGACTAAGTTTAAAGAGACACTACTGGAAAATGTGGCTTTCATGATTATTTTTCTTGTAGGTTGTGATCTGGTCTACATTTAACTCTCTGAAGAAAAAAACAGTAAAAAATGACCCATAGAAAAAACATCAGCAAGGATTTGAACATTGTCAAACATAGAGCTATATAAAAGACACTAGCACACTAACCAAACAAGCTACTTGTTCAATTTGATGAACGATTATTGAAAATACTTAATACATTTGTCAAATAAACAAAAACGTAAGTGACGAACACCACACCAGTAATTCACTTCATCTTCATTCCATCGAACATATCTCATCTTCTTTGTGCCCTAACCTCAACAACTCTAAGTTCTTCCTTGATAATCCATGGATTCTCACCAGCTTAGCTTCTCATTTCCCTTTCGATAATCGTTTTTCACCTACAACTACGATCACACTTTCATCTCTGTTATTCATTGCCAAATCGTCATTAGACAGAGTTTACTCTTCCTTGTTGTTGCTGTTACATCGTTAGGCAGTGAGCTCCTTCCTCCATCAAGTATATTTAATTTAATGCTAACAATAATTCGAATCAGTATCATATTAGTTCGTGATTTCATATCTATGTCAGATCTGTCACATTATTATTTCCTCCATTTGATATGTCTATGTGCATCCTTTAGCTAGCTTGTGGTTTCATGTCCATACATGTTCCAGAATCAGCTTTGTCTATGTATGCATTGTCTACTGTGGCTAGGTTAAAACACTTAGACTTCTAACATTATATAATATTTTGTTTACATCTGCATCATTTGTACTAGCTCGCGATGTCTTCTGAACTTTGGACTAAACTTTTTAGCGAATCTTAAAAAAGGTATGGATAAATCATGGATGCAAGCTTTTAGAAAAAGTCATGAGTACTTGCAAAGTGTCAACGAATTCTTAGACTTTGCGTTTGATAATCCAGATGTTACCAATGGTAAAATTAGTTGCCCATGTGTCAACTGCAATAGTGTTTTATTTGAAGTAAAAGATGATGTGAATATCATTTCCTTAGAAAAGGGATAGTTCCAAATATACTAAATGATATTTACATGGTGAAACTGAGTTTTATGAGGGAGGATGAAGAATTAGATGAAGAGTTTAATAAGGATGATGAAGAATTAAATGAAGAGTTTGATGAGTTTGAACATCCATTAGAGGCAATTGTAGTTGAAGAGAAACGAGGGAAGCTATTTCTAGAAAATATGGTAGACATGTTAGTAGATGGTTTATGAATACCAAACCCTTTTGATGACCCGAAAGAAGCATCTGACCAAGATGCGCAAAGTTCTTTAGATTGGTAAAAGATGTCGATACTACACTTCATCCTGGATGCACTAACTTTCCAAGCTTTCATTTCTGGTGAAATTGTTGAATTTAAAATGTCGTTGTGGTTTGAGTAATAGAGCTTTCACTGAGTTGCTAGAACTTCTAATAGATGATTTTCCAATGGCTAAGGATACATTACCCACATCTTATTATGAAGCAATAAAATTCATAAAAAAAAAACTAGGTTCAGACTAGGTGAAGATAAATGTGTGCCCCAACTTTTGCACCCCCAACTTTCCAAGCTGTAGTTTCTAGTGAAATTGTTGAATTTAAAATGTCGCAATGGTTTGAGTAATGGAGATTTCACTGAGTTGCTAGAACTTCTAATATATTATTTTTCAATGGCTAATGATACATTACCCCCATCATATTATGAAGAAATAAAATTCATAAAAGAACTTGGTTTAGATTAGGTGGAGATAGACGTGTGCCCCAACTTTTGCACCCTTTATTGGAAAGATAATAAGAATCTTGATGAATATCTGATATGCAAAGTAAATAGGTGAAACGTTGCTAGAGATGATACATGTTAGACCTCAAGCAAAAAGAACGCATTTAAATCTATTAGGTATTTTCTATTAGCACCCTAGGCTACAAAGGTTGTTCATGTCACCCAAAACTACTGATAAAATGCGATGGCATAGTGATGGTCGGACTAGAGATGGGGTGTTGAGGCATCCAGCTGATATTGAAGCTTGACGAAAATTGGATGAAGCATACCTTTGGTTTGGATCTGAAGCTCGTAATATTAGGCTTGGACTTGCAAGTGATGGTTTCAACCCATATGGAATAATGAGTTCGAAACGTAGCACATGGCCACTCTTATTAATCTACCACCATAACTCTGCATGAAAACCCCTTTATTTTGTCCACACTTATTCCAGGACCTAAATCTCCTATAGATAAGATTGGTGTGTGTAAACACTTGATTTTGACCCGGACGTAACGTCATTACACGTGACGTGTAATTTTCAGATGTGTCACGTTACGAAGTGTTCAAAATGCTCATGTGCATATTAGCGTAAGTAAATAAATATATATTTTTAAAATATCTCAGGTATATTTGAGATATCTCGGATATATTCGAAATATATATTTATATGTAATATTTATTTATCTATAAGATAATTATCTATAAGTATTTATCTCCTATTATTTAGGGATAATTATCTGTAAATATTTATCCGTAGGAATTTATCTGTAAGTTATTTAATTATTTTCAATTTTTTGGAGATCTTATCTGTAATCTAGGGTAACTCTACTATAAATAAGGGTCCAGTTTTACATGTAAAACAGATAGAAAAACACCACAACATCAATAATAGATCACTTTCTCGAGATCTGTGCGATTTTTGTCCTTTTGTGCTTTAATAAATAGTAATAAAAAAACTATTTTTTCCCATCGTTCCCTGAGCCTTGCCTCCCCGACTGGCAGCCCGCCTAGGCTGTGACCTGTGCCTGTCCGCCCTCCGGTCACCGGACCGGCCACCTCCGCCCGACGACCGCCCACCGTGCCTCTCTCTCTCTCTCTCTCTCTCTCTCTCTCTCTCTCTCTCTCTCTCTCTCTCTCTCTCTCTCTCTCTCTCTCTCTCTCTCTCTCTCTCTCTCTCTCTCTCTCTCTCTCTCTCTCTCCCCTGCATCTCCGGCAACCACGCCACCTTCGGCTTGGCCAGTTCCGTCCGCCCTTCGTCGCGCCACGACCACCAGCACCCGTTCCGCATCTTCCTATTCCGACCAGATCATCGACAGTCGTCAGCCCTTCCTGCTGCTGCGTCACCCTAGCTCCGCCCGCTGCAACGCCATCCGCTCCAGCTCCCCAGCAGCTCCGACCCACCTTCGTCAGCCCTTCCCAGCCCCACGTCGGTGTCACTGGTCGTCGTTCTTGCGGCTGTCTGCCACTGCTAGTTTCCCGACTGCCCAGCCGTCGTCTTCCTAGCCAGGTAAGAGTTCCTTCTTTTATTATTATTATTATTATCTTATTATTACTGTTTTGTTATTATTATATATTATATATAATTATGTAATTTAAATGTAATTTTTCAAAATTGATTGGTTCAAATAATTATGTATGTTAAATATATATTAAGTTGTGTATGAATTTAAGCATGCTTGATATTTTTTGGTATTTTAGATTTCGTCTTAATTAGGAGTTATGGAATGTAATTAGTTTTTTAGACTTAGGTTAATAATTTATAAATATATTGTATATGATAAATTTAAGGGTTAAATGTACTTTTCATACCACATGTTTGACCGAATGTGGCTTTTAGTACTGGATGTTTAGTTTTGTATACTTTTGGTACCAAACGTTTGAAAAAATGTGGCTTTTGGTACATCCGTTAGTTGGCCGTTAGTTTTGGCCGTTAAATGACATGTGCAAGTCACGTGATCGACTCTAAACTTTTAATTTTGTTCAATTAAGTCCCTCAAATATATTCATAACTTTTATTTTGTTTAATTTAGTCCTAAAGCTTCAAAATCGAACTCAACTGGGACTTATCCCCAATTGGGTAAATTAGACCCAAATGGGTCTATGTCAATTGAATTCGATTGGTTTAATTGGGTCCGATTTTGAAGTGTTATGACTAAGTTAAGCAAAATAAAAGTTAGGAATACATTTGAGGGACTAAATTGAACAAAATTAAAAGTTTAGAGTCGATCACGTGACTTGCACATGTCATTTAACGGCCAACTAACGGATGTACCAAAAGCCACATTTTTTCAAACGTTTTGTACCAAAATTATACAAAACTAAACATCCAGTACTAAAAGCCACATTCGGTCAAACATGTGGTATGAAAAGTACCTTTAACCCTAAATTTAATTAAAACTTGACATCGTTAGATTAATCGGATATAATATATATAAAAAACCAATTGGAGAATTAAGTAAATTGAGTATCAAAAGGGCGTAATTAAAAATTATATTTTTAATTCGTAATAGAACCCCCGAACTCGAATTTCTGATCGTAGATCGATTTAATACCTAAGTATTTAATATATTATTTGCTTAGGTAATTTAGGATTATAGTTAGCCTTAATAAACTAGTGGCGACTCTTTTAAAAATCGGCGTTTTCAAAACGTAATTCGTCGTGGGTTAGATTTAAGTCTGACAATTTGGCGACTCTACTGAGGACGTATTTAGAGGGTTCGGGCTCTGTATATTCGCTTATTTGCCAACTCTTATTTTTATATATGTATAACTTCGTTATTCTAACTTTGGGTTTTTATGTGATAGGTGCGGAACTTTTTTTTTACTAACTCATTTTTTCTTTGTTGAAATTGTTCGAACCCGCACACACATCACTTTAGAATAAATGTCCAAAATGCCTCAAACCCAAGGCGAATAGGAACCCCGGAGGTTTAGTACGGTACGACCGGAGCAGTAGTTCTAAAAGGAAGGAGGTTCTAAAAATCTGGTGAAATGATAGAGCATGAGATCCATTTGGGAATGATTGAAGACCCCACAAAGGAAGGAGGTTCTAAAAAATCGTCACCAGACGATACCGCGATAAGCGCAATCTACCCACAACTCGTGGCTCCCGCAACCCATCAAGCAGTACCCGGATTCCAAGGTTCGCGACCCACCTCTACAAGGGGACCAGACAACCGGTTCACGAAGAAGCCATGAGAACCTAGGAAATTCACACCCTTACCAACGTCAACAGCAGAAATGTACCGCGATTTACTCGCACGGGGTCTTATCGGGCCCGAGGTTTCGAAATCAGGTGAGAAGAAATCCAACAATGAACCGAACTCGAGGTGCGAGTTTCACATGGGGACATCAGGACACTCAATCGAGGACTGCTCACGCCTAAAGCATAGGAATCCAAGATCTTATTGATAACAAGCTTTTGATCCTTGACTCGGGTCCGCCAGCCAACTGAAACACCGAGATGATTTAAATATGATGTACTCCATGCGCGGCAGGTCATGGCCCCGCATTGGAAATATGGATATTGTCATGATCTAATCAATATAAATAAATCCCTATATTTAAGTTTGTTTTATTCATTTATTTTCAATGTACTGATTTCATTTCGTTTCTTAGGAATAATGCAAGCCAATTGACAATTCAGTTGATGTTCCTAACGAAACACCCGAACGATAAAGTCAATGACCATCGAGTCCATCAAGGTGACCGGTGAAGAATTCAAATCACCAGTGATCAAGTAGAGAAATCTGTGTCTTGTCCCGAAAACGCATTTCACCAGAAAGCGTGACCCTGGAATTTCTAACCTTGGGACTCGCCGCTTCGAAGGATCTCCATATGTGGAATACATACGCCTTCCCAAGCCAGTCCATTCATCCGTCACGTCGCAAGCTTAACTCAATGGGTTCTAAACCGAGGGGCATCTTTTGTCAAAATCAAGCACTAACAAAAAGGAAAAATGAAAAGCGTACGTCGGATGTGCAGTCAAGCAAAGAATACAATCCAAGACGTCAACGCGATTGACATATGTTGACTCGGTCAGGCAAGTTCTTCTCCGACAGAAGTCCTGAGAAGTTGAAGCTTTTAATCTGCTATCAGGGGCATCTAAATAACTGTTTTGTAACTTTTCATTTCAATTGGAAAAATAAAAAATAAATCACGCTAGGTAAGAAACCTGTAAAGGCGACCTAGGCAAAAGTTCGGGAGAGGGGCATGATTGAAAACACGCAGGGGCAGTCATGACAAAAGGTGAGTTGAATAAAAAAAAAGGGATCCCGCTAAGTTGTCGCGCCATGCGCAAAGCCACTACAGGCTATTCTCCAATAGACGCCGCTAGAAGCTCTTCTACAACAGATGTTGTGCTAGTCATCACAATTATCCCTTCTACAGTGTTGCGCTGCCCCAGGTATGCTAATCACCACAACCGGTGCTGTGCTGTCCCATATATGCTACTCACCACAACGATGCTGCGCTGTCTCAGATATGCTAGTCATCACAACTATCCCTTCAACGGTGTTGCGCTGCCCCAGGTATGCTAGTCACCACGACCAGTGTTGCGCTGTCCCAGATATGCTTGTCACCACAACGATACTGCGCTGTCCCAGATATGCTAATCATCACATCTACTCTTTTCAACGGTGTTGCGCTGCCCCAGGTATGATAGTCACCACCGAAAATTGGGATCTTTAGTTGTCTAGATTTCCGAAAGTCACAACTCGATGAACGAAGTCTTAGTATTCAGCCTTTGCAAGTCACGCCACTAGAGGTTTTTCCTCGTCGCTCGCCACTGGAGTCACCGTCGATTGAGGCTTTACTTTCTGCACCGCTAACGGAGGTACCGCCAACAGGGGCACCGCCGACCGAGGCTTTACTTTTCCGCACGCCAACAAATGCTCTACTTTCTGCATTACCAACGGAGGCACCGCCAACAGGGGCACCGCCGACAGAGGTTTTATCGTTTCCGCACAGGTCAAAACAAGCATATGATCCACCTTAAAGACTTCAAACGGAAGAAACCAAAATCAGTGTTTTCTTGTCTTTGGACAAGCATCACTCGAACAAGTTCTATGGTGGCATGTCCAAAGAGGGGCAAACTGTAAACACTCGATTTTGACCCGGACGTAACGTCATTACATATGACGTGTCAGTTTCAGATGTGTCACGTTACGAAGTGTTCAAAATGCTCATGTGCATATTAGTGTAAATAAATAAATATATATTTTTTTTTAAAATTATCTCGGGTATATTCGAGATATCTCGGATATATTCGAAATATATAAAAATATATATTTATATGTAATAGTTATTTATCTGTAAGATAATTATCTATATGTATTTATCTCCTATTATTTAGGGATAATTATCTGTAGATATTTATCCGTAAGTTATTTAATTATTTTCAATATTTAGGAGATCTTATCTGTAATCTAGGCTAGCTCTACTATAAATAGGGGTCCAGTTTTACATATAAAACAGACAGA
The DNA here is from genome assembly GCA_036873135.1 of Clarkia xantiana subsp. parviflora. Taxonomy (NCBI): domain Eukaryota; kingdom Viridiplantae; phylum Streptophyta; class Magnoliopsida; order Myrtales; family Onagraceae; genus Clarkia; species Clarkia xantiana. The sequence continues at coordinate 27,482,522 of JAPTYO010000004.1, forward strand.
AAAACACCACAACATCAATAATACGTCACTTTCTCGAGATCTGTGCGATTTTTGTCCTTTTTTGCTTTAATAAATAAATAAATAAAACTATTTTTTTCCCCGTCGTTCCCTGAGCCTTGCCTCCCCGACTGCCAGCCGGCCTGGCTGTGACCTATGCTCGTCCGCCTTCCGGTCACCGGACCGGCCACTTCCGCCCGACGACCGCCCACTGCGCTCTCTCTCTCTCTCTCTCTCTCTCTCTCTCTCTCTCTCTCTCTCTCTCTCTCTCTCTCTCTCTCTATATATATATATATATATATATATATATATATATATATATATATATATCTCTCTCCCTGCATCTCCGGCGACAACGCAACCTTCGGCTTGGCCAGTTCCGTCCGCCCATCGTCGCGCCACGACCACCGGCACCAGTTCCTTATCTTCCCGTTCCGACCAGATCATCGCCGGTCGTCAGCCCTTCCCGCTGTTGCGTCACCCTAGCTCCGCGCGCTGCAACGCCATCCGCTCTAGCTCCCCGGTAGCTCCAACCCACCTTCGTCAGCCCTTCCCAGCCCCACGCCGGAGTCCACTGGTCGTCGTCCTTGCGGCTGTCCGCCACTGCTGGTTTCCCGACTGCCCAGCCGTCGTCTTCCTAGTCCAGGTGAGAGTTCCTTTTTTTTTAATTTTATTATTATTATTATCTTATTATTACTGTTTTGTTATTATTGTTTTATTTTTATTATTATATATGATATTTAATTATGTAATTTAAATGTACTTGGTCAAAATGGATTGGTTCAAATATTTAATGGTTCAAATAATTATGTATGTTAAATATATATTAAGTTGTGTATGGATTTAAGCATGCTTGATATTTTTTGGTAATTTAGATTTCGTCTTAATTAGGAGTTATATAATGTAATTAGTTCTTTAGACTTAGGTTAATAATTGATAAATATTTTGTATATGATAAATTTAATTAAAACTTGACATCGTTAGATTAATCGGATATAATATATATATAAAAAAATTTAGCAAATTGAGTAAATTTAGTACCGAAAGGGCGTAATTAAAAATTATATTTTTAATTCGTAATAGAACCCTCGAACTCGAATTTCTGATCGTAGATCGATTTAATACCTAAGTATTTAATTTATTATTTGCTTAGGTAGTTTAGGATTCTAGTTAGCCTTAATTAACTAGTGGCGACTCTTTTAAAAATGCGCGTTTTCAAAACGTAATTCGTTGTAGGTTAGATTTAGGTCTGACAATGTGTGTTTACAACCTTTTTATAAAAGAACTTTAATAGTTGTGGGAGGATGGTATTGAAACATTTGATTCTCATCTAAAAAAATTTCAGAATGAATGTTGCTGTCATTTGAACAGTCAATCAATGATTTTCCAGTATATGCAAGCGTTTCTGAGTATAGTACTCACGAAAAATGGGTGTGTCTTGTATGTCATAAAGACACATCTTTTTTTTTTTTTTAAAAGATTAGGAACAAGCACTGTTATGCCATCGTCGATCTTTGCCAATGACAAGTCCATGGAGAAATCACAAGGAAAATTTCGATGGTAAAGTTGAGTTAAGGGATTAGCCAATACATTTTTATGGAGAAGAAATAATTCAACAATTACTTGATTATGAACACGAAAAGAAGAGAATGAGTAGGAATACTATTCCGCGAGATAATTGGTGGAGCAATTGGAAAAAAAAAAAAAAGAATATCTTTTTTGAATTACCATATTGGAAAGATCTCTTACTTCGTCACAATTTAGACGTTATGCATATAGAGAAAAATGTTGTAATAGTGTACTTTTCACGCTAGTTAGAACTGATGGAAAGTCAAAGGATAATGCTAATAGTCGTTGAGAGTTACAGTTAATGGGTGTTAGATATCTGTCCAATTCGGGTTCGTATTTACATTTCGGGCCTCGTAAAATACCCCAAAACCCGTAAAAAAACTCTTTCGCGGACACCTAGGTCTAAAACGGTCCGGGATACGCGCAGTACCCGGGCCGAAAGACTTCCGGATTGCCTAAGGCAATCCGGACCAGTCCGGATTGCTAAACAATCCGGGTAGGTCCGGATTGTCGATTTTCTTCGTATGCTCACCCCGATTATTTTGCCAAGTGCGAGAAGTCGATGCATGCATAGTCCACCTTGATGACGGTATACATCTTCCCTCATACCGACATCAAGTTGGAAGTTATATTTCAACCATCATTCTTTGATGTGATGGTACATGTTAGATCCTAGTTCAAGAGAACTTAAGATTTATGATTGGAAAGCCAAAAACCTCCCAAAGGCGAGACTCCAAAGTCGACGACCTAAAATAATTATTATGAGAAGATAAAGACAAAAGGTCGGCAACTCTTTATTAAAAGGGTCGACACCAACCAAGTCGACAACCAACAGTGAGTATAACCCCCTTGCTAAAAGCCATCTTCTTAAGAAAGATGGAGAGGCGACGACTCATTGCTCAACTACAAAAATCTTCTAACTAAGGAAATGCAAGGTGGCAACCTACTTGTCACCAGTTTGGAGGAAACCCTTCTAACTAAGGAAGTGCAAGGTGGCAACTTGTTTGTCACCAGCTTGAAAGAAACTTTTCTGAGAAAAGATGAGGTGGTGACCTGCTTGTCACCTGTTGATCTGCCACCTTCTCTCTCAGCCAATCAGAAAAGGCGGCTGCTGCCCCTGAAAGCAGTCAATCACAGAGAAGTAGCCGCCACTAAAAGTCAGTAAAATCCTATTATAAATATCAATGTGTTTGCATTATTGAACAATTTTGATCATTATCACTCTTATATTCCATATACTAACTTAAGTTTCCGAGTGGAATCATGGGCAAATCTCCACCCCATTTTTAGGTCCTCGCCAAATTCAAGTCTCGCCAATGAAACTAAGTGCCTATTGAATGTCACGAAAGACACCTAGAGCAACTAAATACAAGATCCTAAAAGTTCACTCCCGAAGTCAGGCCGGTCAAACTTGATCCAGCGGTACATTTATGCATGCACTTGGAAAATGAGGCGAAGATTGCTGGTCCAGTTCATTTTCACTGGATGTACTTTGTTGAAAGGTATATGTTTTCTATACTTTTGTGCATTGTTATTTTTGAAATAGTTTGTTATAAGTAAGTGTCAATCGATACTTGTGTTGCAGGTTTTTTTTGATTTGAAGTAATATGTTCGTAATAAGCGTCATCCAGAAGGTTCTATTGCTGAAGGTTATCTGGCAGAAGAGTGTTTGAATTTTTATTCGATGTACTTGGACGGTGTTGAAACGGTACATAATAAGGTGAAGATGTATTCTGAAGGAGATTTAACATATGATAAGAAGATATGTATTCTTAGGAAGGTCGGTCACCTTATAGGAAAAGCCTCCCCTTATAAGCTTTCTGAAGATGAGTTTTGACAAGCTCGGCTTTACGTACTTAAAAATTGTGATGAGATTCAGTCATTTGAGTAAGATATTTCAAACACATATAATTTAGCTATACATATAATTAATGTAAGTTTACTTATACTCTAGACAATTTTGTTTTCAGAAAACACAAATTATCTTTGAGAGAAACTCATGGTAGACATGTTTGTGGACTGGATAAGCTTCATGATCGGTTTAAGAAGGAGGTAGTTTTTACACTCATAGAATTCATAATATTACACTACATTATTATAAACTACTCTACTAACTAACTTATAATTCTTTTTGTGATCTATAATAATGTAGGTAAACAAGTTTATTCAGAAGGATAAAAGTTTAGTTAGTAGAGAGTTATTGGCTCTTGCTTATGGTCCTAATGAGTAGACACATTGTTATAGGAGATATATTGTCAACGGATACAGGTTTATACAAAAGATTGTGAGCGAGAAATGAGAACTCAGAATAGTGGTGTCTTTGTTAAAGGAGGAACATATGGTTTAAATGAAGCGTAAACTACAATGAAGTTCTTTGTGAAATCATTGAACTGCAATATCTTGGGAGCAATAGGGTTGTCTTATTCAACTGTAATTGGAGGGATGTAAATACTCCAGGTAGAGAAATTAAGGTTGACGATCATGGTTTTACCTTGGTGTATAGCTCTAGATATTTGCAGACAGAAGAATCGTTTGTATTTGCATGTCAAGTAGAATAAGTATTTTACGTTAAAGATATGGTGGAATATAACTGGGTAGTTGTGTAGAGATATCTTGAGAATATTATAACATTCCTTATGTGGGTGTTATGAAGATGTTCACATTGATAAGCCTTATCAATAAGCATTGGTAGCTATTACTCGAACTTATGGACAAACAAGTGAGATTGAAGATACAACTATTTAACGGAGGAATGGTGTTTCAGAAACTGTAATAGATAAAGACTTCAAGTTAAGGAAGAAGGGGAAAGAAAAAATAAATAAAACATAATTACGATTTTATCGATAATGACATTTAGTATATATGTATATTTTGTAAATATATTATGATGATGTACTATTCTTATGAAAAAAAAATTATGCTCTCGATTACATTTTTTCAGTAAGTATAATCTTTTCACTTTCTTAAATAATTGCGTTTTTTTATCTTAAAATAATTGCACTTAAAATCTATCAATTTATTGAATTGTATGAAAACAAGTATGTATCTAGTTAAGAAAAGAAGGGGTTACATTGAGTTGAACCCGAAAATTAGTTTTTTAAAAATTAATTTGAGTAGAAAACTAATTTTGAATAAACTCGTTTCCTTCTAACTTATATCTATCGAATATAAAAGTGAAAGTATGTGATAAGTAAAAAGAAAGAGAAAAGTGTATTCATTATATTGCTAATGAAGTTTGGCCTAAAGCGTACTCTTCGGGTGGTGAACTCTGCATCTCCAAACACACTAAACTTGATGACCCTCGACGTCGTCGAAGTTGACTCTTTTGCAAGAACGCATTTGACCAGCGTTGCTAACTTCTTCTCACTATCAAGACACACTTGTATCGCTCACTCAACCTTACCTGATTGCTAGAGAATTGGAGTTCTGAATTATAGTTCAAGACTTACAACTAAGAAACACCTAGAAAGATAAGAATTTCTTTTTTTATGAGAGATGAGAGGATGATGATGATGCTTGGAATTGCCCTTATTTTATAATGCCAATGATATGTCGTCCAAGTGCTAAGGAAGGTATCGCTCGCATGTGTTTTACCGTATCGTCGGCATGTGTTTTATCGGCGAAAATAGAATTTTTACCGTCCATTAACCAGAAAAAGTGGTATTTCTTGTAGTGGTAGGAGTGACAATGATAGCGTAGAAAGTATTGTATGATTTCAAACATTTTTCTTCCTAAGTTCCATTTGTCATCTTTGATGAAAAATCTGACTTCAATATCTTGTATCTACCAAATTCGAATGTGAGAGCTTTCAAATATTTTCATCGAGTCTCAAAGGTCTCCTAGACAAGTGAATGACCAAATTCATTAATTCCATTGAGTTTGGGCCATCAAAATGCTTACCAATGCTAGTTTAGCCGAAATGGTAGCACGTATGTAATGGATGTCTTCCTTTTTTTAGTTTGAGTGATATTTATTTATTTGCTTTCTTAGATTGGATTTGAATGTGATTTAGTAATGATCTTCAGCTATTTTAGGTCGAAACCAAGTTTCCCGTCTTTAAAAATCAACTCAAATCAGAATAATCTTCCGTATGTGCAAAACAAATAACAACCGATTCCACCAATGAGTAGTCGATTGAACCCTAATTTTTGGATGAAATTAATATCTCCTTCAAACATAACAACTCGACACGCTAATTTGGTTAATCACCTCCACTAAGAGGTTTACTAAGAGTACATTTTGTTACATGAAACATGACTAGCATAAAGCCATACTTACAACTCTTATTAATATTACTCATAGATTAACAAATATGCTAGTCCATGCATGACTAAGATAAAAAACTCTAGTTACAACACTTATTAATATAACTCATAGATTAACAAACATGTTAGTCTAAAAGATTCCATTAATTATGCAACTAAACTAAATGAACAATTTAATCATTATCGAAACACAGAATCAACATTTCCAACCGATATTTTAAATTGACAAGTATTTACTTTTAGAGTATAGCACTCTTGACATGATTGGTTCACAGTTAGATTAATTACCATACCGAAATAGTCATACTGTAAAGGTAAAAATGTTGATCATAAATATACTTCTATTTTCAAAATTCGAACTCAAGACATCTAGTTAAGTAATTATGCATTTAACTGCTACACCATCCATATTACATGGTTACTGTCTTACTACGAAGTGTTGAACTTGTTGGAAAATATCGATTACCTATAGAGGAATAATGCATTATTAGTAGCGCCACCAACCACAACAACATATGCATGGCTTGCTTTTTTCGTACTATGTAAAGCGAAACTCACGGCGGAGACGATAGGCTTAGTATGTGAAAGAAAAGGAAAAAACTAGTAGAAGTCTTCTTCTTCGACTGTGATTTGTCTAACTGCTGTTTTTTGGGTGGGTGGTTGATGACTTGGACTCCAAGCAAGTTAGTTGGCCACTAAAGCTACTTGGTTTTAATGAATTTTATTATTTTAACAGAAAGTCCAGCTTGATGACATGGCAAGCTAGGTTGTCGTCATGGGACACGTGGGGTAGTTGGCAACTTTTATTTATTACCCTAAAAAAGAAAGAAAGAATCTGTAGGGTAATAAATAAAAGTTGACCGGTTATATAATATAACTAAAGTGTTTTTATCTCTTAATTAGAAATTTTGAATTTGAACTTTTAGAATAAAAAAGTATTTATAACGTGCAATGATTTTTCTTTATAAGCTGTTTCAGTATAATGGATGATTATTTTAGAAGTTGATACCTACAACTAGGGGTGGCAGTTCGTGCTATTGTACGTCTTCTTGTGCGTGTCAATGATTATATCATGCTAAATTTACTAAACACGAACACGCATGTTAAGTTTATCGTGCCACGTTTATCAAACACGAACACGACACAAATATTTCCGTGCGTGTTCATGTCGTGCTATCATGTCGTGTAAGGATATACATTTGTAGATCTCTATACGAGATCTTTAAGCAAAAATAAAAATAATAAAATTCACTTACCAAAGACTATGAATTAATATGTCAGTATTCATAAGTTAATAATATAGAGTTTACAAACACTAAAAGTTAAACCGCTAATTGGAGATTTAAAGGTAATAAATAAGATTTGTTCAAAAAATACTTAAGAATTAGTCTTAGTAGCACAATCTTATCGTGCGTGTCGTGTTATGATACTCAAACACAAACATGGCACGAAAGTTATATTGTGTTAATCGTGTTCGTACTATCGTATTATCGTTCTGCCATATGCTAGCACGAACACTTTTTTTCATGCGTGTTCGTATCGTGCCGTGTCACAATACCTACCGCAGACACTCGGTAGAAAAAAATACAATATTTAGGAGTTTTCTTTTGAAAAATTGCTAAATGGACTAATATAAATCAATAATTTTCATCCTTTAGCTTGAAAAGATACACATATAGTAGTCGTTTTCCTGCTTATAAGTCCTCAAACGAGAACCATATATATATATAACGTACATTAGTTAAAATTTGCTTATATGAGAATTTTATTTTAAATGAGGGTACAAAACGAACAAATGCAATTTACTTTTATTATGTTACTACATTACTCACTTAGTTTAAAATTGATTTGAAATCTCTAAACTTATCAATAAATACCACATCAAATATGCCTTAATCAAGTAAATAAAGTTATACATGGCCAAAAAAAGAGTAAATAAAGTTTTTTTTTTGGGCAGATTTTTTTTTATTTATTATAGTAGATTAGATATCTGAATATTTGAGCATGATGACAACTAAACGCCATAAACGCGTGCGCAATTATTTACATAGTGCATGGCTCTTAATTAATGTCTCTTCATTAACTAAAATTAGTTGTCAAGGATTCTTCTATCCTTCCCATGAGCGTGTTGATCGACGATCCCTCATAGTAATCATGACGACATAGATAGTTCCAGATTCCGTTTGAAGCTAGTTTGGAAAAACTAAAATATATAAACCCCAATCGGCTAAATAAAGTTTATTTAAATATATAAATTAAATATTATAATGGAAATATTTAGTTGTACTTAGAATAAGAATCCTAATTCCACCTATAAAAATGGTTATAACATTTCACAATGTTTATTTTTCATTCCCTATTTTCATTCTATTTACCAAAAAGCACAATCTATGACATGGATACGTGATGAAAAAAATAACTAGCAATTTATTCAAGTGTTTAAACATTAAAATAAAAATATTTTCGATTTTTTAAATATTAACTAATAATTTGTCGCATTTTTTGTTTCTCACGTGCTAGACACGCTTTCAAATTAAATGGAAATCCGAACGAAATTAGCAATTATTAAGACGTCTACAAAATTTAAATATCATATTTATATAAAAAGAAAAACTTGATAGCAATTTGGTTGGACCAAGTTAATTAAATTATAGCACGATTAGCTAGCTAGCCAGATCATTAGCGTGGCACTTAGGTGTTAATTTTCCTCTCTAATTAATTGATATATACCTATCATTCACCTTACAATTAATGATCCATATCTGTATGGGTTCCACTTAAAAGGGGATATTGCGATGCTTAACGAAAAGTAATGTTTAATTATAGTGTTTGTGCAACTATGTAAATTAAAGAGGAGTTTATATACTGAGATTTGCTGTACGTACGTACCTTAAGATTACACCAGTTTAATATTTATATATATTATTTTAATGTTATCTGGCTGGATAGTGTAATTGTCATTTGAGGACTCAATAATACAGTTTGAAAATTATTGTTATATCATTTAGCTTAGTTTAACATATAATGTACGTGCGCTATCTAGAATTACCCGATAGGAGATCAGTTCACACGTGCTATCAGATCTCTAGCTAATTAATGTGGTTTTCTTAATGATGATGATCGTTATTAATTAGGCTCCATTGCTGTTTAGTTTCATGATCAATCAATCATTCACACTATTATTAGTAAGATATATAACTTGTTGGCTATATATATATTTTCCAGGATTAGCTAGGAGGATATCTTGACCCAAATAGACTTAATTAGCTACTATTTGATAGTGATAATCTAATTATATATGGGCATAATTAATAGACAACTGTGTTCGTTGTTTAATTAAAGTTTAAATCAAGAGAGGAAAATACACTACCAAGAAAATGAGGTGGGAAAAATCTTATTTCTCTATTATTACATCTTAGTTGTTGTTCGTGTACGCTGTGCAATTTTTTCTAAGACATTGAATATTCTTAATTAGTTATCATACATATATTTATTTAATACATACGAATAAATGTATAGTTATTTTTAATATTGGAGAGATTATTCTTTTAAATTTTAAATATAATAAATAATGTAACCAAATTTGTTCATGGTTATGCGAGAAGTGCTAGCTTGGAGACTATAATTGAATAAAATATATTAAAGATAAATATATTTTATTAATTTAGATAAATCTTGATTAAGAATAATATATTCTTAGCATATTATCAGATTATGTTTTCTTTATTATATTGTTATAGATTTAGTATTTGTTATAGATATAGTTTTGTGTCTCTATTACCCTAAACAAGATCAATAACACAATTCTTATTCTTCTATAGAGACCACGTTTAATTTGTATATATATTCTAGCTAGCTTAGTGCAATTACATCTTGGTAAAATTAATAGAGATGGACGTCGACACAAACTAGCTTACATAAAAAAACCAATAAGTAGTCGTTAAATTCAGCTTAATATACTAAAAAAAAAGCATTAGATGATATTCGTTTGATAATTGAGAATCATATAATCGTATATTATTAGTTTACAAACATAGATAGAATCAATATCAATATTAATATTATAGTTATTGATGTCATGAACTTTTCCTGTTGGTCTCATCCAACATAGGATTTTGCTACTTTTAGTTTCCTCTATCTATTCGTGACGTGTCAAATAAATAAAATAATAATGTTTGGCCATGTCGACGACAGTAAAGTACGAACCATATAGGTCGTCTCTCCATGGAATAATTTAATAATACACATCATAGAGTTTTTTTGTTTTTTTGTTGAACATATCATAGAGTTGAATTTAGTGAATACGGACAAGTATTTGAGTTTGAGTTATGACTAACTAATACCATCACCATAAAGAGCAACACTCAAATACCCCAACTTCAGTTTTGTATTTTCTTCTTATTTATTTATTTATTTATTTTTGAAAAGGAGAATATAATTTTATACTTCGATATAGTTTCTATCAGCATTGCATTGGATGATGTTAAATTTGAAATAGTTAGATATTCAAAGCCTCGTATTTTACTAATCAGCAGCAGAATGATAGGAAAAACTTATTCATTATAGCAAGCACTGCTTTTCTGTTTGGTGGGAAAAAAAGATTACATTCCTCTATTATTTGATCATTTGATTGATGCATATATGTATATACATTCCTCTATAAAAGTTTGGAAAAAAAATACTTTCGCCTTAATTGTTTTTAGGAGATATATTTTTGTGGCATCACAAGATTGGATTATGATGCAGCGTGATGAGGATAGGCGGGACAAAAACTCGTTGATTCTAGGGGAATATCGAGAATTTGTTGGATAGAGGCGCAAGAACTCGTTGATTCAGAAGAATACCGAAGAATTGACGCAGGGTTGAGGAAAACCTCGATTTTTTTTCATTAATAATTCAACTGAATGTAAACGACGGCTAAACATATCTTAAATACTGAAACAAAAAACCCTAGACCTATGTCAAAATCCGAAAGTTGCAAACAGACCCTAACAAAACAGATAAATTACAAAAAAGACCCGAAGAAACATAAACTGCAATTTTTACCCCCTAAACGAAGGAATTCGGCCAAAAAAAGTCAAACCCCATAATATACTATGGGTCTTGCTCAGATTTCCGTTTGTGCATGAATTAATGTACTCGCACGGAAAAATCCGACAATTCAAGATCTCCCACATCATTCTCTCCGGGGAAGAGAAGATTCGCCCTCGAATCTTGTGCAACGAAGGCCAGTAATAGGAAGCGGGAATAAGAACACACTCAGCCACAACATCATAAAATCTTTCATGTGAAGCGGTGTTCGAGTGTGGTATGGGTGCCGACGTTGGGGTTGATTTGCCTTGTGTCTTGTACCCGAAATCGGAGGTCAAGAGGCCTTCGAATTCGCTCCTGGCGGTCGGGAAGATGATGAATTCAGGATCATGAAGGTGGGTGATGGTCGATCATCGATGTGACGTCTTCATCTTCAACGTACTCATCATAAATTGAATTATCAAGAACAACAGCAGTTCTTGTATGATCTGGTGCCAGCCAATCAATGAACGACATCGAGCAGAATCTTCGGCTCTGATACCAATCTGATGCAGCATGATGAGGATAGACGGGACAAAAACTCGTTGAATCTAGGGGAATGCCGAGAATTTGTTGGATAACGCGCAATAACTCGTTGATTCAGAAGAATACCGAAGAATTGACGCAGGGTTGAGGAAAACCTTAATTTGTTTTTTCATTAATAATTCAACTGAATGTAAACGAAGGCTAAACATATCTTAAATACTAAAACAAAAACCCTAAACCTATGTCAAAATCCAAAAGTTGAAAATAGACCCTAACAAAACCGATAAATTACAAAAAAAGACCCGAAGAAACATAAAACTGCAATTTTGACCCCCTAAATGAAGGAATTCTGCCGAAAAATGTCAAACCCCATAGTATACTATGAGTATTGCTCAGATTACCGTTTTTGCATGAAATAATGTACTCGCACGGCAAAATCCGACAATTTAAGATCTCCCACATCAGATTACTATGTCAAAAAGTTGTTTTATTCTATTTAAATTATAAAATAAATAAAAAATATTTAAATTTGAAAACGCCTAATTTTTTTCCATGTAATATTTTATCATAATATTAAATTAAAAATAAAAAAAATTTAAAAATTACTCAAATATTTTAAATACAGTAATATTAACCTTAAGTTCTAAAAATTAGAATAAGTAATTGATTTATTGTAAAAATTCAGTTACTTTTTTTTTTATCTAAAATTTACCTTTCATAACTGTCCATAATTATTCAATTAAAAAATTCAACCTAACTAAATGTTTAATATTTTATAATATTTTCCTTTTTTCATATATGTATTTGAAATGAATTTAAATAGAATAAAATTATTATTTTTCTGATTTTGCCAATTTTTTAAATTAAGTTTTAGTTTCAAAAGAAATTCAAATATGTCCACTTCTTTTATTAATGGAATTACCCTAAAATCGCCAAAAACAAAGAATATTACATCTCAAACAAGTCTACTTCTTCTTTATTATACTACAAGAAAAATCGGTTTTAACTACCGCAGAATTACTGATCGAGCCGCCGGTCGGGAATGTATGTCCTTTTCCGACGGCAATACGTCTGATTCAACCGAAAAAGTGCCACTGGCCTTTTACTGACCGATTTTTACGACCTTTTCTCCCTGTAAGCAAGCAGTCGGTACGAAAAAAGTACCCACTCCTTGCTCGGACGGAGACTCCCTTACGTAAATCCGACCGATATACACCTCAGCTGTGTCCAAACGATTTCCTTATGAGGATTTTAATAGGACGACGGTTTTTTCCTATTAAACAGTGCCTTCGGTGTAGCCCCTGTAAACGCGTTGACACATTCCATGGTTATGTAGACAATGTATTAACATTATTCTTTTATTTTTTGGCCAAAATCTATTAACATTATTGAAACAAGAAAAAGTTAAATATAAGGCGTGTAGCTGTTGAAGTCATTTTCGGGTTGTATTGTTGTACTTTAACTGCTTGTATAAATTAACATAAGTACAAAGCTGATGACAATGTTTCAACGTCATGTCAACGCACATTTGATCTGTTACTAAACACGCTAAACGACTTGTTTAACACTACAGAACTGTCAACATAAGGGCAATAACAACATAGAATTCACTCATGATTGTCTTAACAGAATAAAAAAAACTCAAGCATAAAGAAAAGAGTTCAGGAAAAACATTATCCTTGTTAAGACAGAAAAAATAGTAATTTCATTCAAGCATCATCATCAAAATCGGCTGTCCGTCGTCAACGTCCTCCTCTTCATCTCCATATTTTAACACATCATCTCCGTCGGGCTGTTCATCCGCTCCGTCATGTATCATATTTTTAAACGCCTTGAACTCTCTCTCCACTGACCCCAAACGTTTGGAAATGGTATGAAGTGTGTCCAACACACCCGCCAAGCAAAGGTAAGGAGGAAAACAATCGAGGAATAGATCGCCTCTATGAAAGCCAATTCTGTTTGGACGTTAGTTGACTTGCCTGCTAATCGCTAGGGGCTAAGTGGGTTCTGAAATTGAAACTCACTGCTGATGGAAACGTTGAGCGAAATAAAGCTCGAATTGTCGCGAAAGGATATACCCAACTCCACGGAGTGGACTTTGATGAAACTTATTCACCGCTCCCACTTCCGTGATGAATTCCATGGTCACTTGGACCAGGAACCAAGTTGGTTATCCCGCTCCCACCGTTATCAGTAAGTAGTTGAGGAATTATAGGATTCTTATCCAACGGTTCAGCAAATACATGATCAGGTTCTACTTGATTCGTACCAGGACCAACTATGATTTATGTGGTTGGATAGACTCCTCCCACTGAATTTATTATGAAATGTCCCCATTCTCATTTACCATATCATTTACAGTTGTTGACCCAAATCTCCCACTCGAAGTAAGTGGGACCTGATTGTTGGGACACGCTTTCATCAGTCCGGTTTCGCGTGAACCAATCGGTCGGTACCCGACAGAATTGTGATGATCCTCGTGCATATGTCTGGGTGTTTCTTCGGTAATGCTGTCCTTAGCTTCGAGATTTGTTCCTCTGCCACGTAGAACTGCGAAAACGTCTTGTCGGATGTCTGCTTCCTAACTCCGAGCTTGAATCTTCCTCTAAGTCTACTTGCAAAAGGGGCTACCGAGCGAGGGGGTGCTCGGTGAGCCCACTCCGATGCCTAAATGAGAACTTGCCAGAGAGAGAAAATGTCTAGAGAGAAGCTAGAGCAAATTCAACTTGGCAACCTTTTGAAATGAATGGCCAATGGTCCTATTTATAGGACTCTTGGGTCATTAGTTTGCTAATTGCAGTATTAGTCCGTTAATCGTGCATTAATTAAGATAAAGAGAAATTAGGCCTTACTAAGCATCGGAGGGGTTGGTGATATTCTTGGGGTGTTCGGAAACAGTGTGGCCCGGATGGAGGCCCTCCGGGCCGAAAAGTGTCCGGTTAGGGACATCCTAACCGAACATGTTCGGTTAGGAGGTGTCCCTAGCCAAACTTGTTCCTTTGCCGGGCGATTTAATTTCACCCGACCTTTTGTTGGTGGATTTTTCTGGGCTCGAGGTTTTCCAAGTTTCGGTTTAGAACCGTCTTTAGGTCCTTGCGGTAATTAAGTCGGGTCGAAGCGGGTCAAGGTGGGTGTATGTCCATCATTTTCCCCCGAGTCAAGCAATGGTAAAACCGTTTATTGACTCTATTTTAAACGGGATAGACACCCAAATTGATCCTTCTTGATACATGTTACCTCTTTTGATGATGCTGTTCTTCATTTTAGCTTGTTGGCTCATGATTTTTCCTGCCCTGTCTTTTGTAATTATCATAGCCAAAATTATCAGTACGGATATAGCATACTATGTGGTAATCATATATGTGTATATACATTCCTAAGTGTTGTGGAATATAATTGTATGCACTTTTTCAATCATGGGATTTTGATGCCTCATGTCAAATATGCTGTTTGAAAAAATATGTTGTTTGAAAGAATATGTTGTGCTCAGCACATTGGAATATAGTTTTACACATGACTCTATGATGTTTAACATGTCATGTGTTAATATATAATTTTTATGTACATGAAACGTGTTGTTTCGAGTTTTACCGGGAGAATAGAGAGTCAGCACTGTATGGATTTTTTTTTTAACTTAGTTGTTTTTCATATCTAGATTCTTATTAATGTATGACTTGAGATGAAGAAATTTAAATTTGTTGTGTTTCCTGCATGCCTTAGAAAATTATCCCTATTTAGATATTCATGTATGTATGATATGTAGGAAGAGTTGTTGTAGTTACCTTCCTTCCTTATTTTGTCTCATCTTCTCCTATCCATTGGATTTCCTTCATTTGAAATGGATGGTCAAGATTTTGTCTCCTTCCTAAACCTAACTATTCATCCATATAATGAATGTTGAAGTGCTTTTTCACTTTAGCCACCAAAATTTGAATTCTCTTTTCTCTATCTTCCATTTAAAATCCATATTCTTTTCTTCCATTTTTGTTGCATTTTGAGCATCCATTATGAGCCTACACGTAGATTGGTTCGTGTTTTGACCATGGGTTAATTCCGGGCTTTCTTTTGTGGTTAGCTTGGTGTTTTCCGGCGAAAGAGGCAGCAGTGGTGGTTAAGGCGGTGCCGACGGCTTCTCCGGCGACTTTTTCGGCGGTTGTTCGGCCGGTGGTGGGGGCGGTCGGCCAGTGGTGGGGGCGGTCGGCCAGTGGTGGTGGTGGTTCCGGCCGGCGGTGGTGGTGGTTCGGGTGGCGGTCCATTGTGTCGGACCGGACCAGTTTGGTTTTTCTAAGGTATGGTTGTTGTTTCTCTATGTCTTCCTTGTGATATTGTCTATACCTTTTCATGTATGGTTATGTAAAAAATGTATCGCGTTGCATACATGTGCAACACAAAAACTTAGAATTTTCTAGGCGGGATTTTGAATACTCCCCATTTTTTTAGTGCAGCGCGTTGCATACATGTGCAACGCCAACACTTAGAATTTTCTAGGTGGGATTTTGAATACTCCCCCTTTTTTGAATGCAGCGCGTTGCATACATGTGCAACACCAACACTTAATTTTCTAGGCGGAATTTTGAATACTCCCCCTTTTTTTAATGCAGCGCGTTGCATACATGTGCAACACTAACACTTAGAATTTTTTAGGCGGGATTTTGAATCCTCCCCCTTTTTTGAGTGCAACGCGTTTCATATATGTGCAACACCAACACTTAGAATTTTCTAGGCGGAATTTTGAATACTCCCCCTTTTTTCAATGCAGCGCGTTGCATACATGTGCAACACAAACACTTAGAATTTTCTAGGCGGGATTTTGAATACTCCCCCTTTTTTTAATGCAGCATGCTGCTTATGGATGCATATATATGTTTTGAATCTCTTTGTTTTTATGTGGTTGCTGATTGTGTTTCTTCTTTGTTATAGGTATTAGGTTGTCTTTGCTTCCTTGGATTGTGCGCTGTTTGCATTTCCCAGGATGCGTAAGTCTTCCTTTACTCGTGCTAATCATCATACTTTGGGTTCTGTCTCTGATTTTGAATGTGAGTCTCCCCCTGAGTCCGAGGGTGTGACCTCCTTGGTTCCTGTTGAGTTTTCTGAGTTATTTCAAGATTCTGAGCCTATCCATGCCTGTAGGAGGTATTTTAGTAACCATTTGACTGAAATGGCGTTCCATCGTTATTCTGCATTGACAGGTCTTTCTTCTATTGATGAACCCACTTATCCGTTTCCTTTGTTGGATCGTGCCATTGGTAGGAGTACTGCTCCCCCTGTTGGGTTTGCTGCTGTTTATGTATCCCAAGTTCAGAATGGTTTGCGTTTTCCTTATTGTCAGGATCTTATTGAGTTATGTCGGTATTATGGGGCTTCTCCTGTTGATCTTTCTCCTCGTGCTATCCGTACGGGTTGGGTTTCGCATTCTTTGTCATCGTGAGTCTTGGGCGTACTCTACAAATATTTTTCGTTGTTTCCACCGTATTGGGGTCCAAAAATTCTCGGGGCTTTGTCACTTGTTCTTTCGTTCCCATCATTGAAAGGTATGACTTTGCTATGTTAGGATTGGGTGATGTAGAGTGGGACCTTAGGCTCCGATTTGTTTCCGCTTTTAATGTATGTCGACGTCGCTGGGCTGGTAAGTATTTCTTCATTAAGGATCGTATCGACCCTTTGTTTGGTGACGAGATACTCATCAACGATGTTCATCCTTGTTTCTCGGAGCTTTCATCTTTGGACTTGGAGACTCTTAAGTGCATTTATCATTCGACAAGTCTCGTGGTTATGAAACTGTTCGCATCTTTTCTGAGTTGGAGTTATACGAAGTTAGTATTCGTTCCATGATGTCTTTGGTATGTTCTTATGCTTATGCTAGCTTTATGTGTTGTAGGTCGGTTTTATGAAACGACTACTAGTTTTCAGGCTGCTGATTCTTCTCATGGTTGGGTTATTGAAAGTCGACCTGGTAAACGCAAACTGTCTTCCTCCCATGCTCCTGTGGCTACGAAGGTTCCGCCTCGTGGGTTGGCTCGCTGTGTTGATGGTAACTATACTCTTTTCTTGTTATTTTTCTGCTCTGTACGTTTTCATTAACTCTTGGTGCGTGCAGGGTTTTCTTCTAGGCGGTTGACCGGTTCTAATGTTCGTAAGCTGGGAAAAGCTGTTTCTGGAAAGGAGAAGGATCCCTGCCTTCCTCCTAGGGAGAAAGTTTCTCGTGCTAAAACTGTTCGCGCGCCTTCTTGTTATAAAGAGAAGGTGTGCCCCCCCCCCCCCCCCCCCCCCCCCCCCCCGTGGTCCTTCCAGTGGTGGTAGTGGAGAGACTACTTGTGCTGTTGATGATGCCCTTCTTGTTCATGTGTCCCCTGGCGATGGTGCTCCTTCTGGCGGAGCTATTTCGTGACTTGATGGTTAGTTCTCTTTAACCTTCACTACTTTGTTTGTGTTTTGTGGTTGTCTCATGTTTTGTTTTGTGCAGTGAGGTTGCGTTTTCATGCTTTGTCTCGAAAGGATTTGGTGCGCCCTCTAGGTGGTGATGTCGTTGGGGGTGAATGGGTTCCTTTTTCTTCCGAGTCAAGGGTTCAGTTTGATCGTTGGTCATCTATGAGAGATTCTTCCGTCGGTGTACGTGTCTTGAATGAGTCTATTCCTCCTGGCGATCGACGCGTTCCTCCTGCTGATAATGGCCAGATGCTCCCATTTTTTCAAGGATTCCTTTCTCAGTCTATTCCGGTGTGTGTTTATCATCCTGGTGTTCTTGCTATGCTTCTTTTGATTGTAACCCAATTTTTTCTTGTTGTAGATCGCGTCGCGTTTCATGAACATGTCCTCCTTTGTTATGGAGTAAGCGGCTGACAGGGAAACCCTTCAGAAGAGTTGTACTTTGCTTGAGGCTGATCTTGCTATTGCCAGAGCAAGTGAGCGGGCGCTTCGTGAGAAGGAGGATACCCTCGTGGCTAGTGATTATCTTCTGGATGAGGGCTTTTCCGATCTTGAGAGTAGTATTCGTCGTGTTGGTGGGGCTTTGGAGGGACTTACTATTTTGCATGAGGGGTTGAATTCTATAGCCAGCGCTATTTTCCAGAGATGAAGGCTTTGGGGATTGAGGAGTACAAGGCCTCCCCTGCTTTCCAGGCTGATAGTTTGAAGAAGGTTTCTGAGATGCAGTTTGAGTATGGGGGGATGATGGTCGGGAGGATCTATGAGCATGCTCCGCTGTTTCTGTTCGAGATTTTGGAGCATCTTCTTGGGTTTGGATGTTGTGCCGATGCTGCGCTTCTTAGTGATGAGTTTGATGCTGGTTGTAGATGTCGTGGTGAGGATCCTGTTACTGTTGTCCTGGATGGTGAAAGTGATTCTCCTATCGATTCTATTTGATATTATGTAGATAATACTGGGCAGCGAACTTTTGTTTCATTTTGAGTTGGTGTTGTGTGATGTTCACGCGCCGTGTCGCTTGCCCTTTTTGACGCTTGCGTCGTAGTGTTGAATTTGTTCTAGGTTTGTTGATAACTCATGACACATGCACTAGGTATGTTGATAACTCCTGATATATTTTGGCATATATAAATGCAAGTAGGCGTATGTATTTCTTCTATGCATTTGAGTATTGCTTACCGTTATGGATCGTATGTGTTACTCTTTCTTTGCGATTTCTAGAGATCGGTTATTTTTCTTCGTGGGCGTGATAGCTGTGTATGTCCCCATTTTTGTGTGTATGAATGTTGCATGGCGTAATGTTCCTCCAGAATTAGAATATGTTTGGAAATCCCGATTTGCTGTTTCTGTGAGATCGCGTGTTGTGCTGCCCCCGTTGCTATTGTCGAGGATTGCTGCATGGTGTAGTTTTCTTCCGGGCTTAGCATATTTCTGGAAGCTCGGATTTGCTGTTTCTGTGAGATCGCGTGTAATTCTCTCCAGAATAATTCTGGAGACCCATATTTGCTGTTTCAATGAGACAGCGTTTGGTTGTGCCCCTTCCTGGTGTGAACCAGGGCATGGGTCTTTTCGGAGCGATAATGTTACTTTTGTATATAGGTGGCTCTCAGTCATTGGCGTGATTTCTTTTCATCGTTTGATATCGTACCTGCAAGGCGGTTATTTGTATATGTATGTTGTTATACCACGCACAATGTGGGGTTAGCGTATTTTGAATTTTTGTTTGGTTGCACCATGTATAAAATGTGGTGTAAGATCTTGCTGTTTGCTTTTGTTTCTTGAAGCACACATTGCTGCACCTCTTGGGTTTAGCACCTGTTGTTTGATTTTTGTGTGTTTTTCAGATTTTTCCGTTGTATCTTTATCTGTTGTATCCAAATCTTGTGGTAGGCGAGGTTGTATCCTGCGATTTTCTTTCTCGTGAAAAGCTTTGTTTGGCTTATGTTTCAGTGCTAGTCTGATGCGTTAGCTGAATTACTATTCGCTTTGGGTTCGGTTTTACCTCTACCTGGTTCTTGATCCAGCGTAAGGTTTGTGCGTTAGCTGATGGTAATCCAGTCTATGCTTATAAGAACCTCTATCTGGTTTATGTTCCAACATAGGGTCGACGCTAGCTGGTTTATTCCAGACTCGGTTTTTCTTGAACCCTTGCCTGGTGTATGTTCCAGCGCAGAGCCAACACTCTAGCTGGTTTGAACTCCAGTCTAGGGTTGTCGGTTTGAACCCCTATCCAGTTTGAGGCTAGCATAGGGGCCAACGTTAGGAGGTTGGACCTCCTCCTAAGGTTGTTATTGAACCTCTACCCGGTTTATGTTCCGGCGTAAGGGCCAAGCAACAACTGGTGGGAACTCCAGATTGATGGTTGTAGCCGTTGTTAGGTACAAAGTCCAGCAACAGGGCGAGCGCTTTTTTTTTTTTTTTTATCATTGGTACGTTTGTATTGTTGTAACCTGGCCAGGGTTTTTCTGTTGATTCGTTCTTTTGTCAGATTTTGATTGATGGGGCGTCCCCCATGATCTGCAAAAACATGCTTGGATAGATTCTCATTAGATTAGCATTTGAAACCTACAAATTATCTAAGATATGCGGTGCATTTTCCTTGGGCGGTTCTACTTGCTGTGTCCAATCTAAGCATGGAACTTCTTTAGGTGTCCTCCGCTGAAAGAGTTTGGTAATAAGTTTCCTTCCAGGTGTTCCAAATGATATACATTTCTCTGGGGAATTGATGCAATTTTGTATGGTCCTTCCCATTTTGGAGACAACTTGTTTATTTTGTTGAGATGTGAGAATTCATTTCTTCTCCACACCATTTCTCCCACAAAGAACTGTCTGGCTCTTACTTGTTTGTTGTAGTAGCATGCTGTTGCGAGTTGCATTCTTACCTGTGTTGCTTCAGAGCTCCATCGTTTTTCGTCTGCCAGGTCCAGTTCCAAATGCCTTTCTTCATCATTTACCTATTCATCAAAATAGGCTGTTCTGTAGGAGGTCACTGCTATTTCCACAGGGGCTACATCTTCTGTGCCGTATACTAGGTTGAATGGTGTTTCTCCTGTGGTCTTTTTTGGCGTGGTGCGAACTGCCCATAACACGTTTTCTAGTTCCTCCACCCAATGTCCTCCTAGTGCATCCACCCTCTTCTTGAGACTGTCTAGGACGGTCTTGTTTGCTGACTTAACTTGTCCATTGGTTTGTGTATGTCTCACTGAAGCGAAGCGATGGTCGATCTTCAAATCCTTGCAATAGTTGGCCTATATGTTTCTTTTGAATTGGGGCCCATTGTCGCTGATCAAGATTTTTGGCACGCCGTATCTTGCTATAATGTTGCACTTGATAAAATTTATGACCTGTATGTCTGTCGTTTTGGCAAGTGCTTTGGCCTCAATCCACTTGGAGAAGTAGTCTATTGCCATTAGTATGCATGTTCGTTGTCCAGTTCCTTTTGGCAGTGAGCAAATGATATTTATGCCCCATTGTGCAAAGGGCCAAGCACTTCCAATTGGCATCAGGTTTTTTTGCTGGAGCTATGATATTCCTTGCGTACTTTTGACAAGATTCGCATGCTTGGAATTTTTCTTTGGCTTCTTTGTGCATGGATGGCCAATAATAGCCTAAATTTAGTGCATTCCTTATCAATGATCATGTTCCTTCATGGCATGCAGCGATTCCTTCGTGGAGCTCCCTCAGAGCTCTCTATGTATCTGGATATGCTATGCACCTTAGGTATGGATTTGTGAAGCCCTTTTTGTAGAGGTTTCCATCTATTATGGCGTAGCTTGGAGCCAGCTTTTCAATTTTTGCTGCCTTTATCTCTTCATCGGGTAGTTTGCATTCGGCTATGTACCTGTGAATTGGCGTCATCCATGTAGTGCTTTCCTCGATTGATAGTACCTCCATTTGCTTTATTAGCGGAAACAACCTCTGCTCCAGGAAATGGACCTCTTTGCTGCCCTGTGGTGTACCCAAAGCGAATTTACTTAATGCGTCTGCTTCCTGGTTTTCGTCTCTTGGAATTGCACTTATTTCGAAAGTATCAAAATATGGTAACAGATCCTTCACTTGTTAGAGGCATTTTTGCATTGTTGCTGCCTTTGCGTCGTAGTCACCCTTCACCTGGTTGACAACTAGTTGCGAATCGCACTTTACTCTCAGCTTCTTTTCCCCCACTCCTTTTGCAATTCTAAGACATGTTATTAATGTTGGAATTATCGAGGGTAAATATGCAAATTTACAAAGTCCGAGGACCAAAATGCAATATTCTAAAATTCAATGACTAAAAAGCAATTAGTCAAATTTCGGTTACTTACAAGTAACTATATCAGTTAACATGCAAAATATAGGCAACACCGAAATTATACGTAAAATCGGCATAAAACGAATACGTATTTTTTATACTGAGGCCCGTGCTAATCACAGTCTCCTTAAGGCAATTTCGCCCCTCCCCACCCTCGGGTTATGCAAAGGGGTTTATACAAGGGGCGATCACCTCCCAGGATTCAACAGTGTCATCGAATCGTGTTATGCATGCAACACGTTCGACCGAACCGAACCCAATACCTGAACTCAAACAAAGAACAGAAATGCCGACGACAACTGCTAAAAACAACTAGAAAGGTTGAACACGACATAAGTCGAAATCAACCTAAGAAGAACTCTGCAATTCGTCAACACGAAGAACAGAGGAGGAGAAAAATAACTTGGATTCCAAAAATATGGATTCCGAAAATATTGGATACTCAACCAAAAGGAAGAGATCTCATTTTCTTCTACCAAAAAAGTGAAGAGGAAGACTTCTTTATATAGGAGAAGAGAAGGGAGGATGAGAGCTCATCTATTCGATGTGGTACAAAACTCTTTTCACAAATTCCATTCACAAAAAATGGGCTAGATTTAACATTGGGCTCAATAATAAAAAACATTTGGGCTCTAAACAAGATTAGTCCAAAAAAAAAAAAAAAAAATAATAATAATTAATAAAAATTGGCCCATTTTCCAACAATCCCCCACATGAATGGAAATTGAAAATTTAGACACGAATTTTGAGTTCAACGGTCAATACCTGCAAAGGATAGGTAGGGGTAACCCCTTTGAACCTATCCCTTGTGAGATCATGTCTTCTCTACTGACTGGTCGGTAGACGCGATGTCCTTGAACCGACTGTCGTTGGTGTAGATGACGACATAACCCACACAGGTACCTTCCTAATATGGTTCGGTTCACGCCCTGTGATCCCTAGGCCCTGGTTCTGCAAGCGTTTCTAAAAATTGCGACCTCAACAATTCCTTTCGAAGCGGCCCCACTTCTCACTCGCATAGGTGATTCTATGTCTCAAGAGCATCTTCACGACTCTGAGTTCTCCTTACGAATCATTAAAAGCTTTGTGTGAAAATGACCTTGATTAAGTAATTTCCAATTACTGTTATAAGATCAACACCAGCAAAAGCTTAACCTCTTCTCCATCACTGTTTGCATCATAGGAATGGGCTTTGGGGTTTGACCCCCACAGTGACAACACTCACTCTTGTGATTAGGTTGTCCCATTGAACCAAGTTCTTGGGATCTCCAGTCATCATAGTTGGGTTTTCCATCTCAAGAGTGTTTCCTCGACGGGCTTTAGCCCCATTCCTTTCGACGCTTGGCCAAATAACTCTCTGGTTAACCCTTTCGGGTAGCGGATCCGCTATTTATCTGCCGACTTTACGATATCGGACACAATAAATATATTTGAGAGCAACTGTCTAATGGAATTATGACGTATATGTCTAAACATTCCATTATGCAGGTTATACTGTGTTATACAGATTGATCGTCGCAACGTTGCATCAATGTTCTGAAACCAACAAAGTCCTCAGACTATCATTTCCTGCAGGAATAATTTTGTTAATCCAACATCTAAATTTAGATTGATTCTTTTGTGAACAACAGTTCGCAAAGTGTCCCATTTCCCAACCTTTAACAAAGGTTTTCATGCCAAATGGGGGGTGCACCACTTATTTCTGCTTTAACCTTGTCTCTTAAAGAAAATCTTCAACATTTCATTAGATTGGATTTAATTTGGATTAAACCAAAACAAACCATCAATCTTTGCACTAACACAGGTTTTGGCCAATTAGTAAAATCCTCGAGAAAATGACATAGCCATTCTGCATCTTCGGCACATTTCTCCAGTACAATAACACAGACTTGATCGTCGATCTGGCTATGACTGTTTGTTTTGAGGATTTTCTACGACACTGTTGCACCTCGTAAGGTGAATACGTAACCCCTTATACTCAAGGTGATAGTGTCTAATCGGATATCCATTTTGCATCACTATAACACTCTATCACATAAGGATATCTCTTTGTGTAGACCATGATTACGAATATGTCTCAGATACCTAAGTACCCTGATTACCCCGTTCTAGTGGACAACACTAGGGTTACTCGTATATCGACTCAATACACTTACAACGTGAGCGATGTCTGGTCTAGTGCATGACATTAAGTACATGACACTTCCAATAATCTGAGCGTACTCAATTTGGGAAAACCATTCTCCCTTGTTCTTTGAAATTACTTACTCGTATCTATTGGAGTACTGACCTCGTTCTTGTCATCTTTGTTGAATTTATCCAAATACTTGTCAATATATGAATTTGACTTAGAATGAGACCTTCTGATGATCTAATGAGTTTTAATCCAAAGATCACATCGACAAGATCCATGTCTTCCAGGTCAATACTCAAATTCAACATAGGTCCAATGGACCGGACCACCTCATCGTTATTTCCAACGATTAGTATGTCATCAACGTAAAATGTTTTTCATACTTATTTATTTTGAAACGTTTCTCCAATAAAACGCTGTCAAATTTATAAAGCCATTGTCTAGGCATCTGCCTAAGACTATACATAGATTTGACAAGCTTACAGACTTTTTTTTCCTGCTCTCGCGCAGAGAAACCCTCAGGTTTGTTTTCACATCCATTTGATGTATTTCTAGAATTTGCAAGGCTGCAATCGCAAGCACCATCCTTATGAATGTGATTCTAGTTACTGGAGAATATGTATCAAAATAATTCTACCATTCCTTTTGTCTATAATCTTTTATGACAAGTCGGGCTTTGTAATTATCAATTGATCCATCTTCTTTCATTTTACATTTGAATATCCACTTGTAGCATAACGGTTTGTCTCCGGGCGGAAGATCCACCAGCTCCCAAGTGCGGTTCTGCAAGATGGACTCAATTTCACTATTGATTGCCTCTTTTCATAGAGGTCTCTCAGAAGAGTTTACATCTTCGTGGTAAGTCTAAGGTTCGGCTTCAAGCATATAGGTCAAAAAAACTGGACCATAGGATTTTCAATCCTCGCCCTTTTACTCATCATGGGCTCGACCTCAACATGCCCTCCATGTTCTCGGTCTTGACTATTTTTCCTCTATAGTCTCATATGCTTGCCTCTCTTCTAGACTTAGCCAAAAATACATTTTCCAAAGAAATATGCATTTATTGATTACATTAACGTATCTTTGTGTTTATTTGACACTTTCGACTCAAATCGATACACGTTACTTTTCTGAGCAAACCCTATGAAAATGCAATCAACGGTTTAGGGAATGTATGCGTCTTTTCCGTAGAGGTATCATAATTTTTAGCAAGACACCCCCCACATTCGAAGGCACAAATCAAACATAGTTTTATCTTCCTTCTTATGGGGTACCTTATTCAAAAGGTAATTGCTAGTTAAAATAGCTACCCCGTCATAACCCTAAAACAAACATGGTCTCAACCATACTATTTTAATTTCTACCAGAAAAATGTAATGTGTTAACACACGAGTTGGGTATGAAGTTATTACTAATTCTCAACCACATCATCATTGATCCTCGGATCATCCTTTTATCGTTGTATATCCTCAGACCATTAACACATCAACATTTTTTTTTTTTTTTCAGACCGTTGCGTTTCTCAAACGGTATGATCCTCAGACCAATAAAAGGCCTCGACTGTTGCACCGCAAGTGCCAAAACAACATTTTCATATTTTTATCTAATGCACACTAAGCCAAAACCTTGACCGTCGACAACGTTATTAATACTAATTAGTTCAAAATAAACATTAAAACGTTGCCCGGTTGGATCGAACCCGCAACCCAACTCCATCGGGGTTTTATGCGGTGTGCAATGACTTCACCGATTAAATCGTGTTTAAGTCAACATTCTCTAAACAGAGAATAATCGTTGCCGCATTTCTCATTGCGAAAACAATTAATAGTTGGAACTCAAGTTTTTGTTTGTAAACCATGATTTTGTTATTGTTTCATATTTTCCTTCATCAAGTATACATAGCAATATTTCGTACTATCATCTACTAACGTAATGAAGTACTTATTTTCCGCCTCGCGTTTGGACATATATTAGGTCGCAAACATCGCTATGTATTTAGACCAAGAAGTTCGGTAATCCTTTCGACCGAATAAGTTTCGCTTCAACGCAAACTTCTCATTTAAGTTCTTGATCTATTTTGATTTTAGGAATATGAACCATGTTAGATAACCTCTGCAAGGTATCGTAATTAACATGTTCTAAATTATTGTGCCACAAATTTAGCACAAGAAGGAACATTCTTATCTCATGTTCACTATAGGCACTACGCCCAATGCAAAAACATTTTTATTCATGTTTACTTCAGGCACTACGGCCATTACACTTAAAGTAATTCAACTTCATCCAATCAAATTTTTCGTCTATCTGTATTTAACGTACAGTTCTTTTGACGATTTCGAGTGCTCCCAATAGGGACGCTTCCTCCTCATTTTTTTTTTTTTAGAATTGTCAAAAAGAATTCCATCTTTTGACTTCAACTTTTGAAGTAAGTCTCGGCGACTTTCCCTGCATTATAGACGGCGGCCTAAACGAGTGTCCAACCTCGGTAATCAAGGCGTCGGTATATGGGATAGCATCACTCGCTAGAATAATAACATTTATAGACCACATCGAGAAGATCGTGGTCTTTCCCAATTTTAGAGTTATCCGCCAAGGGTTAGCTACATTCTCATTGAGGAGCGTTCAAACATTGGACCTATGACCAACCCCTTGGGATAATTAATCCATAACATCAAATTCGGATTACTAAAATTCAAATAACGATTTGAATTTCTGATTTCAGTAACTAAGTTTAATCACTTCAGTTACAAAAATCAATTTTTTTTTTCCTTTCCGTTGGACAGAAAATAAACTTGGCACAGCTAATTTTGGTTTTAACAAAACCAGACCCACACGGGGCTTACTCCCGTATACAAACGTCACGAGGTACGTACGTGCCAAAGTTCAGGAGTGTGCAATTGAAAACTTCCATAACACTTGTCATACACACTCAATCGGCTTTCACCGGTTTTTTTTTTTTTTTTTTTAAAATCACATTTTCAACAATGGATTCAACGACCCCATAGGCCTCAACAGCTAAATTGGGTCAAGTCACCAAAGCCTCCTTAGCAAACATATCAATTCCGGATGCCTTAATAGGTTTAACAACCTTGACCATCTCGATTTTTCATAGTAGTCTCAACGACTTAGCGACCTCAACGGTCCTAATAGTCTCAACGGCTTTTGACGACTTTACCAGTCACGATGACCTAAATGGCCTTAGCGATTTTATCAGTCGCATGTGCTCTCGAGCATGTTCACATTTTCAACATCATTGTTCGACAACATTTGTGAACTTTTAGAGAATAATTTTCTCCAAAAAAATTGAATCTCAAAATTCAATTAAGCATCCTCTCATAAAACCAACAAATAAAATTGCCTTAAGATTGTTGGAATTATCGAGGGTAAATATGCAAATTTACAAAGTCCGAGGACCAAAATGCAATATTCTAAAATTCAATGACTAAAAAGCAATTAGTCAAATTTCGGTTACTTACAAGTAACTATATCAGTTAACATGCAAAATATAGGCAACACCGAAATTATACGTAAAATCGGCATAAAACGAATACGTATTTTTTATACTGAGGCCCGTGCTAATCACAGTCTCCTTAAGGCAATTTCGCCCCTCCCCACCCTCGGGTTATGCAAAGGGGTTTATACAAGGGGCGATCACCTCCCAGGATTCAACAGTGTCATCGAATCGTGTTATGCATGCAACACGTTCGACCGAACCGAACCCAATACCTGAACTCAAACAAAGAACAGAAATGCCGACGACAACGGCTAAAAACAACTAGAAAGGTTGAACACGACATAAGTCGAAATCAACCTAAGAAGAACTCTGCAATTCGTCAACACGAAGAACAGAGGAGGAGAAAAATAACTTGGATTCCAAAAATATGGATTCCGAAAATATTGGATACTCAACCAAAAGGAAGAGATCTCATTTTCTTCTACAAAAAAAGTGAAGAGGAAGACTCCTTTATATAGGAGAAGAGAAGGGAGGATGAGAACTCATCTATTCGATGTGGTACAAAACTCTTTTCACAAATTCCATTCACAAAAAATGGGCTAGATTTAACATTGGGCTCAATAATAAAAAACATTTGGGCTCTAAACAAGATTAGTCCAAAAAAAAAAAAATAATAATAATAATTAATAAAAATTGGCCCATTTTCCAACAATTAATGCATCGTACTCTGCTTGTTTATTTTTGGCTCTAAAAGTTAGAACCAGCGCGTAGCGGAGTGGTTCCGACCCGTCGGGTGAGGTTAGTATTGTAAGCATATGGTAATGGGCGTCGTAATTGGCAGCCCATAATATGTATAGTTTACCTAATGAACTTGGGTAAATGCACATTAGGGTAATTGGGCTAGACCCAAATCCCAATTGACATGGGAGGCCCAAAATTGGGCCTCCCCAATTACATAGGCCGGCCGAAATATAGAGTGGGGTAAAGTGGACTTTTGTCCACTTTAATCCTCCTATAAATAAGAGGTGTTAGGGGATTTTTAGGGTTAACCACAATTCCCTCATCAGAGTGTTTTAGAGAGAAAAAACCCTCATCCCCTAATACCTAGTTTCGGCCGAACCATATAACCCTCACCAAGGGTGTGCCAAATTGCCTTCGAGCAAACTCTCCAGAGATCTGTCCCCGTGCCAAGAATTGATCAGAGGCTTTGCTGTGGATCTTGCACCACGTAGGGCTTATCTAACAAGAACCTCTACGGGTCCCGACCGGAGGATCGCGAACTCCCTCCAGAGAAGCTCTTGGGTCTACGGATCATCCTAAAGGTATGTGTGCAACTTCTGCTGTGTAATTCTAATTACAGGCATGTACCTTGTTTTAGTATCCGTAGTGATTACTCCCCGTAATCTAACAGTGGTATCAGAGCCTGTGTTAGGAGTTCATGATTTTGATAAATTGATGTTCTTGGAAGTTTTAAATTTTCGGACCGAAATTTTAAAGGAAGGATTTTAAAATTTTTGAATTTTTATGTATAGGGTGGTCCGAAATTTTCATGATGTTCTTGGTAAATTTGATGTTCATGTTTTTCAAGAAAAGTGTAATATTTATCAAAATCAAACATTGGATTGTAGATCTTATTAAAATTTGATCTTGAAATTTGACCACTTGTTCCTAATTTGGTGTTTGTGCCGAAAATTTTATTGATTTTCAAGGTAAATTTTTTAATTTTTTGGTCACCAAGTAACCAAATTTCGGTACACACATATTGTTTACCATTTTTTAATTAAGGTAACAGTATATCTGTAATTGGGAACATTAGGATAGATTCACAATAATATATAGAAATATATATATTACTATCAATATATCTAAATATTTAATAGAGTTAAAGATATTATTGATAGATTTTACTGCCTAAAAGATTGAGAAAATATATTGTCAGTATATTTGTTACCCTATTAAAGATATTGACAATAAATAAATATATATATTATATATAGTAGCCGATTTTTACATATATATATATATATATTTATATTCAATATTTGAAATTATTTTATATAATTAATGTTACTTGGTGGTTAAGTTAATTATTTTTTGGACTTTAAAACTCTACTTGGACCACAAGTAAACATTTCGGCCAACCTTTAAAATTTAGATTATTAGGCCGGTCCAATATATTAAACCGGGACGGATTTAAATCGAACTGGGTTTCCTCAATCGGTTCGACCTAGTCGGGTCGGGTCGGGTCGAACCGAGGTAATTAAGTGGATCTAACTGAACCGGTTTTGAGTGTTGAACCGAACCAAACCCTAGTTTTTGGACCGGTTCGGACCGAACCATATATTAAAATTTAAAACCGAACCGGATTTACCGGACCGAACCGAACCATTGGTCGGACCGGCCCGAACCGGATTTTCTGAAACGGATCGAACCGGACCAGACCGAACCGAAATGATTTTCAAAACCGAATTCACGTCAATTAAATAAAATAGGGTGGTCAAGTTTTAAAATCCAAATGTTTTTCGAACCTCTAAATGGACTACACAGTGCTCATAGGGTTGCTAACCTTAATGCCTTGTTTCGATTATGGGGATGGATCTCGGAGATACATGTTTTTGGGACCGGATTAATTAGATGGCTGAATTGCAACTGTTTATTATTCAATATATATTAATGCATGATTAGAAATGTTGTCTTGACATAGTTAAGCTGGCTGGACATTGCATGCTGTGGGCGGAGCCCTGGTTAAATATATGGAATGCGCACTAGGATAGACATGCTGTGATGGTTGTAAATGCCTAGGATTAATGTCTAGAATGTTGCGTAATTGAATATAAGCATGAATTACAAATCAGCCCCTAATATTTAAAATTATTTTTAAAACCGAAAACCAGGCGCCCAATATGTATGATTGTTGTGGAATTTTCATGTTTGACACGTATGCTAGAATGTTGAGGATGTAGTTGCATTTGATAATTTACATGGAAGTAGAATTATATATGCAAGCATGAGTTCCTCGAAACATTAGACGCATGACGCGTAAGCATGAGTGTGATTTGTTTGATGAATGTTACTTGCGTATGATAATTTACATGATTAGTAGAATTATATATGCATGAGTAAATTCATCGTAATATTTTCCAAAATACAAAGGGTCTTGGGAGAGCCAAGATCGGGCATGCTTGTTTTAAAATTCCCGTTCCGGTAATTTGCGATTAAAACCGTTTTAAAAGAATGATATATTGTATTGATAACGACGATAATGTGAACTCTTTCACAGCCATCTTCCATTGGTTTACTGGTGGTCGGTTGGTTTAGATGACTGAGGAATCATTATTTGTCAGATTCAATCTTAATAGATATCTGATGTAAGCAATTCTTTCTCAAAATGTTATTGTCTCCCTGATTTTGTAAAATAATCAACGTGTTTAGTAACGAATTACAGCCTAGATGGGATCATCTTGTGCTGATGAGCTTTTGATTGAGACTAACTACGACTCGTGGAGTAAGCGCGTCAATGCACTGTTGGAGGATAATGACCTTGTGGATCACATTCAGAAGTCCGTGAATTACCCAGATGCCGGTCTAACCAAAGACTTGGCATATGCCCAATTTTAATGGGAGCAAGATGGCAAGAAAGCAAATGAGATATTGCTGGCTGAGATGTCTCAGGAATTCCATGATGAATATAAGGATGTTCCAATTACAAAGGACATCTGGGATGCCCTGTTCCTGAGATATGGAAACGGCATGGCAGCGATCCTGCACCCACTTATACCCATTATAGAAGAAAGATTTAACAGCTACAGCAAAAGTGTACTTGAAAAAGTATAAGATTTCCTTGGCATGCTAAAACCACTGGAGGAAGAAGGTCAGGTGGGTGAATGGGATAAAATTCAAGCCATCATCGGGATCCTCTCGAAGTCTTGGAGAGAAGCCAATGCTTTATTGACCACCGGTGGTTCTGTGTTGGATCTTGCATCGGTACTAAAGTTCATCGAGATGGAACAAACTCGGCTGAAATCAATACCGATACCATCTAGGCAAGGAAAGAGAAAGAGGATGAACAAAGGAAAGAAACAACAGGCAGTCGACGGTAAAATGTTGACAAAGCCTAAACCAGGCAGTCTCCGATTGAAATCAGAGATAGTCCGCGGGAACTCTAGTCCACGCCGAATAGGCGAAGGTACAGGGTCCAGCAAAACGCATCCTGAAAAGGTATGCGAGATTGGTTGTGTAATGGAAACTCTAGTTTCTTCAACTGTCATGTTAACTGACTCAAATCCTTCATGGATTCTTGACTCAGGTGCGACGGACCACATAGCCAACGACAAATGACTATTTGCCAAGTTTAGACGATTTCCAAAGGATTCTAAGAGGATATACATTGGCAACAACTCACAAGTTGAAGTCATTGGAGTAGAGAACTGCAAATTATCTATGAACAATGGCAGGACCATGCTACTTGAGAATGTCCTTTTTGCTCCTAGAATCCGTAGAAATGTTGTTTCTGTTTCCGCTCTTATGAATAACAATTACATTTTATCGTTGAGAAGAACTTTGTTCGTATCAATAAAGGCGATGTATTCTTTGGGCATGCCTACTCCTCTTATGATCTCTTTATCATGGATTTGAATGGATGTATCAATTCGAATAGATTGTATGCATTATCCTCCAGGGAAGCAGAGACTGACGCAGCCAGATGGCATGCGAGGTTGAGACATATAAACTACGATAGGGTCTATTCATTGGCTCGAAGAGAGATTTTGCATGGTACCAGCAATGTGATAAAACACACTTGCCATGACTGTCTAGCTGGAAAATCCACCCGCAAACCATTTGGAGAATCTCAACGAGCCAAGTATCCATTGCAGTTGATTCACTCTGACGTCTGTGAACCAATGAGTGTTACCGCTAGGAATGGGAAGCGATACTTCGTAACTTTCATTGAAGACTACACCTGTTATGGGTTTACTCATTTGATTGCTCGTAAATCCGAGGCAATAGATTGCTTTAGAAACTTTCTAAACCTCGTAGAGAATCAATAGCAGCAAATTGTGAAAACCTTACGCATTGATAGAGGTGGAGAATATCTCTATAATGAGTTTGAAAAGTTGTGCAAAGAAAGAGGGATAGCCCGTCAAATGACAATCCCCAACACACCACAGCAAAATGGCGTGGCTGAACGTCGTAATCGAACACTCCTTGACATGGTTAGAACCATGTTGTCGCAGGCTCAATTACCTATCTTCTATTGGAGTGATCCGTTGTTGACTGCCACTCATGTAATAAACCTTGTCCCAACCAAAGAGGTAGACACAACGCCATATGAGCTGTGGTATGTAAGAGAATTAGATCTCACCAGATTGCGACCTTGGGGTTGCGCTGCCTATACACATACGACTGACAGCCGTTTTGGCAAGTTAGGACCAAAATGACTAAAGATTATCTTTATAAGGTACTCAGAGAACTTTAAAGTTTACGTATTTGTGTCAGCTCAAGAAAATGGTGGTGTGGTCGAACATGAGTCCAGAGACGTAACTTTTCTTGAGGACGAATTCCCAACGCTCAGTGCAATTAAAACAGATGAAATATTGACTGAACTAGAGCATGATAGCATTGATGATCAGGTCCCACTTACTTCGAGTGGGAGATTTGAACCGGCAACACAAGTGAATAACATGGTTCATGATAATGGAAACATTTTCATTATAAACCCAGTGGGAGGATTAAACCCTACCACCCAAATCACTGTTGCTGCAGAGACGAATCAAGTTGAACCTGATAATCATGTAGCTGGACCAACGAGTTTATAGGTCTTTTGGTACCCTATGTTTGTCCATTTTGGCTTTTGGTACTACATGCTTGATTTTGTCTATTTTTGGTACCATACGTTTGCCAATTGTATACTTTTGGTCCGACCGTTAGTTGACCGTTAGTTTGACCGTTAAATAGTCACGTGACTTGCACATGTCTAGCCCAAAATTTTGATTTTGTTCAATTTAGTCCTCAAATTTTTTGTCATAACTTTTTATTTTCGCAATTTAGCCCTTAAACATTTTCAACCGCACCCTAGGACTAAATTGACATAGCCATGGTTAGACCCATGGCTAGGTCGAACCATGGCTAGGGTCGCCCGACCCGGACAACCCTAACCATGGTCCGACCTAACCATGGGTCGAACCATGGCTAGGTCAATTGGACCCAATCGCTAAATTGACCTAGCCATGGTCCGACCCATGGCTAGGTCGGACCATGGTTAGGGTCGCTCGGGTCCGGAAACCCTAGCCATGGTCCGACCTAGCCATGAGTCGAACCATTGCTAGGTCAGTTTAGTCCTAGGGTGTGGTTGAAAATGTTTAAGGGCTAAACTGCAAAAATAAAAAGTTAGGATAAAAGATTTGAGGACTAAATTGAATAAAATAAAAATTTGGGGCTATGCATGTGCAACTCACGTGACTATTTAACGGTCAAACTAACGGTCAACTAACGGTCAGACCAAAAGTATACAATTGGCAAACGTATGGTACTAAAAATAGGCAAAATCAAACATGTGGTACCAAAAGCCAAAAGTGGGCAAACATAGGGTACCAAATAACCTATAAACCATGGACCAACACCACAACCACAGACACTACCCATTGTTCCCAGTTGGAGTACTCCGACCAACTTGGTTCCAGATCCTAGTGATCAAGGAATTCATCTCAGGGATAGAATCCCGAGACCAAGAGGCCGTCCGAGAAAGGTTGTAGGTCAAGGTTCTAACACTGCTCTTGTTCCTAGTGGGAGTGATGCTCCAAATGGAAGCGTAGTCCCGAGTGGTAGTAGCGTTCAAAATCAAGATGGGGGGAACAAGCCTAGACGTAGTCAAAGGCATCGAACTTCTCCTAGGAAGTATCCCATCGAGAGACGAGAAATCTTCACTCTAACATTTGTTGACGAACCAGTAACGGTTCAACAAGCGTTGGAAGGACCTCAAGCAAAGGAATGGAGGAATGCAATGTAGGAAGAGATCTCATCAATGAAAGCCAATTCAGTATGGTCTTTGGTTGATTTACCTGCTAACCGCTGAGCCATAGGAGCAAAGTGGGTTCTTAAACTGAAACTCACTGCTGATGGAAAATTCGAGCGATACAAAGCCCGACTTTTTGCGAAAGGATATACCCAACTTCAAGGAGTGGACTTTTACGAAACATACTCACCAACTGTGCGTTACACCACATTACGGGCCATTCTGGCCTTGGTTGCAAGTCTCAATCTCGAGCTGCACCAGATGGATGTTAAGACCACATTCCTCCATGGAAACCTGGAGGAAGAGATCTACATGGAGCAACCAGAGGGTTTCATTACTCCTGGCAACGAACATAAAGTTTGTAAACTCCAAAGGTACAGTTACGGTCTCAAACAGTCGCCTCGGAAATGGTACCGCAGATTCCACGAAGAAATCGTAGGAAACGGATTTGTGAATCTTCACGTGGATCCATGCGTGTATTGCAAGACCTCCGGGTCTAAGTATGTCATCTTAACTTTATACGTGGACAACATACTCAGCCGCAAACGACATGAGTTTTATGATCAAGTCAAAGTCCTGGTTGGCATCTGTATTTGAGATGAAGGACATGGGAGAGGCCACGTACATCTTAGGCATTAAAATTTCTAGAGATCGGGCTACTCGAAAATTGTGCCTGTCTCAAGAAGCTTATATCAATAAACTGTTGAAAAGATTCAGATTACAGGATGCCAAACCCGTGGATACGCCGGTGGTGTTTGGGTGCGTGCTGTCAAAACGTGACGGCCCCAAGTGTGAACAGATGAAGGGTGCATATTATTTAAGCATGGTCGGTAGTTTGATGTACGCCATGCAATGCACCCGTCCGGATATCTGTTACGCCGTGGGCCTAGTAGCACGTTTCCAATCTGATCCTGGCTATCAACATTTAAAGGCTGTAAAACAAATAATCAGTTATCTGAAAGGTACTGGCGACTACGCGCTGTGCTATGAGGGTAAAAAGTTAGAATTGACCGGTTACAGTGACGCCGACCATGGTGGCGATCCAGATGATTGTAAGTCCACTACAGGGGGAGTGTTCATCCTTGCTAATGACGCCATTTCAAGGACGAGCAAGAAGCAAACCTGTGTCGCGCTATCCACAATGGAATCGAAATCCGTAGCTCTCTCTAAGAATACACAAGAAGCGGTCTGGCTCAAAAGGCTTCTAACTGCACTGCTTGGTGGTGATGTTGAGAATAAACCTGTGAAGGTCTTCTCTGACAGTCAAGCAGCCATTGCGACAGTTAAAAATCCGAAGTACCATAGTAGGACCAAACACATTGATGTGAAATATTTCTATGCTAAATCTATGGTTGAAGACAATACAATCACTATGGAATACTTGTCCACTGATAATATGTTAGCGGACCCATTAACTAAACCACTATGCAGAGACATATTCGAAAAGCATGTAAAACTGTTTGGATTGCGTAGGGTCTAGAAATGGAATGTATCTGTGATAGATTTTTGATATTAGAAAGTTACATTTTGTAAGAGAGAGAATTGCAACTGAGTTTATGATCAATCGACGTCATAATGTTTTGATTACATCAGATTTACGGTCTATAAACTAAGTCGTAGGAGGACGCAATCCTATGCCAAACTATGTCGAATGTGGGCCTTACCTAGTTACACAGGTACGGTCGTCTTGCGGGGGAGGGAGGCCTCCACCAAACAAGACTGACTAAGAGTCAGGGGGATAAACCTGATTAAGCAAGACGATTATCTAGTTTCGAAGTAACTCGACGTGATCTTCGTTTTGCATATCGCCGTGATGAACTTTGTTTGTCATTTAACCACATTCTGCGCCAAATGAGAATCTGTGTAGCATGATTGACATATCCCTTTCCTGTCAACCCAAAAGGTTCATGTATGATATCAACGCACGCTTCATACTACGCGTGCCACGTTCGACCACGGGGTCACAACTCGGTTGTGCTAGGAAGGAATCCTCGTGATTCTGGCGGGCGCAAACTTCTTCACCTCGAGCGTGTTGTTGATCCCAGGAACCTTGTGAAGAGGTACCTAAAGTATCCTCATGGACTCAGAACTCATATCTAAGGTCAGGCTCAATGCTCGCTTCCCGGCGTACGAGCGTAGTGCTGAACAAAAAGGCCCAGTGACCACGTCTTTGGAAACCTGTTGGGTCTGACTAAGGATATGAGCAATGGGGATGGTCAAGTTCACCTATAATTCACCGACTCTTGTATTCATTAGGTGGCCACCAACCGGATATTAGTTGAAGGTTGTGAATACTTGTACGGATTCCTTGAAAAAGTGTTCCTATGTGAAAACTAGGCAATTGGAGAATTATCAGTAGACCTAGGATACAGCGCGGTACAATATTAATGTTGTTTATAACAGGTTGATTGGAGAAAAGGGAATCAACGTTCCGCGGGCGCTACAACACTCCTAACAGATGAGTGGCACGATGCCCGTCGTATCCGTCGGTCGCACGGAATACCTCGTATGAACTATTCAGAAGCAAGGAGCAGATCAAAGGAAAGAACTTCTGATGCAGATTTGGACGACAATACATTAACAAGCACCCTCCCATTCCGGTGAGTGGGAGCTGTAAGCATATGGTAATGGGCGTCGTAATTGGTAGCCCATAATATGTATAGTTTACTTAATGAACTTGGGTAAATGTCACATTAGGGTAATTGAGCTAGACCCAAATCCCAATTGACATGGGAGGCCCAAAATTGGGCCTCCCAAATTACATAGGCCTAGAGTGGGGTAAAGTGAACTTTTGTCCACTTTACTCCTCCTATAAATAAGAGGCGTTAGGTGATTTTTAGGGTTAATCACAATTCCCTCATCAGAGTGTTTTAGAGAGAAAAAACCCTCCTCCCCTAATATCTAGTTTCGGCCGAACCATATAACCCTCACCAAGGGTGTGCCAAATTGCCTTCGTGCAAACTCTCCAGAGATCTGTCCCCGCGCCAAGAATCGATCAGAGGCTTTGCTGTGGAGCTTGCACCACGTAGGGCTTCTCTAACAAGAACCTCTACGGGTCCCAACCGGAGGATCGCGAACTCCCTCCAGAGAAGATCTTGGGTCTACGGATCATCCTAAAGGTATGTGTGAAATCCCGCTGCGTAATTCTAATTACAGGAATGTACCTTGTTTTAGTATCTGTAGTGATTATTCCCCGTAATCTAACAAGTATTAAACCTGCCCCCGAACCATTTGAGGCTGATGAGCCATCTGTGTACATTTCCCAGAATTCATTCACTTCGGCGTTTTCTAGAACGACCTTTCCTTCGTTCTTGGTTTCTTTTTTATGTTCATCTTCTAGGCTTATACCTGTGAATTCAGCAATGAAGTCTGCAAGGGCTTGTCCCTTTATTGTTGTTCTTGGTTCGAAATGTATTTTGAATTCACTTAGTTCTATCGCCCATTTGGTTAGTCTTCCTGAGGTCTCCGGCTTTTGCAACATGTGTTTTAGTGGCTGGTTCGTCAGCACCGTATTTCATGTGCATTGAAATACGAATGTAGTTTACGTTCTGTTACTACTAAGGCGTAGAGATACTTTTCTATTGCCATGTAGTTCTTCTCGTACTTTGCCAGCGCTTTCCCTCTGAAGTATACTGGACGTTGCACGTTTCCCCCGTTCTTGATTAGCACTGAACTTACTGCCTCATTGCTCACTGAGATGTACAAGTAGAGGGGTTCGCCTGGTAAGGGCTTTGCCAAAGGGGGCAGCGTTCGTAGGTGTTGTTTCAGTTGTTGGAAAGCATCCTTGCGTTTGGCCGTCCATTCGAACTTCTTATTTTCTCTAAGTACCTCGAAGAACTGTAAAGCTCTTTCTCCTAGCTTGGACAAAAATCTGTTTAGTGCATCTAGTCGACCGTTCAGTCGTTGGACTTCTTTATGTTTGGTTGGAGATTGCATCTCCTCCATAGCTTGCAGTTTTTCTAGATTTACTTCTATTCCTCTCTGGCTCACCATAAAGCCGAAGAAATTTCCTGATTGGACGCCGAAAGCGCACTTCGCGGGGTTCAATCGTACCTGGAACTCGCGCCTTCTTTCTAACGCCCTCCGTAGATCCTCCAAGTGTGCCTTCTTCTCTTTTGATTTGAAGATCATATCATCCACATAAGCCTCCATGGTTTTTCCTATCATGTCCCCGAATATTTTGTTGATCATGCGCTGGTATGTTGCACCTGTGTTTATCAGACCGAATGGCATTACCGTGTGGTGGTAAATATCACCGTCAGCATAGAAGGCTGTATATTTTGCGTCATCTGGATGCATCTTGATTTGATTATATCTGGAGTATGCATCCATGAAACTTAGCAAGTCCTGGCCAGAAGTGGCGGCAACCAGCTGGTCTATTCTTGGCAACGGGTATGAGTCTTTTGGGCATGCATTGTTTAAATCTCTGAAGTCCGCGCACATTCTCCAATTTCCGTTTGATTTCTTTACCAGCACAGGGTTTGCGACCCATGTTTGGTAGTTGCTTTCTTGTATGAAACCTGCCTCCAGCAATTTTCCCACCTTATCTCGTATTGCTACCCTCTTGTCTCCGTCTATTGGTCGTACTTTTTGCGTGATAGCTCGCTTCTCCGAATCGATGTTCAACTTGTGTAATATCACCTCCTTGCTTATTCCTGGCATATCGCTTGGGGACCAAGCGAATATATCCTTGAATTCTCGTAGTAGTACGGTCAGCGCTACTGCTTCCTCTTGTGGTAGTGTTGCCCCTATTCGAACTTTCTTGTCTGGTCCGTCAATTTCGACTTTGACCAGCTCCTCTGTTGGCGATGGGCAACCATATTCCTCTCTTGGATCAGCGTCGATGAGAGGTATCTCTTCTGTGAAGTCTGATTGTTGTGGTTGTGTAGCGAAAGAGTAACACTCCTTTGCCATTTGTTGGTATCCTAGGGCTTCTCCTATGCCTGTGTCGGTTAGGAACTTCAATTTCTGGTGCGCTGTGGATGGGATCTTTCCGTACTTGTTAATGGTTGTAAGCCCTAGTATTCCATTGTATCCCTTCATTTTCTCAACTATATGGAACGTTATTGGAATGTGAAGTTGGTTGTTTCTTGTTCCTATTGTCGTTGGCAGTGTTATTCCTCCTAACGAGTAGCTTGCTTCTCCTCTGAAATCGATCAAATGAGAGAACGCTGGTTGTATATCCTTGTTAGTTTTCCCTAGTGCATTTACTGCGTGAGCAGTTATTAAGCTTGCGGAGCTGCCGATGTCTACCAGGATTCGACGGACTGTAATACCGCTAATGTTCATTGTGATTACGAGGGCATATTCATGTAGAAAGGTGATGTGCTCCTTATCCTTTTTGGTGAATTGGATTTCGACTCCAGTTTTTGTGTACTGGGTGGTATCTGGATTGCTGCCTTGTCTAATTCGGCTGCATATTGTTCCCGTCCTCTTGATGATTCTCCTCCTGAACCTGGTCCTCATGTATTCCGTGTATTGACGACATTCTTTCCTGGTGGCCTTAACTTTTAGTTCGAGTCAGACAGACGGCGCCACTGTAGGGACACGCTTCCAATCGGTCCGGTTTCGCGTGAACCAATCGGTCGGTACCTGACAGAATTGTGATGATCCTCGCGGATATGTCTGGGTGTTTCTTCGGTAATGTTGTCCTTAGCTTCGAGATTGTTCCTCTACCACGTAGACCTGCGAAAACGTCTTGTCGGATGCCCGCTTCCTACCTCCGAGCTTGAATTTTCCTCTACGTCTACTTGCAAAAGGGGCTAACGAGCGAGGGGGGGGGGGGGGGTTGCTCGGTGAGCCCACTCCGATGCCTAAATGAGAACTTGTTAGATAGAGAAAATGTCTAGAGAAGTTAGAGCGAATTCAACTTGACAACTTTTTGAATTGAATGGCCAAGGGTCCTATTTATAGGACTCTTGGGTCATTAGTTTGCTAATTGCAGTATTAATCCGTTAATCGTGCATTAATTAAAATAAAGCGAAATTAGGCCTTATTAAGCATCAGAGGGGTTGGTAATATTCTTGGGGTGTTCGGAAACAGTGTGGCCCGGAGTAAGGCCCTCCGGGCCAAAAAATGTCCGGTTAGGGACATCCTAACCGAACATGTTCGGTTAGGGACATCCTAACCGAACATGTTCGGTTAGGGGGTGTCCCTAGCCGAACTTGTTCCTTTGCCGGGCGATTTAATTTCGCCTGGCCTTTTGTTGGTGGATTTTTCCGGGCTCGAGGTTTTCCAAGTTTCGGTTTAGAACCGTCTTTGGGTCCGTGCGGTAATTAAGTCGGGTCAAAGCGGGTCAAGGTGGGTGTATTTCTATCACTGATCATGCTCGTCTTGTTCAATTTCAATTAAGACTTCATTCGTTTTGATGTTATCATGCTTAGGAAATTCAACCTCAAATAACGTAACATCACTGGACACATGTTCGACCATTCCACCATTTTCTTGAGCCGCCACAAACACGTATCCCTTAGAGTTTTCAGAGTATCTTATAAAGACACATTCATTCCTCTAGGCCCTAACTTGCCGAAACGGTTGACGGTTTGATGCGTATATGCTGCGCAACCCCAAGGTCGCGGCCTGGTAAGATCCATCTCTTTACCAGTACGCAACTCATATGTTTTCGTGTCTACCAATTTTTTAGGAACATGGTTTACTACATGAGTAGCATTCAATAGTGCATCGCCTCTAAAGGAGATCAGAATTTGAGCTTGCAACATCATGGTTCTAACCATGTCCGAGAGGGTATGATTACATCGCTCCGCTACACCATTTCGTTGTGGCGTATAAGCGATCGTCGTTTGACGGAAAATGCCCCTTACATAACTTATCAAACTCATTCGAGAGGTATTCTCCACCTCTGTAAATGCGCAAGGTTTTCACCTTATGCTCTATTTGATTCTCTACGAGATTGAGAAAGCTTACAAAGTAATCGATATTCTCGAATTTATGAGTAATCAGTTGAGTCATCCCTACACGGGTAAAGTTATTTTGAGCTTCAAAATCATACATCTTATCATTAAATTTGTACTTCAAATCGATGTGATCCGATTTCATCAGAATCTACGCGCTACGCACACGCCATACATGGGTATTTACCCTAGGTGAAATCGTTTTGTTTCCATAATTTAACTATCGGTTTCATATGTCCATTGTTACGTTTATCAATTACATTTATGGAGTACTAACAAATAATTATAACTAAATCGTTTTTTTTTAGTTATGCAATCGATTGGTTACTTATGATGTTGGAGTTTGTGTTCATCGTTTCATTTATTGACCTCTGTGACCAGTTCGAAAATTTTGGTTTTTTAATCTCATTTATTCTGATATGGATCGATCCCATTGTCCGGGTCAATAGATTAATAACTAAATTATACTTCGAATCGAATTGGATTCAGTCTCAATAACAATTAATTTATTCAATAATCTGAATTATAAATAACCAAAATTATCATATTAAATGAACAATGAGAGATACAATGACATCAAAAAGGTTATGATCATAAAGCAACAAAAAATAGAGAAATTGCATAATCGATAAAATATATATGTGCACCATTTCCGCTGCGTAATTAGTTTACCTAGCATGTGCCTCTGTTTGATCTGTATGAATTATCCCCATAATTTTCCTTTGGTAACATGTAGATATATTTATTATTTCAATAAAAAAGTATGTAATATACACTGTAAATATAGTCATTAAATTATTTATAATAACTATGTTATTGTAATTTTTTTTACCATAATGATACTATAAAATCAACATAGATTTGCACATACTAATTTTCCGCAATATGTATTTCAGTATTCCATAAAATTTATAAATAAAAACCTTAAGAAAATAAATATGTAGACATATTTATTATTTTAATAAAAAATATTAATATATAATGAAATATAGTCATTAAATTATTATATAAAAAATATTTTCATATAGTTTTAGTGCCATGATGTTAATAAAAATAAAAAATTAACAAAGATATGCACATATCAACTTTATGCATTAATACGTATTTTAGTATTCCATTAAAATTTATATATAAAAAACTTAAGAAAATCTTAAAATTACCATCATAAGACTTATGCATGTGAAATAAAGAAATGTTATGTTACAAAATTTATATAATTTCTGCAACATTATTTTATAGTGAATAAGGATTTGTGGAGCAATTACAACTAAATCATTAGCATGCCACATATATTTCACCATAGTATGTCATGATATGGACCAAATAAAAATGGTTAATTTAATATTATTGATGGGTTCCGATGTAATCGTTAGCCCCGTTAACAGTTAATAGACGGCGAGTAAGTCCAGTGGGCCTCGTGAAAGGCCTGGAAGGCCTAGGAGCCCAGTGCGAAGGGTCCCGACTTTAGCAGTCCCAACATATGAGCTGAATGCTCCTGATAAGAAGCCTCTGAGTAGGCCCCGATATGCCTTTGAGAAGGCCCCGATAATAAAGCCCCGAGGAGGCTGGACCTGTCTCGTGAGACAAGAGGTCCTGGGTGGTGACCTAGAATGAGATAACTCTGGAGTCCCCGATATGAATTGAGACTTGTGATCAGAGGATAAGACCGAGAAACCCGCCTACTAGATAGAGTAGTGGGAGAACGGTTAAGATACAGATAACCTCCCCCGAGATACGCAGGGCGTGCCCGAGATACGCGGAGTATGGGCCAGATACGCGGAGCGTGGGGCGAGATATATGGAATCCATAACGAGATATGCGGAATCGTGGGTAAAACCGCTAGGCGCGGTTACAGGCAACTGAGAAACTTCCCCTC
The DNA here is from genome assembly GCA_036873135.1 of Clarkia xantiana subsp. parviflora. Taxonomy (NCBI): domain Eukaryota; kingdom Viridiplantae; phylum Streptophyta; class Magnoliopsida; order Myrtales; family Onagraceae; genus Clarkia; species Clarkia xantiana. Next base: position 27,526,010 of record JAPTYO010000004.1, read on the forward strand.
CTATATAAAGGAGGAAGTTACCTCAGAAAACGGACATTCTAATACGAGCTTAGATTATTGCTTACCACCCCATCATCCATATACTCATTTAAGCATTGGAGAGGGATTCTGGGTCACCACCCAGGTCATCCCCTTTTGCAGGATTACGCGGAGCCCAGGAGTTCAAGCTTTCCGTCAAGAACGTAACGGAGCTTCGCCCGTGATCCAACATTGGCGCCTTCTGTGGGAAACTTACAAAAAGCCAAAATAGTTTCTACTAGATCGATGGCTGGTGGTGGCAAGAAGAAGCAAGTTCAGGCCGACAGTTCTCGCCCTGCTGGAACTGTGAATTCCCCGTTGCTGGAGCATGTTGCTGAACAAGGTGAGCACCCTGCTGTTTCCCAGACATGGGGACATGGTGAGGAGTATGAGGTCTCAGTCCGAGACACGGCGGTGAACAGGCAAGATATCCCGCGAAGGGAAGTGGATGCTCCTCCAAATCCGGTGGTGCACAGAGAAGAAATCCCACGGAGGGAGGTAGGTTCTTCCTCGAACTCGGAGTTGGCTAAGGCAGTAGCAGATGCTATGCCCATGTTCCTAGCTGCCATGGAAGCTTTGCTGGACAAAAGGGAGGCTGCCAGGAGGGCAGAGGAGTTGCCTCCACGTGAAGAATTGCCTCCACCTCCTCCAAGGGAGGTTCAAGAAGAACAGGAGGTTCAGGAGATTCAGCCCAGGAATAAGGGTAAGGAACCCGTGCACCCGGAGAAGTTCGTGGTTGATGGTCCCGGACCAGTGCAACACAGGACCATTCCCCTGAATGGCCCCATCACCCCTGATCAGGTGGTGAAAATCGTCAACATATGCATGGGCGATCAGAAGCATATGACATCGGAACTGAGGGACCGATCCACTCACCCGGGAGAAAGGGCCATGACATGGTTTTTCAGCCTACCGCCGGGAAGCATTACTTGCTGGGCCGATATGCACGACCACTTCATCAAGCAGTATCAAGGTCGTAGGCGTTTCTTGAAGAGTGTGAGGTCTTTGACCCAGGTGGTGCAGAGATCCGACGAGTCGTTGGCGTATTACTACCAACGGTTCACTGCTAGTGCCGCGGAGATCGATGAGGAGATATCGGAGGGAGAGACCATCCGCACTTTCCTTCGGAACCTGACTGCTCCGTATGGTTCCGACCTGATGCATAGTGTAGCCGCGAAGGCTGTGTGGAGTATGGAGGCCCTGCAAGCAAGGGTGAAGCAGCAAATCGACGTACAGGAGTCGAAGATCGCTGCCGGAGAGCTGGATCCTCCGAAGTCAGGAAGAGGAAAGCCATCGGCCAAGCTGTCGGATGATCGCAAAGGGAGCGACAAATCGGAGGGAAGTAGGAGCCGTGGTCGCCCCGACAGAAGGGAGGATAAGCGTCCTCTGAGGAAGGATAACCGTGAGGGTCGCAACGTGCCCCTCAACAGTTCGATGACCTCCGTGCTAGCGGTGATGGATCGGCAGGGTCTCGCCCGATACCCCCCGAGGAAGGAAGGTGAGTTCTTGGGAGGTCGCTCCGATCGTTACTGTCGGTACCATCGAGCCAATGGTCACGACACAGATAACTGTCAGGAGCTGAAGAAGGAGATAGAGAAGCTGATCCAGAGGGGGAAGCTGAAGGAGTTTGTCGGAAGGGGACGGTGCCGATCCCGTTCCAAAACTCGGTCGCGGTCCTGTTTCAAGTCCCGTGATCGATCTCCAAAGAAGAAGAAGGTTGAGCCGGAATCCTCTGGTTCCGGTGCCCGTATGGAGAGGCGGGGAACCATTAACGTCATTCACGGAGGAATGGCAGCAGGAGGTGACACCTCCGCTTCTCGAGAGAATTATGCCTCCCGCATCTCTGCTGCTGTGGTGCTAGGCAAGAGGTCCCGGTCGTGGACTATAAAGGAAGAGATGGTGATTTCTTTCTCCGCGGAGGATTTGATAGGCGTGGAGAGCCCTCACGACGATGCCTTAGTCGTGACCCTGGACGTGGACGGATTCGAGATGAAGCGGATCCTGATAGATGGAGGGAGCTCCTCCGACATTCTTTTCATGGACGCCCTGGAAGCCATGGGAAAGACAAAGAAGGACCTGACACAGGTGAACTTCCCGATGGTAGGATTCTCTGGATCTACTTCCTATCCGTTGGGAATGATTACCTTACTGGTGGAGTTCGGTAGTGGCTGGAAGATGGAGAGACGGAACGTGGATTTCGTCGTGGTAGAGTCTGCGGGGACGTATAACGCTATCATCGGGAGGACTACCATCAACCCTCTCATGGCAGTTGCCTCAACCGTCCACCAGAAGATGAAGTTCTCGACTGACAATGGGGTCGGAGAGGTCAAGGGTGACCAGGTGGCGTCACGAAGGTGTTATGTTAATGCCACCCGAAGGAGAAGGAGGGAAGCCATGGCTGTCCTGCAGACTGATGCCGATCCTCGAGAAGAGTTTGGGCGTCCCGCCCCCATGGAGGACCTGAAAGAGGTTGAGATTGATGGCCCTGGAAGGAGGGTGAAGATCGGGTCTGCTCTGTCGGAGGAGAGAGCCCGAGAGTTGATTGAGCTCTTGAAGGAATTTAAAGAGCTGTTTGCCTGGTCCCCGAGCGATATGCCAGGAATCAGCCCCGACGTGATAGTACACGAGCTGAAGATCGATCCCGCGATCAAGCCTATCGCCCAGAAGAGGCGTCCGATGGGCGCGGATAAGAGGATCGCGATCCAGCAGAAGGTGGGCAGATTGCTCGACGCTGGATTCATCAAGGAGGTCCGATTCCAGACTTGGGTCGCTAACTCGGTCCTGGTGAGGAAGAGTAATGGGAAATGGCGGATGTGTGTCGATTTCCGCGACTTGAACAAGGCCTGCCCGAAGGATTGTTATCCGCTCCCGAGGATTGATCAGTTGGTGGATGCCACATCGGGACACGAGCTGCTGAGCTTCATGGATGCTTATTCCGGTTACAACCAGATCAAGATGGCAAAGGAGGATGCCCCCCATACAGCCTTCTATGCTGATAGTGACGTCTATCACTACGACGTTATGCCCTTCGGGTTGATCAATGCTGGAGCAACTTACCAGAGGATGGTGAACAAGTTGTTCGGGGACATGCTGGGAAAGACCATGGAGGCTTATGTGGATGACATGCTGGTGAAGTCCCGATAGGCAGGAGACCATGTCCAAAACTTGGCGGCGGCGTTTGAGTGGATGAAGTTTCATCAGGTTCGTTTGAACCCGGACAAGTGCGCTTTCGGAGTGAACTCGGGGAAATTCCTGGGATTTATGGTGAGCCAAAGAGGAATCGAGGTGAATCCTGAGAAGCTGAGAGCAATCGAGGAGATGCAGTCTCCGAAAACTCATCGGGAGGTCCAGGTGCTGAAAGGACGATTAGCCGCGATGAATCGTTTCCTATCCAAGGCGAGTGATCGTGCCATGCCATTTTTTGATGTGCTGAGGGCCCACAAGAAGTTTGAATGGTCCGACAAGTGCGAGGAGGCGTTCCAAGCACTCAAGCAACACCTCCGTACCCTCCCGCCGTTAGCGAAACCGGTTCCAGGCGAGCCGCTCTATCTCTATTTGGCTGTTTCTGAAGTTGCTGTTAGTTCCGTTTTAATAAAGATTGTTAAGGGCAACCAAGTGCCTGTCTATTATGTAAGCAAGGCGTTTGCCAAATCTGAAATGAATTATCCCGCTATTGAGAAGTATCTCTTTGCGTTGATTGTTGCTGCTCGCAAGCTACGGCCTTACTTCCATGCCCACGAAGTTACGGTGTTAACTAATCAGCCCTTGAAGCACTTTTTGAACCGACCGGAGGCGTCGGGGAGATTGGTGAAATGGGTCGTCGAGCTTACGGAGTTCCGTATCCACTTTGCTCCGAGGACAGCTATTAAGGGCCAGGCATTGGCAGATTTTATAGCAGAGTCTACAACACCCGATCTAAAAGAAGCGGGTCCTGTAGAGGGGGCAACCATGGAGGTCCTGATAGTAGCAGAACAGCCAGAACAACCAAATGAGGAGAACACCTGGGAGATGTACACTGATGGTTCATCAAGTGTAGAAGGATCGGGGGCAGGATTCGTGTTGATACCGCCCGGTGGAGGCGAGCCCCTGCGATATGCCTTGGCCTTGACGTTTAGGGCCACCAACAATGAAGCTGAGTATGAGGCTCTCATCACGGGCCTTAAAATCGCCAAAGGAACGGGAGTCGATCATTTAAAAGTGAAGTGTGATGCCAGCTTGATCGTGAATCAAGTCCAGGGGAACTATGAAGCCAAGAGCCCGACAATGAGGAAGTATTTGCACGAGGTGCAGACTTTGAAGGGAAGCTTCAAAAGCTTTGCCATTGAGGCAATCCCGAGGGAGGAAAATGCGGAAGCAGACGCCTTAAGCAAGTTTGCCCTGGGAGTGGCCCCCGAGGAGAATCGGAAGGTACACTTTCTGGAGAGAGTAATTATCTCAACCATCGATCCGTCGGAGGTATGCGCTATTGAGGCAAGATCGGAGAAAGAAGAGAAACCACCTGGATGACCCCGATAGTCACATACCTGACTACGGGGGCACTCCCCGACGATGAAGTGGCAGCTGTTAGTTTGCGTCGTATCGTAAGCAACTACGTGATGGTGGACAACCAGCTGTACAAGAGGGGGCATGTAAAGCCTTTTCTGAAATGTGTGGCGGAACCTGATACGAATCGGATCCTGAGAGAGCTGCACGAGGGAGTCGCGGCTTGTCATGAAGGGGCCCGATCCATTGTGAGGAAAGCGTTGAACCTAGGCTCCTATTGGCCTTCGATGAACAAGGAAGCGACAGCGATGGTCCAATCCTGTGATGCATGCTAGAGGTACGCTCCAAATATCATGGCTCCTGCCGCGGACTTGATGTCTATCAGGAGTGCTTGGCCCTTCGCGCAATGGGGCATTGACTTGGTGGGACCTCTTCCACAAGCGAAAGGTCAGTGCAAGTATTTACTCGTAGCCATCGATTACTTTTCGAAGTGGATAGAGGCTAAGGCGTTGGCCAAGACGACGGGGCAGCAGATCCTCAAGTTTCTCCAGACTCAGATCATATCCCGGTATGGGGTTCCTCGAGTTTTGATCAGCGATAATGGCCCTCCGTTTAATGGGGCTCAATTGAAGGAGTATCTGGAGGAATTGAACATCGAGCATCGGACAGCTTCCGTCCACCATGCTCAGACTAATGGCCAAGTCGAGTCAGCCAACAAGATCGTGATGGATGGCTTGAAGAAGAGGGTCTATGCCTTGCAGGGCCATTGGCTAGATGAGCTTGAAAACGTGCTGTGGGCTGTTAGAACAACACCTAAGCAATCGACAGGGGAGACTCCGTTTGGCCTTGTTTATGGCACAGAGGCAGTTGCTCCCGTGGAGATAGCGGTGGCGTCCCATCGCAGGAGGTATTATGAGCCTCTGACGAACGAGGAAATGAGACGTCTGGCCTTGGACTTTCTCGAGGAGAAAAGATGGAAGGCTGATGAAGTTCAGGCTCGGATGCGTCTGGCAACAGCCCGGTATTATAATCGGCGTGTCAAGTCCCGACAATTCTTCGTTGGAGAACTTGTCTGGCGGAGGAACGAATTCGTTCATCAAGATCGGATCAACAAGCTATCGCCGAAATGGGAGGGACCTTACAAGATTGTAGGGATGCCAGCCCCGAATGCGTAGAAGCTAGAAGACCTTGATGGCAAGATCCTGAAACATTCCTTCAGTGGCGCACACTTGAAGAAGTATCATGTTTGATATTAAGTCGCCTTTTGAGGTGCGCGATGTTAAGCCGCCGCGAATGGCGCAAGTTGTCTATCAATTGATCCGATGTAAGCCAGCTTTGAGTTATTAATGAATAAAGAAGTTGCTTCCGATCCAAATGCTTTTAGATTTATTCTAACTGTTAGTAAGACGTCCTGAAGGACGCGATAAAAGCCTTACGAGGTACGAGTAAGTCGTCTTTATGGCGCGACCAAAAGCCTTTCGAGGTACGGACAAAAGCCCTAAGGGGTGCGATTAAGTTGTCTAAAATGACGCGATAAATGCCCTAAGGGGTACGATTAAGTCGTCTGAAATGACGCGATAAAAGCCCTAAGGGGTACGATTAAGTCGTCTAGAATGGCGCGATAAAAGTCTTAAAGGGTGCGAAAAAAATCATCTTAAGTGATGTGTGAAATTGCCTTGAATGGCAGGGATGAGAAGCCTCAAGTGATAAAGTCCCGAGGAAAATGTCGCGAAATACGAAATTACATTAAGTGATATGGACGAGAAACCTTAAGTGGTGTAGTCCCGAGTAAAGCGTCGGAAAGATGTATGAAGTCATCTTAAGTGATGCATCAGAACGTTTTAAGTAACAGATCTAAAGTCGCTTTAAGTAGTGCAATGATTATCGAGACCAAAACAGATGGAAGGAATTTCTTATAAGGGCTCAAAGGCCTAAAGGTTCCGATACAAAAGATAAGGAGGATACAAGGAGGAAAATTACAAGGACTTAAAGAATAGAGCATTAAGCTTGGTCCTTGTTGGAAGTTGGGTCCTCAGCAGCTTCAGAGGGAGCAGGAATCGAGGGGGCCTGGGCAGAAGGCTCCACAGTCCGTGGAGTCGGGTCCGCGGCACTTGAAGGAGGATCGGTCTCATCACTCTCCACGGGGAGGCTGAAGTACTTCTCCGCGATAGGGGTCGGACTTCTTGAAGTCGATGGAATCCTCGTATGCCGTATAGAGCTCCTCGACGGCGTTGAACAGAACGTTCTCCACCTCAGTTTTGCAGAACCCCACGGCATCCGCCTGGAAATCATCGGAGTTTCGATACTCCTCGCGACCTTCTTGGCGACCCTCCTCGCGGCTTTGAGCCTTCGCCTCGGCCAGCTTGGCAAGAAACTCAGCCTTCTCGGCCTCGAGTCTCGCCTTAGCTTCCTCAAGTCCCGCCTTGGCTTCCGCGAGAGCTTCCGCGAGAGCGTCTTTCTCGAGGATGAGCTGCCTCTTCTCCACCTCGTGCCGCCGCTGTTCCTCCTGGAGCATCTTCCGCTCCCGACGCAGCACGACCTCATGATCCTGGACCTGCTTGTGCAGGCCCAGAGCTTTCTCGCCAAGGAGGGTCTGCTCCTTGGCTATCTTATTCTTCGCCGCTACAGCCTCGTCGAGGTCCGCTTGGAGCTTGGCCAAGGCGTCGGGGTCCGACTTGGCTTGTGCCTCCTCCAAAGCACCCTTCAGAGCCAGGATGAAGCTGAAGCAGCGCTGCTGGTCCGCGGTTTCCTAAGACAAAAGGGAAAAAGGATTGAAATCCGATAGTCGAAGGCAAGAACAATGAAGGGAAGAATAAAATCAAGAGTAAAGTTTACCTCCATCCGACGGATAGCCATGCTGCGAAGCTCTTCCTCGAGGGCCTCCCGCGCCAAGGAGATGGGGCGCCTTAAGGCCGGTGGAATTGACCCTGCCAACAGATGCAGGGCCAATTCAGGCTGAAGGTCTCCCCGATGGAGTGGGACCCCTTGGAGAGACTCGATCGGGTTCCAGGGAACCGTCTCTTGGTCGGGGGTAAAAACCTTGTAAAGGTTCTCATCCACGGGGAGAGGAGGGATGACCCTAGAAGCTTCGGTCGGAGGAGCCACCTCGGTCGGAGGCTCGGGAGTCAGAGAGCGGAACTCCGGGGGAGGACTCCGGGACACGTCCTCCACAGTCGGCCTCAGGATGCTTCGACCAGGCCTTTGGCGGGGCAGCAAGCCGCCTTCATTTGGTTCCTCGGAGGAGGGGGAAGCCTCCAAGTTGGTCACCCGACGGAACTGAGCTTCCGTCGGGGCATCCTCAGTCATCGGTTCCTGTGGAGTAGCAGCCTCCAACGGACCTGCGGTTGCGGGACGAATGAAGTCAGGCAGAGTATTATGGGGGCACCAGATGATTTGGCGCGCGAGATGTTGGTCCTTTCCGAAGAAGTTGTAATATCCCGCCTTGAGGACGCGGGGGGTTTCTCCTCGAAGTATATACTTAATTTCTCGAACCCGCGACTCCCGATCAGCGGGGATAAACTCCTTGGGAACCAACCTCCTATATTTCTTAATAGCGAGGCGAACGCGCTTACCTTCCTCAGCAGTGGTGACACCGAAGGCTTGGTCTATCTCCTCCCTTCTGGCCCGCTTGGCCGTCCCGATCTGCTCTTCGGTCGGAGGAGCTGCAGAAGAAGAGGCTCCCCTCTTCAAAGACTTCCGCCTTCGCTTGGAGGTGCCTTGAACAGCATCAGTCTCTCCCTGCTTCAACACTAGATGAGTCAGCAGAGATGCCTTCTTGGCTGCAAAAATGAAAATACAAAGTGGTCAAAAGTGTTACCCATACAACCAAATTCTTGGAAACGGAATCGAGGAGCTGGACTCCGATCTGGATCAAATTCCCCTCCACGAGCTTGTTGGCGTCGAGGGGAACGAAGGATTCCCCCCAACGGTAAAGCTGGACCAGCTGGAGAGTGTTGAGGTCATCCTCGGTATAGACTTCGAGCTTGGGGGCAGGGTCCGCCACAACCTCCCATCGGGGCCATGGGATGGAGCTGTTCTGGACAAAGAAGTAATACTTCTTCCATCCGCTATTGTCAGACCCCGAGTGACGAATGAACACCCGATCCTTATTAAACTTCCAGGTCTCAGCATCCTAGCCGAAACGTGAAAGTTTCTCATTTGTCCACTTGGGGAGTCGGGGAGTGAAGGAGCAAACACCAGCCTTATTACACTTCATTCCGTAGAAGGTGCGGAAGAGCAGCAAACTGTACGTCCACTGCTGGCGGAGGCACAGAACCTGGAAAGCATTCCACACGCTGATAACATGTAGAGAGAAGGTGCAGGGATGCGTCTGGTAGAAGTTGCACATCTCCACCAGGTTCCCGCAAAAAGGGAATCGAATCCCAGCATTTACCTGCCCGGTGGAGACGAACACCTCCCCTTCCCGAGGACGCGTGACAATATGCTTTCTCCTGGTGGTTGGGTGAGACTCATAGGGGAAGCGGGGTTCCCAGTCTGAAGTAATACAACCCTCTCGGAGAGCAGCCTCGTACGAGGTCTCCGAAATTTCGTTAACGGCAAGCTCAAAGACAAAGGGGTCCTTTCCCCGGAACTGGCCTCGTCTAAAAACGGCCACAGACAGAAAACTTAAGAAAGGAGGAGAAGGTAATGCCAGTAAACCAGAAAAGCAAAGAAGGAAACCTTACCAGACATAGTTAATGGTTGCTTGAGATAGACGAAGAGAGGTCTGGAGGGCTGGAGGCCTTGGATCACTGGAAGAGGAGACGAAACTTGGAGAAGAAGCTTCGAGGTTTGAAAATGGCAGAATTTCCAGAAATCAAAACGGTAGGGAAGGAGTGAATAGTGCCAGGGTTTTGGCTTTTATAGACGAAAGGACAGCTGGATGGATTCAATCTGGACCGTTGAAGATGAAACGACTCAACTTTGATCGCCGAGATTATAGGCACAGTACGGAAGAGACGTTAGTGACGTAATGAGTGCTTTTTCAGAAAGCAGCAGTCACGCCGGTTTAGGCGTCGTTTTATTATCCCTAGCATTTAATGCTGCAGTAATCGAGGAGTCTCCTCGGATTTGGCAACTGTCCTTGAAGTCTGAGGAATTACGAGTGAGAAGCTATGTTGTTCAAGAATTGTGTTTAAGGCAAAAGCCTCCGATGGTGATAGGGAGGTCTGAAGATAAAAGCCTCCGATGGAAATATCGGGAGGTCTGGAGATAAAAGCCTCCGATGATGAGGTAGGAAGATCCGGAACTGGAAGACACGACGGACTGCAAGTCCCCCATGTCTTGGGGGCAAATGATGGGTTCCGATGTAATCGTTAGCCCCGTTAACAGTCAATAGACGGCGAGTAAGTCCAGTGGGCCTCGTGAAAGGCCTGGAAGGCCTAGGAGCCCAGTACGAAGGGTCCCGACTTTAGCAGTCCCGACATATGAGCTGAATGCTCCCGATAAGAAGCCTCTGAGTAGGCCCCGATATGCCTTTGAGAAGGCCCCGATAATAAAGCCCCGAGGAGGCTGGACCTGTCTCGTGAGACAAGAGGTCCTGGGTGGTGACCTAGAATGAGATAACTCTGGAGTCCCCGATATGAATTGGGACTTGTGATCAGAGGATAAGACCGAGAAACCCGCCTACTAGATAGAGTAGTGGGAGAACGGTTAAGATACAGATAACCTCCCCCGAGATACGCAGGGCGTGCCCGAGATACGCGGAGTATGGGCCAGATACGCGGAGCGTGGGGCGAGATATATGGAATCCTGAACGAGATATGCAGAATCGTGGGTAAAACCGCCAGGCGCGGTTACAGGTAACTGAGAAACTTCCCCTCCTATATAAAGGAGGAAGTTACCTCAGAAAACGGACATTCTAATACGAGCTTAGATTATTGCTTACCACCCCATCATCCATATACTCATTTAAGCATCGGAGAGGGATTCTGGGTCACCACCCAGGTCATCTCTTTTGCAGGATTACGCGGAGCCCAGGAGTTCAAGCTTTCCGTCAAGAACGTAATGGAGCTTCGCCCGTGATCCAACAATTATGAAAGAGAAATGATTTAAACAACTATATGTTAAAATCATGTATTAGAATTAGTCAAATTATACTATAAATATATATACAAATATTAAAAACCACATAACTATGTTATGGAAGACCAAGTACACTAACGCATGCTTCTTCATCTGAGGAGTGTTTAGATTATATATTTGAAGGGAAAAAAAAATACACATAACATAATTGTTGGAAATGCCCACTTGACATATATATATATATATATAACTGCAATTTATAAATTCAATAAAGAATTTAATGACTTTAGGGGATTGGTCTTATGTCGGACATCATTAGCAAGTCAATTGATGTATTTTATAAATAAATATATATATATACAAATGCAAGTTTTTTTCGAGGTCTAGACTATATAATAGTTTTCATTATTAAGATACTAGCGCCGGTAATATTCTTACTCCATGAATTAGATTTTTTTAGAGCACATGAGATTTCAATGTGTCCTCACGTCTATCTGTCTTGTTAATGACTATTATAGTACGTAGTATATTAGGGAGCTAGCTAAGATTTTTCCATACATTGTGCATTGAAGAATGAGAAAAACTATTTGATAGCTCGGTTCCAGCTAGTTGGTGGATTTTCGACCACTCATAATATGATACATGTCTCTATTTATTGACTACTTCTGCTCAAATACTGTGAAAATACACGTGTCACAATTTGAATGCTTAAAAATTCACCAACTGGCTTCGAGGTGTTGGAACCGATTGTATCCAATAATTTTCTGAAAGAAGAAAGACTTGCTTGTCCATCAAAATTGCCTTTAAAGTGGCAGGAAGGGTTAAATTCATGCCCTTATCGTCTCCCCCAAACACTGTGTACGTCTTTTGACTTTGCCCCATACGTTAAAGTTCTTCACAACACTAAAATTAAAAGAATAATGTCACTAATACTCCACATTAAAAAATATAAGTCCGTAAGATTTGACCGACTAGATATCACAATTATTAATATAATATATATACTAAATGTATTCAGCTTACTATAGTTTGATTCATTAAAAAAAATATGACGCTCTCCTGCAAACAAATTAATACTCTAAGTAGAAAACCCAAAATGTTATTATTATTATATTAATTAAAAAGAAGAAGATAGAGCAAGTTAAGAATAAGACATACAACTTATAACAAACAGTTTTATAATTCGAAGTTTTGAGTGGAAATCCTGAATGTGTTCTTATTCATATTCAGAGTCCTCCTTCTTAAACTGATATTTATGATCAGCATTATAACGATTGTGATATCTCTCTAATTGGCAACAAACCGTTGATATTTTTAAATGTAGTTACCAAGTTATTAGTTCAGTCAATAAATTGAGCGTTTATATATAGAGCATCCACAATGTAATAAAATTTTGAAGAATAGCTTCTCCACGTGATAAGTTATCTTGTCCTATTGCATTGAAGAAGACAAATTAAAATTGAGATTGAAAAAAGTAAAAATTATTTGAATAGTAATGAACAAGTCTTAAGTTTTAATGATATATTGATTACTTGGTGCTATTGCGACATACAGAGAAATAAGAGTATACATTGTGAATGTTTAAAAAATACATAATACATAGTAATATTACAATTGTCAGAGCAAGAAAGCATTAGCAAAAGTCAAATGATACTTTAAGGAAAAGTCAAATGACGTACTTAAAAGCTACCTAGAGAGAAAAAAAAAAAACTAATCAAAATCAACCGAAATGCTTGACATGTAATTATATTACTATACATTCGTGTAGTATATGAAACAATATTTTTCTAAATTTTTTATATAGATAGAATATTTAATCGTTGCCTTCTCCCGAGGTACATGCCAATGCAGTTGACATATTAGCCAAGGGACTTTTAACAATTTTGTTATCCATTTCTTAAGGTAAAAAGCCATACTAATTCCTAAATTCGGAACCTTACGGGCTACTAAGTTAGTGGTCGGATCGAAGAAATATAACCTAACAAGAAAAGAGACACGGGTTTATGTAATTTGCATGCATGCATATATTGGAAACCTGCTTTTCATTTTTATTAAGAAAAAAAAAATACTAAAATTGGTTATTTATACTTTATATAATGAATTATTTGTCCATAATTTATTTTTTACACAAATTTGTGTCTTACTAGTATTACTAATTTTTTCATTAAGTTGAAATCCGTTAATTTTTTCAAGTTAAGTATGTTATTATATTAACTTCTCAATTCAATATACCTATCAATTTGAGTCATGCGAATAGATAAACGGTACCTAATTAGTGCAAATTTCTTCTACCTGTTGAAATTTTTTGTATCGATAGATTGATCACTTAACAAGCCATATATATAACTTGTAAAAAATATTGATCAAACATGGTTCTTGAAACTCGACCTTACAAATAACACGCAACTCATCGAATATATATATAGACTCGAAGTATGGATTTAGTTCATTTGTTTGTCCATTGAAACATATCGTGTACTCTAATTAGAAGTTAAATAAATAACTGATGCAAAGTTAAGTAGAATCTTCAAATTTTAGTGATTTATATTTTCTTTTAGTCGTAAGTTGACTTTATTGGTCCACGAATGAGCATATATGGTTAATTATAAATTAAACATTCCTGACTCCTCAAATTTACGAGTTAGATAGAAGTTCAATAGCCAGTGACCCACAATATGCTCGACCCATGACTTATTGACAAATCTAAATGTCAATATATATATACTTAAAAAAGTAAGGAAAATCCAGTATCGTAATTGAGAACATTAGTTAATTTTATAATTAACTATTGTCATACTATTTAATTGACCCGCGCCTTGCGCGGCGTGGTAAATTTATTTGAGTTATTATTTTATAGATTTAAGTTAATTTAAATATGGATATGTTAAATATAAGTAAATAGAAAATAAATAATATATAAATCACTTTGTATATATTAGATTGGTTTGATTATTAAGATTAACATGACTGAAAAAATAAACATGCTTTTATTTAACACCATTTAACTTAATTTTATGTATTATTTATCATATATTCATTATTTTATATTAAAGTTAAATAATATAAAAACCATATATATATATATATATATATATATATATATATATATTTGTAAAACATAGTAGTTAATTATTTCATATCTTTTGTATATGATATATTAGTTCATAATTATAATTTGTGCATAACAATATTGTATTAGTTTCTTTGGTGAACTTATGCAAAATATAATCCTCCATTTTTTTAAATATTATAATTATTCATATAAAATTATAACATGTACATATATAGTTATTATTCATAAAATATAATATTATGATATGATAAAATTCTTCACATAAAAAATATGAGAAAAAAGTCATTTAGTAAAAATAAAATGTCCCACGAGAATGAATTAGAGATGTTAGAACTATAAGCATTTGGACTATGAGCCGCCGCAATTTGGAGCCCATGTACCTAAGAGATAATGTAATGTCATATTAGGGATTTTGGGCTAGGCCTAAAATCCCAATTGACATGGAAGGCCCAAAATTGGGCCTCCCTATACACATGGCCAGCCGAAATAACAATAGGAAGTCCTAGGAGGGTTTCATAACACTAATGCTATTTCTCTATTCCTAAGTGACGAGATTAAAAGAAAACCCTCATCCCTATATTCTCTAAGGTTCGGCCGAATACACCAAGTACCAAGGAGGTGCCAAATAGTGTCGAGCAATTTACTCCAAGAGATCCATCCCGCGAAGAATCGACTTAGGCTTTGCTGTGAGGAAAAATCCACGTAGGACTTCTCTAACAGGAACCTCTACAGAGAACCGTCCAGCGTATCGAGAACTTACCTCAACGGTCTTGGGCTGCAGGAAACATTGTAGGTATGTGCATCTTCTTCCGCTGCGTATTAGTTATCTGACACGTATCTTGTTTACTGTTTCCGTATCATTAATCCCCTAAATCCTACAAAAACAATCAAAAAGCTTGTTAATGTCTACTTGTTTATGAAACTTAATCATTGAAACTTGATAATAAATTATTTTACACAATTAAGCTTATCATAATTAATAATTGAGTTGTTAGGGAAGGATCCATAAGTTTAAGAAAACCATAAAACTATAATGTTTTACTTATACATGTGAAATAAAGATTGATTATTATTATGATGATATTAAAGTTGTGTGTAATGGTTTTTTAAAGTGAATGTGGATCTTTGGAGCATTTTGTACTCTGCCATATGGACTAGTCAAAAGTTAAGATTTTGACATTAGGATTAAGAAATTATTCTAAAAAACTTAATTGTCATAATACTATGTAACTAACCCAAATTATATCATTTATAACTTAATAATAAATTATTTTATACAATTAAGCTTACCAGTTCATATACGTTTGAAATATATAACTTTTTTATATTATTTGATTTAAAATATAATGAATCATTTGTTTATTTATAAACTTATATAATCATATTCATCCAAGTTAATTTGAACTTTATTCGAAAATGATCATTTAGTAAATTAAAATAAACCCATACATGAAAATTTGAGCACATTATGAGTTCATGAATATTTAAAAATAGATTACGAAAATTTATTTCACGTAATATGTAATTTTTATTGATAAATATACATGAAATAATAAATATTATAAATGTATATCATTATATATATATATATATATATTTCTTTTTTATTAATGAGACATTCATTATATATATATTTTAATGTATGTCTTAGTATCAAATTAAGTACATGAATATTTTAAAAATAAAATAAAAAAAAAAACAAACCATTTATCAACAAATCAAAATGGATTTTAAGTTATACAAAAAAAAAAAAAAAAACGGCTTGTAAGATTCTGTGAGAAGCTTTGGAGCAATCTTAAGCCATTAGTGTGGTCTATGTGGCGATGCCATGTCACATATGTTTAAAACAAATTCTTGTGGACCAATAGTATTATCCGTTTTTTTACATGCATATGGTTTGTTTTCTTATGCTATCTCTCGAGCACAGGTTTAGGTTCGGCCTGTGTCAAGTTCTTATATGCTTTATCAAGATTATATTAGATATAGGGGTTAAAGGGTCTTTTGGTGTCATATGTTTGGTCAATGTTGATTTCTGGTGCCACGTGTTTTATTTTGTAGATTTTTGGTGCCATGTGTTTGCATTCTGTAGACTTTTGGTGCATCCGTTAGTCAACGATTAAGTTTGACCGTTAAATCATTTTATTTTGTTCAATTTAGTCCCTAATCTTTTTCTGACCACCGCCCAAAATATTCCGGCCACCACACAAGGCCGCCGGAACCCATCCAAACCCACCGTGACCCCCAATCAGGGCCGGACGGCTCCGATTAGAGCCGTCCGGCCCCGATTGGGCCACCAAGGGCTCTGATCAGAGCCACAAATCTTTGATCATAGCTCGTGGCTCAGGTCAGAGCCACAAAGCTCCAGATCGGAGCTTTGTGGCTTTGGTAGGAGCCACAGAGAGCTCTGTGGTCCCGACCTGAGCCACAGAACTCTAGATCGGAGTGTTGTGGCTCCGATCGGAGCCCTCGGTGGCCCAATCGGGGCCGAACGGCTCTAATCGGAGCCGTCCGACCCTGATTGGTGGTTTTACCGGTGGGCTGGGTGGATTTCGGCGGCCTTGTGGGCAGTGGCCGGGAAAAGATTAGGGACTAAATTGAACAAAATAAAACGATTTAACGGTCAAACTTAACCGTTGACTAACGGATGCACCAAAAGTCTACAAAATGCAAACATATGTCACAAAAAACCTACAAAATAAAACATGTGGCACCAAAAACCAACATTGACCAAACATATGGTACCAAAAGACCCTTTAACCCTAGATATAGACATATAAATGTTTCTCTTTTTCAATTAGATTAAGTTATTTTTCTCTATTACATGGATTCATTTCTCGCAACAACTCAATGAGCCCATAAATTACACTTAAGTATAGAAGTTATCATACTAGAAAAGTTATAATAAATGGTCAAGAGCCTATATAGTGTCCCACGTTTAACTCTTGTTAGTTTTTTGTGTTAAGACCAAATTGTTATTTTTATGCGTCCCGTGTTACATTTTTGTTGCTTTTCGGTGTCTTCACACGTCTTTTTCCCTCCCTTCGGACACTTCCATCAACCCACTCTCATAATCCCTCAGTCTTTACTCTTCATAAAATTGCCAAACTTTCCCCCAAACTTGAATATCCAAAACTAGCGTTTCTGGTAGAGTGGTATGAAGCGATTTCCGGCAACAACCAAACATGATTTTCAGTGGAGACGTGATCAACTTCTGAGGTAACGACTCTAGTAAGGTGAAGGGAAATAAGCATGCATGAGAGCTGAAATTTGACAGTCAATTTCGTCGGGCTTGACTTCTTTAAGGTAAGCACATCGAGACACCAAAAAACAACCTAAATGAAACTAGAGAGATCCGAAAGTAACAATTTGATCCTGAAACACTAAAAGTAACCATGAGTAAATATGAGATACGAAATAAGTTTTTAACCCTATAATAAAATATTTTTTTTGTTAATATAATTTGTATAATAAAACAAGAGAGGAGATCAACAGAGACGAGATCCTGCAGTACTCAACAACGCATAACAAATATCCATTTGATCGTGTTGAAGGTTGATGGGTTCGACTACAGCCGTTAGGCCCTTTAACGGTGAGGAAACGGCAAATAGGCCCGGTGGGCCCTAAACGAAGGCCAAGATGGCCCAGACAAAGGATCCCGACGAAGAGAGCCCGAGGATGAAAGGTCCCGACAGAGTCGGACCTGACAGGCGAGCGGAACGCTCCCGATGAGATGCCTCTGAGTAGGCCACGATGAAGAATCCCTGAGAACAATAGGCCCTGTCACGATGACGAGGGGCCCCGAGCGGTGACACAACGAGATAACTCTGGAGTCCCCGATGTTAGTCGGGACTCGTTATCAGAGGATAAGGCCGAGATACGCGGGGCGTGGCCGAGATACGCGGACGTGGTTAAGATACACGGAGCGTGGCCGAGATACGCGGGGCGTGGCCGAGATAAGCGAGATCATGGCCTAGATAGGCGGGATCACATCCGAGATACGCGGGATACGGACTAACCACCCCCAACGGTCCACCAGGTAACTGAGGTATCTCTTCGCCTATAAAAAGGCAAGGGGTCACCTCAGATCACTTACGTTGAAATACATTACTTGAGATTATTGCTTGCCAGTCCGGACGAAGTACTCATTTAAGCATCGGAGAGGGATTCTGGGTCACCGCCCGGTCTATCCCCTCTTGCAGGATTGCGTGGAGCGAAGGAGCTAGGATCGCCGTCAAAGACCGTACCGGAGTTCCATCGTGATCCAACATTGGCGCCGTCTGTGGGAATCTAACAAAAAGCTGATATGCCTTCTACTCGTTCAATGGCGGCTGGCAAGCAAAGAAGGCAAGGACAATCTGGTGGTTCCCGTCACCCTGCTGCGACTACTCTGAATTCACTACCAGAACAAGAGGAAAACCAAAACCATCCCGCTGCAGAGCTCTCCCAGACAGGGGGGCATAATGAAGGTCCCGAAGAGATTGCTGCTCAGCACCAGGGCAATAGGGAGCAGGAGGCTCCCCCAGCTGCGGACCTGACGAGGGCTGTGGCAGAAGCCATGCCTATGTTTTTGGCAGCCGTGGAGGCTCTCTTGGATCGGAGAGAGGCTGCGAGGAGGCAGGAGGAGATGCCCCCGTTAGAAGAAGCGCCCCCACCAGCAGAGGTTCGGAACGTATGGGAGGCTCCGCCCCGAGGCCAGGACAGGAGTAGGGTGTCCATTCAGCCAGAGAGATTCGTGGTTGATGGGCCAGGACCAGTACAGCACAGGACCATTCCCCTGAATGGTCCCATCACCCCCGATCAGGTGGTAAAGATCGTGAACATCTGCATGGGAGAGCAGAAGCCGTTGGTGTCGAAGCTGAGGGATCGATCTACTCATCCCTTCGTTCCTCGACTCAGAGACACCCTAGCCCCGCCAGGGCTGGGTATCCCCACGATAAAGGAATACGATGGAGAAGGAGATCCGGTTCGTCATGTCCAGAAGCACCTCATGGCGTGTCTGGGAAGAGCCCCGAATGAAGATATAGTGTGTACGCTGTTCCCGAACACACTTGGAAAAAGGGCCCTGACCTGGTTCTTTAGTCTGCCCCCAGGCTGCATTACTTGCTGGGCAGATATGCACGACCGGTTCATTCAGCAGTACCAGGGTCGCAGACGTTTGCTGAAGAGTGTGAGGTCCCTGACCCAGGTGGTACAGAGGCCCGACGAATCGCTGGCACACTATTACCAGCGGTACACTGCCAGTGTGGCGGAGATTGATGAGGAGATCTCGGAGGGTGAAACCATCCGTACATTCATTAGGAACCTAACGGCCCCTACGGTTCCGACCTAATGCACAGCGTGGCTGAGAAAGCCGTGTGGAATATGGAGGCGCTACAGAAGAGGGTGAAACGGAAAATCGATGTCCATGAGTCGAAGATAGCCGCTGGAGAGCTAGAGCCCCCGAAGTCGAATAAAGGGAAGCAGTCGGTTAAACCTTTCGACGATCGTAAGTCAAAGGGTAAACCCGAGGGCAGTCGGGATCGAGGCCGCTCTGGTCGGAGAGACGATAGGCGTTCTTTAAGGAAGGACAAGCGGGAGGATCTCGACATTCCTCTCAACTACTCCATGGCGGAGGTACTAATGGTCATGGAACGACAAGGTATCTCCAGGTACCCCCCAAAGAAGGATGGAGAATTCTTAGGATCCCGCACGGATCGCTACTGCCGATTTCACCGCGCAAATGGTCACGACACCAACCATTGTCGGGAACTGAAGAAAGAGATCGAAAAACTGATCCAGAAGGGGAAGCTCAAGGAGTTCGTCGGGGATAAGCGATGTCGATCCCGCTCTCGGTCCCGATCGCGGCCCCGTTCTCGATCCCGCGATCGGTCCCCAAAGAAGAAGAGGTCCGATCCGGAGCTGTCCGGTGCCCGCAAAGAACGACGGGGCACCATTAATGTGATTCACGGAGGATTTGCTGCTGGAGGTGACACCTCGTCCTCTCTGGAGGTTTACGCCTCTAGAATTCCTACGGCTGTGGTGCTAGGTAAGAGGTCTCGATCCTGGACCCTGAAGGAAGAGATGGTGATTTCCTTTTCGTCGGAGGATCTCATAGGCGTGGAGACTCCGCACGATGACGCCTTGGTTGTGACCTTGGATGTAGACGGGTACGAGATGAAGCGAATTCTGATCGACGGAGGGAGCTCCTCCGATATTCTATTCATGGACGCGCTGGAGGCTATGGGAAAAACGAAGAAAGACCTGAAGGAGGCGAATTTCCCGATGGTTGGCTTCTCTGGCTCCACCTCCTATCTGCTAGGGGTGATCACCTTGCTAGTGGAGTTTGGCAGCGGGTGGAAATCAGAAAGAAGGAACGTCGAGTTTGTGGTAGTTGATTCCGCAGGGACTTACAACGCAATCATCGGGAGAACTACCATCAACCCCCTGATGGCAGTTGCCTCGACTGTTCACCAAAAGATGAAGTTCCCGACCGACCACGGAGTCGGAGAGGTCAAGGGCGACCAGGTGGCATCCCGAAAATGTTACGTTAACGCCACCCGAAGGAGGAGGCGAGAGGCCATGACTGTCCTCCAGACAGATACAGATCCTAGAGAGGAGTTTGGGCGTTCCGCCCCCATAGAAGATCTAAAAGAAGTTGAGATCGACGGACCCCAGAGGAAGGTGAAAATCGGGTCTGCTTTGACCGAAGAGACAGCCTGAGAGTTGATCGACCTACTGAAAAAGTTCAAGGAGCTGTTTGCCTGGTCCCCGAGCGATATGCCAGGAATCAGCCCCGATGTGATTGTACACGAGCTAAGGATAGATCTCGCGATCAAACCTATCACGCAGAAGAGGCGTCCGATGGGCACAGACAAGAAGATCGCGATCCAACAGGAGGTGGGCAGGTTGCTCGATGCTGGGTTCATTAAAGAGCTCCGATTCCAGACTTGGGTCGCTAATCCGGTGCTGGTGAAGAAGACTAATGGGAAATGGCGGATGTGTGTGGATTTCCGCGACCTGAATAAAGCTTGCCCGAAGGACTGTTACCCGCTCCCGAGAATCGACCGGCTGGTGGATGCCACATCGGGACATGAGCTGTTGAGCTTCATGGATGCGTATTCGGGCTACAACCAGATCAAGATGGCTAAGGAGGACGCTCCTCACACAGCGTTTTATGCAGACAGTGACATCTATCACTACGATGTCATGCCTTTCGGGTTGATCAATGCTGGGGCAACCTATCAGCGGATGGTGAATAACCTGTTCGGAGATATGCTGGGGGAGACCATGGAGGCTTACGTGGATGATATGCTGGTGAAATCCCGACAAGCTGGGGATCATGTGCACAACCTAGCCATGGCGTTTGAGCGGATGAGGCTTCATCAGGTTCGCTTAAACCCGACGAAATGCGCCTTCGGAGTCCACTCAGGGAAATTTTTGGGCTTTATGGTGAGTCAGAGAGGAATTGAGGTGAATCCCGAGAAGCTGAGGGCGATTGAGGAGATGCAGTCTCCGATAAACCATCGGGAGGTGCAAGTACTGAACGGCCGACTAGCTGCAATGAATCGCTTCCTGTCCAAAGCTAGCGACCGATCAATGCCATTTTTTGAAGTCCTGAAGGCCAACAAGAAGTTTGAGTGGACAGCCAAGTGTGAAGAAGCGTTCAAAGCACTCAAGCATCACCTTCGCAGCCTCCCGCCGTTGGCGAAACCGGTTCCAGGCGAGCCGCTCTATCTTTACTTGGCTGTTTCTGAATTTTCCATTAGCTCTGTGTTAGTGAAGGTTGTCGAGGGTAATCAAGTCCCCGTCTATTATGTAAGCAAGGCGTTTGCCAAGTCTGAATTAAATTATCCTGCCGTTGAGAAGTATCTCTTTGCGTTGATTATTACTGCTCGGAAGCTAAGGCCATATTTCCACGCACACGAGATTACTGTGTTGACGAACCAGCATTTGAAGCATATTTTGAACTGACCAGATGCGTCGTGGAGATTAGTAAAATGGGCAGTAGAGCTTAGTGAGTTTCGCATACACTTTGCTCCGAGAACGGCTATTAAGGGCCAGACGTTGGCGGATTTCATAGCGGAATCTACAAACCCCGATCTGGAAGAAGCGGGCCCTGTAGAGGGGGCAACCATAGAGGTCCCGACAGAAGAGCAACCAGAGAGGGCAGAGCAATCAGAACAGTCAAACGAGGGAAATACCTGGGAGATGTACACGGATGGCTCTTCGAGTTCAGACGGATCAGGAGCAGGCTTTTTGTTAATACCACCAGGTGGAGGTGAGCCGCTCCGATATGCCCTGGCTTTAACATTCAAGGCCACAAAAAACGAAGCGGAGTATGAGGCTCTTATCACGGGCCTGAAAAATTGCTAAAGGCACTGGAGTCGATCACTTGAAAGTGAAGTGTGATGCAGCTTTAATCGTGAACCAGGTTCAAGGGCGATACGAAGCGAGGAGTCCGATAATGAAGAAGTACCTGCGCGAGGTACAAGCCCTGAAGGAGAGCTTTAAAAGCTTCGATATCGAGGCAATCCCGAGGGAGGAGAACGTAGAGGCAGACGCCCTGAGAAAATTTGCCCTGGGGGCACCCTTGGAAGAAAATCGGAAGGTGCACTTCTTGGAGAAGGTGATCTTATCGACCATCGACCCGACACAGGTGTGTACCATTGAGGCAAAACCGGAGGAAGAGCCCACTTGGATGACCCCGATAGTCGCATACCTGACTACGGGGGCAGTCCCCGATGATAAGGTAGTAGCTGACATGATACGTCGGATCGCGGCTAATTACGTGATGCTAGACGATCAGCTGTACAAGAAGGGTTGGTTCTCGACTCCTTACTTGAAGTGTGTGGCAGAACCCAATACGAATCGAATCCTGAAGGAGGTGCATGAAGGGGTCGCGGCTGGTCATGAAGGAGCCCGATCCATTATGAGGAAAGTGCTGAACTTGGGCTATTATTGGCCTACGATGAGCAAGGAAGCGACGGCGTTGGTCCGATCCTGTGACGCGTGCCAGAGGTACGCCCCGAGTATCGTGGCTCCGACCGCTAGTCTGACAAGCGCTTGGCCCTTCGCGCAATGGGGCATCGACTTGGTGGGACCTCTTCCACAAGCACAAGGACAATGTAAGTATTTACTTGTAGCTATCGATTATTTTTCGAAATGGATAGAGGCAAAGGCGTTGGCCAGAACGACGGGGAACCAGATCGTCAAGTTCTTCCAGACCCATATTGTGTCCAGATACGGGATTCCTAAGGTGGTGATCAGCGACAATGGTCCACCGTTTAACGGCTCTCAGGTGAGGGAGTATCTGGAGGAGTTGAACATCGAGCATCGGACCGCTTCCGTACGCCATGCTCAGACTAACGGTCAAGTGGAATCAGCCAACAAAATCGTGATGGATGGCCTGAAGAAGAGGGTCTATGCCTTGAAGGGCAAATGGCTGAACGAACTGGAAAACGTGCTTTGGGCTGTTAGAACGACACCCAAACGATCAACGGGGGAGACTCCGTTTGGCCTCGTTTATGGCACGGAGGCTGTCGCCCCTGTGGAGGTAGCCGTGGCGTCCCATCGGATGAGATATTACGAGCCTCTGACGAATGAAGAAACGAGACGTCTGGACTTGGACTTACTCGAAGAGAAGAGGCGGGAAGCCGATGAAGTCCAAGCTCGAATGCGTTTGGCGACGGCCAGGTATTATAATCGGCGAGTCAAGTCCCGATAATTCTTCGTCGGGGAGCTGGTTTGGCGTTGCAACGAGTTTACCCTTTTGGATCGAATCAACAAGATGTCACCAAAATGGGAAGGACCTTATAAGGTCGTGGGGATGCCAGCTCCAAATGCGTACAAATTGGAAGACCTCGATGGCAGAGTATTTAAGCATTCTTTTAGTGGCGAACACTTGAAGAAACACCATGCTTGATGAAAGTCGCCTTAAGTGGTGCCCGATGAAAGTCGCCTTAAGTGGTGCTCGACGAAAGTCGCCTTAAGTGGTGCCCGATGAAAGTCGCCTTAAGTGGTGCTCGACGGAAGTCGCCTTAAGTGGTGCCCGATGTAAAATCGCCTTAAGTGGTGTATACTGTTTATCGTTTAATTCGATGTAAGCCAATTTTGTGCCATCAATAAATAAAGAGGTTGCTTCCAAACAGAGCTATTCTTAGATTTATTCTAAGCGTTATAAAGTCGCATTCAGTGGTGCACGATATTAAGTCGCCTTAAGTGGCGCAAGTTGAAAAGTCGCCTTCAGTGGTGCACGATATTAAGTCAAACTTTGTCTCCAGTTCGTCTGGGGTGAGGTCGGTAATAGAAGGAAAATTCATCAAGTGGAGGTTGAAAAGTCGCCTTAAGTGGTGCACGATATTAAGTCGCCTTCAGTGGTGCACGATATTAAGTCGCCTTAAGTGGCGCAGGTTGAAAAGTCGCCTTAAGTGGTGCACGATATTAAGTCGCCTTAAGTGGCGCAGGTTGAAAAGTCGCCTTAAGTGGTGCACAATATTAAGTCGCCTTCAGTGGTGCACGATATTAAGTCGCCTTAAGTGGCGCAAGTTGAGAAGTCGCCTTCAGTGGTGCACGATATTAAGTCGCCTTAAGTGGCGCAGGTTGAAAAGTCGCCTTAAGTGGTGCACGATATTAAGTCGCCTTTAGTGGTGCACGATATTAAGTCGCCTTAAGTGGCGCAGGTTGAAAAGTCGCCTTAAGTGGTGCACGATATTAAGTCGCCTTCAGTGGTGCACGATATTAAGTCGCCTTAAGTGGCGCAGGTTGAAAAGTCGCCTTAAGTGGTGCACGATATTAAGTCGCCTTCAGTGGTGCACGATATTAAGTCGCCTTAAGTGGCGCAGGTTGAAAAGTCGCCTTAAGTGGTGCACGATGTAAAGTCGCCTTCAGTGGCGCACGATATTAAGTCGCCTTAAGTGGTGCAGGTTGAAAAGTCGCCTTAAGTGGTGCACGATGTAAAGTCGCCTTAAGTGGTGCACGATGTAAAGTCGCCTTCAGTGGTGCACGATATTAAGTCGCCTTAAGTGGTGCACGAGATAAAGTCGTCTTAGGTGATGCACGAGATTAAGTCGTCTTAAGTGATGCACGAGATTAAGCCGTCTTAAGTGATGCGTGATTCTTGATCTTATTCTAAGTCTTGGAAAGTCGCCTTATGTGGTGCATGATGGTAAGTCGCTTTAAGTGGTGCAAGTTAGTAAATCGTCTTAAGTGATGTACGAGAATATCTTAAGTGTCGAGGTTTCGACTTAAGAAAGTATAGTAAAGCCACTGGGAGAAGTGCAATGAAAGAATCAGAACTAAGAAAGTCTGATATTAATGGGGCTCGAAGGCCCGATGATTACAAAAGGAGGAGAATACAAAGATTCTAGCGATAAGCAATTAGGCCTAATCCTTGTTAGCGGCATCAACGGGAACAGGGTCCGCAAGGTCTATGGCAGAAGGCTCCACAGGGTCAGCCGTTGGAGGACTGGCTATCGGGGTCATGGGATCGAGGAGTTTCCGATGAAGAAGTAGCTCCTCTTCACTCTGAACTTGTGGTATGCATTTCCGGCCTTGAGCATCGGCTTCTCTGGTGGAAATGATACATCCTTCCCGGAGAGCTGCATCATAAGCAGTGCTGAAAATTTCGTTCAGAACATAGTCGAAGTTGAAAGGCTTCCTTCCCTCGAAACCAGATCCACTGTCTGAAATCAGCCATTGAAAGGGACGTTAGGTTTTTCCGGAAAATTACAATCAAACTAAGAAAAGATGAAGGCGAACAATAGAGAAGAAACCTTTACCTGACATGATAATTGGAGGCTGGAAGAATGAACCTGACATTGCCGGAAAGATGGCCGAAGAAACACTAAGGTCTCAAGAGTTGCAGAAAGCTTTCGAAAATTTGTAGATGATAAGAGGAAACTGTACCCTTGGTGAGGATTTATAGGCGAAGAGGACAGTCGAAGGGGCGCTTTAATCTGAACCGTCGAAGTTGAAGCGTTCTAATCTGGACCGTTGAGATGAAACGTGCGGAATGGCAGCTGGTGCAATGATGAAATAGCCTGAAAAGCACTTTTCAGAAAAAGCAGACACAGAGAATCAGGCACGGGTACTGATGACGTCACTTCATTATCTACTGCATTTAATGACTGGGGAGCCGGGGAGTCCCCTCGGATTTGGCAGTTATCCACAAGGCATCAAGGAAACGTGAAGAAGAAGACTAGTATTGAGTGACTATGCCAAGGGAAAGATCCCCGATTCCAATGTCGGGAGGTTGGGAGTTGAAAGACACGACGAACTAAAAGTCCCTCATGTCTTGGGGGCAAATGATGGCTTCGACTACAGCCGTTAGGCCCTTTAACGGTGAGGAAACGGCAAATAGGCCCGGTGGGCCCTAAACGAAGGCCAAGATGGCCCAGACAAAGGATCCCGACGAAGAGAGCCCGAGGATGAAAGGTCCCGACAGAGTCGGACCTGACAGGCGAGCGGAACGCTCCCGATGAGATGCCTCTGAGTAGGCCACGATGAAGAATCCCTGAGAACAATAGGCCCTGTCACGATGACGAGGGGCCCCGAGCGGTGACACAACGAGATAACTCTGGAGTCCCCGATGTTAGTCGGGACTCGTTATCAGAGGATAAGGCCGAGATACGCGGGGCGTGGCCGAGATACGCGGAACGTGGTTAAGATACACGGAGCGTGGCCGAGATACGCGGGGCGTGGCCGAGATAAGCGAGATCATGGCCTAGATAGGCGGGATCACATCCGAGATACGCGGGATACGGACTAACCACCCCCAACGGTCCACCAGGTAACTGAGGTATCTCTTCGCCTATAAAAGAGCAAGGGGTCACCTCAGACCACTTACGTTGAAATACATTACTTGAGATTATTGTTTGCCAGTCCGGACGAAGTACTCATTTAAGCATCGGAGAGGGATTCTGGGTCACCGCCCGGTCTATCCCCTCTTGCAGGATTGCGTGGAGCGAAGGAGCTTGATGGGTTCCGATGTAATCGTTAGCCCCGTTAACAGCCAATGGACGGCGAGTAGGTCCAGTGGGCCTCGTGAAAAGCCTAGAAGGCCCAGAGGCCCAGCACAAAGGGTCCCGACTTTAGCGGTCCCGATATATGAGCTGAATGCTCCCGATGAGAAGCCTCTGAGTAGGCCCCGATATGCCTTAGTAAAGGCCCCGATAATAAAGCCCCGCAGAGGCTGGACCTGTCCCGTAGAGATTGAAGGTCCTGGGTGGTGATCTAGAATGAGACAACTCTGGAGTCTTCGACAGAAGTCGGGACTTGTGATCAGAGGATAATGACCGAGAAACCCGCCTACTAGATAGAGTAGTGGGAGATGGTTAGAGATAAAGATAAATCCCCGAGATACGCAGGGCGTGCCCGAGATACGCGGAGTACGGGTAAGATACGCGGAGCGTGGGGCGAGATATACGGAATCCCGACCGAGATATGCGGAATCGTGGCGAGATACACGGAATCATGGGTAAAACTGCCAGGCGCAGTAACAGGTAACTGAGTAACTTCCCCTCCTATATAAAGGAGGAAGTTACCTCAGAAAACCATCATCTAATACGAACTTAGACTCTTTGCTTACCACCCATTGATCACATACTCATTTAAGCATCGGAGAGGGATTCTGGGTCACCACCCAGGTCATCCCCTTTTGCAGGATTACGCGGAGCCCAGGAGTCCAAAGCTTTTCGTCAAGGACGTAACGGATCTTCGCCCGTAATCCAACATTGGCGCCGTCTGTGGGAAGCTTACGAAATGTCAAGATAGCTTCTACCAGATCAATGGCCGGTGGTGGCAAGAAGAAGCAAGTTCAGGCTGGCAGTTCCCGTCCCGCAGGAACTATGAATTCCCAGTTGCCAGAACGTGTTGCTGAACAAGGTGAGAACCCCGCTCTTTCCCAGACAGGGGGGCAGGGTGATGGCTATGAGGTCTCAGTCCGAGACACAGAGAGGAACAGGCAGGATGTCCCGCGTAGGGAGGAAGATGAGGCTCCCCCGAACCCGATAGGCCATGGAAGAGAAGGAGTCCCGCGAAGGGAAGAAGGGTCGTCTTCGAACTCGGAGTTGGCCAAGGCAGTAGCAGATGCTATGCCCATGTTCTTGGCCGCCATGGAGGCCTTGCTGGACAAAAGAGAGGCCGCCAGGAGGACGGAGGAGTTGCCTCCGCGAGAAGAGTTACCACCACCCCCGCCGAGGGTGGACCCAGAGGAACAGGAGGTTCCGCCCAGGAGCAAGGGGGTAAGGAGCCAGCACACCTGGAGAAGTTCGTGGTCGACGGCCCAGGACCAGTGCAGAATAGGACCATTCCTCTAAATGGCCCCATCACCCCCGATCAGGTGGTGAAGATCGTTAGCATCTGCATGGGTGATCAGAAGCAGATGACATCGGAGCTAAGGGATCGATCCAGCCATCCTTTCGTGCCGCGACTGATAGATACCGTCGCCCCGCCCGGGCTAGGTATTCCGACCATCAAGGAGTACGATGGTGAAGGGGACCCAGTTCGCCATGTTCAGAGGCATGTTCAGGCCTGTATGGGACGAACGTCGAACGACGACCTCATCTGTTCATTGTTCCCGATAACCCTGGGAGAATGGGCCATGACTTGGTTCTTCAGCCTCCCGCCAGGATGCATCACGTGCTGGGCTGATATGCACGATCGCTTCATCAAGCAGTACCAAGGTCGGAGGCGTCTTCTAAAGAGTGTGAGGTCCTTGACCCAGGTGGTGCAGAGACCCGATGAATCGTTGGCATACTACTACCAACGGTTCACTGCCAGTGCTGCGGAGATTGATGAAGAAATCTCGGAAGGAGAGACTATCCGTACTTTCCTGCGGAACTTGAGCGCTCCGTACGGTTCCGACCTAATGCACAGCGTAGCCGCGAAGGCTGTGTGGAGTATGGAGGCCCTGCAAGCGAGGGTGAAACAGCAAATCGACGTCCAGGAGTCGAAGATTGCTGCCGGAGAGCTCGATCCCCCGAAGTCGGGGAGAGGAAAGCCATTGTCCAAGCTATCGGTTGATCGCAAAGGGAGCGACAAGTCGGAAGGGAGTAGGAACCGTGGTCGTCCCGATAAAAGAGAAGACAAGCGTCCTCCGAGGAAGGATAATTGAGAAGGTCGGGCCGTTCCCATCAATAGCTCGATGACCTCTGTGTTAGCTGTGATGGACAGAGAGGGTCTCGCTCGATACCCCCCGAGGAAAGAAGGCGAATTCCTAGGAGGCCGTCCTGACCGTTACTGTCGCTACCATCGGGCCAATGGACACGACACCGAAAACTGTCGGGAGTTGAAGAAGGAAATTGAGAAGCTGATCCAGAAGGGGAAGCTAAAAGAGTTCGTCGGAAGGGGGCGGTGCCGATCCCGTTCTAGAAGTCGGTCACGATCCCGTTCCAAGTCCCGCGACCGATCCCCGAAGAAGAAGAAGGTTGAGCCAGAAGCCTCAGGTTCGGGTGCCCGCAAGGAAAGGCGGGGAACCATCAACGTCATCCATGGAGGAATGGCGGCGGGAGGTGATACCTCTGCTTCCCGGGAGAACTACGCTTCTCGCATATCTGCCGCGGTGGTGCTAGGCAAAAGGTCCCGGTCGTGGACCCTGAAGGAGGAAATGGTAATTTCTTTCTCGGCGAAGGATCTAGTAGGCGTGGAGAGCCCTCACGATGACGCCCTGGTCGTGACCCTGGACGTAGACGGATTCGAGATGAAGCGGATCCTAATAGACGGAGGGAGTTCCTCCGATATTCTCTTCATGGACGCCCTGGAAGCCATGGAAGAGACGAAGAAGGACCTCACACAGGTGGACTTCCCGATAGAAGGATTCTCTGGTTCCACCTCTTACCCGCTTGGAGTGATTACCTTACCGGTGGAGTTTGGTAGTGGCTGGAAGATGGAGAAACGAAACGTGGATTTCGTTGTCGTGGAATCTGTGGGGGCATACAACGCTATTATCGGGAGGACCACCATCAACCCTCTTATGGCAGTCGCCTCGACGGTTCACCAGAAGATGAAGTTCCCAACTGACAATGGGGTCGGAGAGGTCAAGGGTGACCAAGTGGCATCGCGGAAATGCTACGTTAACGCCACCCGACGCAGAAGGAGGGAGGCCATGACTGTCCTTTAGACTGATGCTGATCCTCGAGAGGAGTATGGGCGTCCCGCCCCCATGGAGGATTTGAAGGAAGTTGAGATCGATGGGCCTCAGAGGAAGGTGAAGATCGGGTCTGCTCTGTCGGAGGAAAGAGCCAAAGAGTTGATCGAGCTCCTGAAGGAGTTTAAGGAGCTGTTTGCCTGGTCCCCGAGTGATATGCCAGGAATCAGCCCCGACGTGATAGTGCACGAGCTAAAGATAGACCCCGCGATCAAGCCTATCGCGCAGAGAAGACGTCCGATGGGCGCGGACAAGAGGATCGCGATCCAGCAAGAGGTGGGCAGACTGCTCGACGCTGGATTCATCAAGGAGCTCCGATTCCAGACTTGGGTGGCTAACCCAGTCCTGGTGCGAAAGAGTAACGGGAAGTGGCGGATGTGTGTCGATTTCCGCGACTTGAACAAGGCTTGCCCGAAGGATTGCTACCCGCTCCCGAGGATTGACCAGCTGGTGGATGCCACATCGGGACATGAGCTGCTGAGCTTCATGGATGCCTATTCCGGGTATAACCAGATCAAGATGGCGAAGGAGGATGCCCCCCATACGGCCTTCTATGCCGACAGTGACGTCTACCATTACGATGTGATGCCCTTCGGATTGATCAATGCCGGAGCGACTTACCAGCGAATGGTGAACAAGTTGTTCGGAGACATGTTGGGGAAAACCATGGAGGCATATGTGGATGACATGCTGGTGAAGTCCCGACAGGCAGGAGACCATGTCCAGAACTTGGCGGCAGCATTTGAGCGGATGAAGTTCCATCAGGTTCGGCTGAACCCCGACAAATGTGCTTTTGGGGTAAACTCGGGGAAGTTCCTAGGGTTCATGGTGAGCCAGAGAGGAATCGAGGTGAACCCCGAGAAGCTGCGAGCAATCGAGGAGATGCAGTCCCCGAAGACTCATCGGGAGGTCCAGGTGCTGAATGGCCGGTTGGCCGCGATGAATCGCTTCCTATCCAAGGCGAGTGACCGAGCCATGCCATTTTTTGATGTGCTGAGGGCCCACAAGAAATTCTAATGGACCGACAAGTGCGAGGAGGCATTCCAGGCACTCAAGCAACACCTCCGTACCCTTCCGCCGTTGGCGAAACCAGTTCCAGGCGAGCCGCTTTATCTCTATTTGGCTGTTTCTGATGTGGCTGTTAGTTCTGTTTTGATTAAAATTGTCAAGGGCAACCAAGTGCCTATCTATTATGTAAGCAAGGCGTTTGCCAAGTCTGAAATAAACTATCCCGCTATTGAGAAGTATCTCTTCGCGTTGATTATTGCCGCTCGAAAGCTACGACCTTACTTCCATGAAGTCACGGTATTGACTAATCAGCCCCTGAAACACTTTTTGAACCGACCGGAGGCGTCGGGGAGATTGGTAAAATGGGCCATCGAGCTGACGGAGTTCCGTATTCATTTCGCTCCGAGAACCGCTATTAAGGGCCAGGCATTGGCAGATTTTATAGCTGAGTCTACGGCACCCGATCTGGAAGTAACGGGTCCCGCAGAGGGGGCAACCATGGAGGAAGTCCCGACAACAGAACAACAGCCAGAACAGCCAAATGAGGAGAATACCTGGGAGATGTACACTGATGGTTCATCGAGTGTAGAAGGCTCGGGGGCAGGATTCATATTGATACCGCCCGGTGGAGGCGAGCCCCTACGATATGCCTTGGCGTTGACGTTCAAAGCCACCAACAACGAAGCGGAGTATGAGGCTCTCATCACAGGCCTTAAGATTGCCAAGGGTACGGGGGTCGATCATTTAAAGGTGAAATGCGATGCCAGCTTGATCGTGAATCAAGTCCAGGGGAACTATGAAGCCAAGAGCCCAACAATGAAGAAGTATTTGCACGAGGTGCAGACTTTGAAGGGAAGCTTCAAAAGCTTCGATATCGAGGCAATCCCGAGGGAAGAGAACGCGGAAGCAGATGCCTTAAGAAAGTTCGCTCTGGGAGTGGCCCCTGAGGAGAATCGGAGGGTGCATTTCCTAGAAAAGGTGATTATCTCAAACATTGATCCGGCAGAGATCTATGCTATTGAGACAGGATCGGAGGAAGAAGAGAAGCCCACTTGGATGACCCCGATGGTCACATACCTGACTACGGGGGTACTCCCCGATGATAAAGTGGCAGCTGTCAGGTTGCGTCGGATTGCGGACAACTACGCGATGGTGGACAACCAATTATACAAAAAAGGGTACGTAAAGCCTTTCTTAAAATGCGTAGCAGAACCTGACACGAATCGGATCCTGAGGGAGCTACACGAAGGAGTCGCGGCCTGTCATGAAGGGGCCCGATCTCTAGTGAGGAAGGCATTGAATTTAGGCTATTATTTGCCCTCGATGAATAAGGAAGCGACCGCGATGGTCCGATCCTGTGATACATGCCAGAAGTACGCTCCAAATATCGTGGCTCCCGCCGCGGACTTAATGCCCATCAGGAGTGCATGGCCCTTCGCGCAATGGGGGATTGATTTGGTGGGACCTCTTCCCCAAGCGAAAGGTCAGTGCAAGTAATTGCTCGTGGCCATCGACTACTTCTCAAAGTGGATAGAGGCTAAAGCATTGGCTAAAACGACGGGGCAGCAGATCCTCAAGTTCCTTCAAACTCAGATCGTATCCCGGTACGGGGTTCCTCGAGTGTTGATCAGCGACAACGACCCTCCGTTCAATGGGGCTCAGTTGAAGGAGTACCTGGAAGAACTAAACATTGAGCATCAGACCGCTTCAGTCCGCCACGCTCAGACCAATGGCCAGGTAGAATCAGCCAACAAGATCGTGATGGATGGCTTGAAGAAGAGAGTCTATGCCTTACAGGGCCATTGGCTGGATGAGCTCAAGAACGTGCTGTGGGCCGTGAGAACAACACCCAAGCAGTCAACAGGAGAAACTTCGTTTGGCCTAGTCTATGGCACGGAGGCAGTCGCTCCCGTGGAAATAGCGGTGGCGTCCCATCGCGCGAAATATTACGAGCCTCTGACAAACGAGGAAATGAGACGTCTAGACTTAGACTTGCTCGAGGAAAAAAGATGGAAGGCTGATGAAGTCCAAGCCCGAATGCGTCTGGCAACAGCCCGATATTACAATCGGCTTGTCAGATCTCGACAATTCTTCGTGGGAGAACTTGTCTGGCGGAGGAACGAGTTCGTTCACCAAGATCGGATCAACAAACTATCGCCAAAATGGGAGGGACCTTACAAGATCGTAGGGATGCCAGCCCCCAATGCATACAGGCTAGAGGACCTTGATGGCAAGACGTTGAAGCATTCCTTCAGTGGCGAACACTTGAAGAAGTATCATGTTTGATATTAAGCCGCCGTGAAGGGCGCAAATTGTCTATCAATAAGATCCGATGTAAGCCTATTTTGAGTTATTTATGAATAAAAGAAGTTGTTTCCGATCAAATTACTTTTAGATTTATTCTAAACTGTTAGTAAGACGTCCTGAAGGACGCGACAAAAGCCTTCCGAGGTATGCGTAAGTCGTCTATATGATGCGGCCAAAAGCCTTAACGGGTATGGACAAAAGCCCTACGGGGTACACGTAAGTCGTCTATATGATGCAACCAAAAGCCTAGGTACGAAAAGGCCCTGATGGGTCCGCGTAAGTCGTCTATATGATGCGGCCAAAAGCCTTAACGGGTACGGAAAAGCCTTAACGGGTCCGCGTAAGTCGTCTATATGATGCGGCAAAAAGCCTTAAAAGGTACGATTAAGCCGTCCGGTAGAGACGCAGTAAAAGCCCTAAGGGGTGTGAAAATGGCCTCGAAAGGCAGGGACGAGAAACCTTAAGTGGTGAAGTCCCGATTTTGGACGAGAAGCCTTAAGTGGTGAAGTCCCGATTTTGGACGAAAAGCCTTAAGTGGTGAAGTCCCGATTTTGGACGAGAAGCCTTAAGTGGTGAAGTCCCGATTTTGGACGAAAAGCCTTAAGTGGTGAAGTCCCGATTTTGGACGAGAAGCCTTAAGTGGTGAAGTCCCGATTTTGGACGAGAAACCTTCAGCGGTAAAGTCCCGATTGGACGAGAAACCTTAAGTGGTAAAGTCCCGATGGGACGAGAAACCTTAATTGATGAAGTCCCGAGTCAAGCGTTGGAAGAACGTATGGAGCCATCTCAAATGGTGCATCGGAACGTTCGGAGTAACGAGTTTAAAGCCGCTTTAGATAAAGTGCAAACGAGTATCGGTGCCAAAACAGACGGAAAGAAACTACTTATATAAAGGCCAGAAGGCCAAAGAGGTTCGATACAAGAGACAAAGGAGAAAGACAACAAGGACTAAAAGATGTAGACATTAAGCTTGGTCCTTGTGGGAAGGTGGATCCTCAGCAGCATCGGAGGGAACGGAGTTCGGAGGGACCTGGGCGGAAGGCTCCGCAGTTGGCTGAGTCGGGTCCACGGCAGCGGCCTCTTCACTCTCCGCGGGGAGGTTGAAGTATTTCTCCGCGAAGGGGGCGAGGGTCTCGGACTTCTTGAAGTCGATGGAATCCTCGTATGCTGTGTAGAGCTCTTCGACAACATTGAACAGAACGTTCTCCACCTCGGACTTACAGAACTCTACAGCAGCCACCTTGAATTCTTCAGAGTCCCGATACTCCTCGAGGCCCCGCTGGCGGCCCTCCTCGAAGCCCCGCTGGTGGCCCTCCTCGAGGCCCTGAGCCTTTGCCTCAGCCAGCCTGGCAGAGAACTCAGCCCTCTCCGCCTCAAACTTTGCCTTGGCCTCCGCGAGGAGATCCGCGAAGACGTTTTTCTCATGAATGAGCTGCTTCTTTTCCTCCTCATTCCGCTGCTGCTCCACCTGGACCATCTTCCGCTCCCGACGCATGACAGCCTCATGATCGTGGACCTTCTTGAGCAGGCTTGAGGACATATCATCTAGGAGAGCCTTCTCCTTAGCCATCTTGTTCTTGGCTGCTACTGCCTCGTCGAGTTCCACCTGAAGCTTGGCTAAAGCATCGGGGTTCGACTGGGCCTCCGCCGCCTCCAAAGCACCCTTCAGGGCCAGGATAAGGCCGAAGCAGCGCTGTTGGTTCGCGGTGTCCTGAAAGAAGAGAGGAAAAGATCAAGATACAGTAATCGGAGACAAGAGTGACGAAGAAAATAAAACAAAGATAAAGTTTCACCTCCATCCGACGAATAGCCATGTCGCGGATCTCCTCCTCAAGGTCCTCCCACGCAAAGGAAAGGGGTCGCCTCAAAGCTGGAGGAATTGACCCCGCCAGCAGATGCAGGGCCAATCCAGGATCAAGGTTTCCCCGCCGGAGTGGAACCCCTCGGAGAGACTCGATCGGGTTCCAAGGCATCATCCCCTGGTCGGTGTTGGATCACGGTGGAACTCCGGTACGGATCTTGACGGCAATCCTAGCTCCTTGCTCCACGTAATCCTGCAAGAGGGGATAGACCGGGCGGTGACCCAGAATCCCTCTCCGATGCTTAAATGAGTACTTCGTCTGACTGGCAAGTAACAGATATCAAAGGTGTATTCAACTCAACGTAAGTCTTTCTGAGGTGATCTCTTGCCCTTTTATAGGCAAAGAGATGCCTCAGTTACCTGGAGAACCGTTAGGGGTGGTTAGCCCGTATCCCGCATATCTCGGACGCGATCTCGTGTATCTTAGCCGTGCCCCGCGTATCTCGGCCACGCTCCGTGTATCTTAACCACGTTCCGCGTATCTCGGCCACGCCCCGCACATCTTGGCTTTATCCTCTGGTAACGAGTCCCGACTCCCGTCGGGGACTCCAGAGTTGTCTTGTTGTGTCACTGCTCGGGGCCCCTCGTCATCGTGACAGGGCCTATCATTCTCAGGGATTCATCATCGGGGCCTACTTAAAGGCTTCTTATCGGGAGCTTCTAGCTCGACTGTCAGGACCGACTCTGTCGGGACCTTATTTCATCGGGACTCCCTTCGTCGGGACCCTTCTCCAAAGTCATCTTGACCTTCACTCTGGGCC
The DNA here is from genome assembly GCA_036873135.1 of Clarkia xantiana subsp. parviflora. Lineage (NCBI taxonomy): Eukaryota > Viridiplantae > Streptophyta > Magnoliopsida > Myrtales > Onagraceae > Clarkia > Clarkia xantiana. Next base: position 27,561,667 of record JAPTYO010000004.1, read on the forward strand.
TAGTGGGCCTGTTTGCCGTTTCCTCGCCGTTAAAGGGCCTGACGGCTATAGTCGGACCCATCATTTGCCCCCAAGACATGAGGGACTTTTAGTTCGTCGTGTCTTCCAACTCCCGATTTTCCAATGCTAGAGTCGGGGATCTGTTCCTTGGTTCAGTTACTTAATTTATCAGTCTTCTCCTCCCCGTTTCCTTAGGGTTTTGTAGATAACTGCTATATCCCAAAGGTCTCCTCGGTTTTCTAGTGCATTAAATACAGCAGATAATGGAGTGACGTCTTCGACCCACGTGCCTGATTTTTCGCGCCTGTCCTTTTCTGAAAAGTGCTTTTCGGGCCGTTTCATCATTGCGTCCGTTGTCCTTCTGCACGTTTCATCTCAACGGTCCAGATTAAGACTCTTCGACTTCGACGATTCGGATCGAAGTGTCCTTTCAACCGTCTTCTTCAACTATAAAACCCTAGCCACAGTCATAATTTAACTTTTACCGTCTTCGAATTCTCAAAAGCTCTCTGCGATTCCAAGCTCTGTGATTTCGAAGGTCTTTGGAGTCTCTCCGATCATCTTTCCGGCGACATCTCGTTCATCTCCTCCAACCTCTACTTCATTATGTCTGGTAAGGAGACCCTCTTCGTTGTTTGTTTGTCTCTTTCTTTCTAATTTTTCCCAGAGTCCCACTGTATTTTCTTGTCCTGGTTGCTTTTCAGACAGCGGTTCCAGCTCCGAGGGGAGAAAACCCTTTAAATTTGACTATGCTCTAAATGAGATTTCCACTACTGCTTATGATGCAGCTCTCCGAGAGGGTTGCATCACCATCACCTGGGAACCTCGTTTCCCGTATCCTCGACATCGTCCCTCGAGTGATCCTGAGGTTACTCGTCCCCAGAAAGGGGAGGTATTTGTCTCTACGGGACAAATATCAGCGGGGATCAGGTTCCCCTTTTGCGGTAGCCTGGTCGAGCTGTGCCAACACTACCAAACACACCCCACTACCTTCTCTCCTCATGCCATCCGCATCTGGAACGCCTTTCAAGTCCTCTGTCTCCGACAGAAGTGGTCTACAGCCTCCAACTCTTCCGGACCTTCTATGGGCTGAAATGCAACGAGGCGGGGGTTTGCGCCTTCTACCCTCGGATGCCCAAGTGGAGTAAGCAGCAGCTTGCCCGGCACGGTTGGACCAGTGACACCTGGAAGGTGGTCAAGGGTCGGGGACTCTTGATCGATACAGGGTCCGACAACAGTAGCTGGAAGAAGAGTTACTTCTTCATCCAACATTCTTCTATTCCTTGGCCTCGGTGGGAGGTGGCAGCAGATCCTCCGCCTGCTTTCCATACTTATGCCGATGAGGACTTCGAGACTCTCCAACTAATCCAGCTTTATCGTTGGGGGGAGTCTTACACTCCTCTCAATGCTAATTCCCTTGTGGAGCGGGACCTGGTACAGGCCGGGGTCCGACTCCTCAGTATTGTTTCCGGGGGGCAGCTCTTCGACGGCCCTTCCAATGTGGTCTCTTGGGTAATCTTCTAACTTCTCTTTGTTTATTGTTTGCAGCCAAGAAGGTATCTGTGCTGACCGATCTATTCCTTAAGCAGGGGGAGACTGATGCTGTCCGCCCCTCGCGGAAGAGGAAGTCTGCTAAGAAGGCTGCTGCTAGGTTGGGGTCTCCTTCAGCGGAGCAGCCCAAGCGACCACGGGTGGATCTGGACCAACTCTTCGATGTCCAGAATGCTGAAGAAGGTAAACAACTCCGACTTGCTATTAAATCGTATAAAAGGATGGTCCCGTCGGACTTGATTTCCTCGACCAAGAAAGGCCGTATTGCTGATGTCAAAAGAATCCTTCGAGGCGAAACTCCCCGAGTCTTGAAGGCAGGCTACTATCATTACGGCGGGAAGGATCAATACGTCCCCCGACGTGTCATTTGGTGTAAGAATCCCGATGAACTTCCTGACTACCTTTCTGAAGCTCTTCATCCTCCAGGTGCAGGTCGCTCGGGAGCTTCCTCGGGTGTTGCAGCTTCCGCGGATGCACCACCTCCAGCAGGGGTGCCTTCCTCAGCTGGAGAGAAGGCACCATCTGGCGAACAGTTTCATCAGGTGGAGACTCTGGACTCCTCCGAGGAGACTGGCGGGGCTGACCCTCCTCAACAGCGACGGAAGGCGGGGCAATCCCTCTTGAAACCAACCCCTCAGGGGCCGCCTCCCTCGTCTTCTCCGCAGCAGCGGGAGCTCTCACCCATCCACGACTTCTCTCCCTCCCCTGTTCGGGCCGAGACGGAGATGTGCCCTTCTCTTCCTCGTCCTATCTCTCCCCTTGCTCTTGATGGGGACTTCTACAGGCCCTTCAACTCTTCACAGGCGGATGCCCCCTGGGCTCCTATCCAGACGCTCCAGGGAGTCCCGCTTACACAAGGGGAACAGGACCAAGAACTGGCCCTGCATCTGCTGGCGGGTTCTATCCTGCCTTCCATGCGACATCCGATTTTCCTTAATCGGACGCATATGCAGCGGGACGTCAGGGACATGGCTGTGCGCCGCATCGAGGTGAGACTTCGCTTCTTTCTTGTTGATTGATAAATCGGGTCTTTTGTCCTTCTAACATTTTTCCTTTTGATTGCAGGAGCTCGGGGACTACAATCGCCTCATCGGGTATGTCATTGCCTATGATGAGGCCCGAGAGCGGGACCGAGGAGTCCGCGAGCAGCTTCAGGCGGATCTCAAGGCCTCCCAGTCTTCACGGGGGAAGCTTGCCAAAGAGCTGGCTGTCCTCAATGAGAAGATTCGGGGCCTTCAGCAACAGATCGCGGACTTCGAGGGGCTCTTGAGGCAAGAGCGGCAAGAGCGGGGGGCAGTCGTGGACCGGCTGACCCAGGAGAAGAAGGCTGCCGAGGACCAGCTGGTCCTTGAGAAGAAGGCTTTGGAGGAGCTGATCGCGGGATTCCCGGCACAGCTGGCTGAAGCGGAGGCCAAGGGTCGGGAGGACTATCGGAGGTCGGAGGGCTTCCAAGCTGATGCCATGAAGTTCTTTGGCGCGGAGGTGGAGAATACTCTCTTCAACGCCGTTGAGGAGCTCCACCTGGAGTACGGGGATGCTATCAAATTCGACAAGTCTCCTTCTCTCGCTCCTTTTGCGAAGAAGTATTTTGCTCTTTCCGAGGAGAGTGATGGGGGGAGTACCCCCGTAATTGTCGAAGACGCTTCTGAACTTCCAAGTGCGGACGCCCCGATAGTCAATCCTCCCGAAGCCAATCCTGTGGATCCCTCTGCTACCGACTCCGCGGACCCAGCTGCTGCCAATGCTGCCGACAAGGACCAAGCTTGAATGTCTTTATCTTTTAGAGTCCTTGTATCTTCTTCTCTTGTGTCGTCGTCGGGCCCTTGAGCCCTTATCAATATCAAACTTCTCTAGTTCCGATCTTTTGTTGCACTTCCCCGAGTGACTTTACTTATACGCGCTTAAGTCGAAACTTCGACACTTAAGACATTCTCGTACGTCCTTCCCGACGATTTAATAACTTGCACCACTTAAGGCGACTTAGTATTGAGTGCATCACTTAAGACGACTTGGTTCTTATCAGTCGAAACCTCGACACTTTTAAGAAATTCTTGTACGTCTTTCCCGACGATTTAATAACTTGCACCACTTAAGGCGACTTAATTCCATGCATCACTTAAGACGACTTTATATTACTTAGAATAAATCTAAGAATCGTGCATCACTTAAGACGACTTAATTCTGCGCACCACTTAAGGCGACTTAGTTCCATGCATCACTTAAGACGACTTTCGGATACTTAGAATAAATCTAGGTATTGTGCACCACTTAAGGAGTCTTTTCTCGGGCACCACTGAAGGCGACTTTTCTTGTGCACCGCTGAAGGCGACTTTTCTCGTGCACCACTGAAGGCGACTTTTTACGTGCACCACTGAAGGCGACTTTTTACGTGCACCACTGAAGGCGACTTTTTACCGTGCACCACTGAAGGCGACTTTTACACTTAGCATAAATCTAAGGACAACTCTTATTTGGAAGCAACCTCTTTATTTATTGACGGCATAAGATTGGCTTACATCGAATTAAACGATAAACAGCATACACCACTTAAGGCGATTTTACATCGGGCACCACTTAAGGCGACTTTCATCATGCACCACTGAAGGCGACTTTCATCGTGCACCACTGAAGGCGACTTTCATCAAGCATGGTGTTTCTTCAAGTGTTCGCCACTGAAAGAATGCTTTAACGTTCTGCCATCGAGGTCTTCCAACTTGTATGCGTTCGGAGCTGGCATCCCCACGACCTTATAAGGTCCTTCCCATTTTGGTGACATCTTGTTGATTCGATCCAAAAGGGTGAACTCGTTGCGACGCCAAACCAGCTCCCCGACGAAGAACTGTCGGGACTTCACTCGCCGATTATAGTACCTGGCCGTTGCTAAGCGCATTCGTGCTTGGACTTCATCGGCTTCCCGCCTTTTCTCTTCAAGTAGGTCCAAGTCCAGACGTCTCACTTCATCGTTCGTTAGGGGCTCGTAATATCTCATCCGATGGGATGCCACAGCTACCTCCACAGGAGCGACAGCTTCCGTGCCATAAACAAGGCCAAACGGAGTCTCCCCTGTTGATCGTTTGGGTGTCGTTCTAACAGCCCAAAGTACATTTTCCAGTTCGTTCAGCCATTTGCCCTTCAAGGCATAGACCCTCTTCTTCAGGCCATCCATCACGATTTTGTTGGCTGACTCCACCTGGCCATTAGTCTGAGCATGGCGTACGGAGGCGGTCCGATGCTCAACGTTCAGTTCTTCCAGATACTCCCTCACCTGAGAGCCGTTAAACGGTGGGCCATTGTCGCTGATCACCACCTTAGGAATCCCGTATCTGGACACGATGTGGGTTTGGAGGAACTTGACGATCTGGTTCCCCGTTGTTCTGGCCAATGCCTTCGCCTCTATCCATTTCGAAAAATAATCGATAGCTACAAGTAAATACTTACATTGTCCTTGTGCTTGTGGAAGAGGTCCCACCAAGTCGATGCCCCACTGCGCGAAGGGCCAAGCGCTCTTGATGGACGTCAGGTTAGCAGCCGGAGCCATGATACTCGGGGCGTACCTCTGGCACGCGTCGCATGATCGGACCAACGTCGTTGCTTCTTTGTTCATCGTGGGCCAATAGTAGCCTAAGTTCAACACCTTCCTTAAAATGGATCGGGCCCCTTCGTGACAGGCCGCGATTCCCTCATGCATTTCCTTCAGGATTCGGTTGGTGTCGGGTTCTGCTACACACTTCAGGTACGGAGTCGAGAACCAGCCCTTCTTGTACAGCTGATTGTCTAGCATCACATAATTAGACGCGATCCGACATATCCTGTCTGCTGCTACCTTATCCTCGGGGACTGCCCCCGTAGTCAGATACGCGACTATCGGGGTCATCCAAGTGGGCTCCTCCTCCGATTTTGCTTCAACGGTGCACACCTGTGTGGGGTCGATGTTTGACAAGATCACCTTCTCCAGGAAATGCACCTTCCGATTTTCTTCTGAGGGTGCCCCCAGGGCAAATTTGCTCAAGGCGTCTGCCTCTACGTTCTCCTCCCTCGGAATAGCCTCGATATCGAAGCTTTTGAAGCTCTCTCTCAGGGTTTGTACCTCTCACAGATACTTCTTCATTATCGGGCTCCTTGCTTCGTATCGCCCTTGAACTTGCTTCACGATTAACGCTGCGTCGCACTTCACTCTCAAGTGATCGATTCCAGTGCCTTTCGCAATTTTTAGGCCCGTGATAAGAGCTTCATACTCCGCTTCATTGTTTGTGGCCTTGAATGTTAAAGCCAAGGCGTATCGGAGAGGTTCACCTTCACCTGGTGGTATCAACAAAAAGCCCGCTCCTGACCCGTCCGAACTCGCGGAGCCGTCTGTGTACATCTCCCAGGTATTTTCTTTGTTTGGCTGTTCTGATTGCTCTGCCCTCTCTGGTTGTTCTTCTGTCGGGACCTCCATGGTTGCCCCCTCTACAGGGCCCGTTTCTTCTAGATCGGGGGCTTTAGATTCTGCTATAAAGTCCGCCAATGCCTGGCCCTTGATGGCCGTTCTTGGAGCAAAGTGTATTCGAAACTCACTGAGCTCTACTGCCCATTTCACCAATCTCCCCGACGCATCCGGTCGGTTCAAAAAATGCTTCAAAGGCTGGTTCGTTAGCACAGTGATCTCGTGTGCGTGGAAATATGGCCTTAGCTTCCGAGCAGTAATTATCAACGCAAAGAGGTACTTCTCAACGGCGGGATAGTTCAATTCAGATTTGGCAAATGCCTTGCTTACATAATAGACGGGGACTTGATTACCCTCGACAACTTTTACTAACACAGAGCTAATGGCAAATTCAGAAACAGCCAAATAAAGGAAGAGCGGCTCGCCTGGAACCGGTTTTGCTAGCGGCGGGAGTGTGCGAAGGTGCTGCTTGAGTGCTTGGAACGCCTCTTCACATTTAGCGGTCCATTCGAATTTTTTGTTGGCCCTCAAGACTTCAAAAAACGACATTGATCGGTCGCTGGCTTTGGACAAGAAGCGGTTCATTGCAGCTAGTCGGCCATTCAGTACTTGTACCTCCCGATGGTTTATCGGAGACTGCATCTCCTCGATTGCCCTCAGCTTCTCAGGGTTCACTTCAATTCCTATTTGGCTCACCATGAAGCCCAAAAACTTCCCTGAGTGGACTCCGAAGGCGCATTTCGTCGGGTTCAAGTGGACTTGATGGAGCCTCATCCGCTCAAACGCCATGGTGAGGTTGTGCACGTGATCCTTAGCTTGTCGGGACTTCACCAGCATATCATCCACGTAGGCTTCCATGGTTTCTCCCAACATATCTCCAAACAGCTTATTCACCATCCGCTGGTAAGTTGCCCCGGCATTGATCAACCCGAAAGGCATGACATCGTAGTGATAGATGTCGCTGTCTGCATAGAACGCAGTGTGGGGGGCGTCTTCCTTGGCCATCTTGATCTGGTTGTAGCCTGAATACGCATCCATGAAACTCAGCAGCTCATGTCCCGATGTGGCATCCACCAGCTGGTCAATCCTCGGGAGTGGATAGCAATCCTTTGGACAATCCTTGTTCAAGTTGCGGAAGTCCACGCACATTCGCCACTTCCCGTTAGTCTTCTTCACCAGCACAGGGTTGGCGACCCAAGTCTGGAATCGGAGCTCCTTAATGAAACCAGCATCGAGCAACCTGCCCACCTCCTGCTGGATCGCGATCTTTTTATCCGTGCCCATCGGACGCCGTTTCTGTGTGATAGGCTTGATTGCGGGGTCTATCTTCAGCTCGTGCACGATCACGTCGGGGCTGATCCCTGGCATATCGCTGGGGGACCAGGCAAACAGCTCTTTGAACTCTTTCAGTAGCTCCACCAGTTTTTGGGCTGTCTCTTCAGTTAGAGCAGACCCAATTTTCACCTTCCTCTGGGGTCCGTCGATCTCGACTTCTTTCAGATCTTCTACGGGGGCGGGACGCCCAACCTCTTCTCTGGGATCTGTGTCTGTCTGGAGGACAGTCATAGCCTCTCGCCTCCTCCTCCGGGTGGCATTGACATAGCATTTTCGAGAAGCCACCTGGTCGCCTTTGACCTCCCCGACTCCATGTTCGGTCGGGAACTTCATCTTCTGGTGCACAGTCGAGGCAACCGCCATTAGGGGATTGATGGTGGTTCTCCCGATAATCGCGTTGTAGGTCCCCGCAGAATCAACTCCGACAAATTCCACGTTCCTCCTTTCTGATTTCCACCCGCTACCAAACTCCACTGGTAAGGTGATTACTCCTAGCGGGTAGGAAGTTGAGCCAGAGAACCCGACCATCGGGAAGTTTGCCTCCTTCAGATCTTTCTTTGTTTTCCCCATAGCCTCCAGCGCGTCCATGAACAGGATGTCGGAGGAGCTCCCTCCGTCGATTAGAATTCTCTTCATCTCGAACCCGTCTACATCCAAGGTTACCACCAAGGCATCGTCATGCGGAGTCTCTACGCCTATGAGGTCCTCCGATGAGAAGGAGATCACCATCTCTTCTTTCAAGGTCCAGGATCGGGACCTCTTACCCAACACCACTGCCGTAGGGATCCTAGAGGCGTAGACCTCTCGGGCGGATGAGGTATCACCTCCAGCAGCGAATCCTCCATGAATCACGTTGATGACTCGTCTTTCTTTGCGAACACCGGATGACTCTGGATCAGTTCTCTTCTTCTTCGGGGACCGATCGCGGGATCGGGAACGGGACCGCGATCGGGACCGAGAGCGAGACCTGCATCGTTTGTCCCCAACGAACTCCTTAAGCTTTCCCTTCTGGATTAGCTTTTCAATCTCCTTCTTCAGCTCCTGACAGTGATTGGTGTCGTGGCCATTCGCGCGGTGAAACCGGCAATAGCGATCTGTGCGGGACCCCAGGAATTCTCCATCTTTCTTCGGGGGGTACCTGGAGATACCTTGTCGTTCCATGACTGTCAGCACTTCCGCCATGGAGCAGTTGAGAGGAATGTCAAAATCCTCCCGCTTATCCTTCCTTGAAGAGCGTCTGTCGTCCCTCCGATCCGGACGACCTCGATTCTTGCCACTGTCGGGTTTACCCTTTGACTTACGATCGTCGAAAGTTTTACTCGACTGCTTCCCTTTGTTCGACTTCGGGGGCTCCAGCTCTCCCGCGGCTATCTTTGACTCCTGGACATCGATCTGCCGCTTCACCCTCTTCTGCAATGCCTCCATGTTCCACACAGCTTTCTCAGCCACGCTGTGCATCAAGTCGGAGCCATAGGGGGCTGTCAGGTTCCGAATAAAGGTGCGGATGGTCTCGCCCTCCGAGATTTCCTCATCTATCTCTGCTACGCTGGCGGTATACCGCTGGTAATAGTGTGCCAGCGACTCGTCGGGCCTCTGCACCACCTGGGTTAGGGACCTCACGCTTTTCAACAAACGTCTGCGGCCTTGGTATTGTCGAATGAAGCGGTCGTGCATGTCCGCCCAACAGGTAATGCAACCTGGGGGCAGGCTAAAGAACCAGGTCAGGGCTCTTTCTCCAAGTGTATTTGGGAACAGTGTACACACTATATCTTCATTCGGGGCTCTACCCAGACACGCCATAAGATGCTTCTGGACATGACGGACTGGATCTCCTTCGCCATCATATTCCTTAATCTCGGGGATACCCAGCCCAGGCGGGGCGAGGGTGTCTATTAGTCGGGGAACGAAGGGATGAGTGGATCGATCCCTCAGTTCCGACACCAGCGGCTTCTGTTCTCCCATACAGATGTTCACGATCTTTACCACCTGGTCGGGAGTGATGGGACCATTCAGGGGAATGGTCCTGTGTTGTACTGGTCCTGGCCCGTCAACCACGAACCTCTCCGGCTGACTAGTTGCCCTGCCTTTGTCTTGGCCTTGGGGCGGGGCTTCCTGCGCGTTCCGACCCTCTGTTGGTAGGGTTGCTTCCTCCAGCGGGGGCATCTACTCCTGCCTCCTTGCAGCCTCTCTTCGGTCTAAGAGAGCCTCTACAGCCGCCAGAAACATGGGCATGGCCTCTGCCACGGCCCTCGTCAAATCTGCAGCCGGGGGAGCCTCCTGCCCCCTGTTATCCTGGTGTTGAGGGGCAACATCTTCGGGATGCGATCCATTGTGCCCCCCCTGTCTGGGAGAGCTCAGCCGGGGGATGGTTCTGGTTTTCTCCTTGTTCTGGTACTGAATTCAGGTTCGTTGCAGCGGGGTGACGGGAACCACCGGATTGTCCTCTTCTGTTCTTGCCAGCCGCCATCGATCGAGTAGAAGGCATATCAGCTTTTTTGTTTGTTTCCCACAGACGGCGCCAATGTTGGATCACGGTGGAACTCCGGTACGGATCTTTACGGCAATCCTAGCTCCTTTGCTCCACGTAATCCTGCAAGAGGGGATAGACCGGGCGGTGACCCAGAATCCCTCTCCGATGCTTAAATGAGTACTTCGTCTGACTGGCAAGTAACAGATATCAAAGGTGTATTCAACTCAACGTAAGTCTTTCTGAGGTGATCTCTTGCCCTTTTATAGGCAAAGAGATGCCTCAGTTACCTGGAGAACCGTTAGGGGTGGTTAGCCCGTATCCCGCATATCTCGGACGCGATCTCGTGTATCTTAGCCGTCCCCCGCGTATCTCGGCCACGCTCCGTGTATCTTAACCACGTTCCGCGTATCTCGGCCACGCCCCGCACATCTTGGCTTTATCCTCTGGTAACGAGTCCCGACTCCCGTCGGGGACTCCAGAGTTGTCTTGTTGTGTCACCGCTCGGGGCCCCTCGTCATCGTGACAGGGCCTATCATTCTCAGGGATTCATCATCGGGGCCTACTTAAAGGCTTCTTATCGGGAGCTTCTAGCTCGACTGTCGGGACCGACTCTGTCGGGACCTTATTTCATCGGGACTCCCTTCGTCGGGACCCTTCTCCAAAGTCATCTTGACCTTCACTCTGGGCCTGGTGGGCCTGTTTGCCGTTTCCTCGCCGTTAAAGGGCCTGACGGCTATAGTCGGACCCATCAGTCGGGGGTGAAAACCTTGTAAAGGTTTTCATCCACGGGGAGAGGGGGGATGACCCCAGAACTTTCAGCCGGAGGAGCCACCTCGGCTGGTGGCTCAGGAGTCGGAGTGCGGAACTCGGGAGGAGGACTCCGGGACACATCCTTCACGACAGGCCTCGAGGTGCCCCGACCACACCTACGCCGGAGCAGGCCACCTTCAGCAGGCTCCTCGGAGGAAGGAGAAGCCTCCAAATCAGTCACCTGACGGAACTGGGCTTCCGTCGGGGTTTCCTCTGTCACCGGCGCCGGTGGAGTCACGGCCCGGGCTGGAGTAGCAGCACGCCCCGGAGTGACAGCCTCCAATGGACCTGCGGTGGCGGGACGAATAAAGTCAGGAAGAATACCTTTAGGGCACCAGATGATTTGACGATCGAAGTGTTGGTTCTTCCCAAAGACGTTGTAATATCCCGCCTTGAGAACGCGGGGGATTTCTCCTCGAAGGATGTACTTGATCTCTTGAACCCGCGTTTTCCGGTCAGCGGGAATAAATTCCCTGGGAACTAATTTCTTATATCGTTTAATTGCACGACGAACACGCTTACCTTCCTCGGCGGTAGTGACCCCGAAGGCTTGGTCAATCTCCTCCCTCCTGGCCTTCTTGGCCCCGACTTGTTCTTCGGTCGGAGGAGCAGCAGATAGAGGAGTGGAAGAAGAAGCGCCTTTCTTCACCAACTTCCGCTTCCGCTTGGAGCCACTCTGGACGGCATCAGTCTCGCCCTGCTTCAGAAGGAGATGAGTCAACAGAGAAGCCTTTTTGGCTACAAAAATAAAAGACAAGATGGTTAGAAATATTACCCAGATGACCAAGTCCTTGGAAACAGAGTCAAGGAGCCGAACTCCGATAGTAATCAGGTTCTTCTCCTGGAGCTTATTGGCGTCGAGGGGTATGAAGTTGTCTCCCCAGCGGTAGAGTTGAACCATCTGGAGGGTATTGAGGTCATCCTCAGTGTAGTCTAAGAGCTTGGGAGCAGGGTCCGCCACGACCTCCCATCGAGGCCAAGGGACAGAGCTGTGCTGGACGAAGAAGTAGTACTTCTTCCATCCGCTGTTGTCGGACCCCGAGTCACGAATCAGCACCCGATCTTTGTGGAACTTCCAAGTTTCGCTATCCCAGCCGAAACGTGAAAGTTGCTCCTTTCTCCACTTGGGGAGTCGAGGGGAGAAGGAGCAGACACCAGCTTTGTTGCACTTCATGCCGTAGAAAGTGCGGAACAGCAGAAGACTGTACGTCCACTGCTGGCGGTGACACAAGAGTTGGAAGGCATTCCACACGCGGATGGCGTGTGGAGAGAAGGTACAAGGGTGCGTTTTGTAGAAGTTGCACATCTCCACCATATTTCCACAGAAGGGGAACCGAATTCCCGCACTTATTTGTCAGGCGGAGACAAACACTTCCCCTGCTCGAGGAGGCGTAATGATGTTCTTCCTTCTGACAGCAGGTTGAGACTCGTACGGGAAGCGAGGCTCCCAATCTGAGGTGATACACCCCTCTCTAAGGGCAGCCTCATACGAAGCCTCAGATATCTCATTGACAGCAAACTCGAAAGTGAAAGGAGCTCTAACCTCAGAACTAGCTTCGTCTAAAACGATTGCAAACAAGAGGATTTGAGAAAAGAAGAACAAACAGCAAGTACATCACGAAAACATAGAAGAAAGTCTTACCAGACATGATCGATGATCGGAGAGATAAAATGGAGGAAGATCGGAAGCTTGAAGGCCTTAGATCACTGGAACAGTAGGAAGAGCTTGGAGAAGAGCTTCGAATGCAAGGATGGCTGAAATCGAGAGAGTGCAGAAGAAATGAATAATGCCAGGGTTTTGGCTTTTATAAGCAAAAGGGCAACTGAGGGAACTTAATCTTGACCGTTGAAGACAAAACGACTTGATCTCGACCGTTAAAATTATGAAGACGGTACGGAAGAGACAGCTGGATGGGCACGATCTGCACCGTTGAAGAGGAAACGACACGATCTTAATCGCCGAGATCATAGGTACGGAAGGGACGTGTGTGACGTCATGGCTGCTTTTCCAGAAAACAGCAGTCACGCTGGTTTAAACGTCGTTTCCTTATCCCTAGGCATTTAATGCTACAGTAACCGAGGAGTCTCCTCGGATTTGGCAACTGCCCATGGGGCCTGGTGGGCCCAAAGGTAATCATGAGTAAGAGACTCTGTTATACAACAATCACACGCAAGGCAAAAGCCTCCGACGGTGGTATCGGAAGGTATGAAAACAAAAACCTCCGACAACGAGGTCAGAAGAGCTGAATTAAAAGACATGACGAACTAAAAGTCCCCCATGTCTTGGGGGCAAATGATGGGTTCCGATGTAATCGTTAGCCCCGTTAACAGCCAATGGACGGCGAGTAGGTCCAGTGGGCCTCGTGAAAAGCCTAGAAGGCCCAGAGGCCCAGCACAAAGGGTCCCGACTTTAGCGGTCCCGATATATGAGCTGAATGCTCCCGATGAGAAGCCTCTGAGTAGGCCCCGATATGCCTTAGTAAAGACCCCGATAATAAAGCCCCGCAGAGGCTGGACCTGTCCCGTAGAGACTGAAGGTCCTGGGTGGTGATCTAGAATGAGACAACTCTGGAGTCTTCGATAGAAGTCGGGACTTGTGATCAGAGGATAATGACCGAGAAACCCGCCTACTAGATAGAGTAGTGGGAGACGGTTAGAGATAAAGATAAATCCCCCGAGATACGCAGGGCGTGCCCGAGATACGCGGAGTACGGGTAAGATACGCGGAGCGTGGGGCGAGATATACGGAATCCCGACCGAGATATGCGGAATCGTGGCGAGATACACGGAATCATGGGTAAAACTGCCAGGCGCAGTAACAGGTAACTGAGTAACTTCCCCTCCTATATAAAGGAGGAAGTTACCTCAGAAAACCATCATCTAATACGAACTTAGACTCTTTGCTTACCACCCATTGATCACATACTCATTTAAGTATCGGAGAGGGTTTCTGGGTCACCACCCAGGTCATCCCCTTTTGCAGGATTACGCGGAGCCCAGAAGTTCAAAGCTTTTCGTCAAGGACGTAACGGAGCTTCGCCCGTAATCCAACAGAGCTAGGATCGCCGTCAAAGACCGTACCGGAGTTCCATCGTGATCCAACAAAGGTCTATATAAAATTTACTATAACTCTGTAAAAATATATACACTTGGAATTTAGAACGGTGCTAATCTCTTTTTTCCTTGGCCGCAAATCCAGAACTTATCTATAAATACAGTTATGTTTCCGTTTTAGATTCCAATTCGTCTGCGCTAATTATTTTTTCATTTCTAACAACCAAAACCAGTCTAGATTGCCGAATACCACCTATAAAAGTATATATTTGAAATAATGGATAAATTTCATAAAAATTGATAGTTGAATTTTTTTTGGACAATAGTTTATTGAAGTTTCACTTGTGGACAAATTGCTAGTTATGATAAATACTATGTCTAATTTGGACGAAATTGATCACGTCATTTTCACATAATAAAAAAAAACCGTGAAACATACTAAAAATGACGAAATTACCCTTACAGAAAATGCAATTCTCAAAATGTTTTTCAAATTAGGATAAAACTTTATAATTTCAGTTATGTGGATGTTTATAAATAATTATATGGATGATAACAATTTCATAATTTGAAGTATCTTTTCCTTAACCATGTGCAAGTGCAACCCGCGTAATCAATTATGTTCAGACTAAAAGAAATATTTGATAAAGTTCGTAATTTATCCACACGCGAAACTTTAACTAGTTTATTGCCAAAAATAAATTAAAATAATAATTGCAACTAACCATTTATTCAAGTAACCAAACGATATTTAGCAATTTATTAATAACTAATTAATAACCCTTTTTTGCAAAAATAAAAATAAAATAAAAACCGTATGAAATAATGAGCAAGAACGGAAAGCACCCACCCATATGTAGGGCTGGCGATGGTGAGGGTATGGTGCGAATAGCACTAAAACTATAACCATACCATATTTTGTTCACACATACCATAACCATAACCATAACCACTGCGGTTATGATTCTTCATACCATAACCATAACCATGGTTTTTAACCACGATTAAACCATTTAACTACAATTATTCAAACTAATACAACATCATTGTTTCATACAAGAAAAGTAAACATACATTCATTCATTGTTTCATACACGAAATCTAAATTAAACATAACTTCATTGTTTCACTTAATTAAAAAAAACACATCTTCAATCGCCTATCATTTGCGATCATCGATCCTCATTCGCCATCATTTCCAATCGTTGTTACCTAATAATAAGAAATATAGACAATAAAAAATGGGTGGGAAAAAGAACGGAATAAGAATTATAATATTTGACTAATAATAATGTATATATATATAACAGTATAAGTATTAGTAATATATATATTAGTATTATATATAGAGGTGATGGTTATAATCGCGGTTATGGATTGAGTACCATAACCATAACCATAACCATTGTGGTTACAAGATTCATCACCATAACCGCCCCTCACCATAATGGTGCGATTAACCATTGCGATAAATGGTGCGAATAACCATGGTTATTTGATTTTTACCGCACCATTGCCGGCCATACCCATATGCCATATGGTACATGCAAATTAATACGAAGTCAACTGCTTCTTTTCCTATTCAGATTTTGATGGAGAGATTATTTAAAAGATATAGTGGAGGCAATGTCACATCACATCACGTCTCCTTCATGGAATTCAATTAATACATCTTCTGTCTGTGGCATTGCGTGGATCGTGTGCACAGAGACATTGGTCTAAACAAGTTAAACCCACCAAATTATTTCTACTTAAATAAATAAGATGATCTTTTCTTTTTCAAGTGGGCCATTTAGAAAACTAAAAATTATTTACTCACTTATCACGTATCACCTAATTAATGTATACTTAAAGTTTTGCACGACTATAATAAAATATTTAGGTTCAAATCATATAATATAATATATTTTAGTTTATTTTAATATAATATTTTTTAATTTATTAATATATATAATATTATTTTACTTATAAATGTATTTATTTAAAACAAAATTTCGATCAAATGTGGGGTCAAAGTTAACTATAATGTTTAAGTATACACGTCACGCCGTTAACTTAATTACCAGCCGATACGTTTAATTAATTAGGGCATCGATATAGTGTGTATTACTACGACAACATCGATATTAGTCGCATGCAAATCCAAGTTAGAAGATACTGAAAGATACATAGGATCAACTCCGTATATTACTTCTTAATACCTGATTATGATTATGAATACGCTATAATAATGTTGTTTAGCCGAAAGAAGTGAATCAAATCATCAAGAGATAATAATAAGAGATACAGTCAAAGGTGTAATGAATAAAGCAAGAGATACACGTCCATATAAAAATAAACTGTATCTATATATATAATTGAGTAGAATAATCAGCTATTATTATTACAATGGGTGAAATAATCTCTATAGAACTTGCTCTTTCACAAAGCAAGCAAACAGAAGCACACAAATAACAAGATTAACATCTGATTTACAGTTGATTCTGCAAATAAAAATATGACAATGGTTTTCACCATCAAAAAATCGGAGGGCGTACGTAATTCGCGCGTAAAACTCGTGATGTTGTGTATCGAATTAATGAAGGGTAATTATTATTCCATAAATAACTGAATGATTTAGGTAAAATGTGTGTTGATCACCTGTTCCTTCTTCCCATGAAGTCACCAATCCTCTTGAGTGCGATTTCTAGGGTTTCCTCACTCATATTGGCGAAGCAAACCCTAAACCAACCGGGCTCGGAGCAGTGGCAAGACGAGCCCGGTGATATATTCAGCCTCAGCTCATACAGAAGAGTCTTCCAAAGATCGAGTTCACCGTCTAGGTCGGGCTTCTCAAGCATCGGGCTCATATTCATCCAGCAAAACAGGCCCGCATTCCCTCTAAGGCACTCGATTCCAGCCCGCTTGAGCCCGTTGATAATCATTTCGTACCTCTTATTAAGCCTGGCCCGGTTCGTCTCGATATATCGAGACGTGAACTCATCATCGGACAACATCGAGGCCAATAGGTGCTGTGTCTGAGAAGAGATTAAGGTGAAACTGGACATGCGTCGGGCTGTCGTGACAACCTTGTCATTGTATGAGTATATGGTCCCGACCCGAAAGCCCGGAAGCCCGAGGTCCTTAGAGAGGCTATACACGATGTGGACCCGTTCGGATTCTTTGTAATTACGGTTTGCGAGGATCTCGGCAACACTGACAAACTCCGAGGAGGAAAAAACCGACCCGGAATAGATTTCGTCGGAGATGAGGTGGATGTTGTTTTTGGTGACAAAGTCGAGGAGGTTGTTGAGGACCGATCGTTGGATAGTGGCGCCGAGTGGGTTCGAGGGGTTCGTGATGAGGACACCTCGAACCCTAAGCTTCATCGATCGAGCATCGTCGTACGCTGCCTCGAGAGCTTGAGGGGTTATCTGGAAGTTGTTTGAGCTGTTGCAGATGATTGGAACAATCTTAACCCCAGTTCTCCATCTCAAATCCCTATCAAATCTGTTGGAAAAACAATAAGAAACATAACATTAGTAATCCATGTACGTAACTGGTAAAAAGGTAAAAACAACATAAGAAATGGGAAATCTCTTGCAACCTCATCAAACACAACCATCTATAACATGTTTAAAAGCCTAAATATATATATATTTTTTTTAAACATCGAATGATCGACCGAAGAAAAGTTTTTAATTACCCGGGATAGTATGGAGTCGGGACAAGCAAGGCATCGCCGGGGTCGGCTAATATGAAGGTTAGTAGCTCATTTGCGGCGGTTGCACCCGCAGTTACAACGATTCTTTCGGGGTCGAATTTCGCTCTTCCCCCTCTTATTTTCTCCATGAAACTTGCCATTGCCTGCATAAATTTGAAAACTTTGATGAGTCTTAACCCTAATTATCAATTTTCATGAAATTTAACGTAATTTGTTTTTGTTTAATAAAAAATACCTTTCTGAAGGTTTGAAGGCCATGGTAGTCTTGGAACAAGGCATTCTCTCTAAACCCAGGAGCCCCTTTGCCCCAAATAGATGCTTCTGAATGTTTCTCCAAGTAGTCCTCCAGCAAGTCAAATGAGACCTACACAACCAAACCCTAAATTGTCAGAGCTAGAGAGAAACATTATGGTACTCCGGGTGGTGTTAGAAATGAACTTACTTGATTTTCAGCAAGGCCCATTTGGATGACACCACAAGGGTTAGTGACTTCATCATAAGGGTTTTCATCATACGCTTTCCATCCAGCAAAGTATGGTGAGTTCTCCCCGTGCTGTTCGGATTCTGCGACTTTCGAGAGCTCGACTGATGGGGCCAATTCCATTTCAATCGCCATCTCCATCTCCATCTCAATAACAAAGCAAAGATTCAGCACAACCTTCAGGGAATAATAATTACTTGTATATATACCCTCAGTTGTTTGTGGAGATCAAGAATGAGAGCTTTTTCAGAGAGAAGATGATGAAGAAGAAGAAGGGAGATGTAGTATATGAGAAACTTTGTCAAGGCTCTCTCTCTATATATATATAGGGATATATAGAGAGATGCAAAGCCAAACCATCTCTCAAGTTGTAGAAAAATAATAACAAACCAATCATTGATTTGATTCTTTATATATTTATTTATTTCCACACCATCTCTCTTATTCAATATAATCAGTCAAGGTGACAACTGTTCTGCCTCCATAAATATTTTCCCCCAGTTTTTCTTTTCATCTTTTCACAATATCTCTCTCCTTCACATGATGCATATCTTGTGGAATACTGATAGCAAATCCGACACTAAGAAGATAAAGATGTTACAAGTCATATTTATTATGTAAATACGAACTACTTTTAATGTGAATCCTTATATATGTTTGATATTTACACCAAATTAATTAATACAATTATATGAAAATTGTAAATACTATTGTTTGAGTTTTTCTAAAACTTTTAAGTGCAAACCGTAAATGACAAAATTTATATACCTTTTGACAAATTTTAATGAAGTTATCTGGTATATATATCAAACTCACAAAAATTTTCCCTTTTTAAAACATTTTACTATATTATTTCTCTATCTTGGCATGTTGAAAAAAATTATTTCTTATTTTTTTAATATATCTTTTGGCCAATAATTATGTTTTACAACATAGATATATACTTTATTTTTTGTTAAGGAGATATATACTTTTAATTAAGTTCTATATATATTACGACTTCTATAATAGTATACTTATAGGTTCTTTTTGTATCTTACAAATATGATTTGACTATATAGTATTAAGTGATCACTGGATAAAATTTTAGAACGTAGCCCTTTAGTGGGAAACTATATATACGTGATTTAAGTTAAAATGGTTGATAACACGTACTATCAATAATTGATGTTAAAAGACACGTTATTTGACAAACCGATACTCTGTTGTAGAGAAATAACAATATAACCACAATTAGCTTCACTAAACTCACTTCTAACCTAACTAACATATGACTAATCAAACCATTGGAATAATGGTAATGATTCTTCTCAACAAGAACATTGGACATTAGATAAATATATTTATCTTGCAATAGGAAATCTAAGAGTAGTTAAATCTTTCGATATTGAGGCCGCCCAAGATATAGAAATTTAACCCAGTAGTTGATCCTATAGATCAAGATTCTGATTTGCAAACGTAAAGGAGACAAAACAAGAGCTCCTTTGAAGATCTCCCGACCCCACTTATTGCACCCTTGTCTTCCCTTTTTGCCGCAGAATTTATATGTAGCTTCCGTTCCTTTATAAATAAAAAAAAAACAACATTTATGTGATTTTTAGCACTCTTATTTTTTTTTAGTCATGTAGGGGTGTAAACGAGTTAAAATACTCGCGAGCTATCCGAGATCGGCTCGGTGAGTATTCGACTCGAAAATATTCGAGTCGAGTCGAGCTTTTTACTTGACCGAGTCGAGCTCGAGTTGAGCTACACTCGACTCGAGCTAATAACGAGCCTAATCGAGCATTAAACCCAAACCTCAATATGTACTTATTATATATTGGGCTTAAGCCCATACATTAAATTGTTGTTCAGCCCAAATTAATACTATATAACCTAACCTAACAACCCTAATTACTTACCCTCGTTTCCTTTCCTGTCTTCTATTTTAACCCTATCAAATATTTTGCGGCTGCAGTATTCATCATCTCGGTCTCCATCTGGTTTTTTTCACCTTAGTAACTGCAGTCTGCTAATGCCGTTTTCTTTACACTCCATGTTTTTTTTATATATGTTTTCCTATATTCTTATCATTAGGAGATCGTTTTTTCTGCAAATATTACTACATCCACAGATCTATCGTTGTGTTTATGATTTAGCTTATATGCTTTCTGTATTTCACGATTACATGAAAAATCCACCCAAAACACAGATCTCTGAATATCACTTTTGAATTCGACTTTTCGAGCTTAATCGAGCCGAGCTCAAGCTCGATCGAGCGAACTCCGAGTCGAGTTCGAGTCTCGAAAATTCAGGCTCGATCGAGCTCGAACTCGAGCTCGACTTATTTGAGCCGAGCCAACTCTGAGCAGCAAAATACTCGACTCGGCTCGACTCGATTACACCCCTAGCCTCAACTATCTGAATTCTAACTTATTAGTCAGTCTCATGATCCGATTCACATAAAGGCTTGCTCTGACCCAAGTCCATATCAAATATGTTCAACTAGTCTGGAAGATCATGTCTAGTATGAGCCTAGATCTGCGTGAGCCCCTTAACTTGGCCAATTTAGCAATGACTGGTTTATAGTTCTGATCAGCTGTGGTAAGAAAATGGGGCTCGCCTAGGCCTGGACTTGTCCCATACATGGTTTCCTAGACCAGATAAAAATGTTTGATATGAGATCAGGCCCCTTTAACTAGGTGAATCGAGCCCCTTAACTAGATGAATCGAACCATGACTAGTTGATGTTAAAGAAAAATACTCTTAAAGGTTAAGCTTTGCTTTTGTGGACAATTATGGTGTGATTGAATTTATTTTTTAGTAAAAGAACAATTTTGATTCTCAGGGATTGTTTGTTTTTAGTTTGGTTGTTATTATTTCTTTATGGACTTTTGTCTTATTATTTGGAAATTGAGGTTGGACTAAGTTAGTTTAAGTTGTAATATAAGGGATCATTTCATTCAGCTGTAAATCTTCAAGTTGAACCTAGGCTTATGCTAGGATTCCCATTTGAAGTGTTATTAATGTGATGGTTAGCTTAAGGTGATGGTTGGCCAAGTGAAGGAACCGAACCAGACTATCTGCAAGTCTCATTCTTCATTGTTCTCTCTGAATTTAGATTAGGTTTTCCCAAATCAACATGTTATCAGAGTAAGAGTGGCGATTTTTGCCCCTTTCTTTCCGATTTTGAGCATTTCCGTTGCGTTTTTCATTGATTCTTACTTATTCCATGCACGAATCAACCTTCATCTTTACATCCTCCCACAATTGATCATCATTCTCCTGTTAAAGGTATCTTCTGCGATCGGTTCGAACTCTCTGTTGCGATTTGATCACATTCACAACGAAGATCTTCTTCGTGTGCCTCTTTTGTCAAGCTGAACCTTGAGACTCTTGGCCTTCTCATCGCGGCGTTTCATCTTCAATCGTCACAGAGGCTTCATTCACATTCATCCTTCTTTCCGATGGTAGACGATTCAACTTCCGGAAATGGCAAGGAAATTACTAGAATCAAGGAGGTAGAGACAAGTGCCACCAATCAGGTATATCATGACGCCATGTAAATTGTTGACTCCTTTCACCTGCTTTTCTTACATGAAAGTGAGAATCCCGCCGCTCGCATGTCTTTTTGTGTTCTTACTAGTATTGTCAATTATCTGAAATGGAGTCTTGCGATGATATTTGTGTTGCTCGGTAGTAATTCAATTGGATTTATGACTGGATCTTGCATGCGTGAAAAGTATCAGCTTGTTTTTCATGATATGTGGGATCAGTATAATGCCATCGTATAATTTAAGAGAAGTTAGATGCACATGACCCGGATAATCCGAGTGGGAGAAACAAAACTACAGCTGAATTCAATGACTTAGCAAATAAAAAACAGGTTGATCAAGGTAATGACGACGTAGTTGCTGGTCTAGGACAGAACTTAACCGACACCGTTCGACTGCTTGACCGAATATACAACTTGCTAGTACGTATCATATAGAACCTGTTAGTTAAAAATATTCCGCCTAAAGATAGAAATCTGAATCTGAACCTTGGGGCGCGCGCTCCATGCGTTGCCACCTGAGGTACGTGTGATCGAATTACTGTTCCTCCGCGAGCGAGTGGGAGCAATCCCGCACTGCCCAGTGGTGGGAGCCGAAATACTCATGAGACTAGTGGAGTAATCCTACATCGGCCAGTGGGACTAGACATCGAATATTCCTAACTCTCTAAACTCGAGACGTAGTTCTTGATAAAGATCTATACCCAAGAGATTTCTAATTGAATGGGGTAAGATCAACGATGTAATATTAGTTGACGAACTGATAAATTTCAGAGAAGCGTTAGAAGGACTTGAGATAACAGATTAAATAAAAGCAATGAGAAATGATTTGCAGGTTATGCACTCAAAACCATGTAAATGAATAAGTTTATCTCCATAAGAGAAATCTGGTGGAGTTAAAGTGGTGTAGCCGACAATAGAAGAGAATTGTCAACAAGATATATTTTGCGCTTGTTAATTTTTTTTTTTTATCAAATAGGATACCACAAGATCTCAAGGGAAGTGAGAGAATCAAAACTACAAAAGACTAGCAAAATAATTCATTGTTGGCCAACCACAGATAGAGGTAACAAGATAAGAAAAATGAATACTTCAAGTAAAAAAATATATGAAAGACTGATTAATTCGGTATTGCACGCAAGGGTGAAGCACATTAAGCTTCAACATGATCCTCTTCGAGAGAAGGTGCTAGACAAGTGGTTCGACGCGGTAGGAGTTCAAAGTAATGAAGATATTGCAAATATGTCCAAAAGAGGCAATTTGAATTATTACGATAAAAATTAGCTAGGAATAGTCTAAAAATTACTTTAGTAGCGAGTGTTAAATTATAAAGTAATTTTAGTAATCTAGGTAGGTATATAGCACTCTAGGAGATGATTAGACAAGCATTGAAGAGTTATATATGTTAAACACTTGACTTGGGTTCTGTTTGCTGTTGGGCTTCTTCAACCTTGCTCTTCTCTCCTTGTTTTGTTTATTAGTCCATTTTTATTGGGGCTTCTTTCGTGTAGATTGGGCCTTGATTGTTGGGCTGTTGTTATTTGGTCAGTTGGGTTCCTTCCAGATTGAAGTTGGTGTAATTGACTTTATATTTAGAATTAGGGTTGTGGGGGAGGTGTTGACCAGATGAAGGAACTCACACCAAAGATCCCACGACGTTTCTTCTCCACCCCTCTTTGCTAGGGTTTCCTTCTGACGATGACTTCTTGATAATCATTTGAGTGATCTTGTGAGAATTTGTCATGGTATCAGAGCTGAAAGGCGTTAATTGCTTTTCCTCTTGATCCTGTGACTTCTGTGGTGCTATTACTTTCGTACGATTGTGTCTCTTTGTTTCGCGGATTTTTGGATCGCGTTTTCTGCGTTTTTCTTCGTGATTCTTTGAAGATCTAGGCACATCTCTCTCTGCCTTTGTTGCTGGTTGTGTTTCGACTCACTATTGACGTTTGCGTTTTCGGATGAGGCTGTATTTATTCTTCAAGTCTCGTCAAGCTTCTCCTTGCTTAATCTAATGTCGAACCCCAGCGATAAGAAAGATGAAGGACACTCTGGATCGAAGAAGGCACTCGTTGCAACCGATCAAGAATACCGCGACGCGATGGCCTAGGTAGATTCCTTTCACCCTCTTTTTCTGCATACTAGTGATAATCCTGCTTAGGGTTGTCAACGGGGCGGGTCGGGGCGGGTATCGCTTGCCCCGTACCCGCCCCGCTTGTCTAGATGGTCGACCCGTAGCCGCCCGACACAGTTCGCGGGGCAGGGCGGGTCGACCCGCGGGTCACTTATTAGTGGTACATAATATATTATTATCAATTTAAACCCTAAATTCTATATTTACCATTTTCAAATTCAATTTAAAATTTAAATCACAAATAATAAATTTAATTTCAAATCCAAATACAAGTCACAAATCCTAATTATTTTAACTATGTATTATATTACCTATATAATTTTATATAAATACGTGTAATATATCTATAAATTATCCATATACGGGGCGGGGCGGGTCAACGGGGTGGGGCAACCTCAAAACCGTACCCGCCCCACGGGTCACAGATCGCGGATCAACGGGTCAAAATCGGGGCGGGGCCCCGCGAGTCACGGATTACCCGTGACCCGTTGCCACCCCCAATCGTGCTACTAGAATGACCTCTGTGATTCTTACTGGTGCCGAAAATTATCCGAAATGGAGCCATGCAATGAAGTCTGTGTTGATTGGAAAGAAAAAGTATGGATTTGTGACTGGTGCTTGCGTTCGTGATAAGTTCGATTCTGTGTATCACGATTTGTGGGACAGATGTAATGCTGCCATATATGGCTGGATTGTCAATTCAGTTTCAGATGATCTTGCAAGCTCTGTGATGTATTCTGAGAGTGCCTTCCTGGCATGGAAGGAACTTAAGCAGCAATTTGATAAGGTGAATGGGTACAGGGTTTATCAGCTGCATAGAGACATTGTCCTTACACGAAAAGGTCTGGATTCGATTTCTACCTTCTTCACCAAGTTGCGTGTTCTTTGGGGAGAGTTTGATGCTGCCTGTTCACTTCCTCATATTGAGGGAGAGTCTTTTGAGAAACATTTGGAGCATAAAAAAATTTGAGACTCTTTCAGTTCCTTAAGGGATTGAATGAGTCATATTCGACTGTAAGGAGCAATCTTCTTTTGTGGACACCTCTACCCTCAGTCAATCAAGCTTATAACTATTTGATTCAATATGAAAATCAGAAGAGTGTCTCTTCTGATATTGCTGGTGCTGCTAAGATCAAGGTCAATAAAATTTCCACTATTGGTGATAGGCTAAAGGGGAACCAATCCCTTGAGTGTACCTTCTGTAAAAAGAAGGGACACAATGTTGATAAGTGCTTTTCTAAGGGGTGCGACTTCTGTAAAAAGAAGGGCCATGTTAAGGACATATGCTGGAAACTGAGATATCAAATGAAGAAGGGCAACACTGTTAAGGGCAACACGACTGCCTCTCATACTGGTGGTAGTGAAGGCTTAGAGATTGGAGGGATTCAAAGCAATGTGACCTTGAGTTCTGAACAGTTTGACAAGCTGCTGCAATCAATGGGGCTTGCAGGTAGGACTGTTGCAACAGCAGGTGCTGCCACAAAAACCTTGGATGCACGAGCAAATACAGCTGGCATAACTCTAAAATCCTCTTTTTATAACAATAGAGACTGTTGGATACTTGATAGTGGGGCCACTGATCACATGACTTTTAGGAAAGATTGTCTTGATATTAAACAAACAGTTTCTGGAAAACATGTCTATTTACCAAATGTTGAATTTTCTCAAACTAAAGGGACAAGGAGTTATTATTTTGATAAGGACAGAAGGTTGCAAAATGTTCTTTATATACCCTCTTTCAAATATAACTTGTTATTTGTTTCTAAACTTGTTAGTGAATTGATCTGTAAAGTAACCTTTTATCCAAAGATTGTCATTCTGTAGGACCTATCAAGTAGGAAGGTCTTGGAGAATGGGAGTGAGCATTCATGTCTCTATTTTTTGAAAACTGGTTGTTCATTCAATGGTGCATCTTTTACTAGTATTGTTAGCAATAATAAAGCCATTCTCTGGCACAAACGTTTTGGACATGCCTCTATTCAAACTTTGCATCATGTAAACAACCTGGATTTACCCAAGAATAAAACTGAGATTATTCATACATGTCCAGTTTGCCCAAAAGCAAAAATCATCAGAAATTCCTTTCCTGATTCTACTTCCAGAGCAAATTCTCCTTTTGATCTTGTTCATTGTGATGTATGGGGACCATATCAACATCCAACTCATGATGATAAACGTTTTTTCTTGACACTTTTGGATGATCATACAAGAGTGACTTGGATTCATCTCATTCAATTTAAATCTGATGTCTCTATTGTTTTAAAGGTATTTGTTGCTCCTATTAAAACTCTGTTTTCCAAAACTATTAAGTGTTTTAGATCTGATAATGGAGGAGAGTTCTTCAATGATCATATTACAAATTTTCTTAGTGAGAATGACATCCTCCATCATAG
Source organism: Clarkia xantiana subsp. parviflora (assembly GCA_036873135.1). NCBI lineage: Eukaryota > Viridiplantae > Streptophyta > Magnoliopsida > Myrtales > Onagraceae > Clarkia > Clarkia xantiana. The sequence goes on from JAPTYO010000004.1 coordinate 27,587,553, forward strand.
TAGTTGTCCCTATACACTTCAACAGAATGGGAGGGTAGAAAGAAAACATTGGCACCTTTTGGAAGTTGCTAGGGCTATTAAACTACAGGATTCTGTTCCTAAAGAATTCTGGGTGGAATGTATTTTGACAGCCTGTTATTTGATTAACTTGATGCCTACTAAAATTTTGAATGGAAAATCTGTTGTCAAATATCAGGGTCAAACTGCAAAACACAAAAAGTTGAGGGATCAATTTGCAAAATTTGAAACTTCAGGGACTAAATGTAAATAGTCAAATTTTGAGTTCTTACATATAACTATACCGAATTATCATGCAAGATATTAACAACTCCGAAATTACACATAAAATCGAGAAAGACGAAAACGTGATTTTAATACTGAGGCCCGTACTGATCACGGTCTCCTTAAGGCAATTTCGCCCCACTCCACCCTCGGGTTATGCAAAGGAGTTTAAACACGGGGCGATCACCTCCCAGGATTCAACAGTGTCGTCAAATCGTGTTATGCACGAAACACGCTTGACCGAACCGAACTCAATACCTGAACACAACAGGATTATAATAGAGATGCCGACGACGACGGCAGAAATTCAATATAAGAACAGATTGTAGAACCTGAATTAATAAAATAAACAGATACTATAACCTGATAATGCAGTGGCAGATGAACTCGGAGAGGTAGGAAAAATCAGAGAGAAAATGAGAGAATGAATTTGTGAGGTGTGTTCAAATGTGAAGGATTGATGCTGTATTTATAGGGCGGACAGGCTCCTTCTGCATTAAATTCGAGATTTAGCAGAATATTCTCGACATCAATTCTGTCCAAAAATGGATGCATTAATTGCATCACATTAATCTTGAAATATATTCTTTCCATAATTAATTGTAACCAAAAATAAATTTTCGGATTCAATGTATCTGGACAATTGCCATTCACCTCACGTGGGCTAAGGCAAGCCCATTAAGGCCAAAAAAAGGCCTTACAGCCAACAATCCCCCACATGAATGGAAATTGGAAACTTAACGGTAGCTCTAGACTCGAAAGTTGTGTTCAACGGTCAATACCTGCAAAGGATAGGTAGGGGTAACCCCTTTGAACCTACCCCTTGTGCGATCATGCCTTCTCTACTGACTGGTCGGTAGACGTGATGTCCTTGAACCGACAGTCGTTGGTGTAAATGACGACATAACCCACACAGATACCTTCCTAGTATAGTTCGTTTCACGCCCTGTGATCCCTAGGCCCTGGATCACTAGCCTGGTTCTGCAAGCGTTTCTAAGAGTTGCGCCCTCAACAACTCATTTCGAAGCGGCCCCACTTCTCACTCGCATAGGTGATTCTATGTCTCAAGAGCATCATCACGACTCTGAGTTCTCCTTACGAATCATTAAAAGCTTTGCTTGTGAGTATCAACAACGGCTAAAGCTTAACCTCATCTTCATCACTGTTTGCATCATAGGAATGGGCTCGGGGTTTGACCCCCACAGTGACCACACTCACCCTTGTGATTAGGTTGTCCCATTGAACCAAGTTCTTGGGATCTCCAGTCATCATGGTTGGGTTTTCCTTCTCAAGGGTGTTTCCTCTACGGGCTTTAGCCCCATTCCTTTTAATGCTTGGCCAAACAACTCTCTATTTAACCCTTTGGTTAGCGGATCCGCAATATTATCAACCGATCTCGTAAAGTCGATCGTGATAGTTCCGGTAGAGAGTAATTGTCTTATGGAACTATGTCTTCGACGAATATGTCTTGACTTTCCGTTATACATAAAATTTTGTGCTCTGCCGATCGCGGCTTTACAATCGCAGTGAATGCAGATTGCGGGCACAGGTTTTGGCCATCTCGGAACATCCTCGAGGAAATGGCGTAGCCATTCTGCCTCTTCGGCACATTTATCTAGTGCAATAAACTCAGACTCCATCGTGGATCTGGCTATGACTGTTTGCTTTGAGGATTTCCACAACACTGCTGCACCTCCTAAGGTGAAAACGTAACCACTTGTACTCAAAGAGTCAGTGTCTCTGGAATCGGATATCCAGTTCGCATCACTATAGCCTTCTATCACAGAAGGATTTCTAGTATAATGTAGACCATGATTACGAGTATGTCTCAGATACCTAAGTAACCTGATTACCCCGTTCCAGTGATCAACACTAGGGTTACTCGTATATCGACTCAATACACTTACCGCGTGAGCGATATCTGGTCTAGTGCATGACATTAAGTACATGACACTGCCAATAATTCGAGCGTACTCAATTTGGGAGATGGATTCCCCCTTATTCTTTGAAAAGTACTTACTCGTATCAATAGGGGTACTGACCTCGTTCTTGTCATCTCTGTTAAACTTATCCAAAATCTTATCAATATAATGAGTTTGACTTAGAACGAGACCTTCCGAAGATCTTATGATTTTAATTCCAAGGATCACATCGGCAAGACCCATATCTTTCATATCGAACCTTGAACTCAACATATGTTTGGTAGACCGGACCATCTCATCGTTACTTCCAACGATAAGCATGTCATCCACGTAAAGACACAAAATAACATAACCTCTATCTGTATCTTTCACGTAAATACATTTGTCACACTCATTTATTTTGAAACCTTTTTCCATCATAACGCTGTCAAATTTATGATGCCATTGTTTAGGCGCCTGTTTTAGACCATACAGGGATTTGACAAGTTTACAGACTTTCTTTTCCTGCCCTCGCGCAGAGAAACCCACAGGTTGTTCCATGTAGATTTCTTCGTCTAAATCTCCATTTAAGAAAGCCGTTTTCACTTCCATTTGATGTACTTCTAGATTTCGCAACACGGCAATCGCAAGTACCATTCTTATGGATGTGATTCTAGTTACTGGAGAATATGTATCAAAATAATCCAGTCCTTCCTTTTGTCTGTATCCTTTGATGACAAGTCGGGCTTTATATTTATCAATCGAACCATCTGCTTTCATTTTTCGTTTAAAGATCCACTTGTAGCCTAGCGGTTTGCTTCCGGGCGGAAGATCCACTAGCTCCCATGTATGATTCTGCAAGATCGATTCGATTTCACTGTTTATTGCAATCAACGGTTTTTGGGCCTATTCGCACCTTCTTCGGGGGAGGTATCATTACCTTGGCAAGACACCCCCACATTCGAAGGTGATTATAAGAAGGTTTCCTCCCTTTCCACAATTCAAACGGAGTTTTCTCTTCCTTCTTTTGGGGTACCTTATTCAGAAGGTAATTGCTAGTCAAAATAGCTACCCCCCACATGTTCTGGGGCAACCCCGAACTAATCAACAATGAATTCATCATTTCATTCAATGTTCGATTTTTCCTTTCCGCAACCCCATTTGACTGAGGTGAAAACAGAGCAGTGACCTCATGGACAATTCCATGTTCAGCGCAAAATTCTGCAAACGGAGCTTCATACTCACCTCCTCTGTCACTGCGTAACTTTTTTATTTTCTTATTAAGTTGATTCTCAACTTCTTGTTTGTAGATCATGAATTTCTGAATTGCTTCATCTTTTCCTTTCATCAAGTATACATAGCAAAATTTCGTATTATCATCTACGAAAGTGATGAAATATTTATTTCCACCACGCGTTTGTACATATTTCAAGTCACAAACATCGCTATTTATTAGATCAAGAGGTTCGGTAAATCTTTCGACTGAGTGAAACGAAGTCCGAGTAAATTTCGCTTCAACACAAACTTCACATTTGTGTTCCTGATCTATTTTGAATTTAGGAATATGCTCCATGTTAATTAGCTTCCGCAAAGAATCAAAATTAACATGTCCTAGCCTACCATGCCATAAATTAGGAGACTCAAGCAAGTAAGCAGAAGAGGAAGCATTCTTATTCATATTCTTTTTGGGCACTACGGCCATTACAGAAAGTTTAAACATTCCTCCATTCTCATACCCCTTACCAATGAAGACATTATTCTTAGTAAGTACAAACTTATCAGACTCAAACACAAGACGAAAACCATGCTTGTTCAAGAGGGCCCCAGACACCAAGTTCTTCCGGATGTCCGGAACATACAGCACATTGGTGAGGGTAACGTCCTTGCCAGAAGTCATCTTCAACACCACCGTTCCTCTGCCTTTAATCGTCGATGAGGCAGAGTTTCCCATGAACAGGGATTCTCCGGTATCCACCTCCTCCAAGCTTGAGAACACCTCCTTGTTCGAGCAGACATGCTTAGTGGCGCCAGTGTCCGCCCACCACTCCTTGGGGTTGGAATCAGCCATATGATCTCTGACACCACCGCGATCAAGTTCAGGTCCTCTATGTCCTCGGTAACCGTCGCCACGTGGGCTTCATGATTCTTAGGGAACCTGCACTCATTAGCTTTGTGCCCTATCTTGCCACAATTGAAACAGCTACCTTGAAACCGTTGTGGAGCTTGAGAGCCTTGTCCTCCTCGAGGTCCCTTGCCTCCCTTAGAAGATTGGCCGCCTTTGGATTTCTTGGAAACACCGCCTTTCGGACCTAGGTTGACCCCCTTGTCTTGCGGCTTCTTTCCTCTTCCACGAGAACCCTGCTTGCTTGGGCCCTGGTTGTGCTCCACCACATTAGCCTTGGCCGTGTTGATCGTCCTCATTGGTCCGACCGGATTTCCCTGGGCATTCTTCTGGAGACCCTCCTGGGTGGCGATCCTGCTGACCACCTCTGACACCGGCATCTCCTTTGTCTTATGCTTCAGATAGCCCTTGAACCATTCCCAGCTGGGGGGAAGCTTCTCCATAATCACAGCCGCCTTGAATGACTTGGTAAAAGCCATCTGCGCATCATGGATCTCCTGAAGCAGACTTAAGAGCGCGTTCACCTGCTGCATCACAGATTTGTTATCAACCATTTTAAAATCAAATAGTTTACTAACAAGGAATTTCTTCCTTCAAGCATCCTCCGACTCGTATTTTGAATTAATGGACGTCCACAGCTCCCTTAAAGACGCCGTCCGGCTGTAGACATGATACAGCGGGTCGGTAAGACAGCTCATGATAGCGTTCCTGCACAGGTAGTCCGAATGCTTCCACGCCTCCAATGCCAGGAAGGATGTGGCATCATCTGGGACAATTGGTGAGGGCATTTCTGTCAGGAATCTCTCCATGCTATGAAAGGTGATGTAATACTTCATCTTCTCACTCCATATCTTGAAGTTCGTCCCGTCAAACTTTTCTAGTTTCTCCATCGGGGAAGTTAAAATACGGGGCATGACCACTCCTCCGGCCAATGGTGCTCCAACAAAGTTCCCGAATCCGAGATTAGGAACAGTTTGAGATGAACTAGCACCTGGAGCAGCAAAGTTAAAACCACCGCCTGGAAGCAAATTCAGTCTGGTGCATACAGCAGCGGATGTGGTGACAGTAGTGGTGTTGACAGCAGTCGTCGGTGGAGGTACACCTCCAGTTCCCTGATTCGACACTTCCGTCTCGAGAATCATCTCGCTAGAGAAGGGAACAGATGTGTTGTTGTTTGGATCCATATTACCTGATGACAGATAAACAACAACGTTAGTTTCAAAATTAAGATCCAACAACAACCCTGATAATCAACAATAAAATTGCCTTAAGACTGTTGGCAAATATCAGGGTCAAACTGCAAAACACAAAAAGTTGAGGGATCAATTTGAAATATTTGAAACTTCAGGGACTAAATGTAAATAGTCAAATTTCGAGTTCTTACATATAACTATACCGAATTATCATGCAAGATATTAACAACTCCGAAATTACACATAAAATCGAGAAAGACAAAAACGTGATTTTAATGCTGAGGCCCGTGCTGATCACGGTCTCCTTAAGGCAATTTCGCCCCACTCCACCCTCGGGTTATGCAAAGGAGTTTAAACACGGGGCGATCACCTCCCAGGATTCAACAGTGTCGTCAAATCGTGTTATGCACGAAACACGCTTGACCGAACCGAACTCAATACCTGAACACAATAGGATTTTAATAGAGATGCCGACGACGACGGCAGAAATTCAATATAAAAACAGATTGTAGAACCTGAATTAATAAAATAAACAGATACTATAACCTGATAATGCAGTGGCAGATGAACTCGGAGAGGTAGGAAAAATCAGAGAGAATATGAGAGAATAAATTTGTGAGGTGTGTTCAAATGTGAAGGATTGATGCTGTATTTATAGGGCAGACAGCCTCCTTCTGCATTAAATTCGAGATTTAGCAGAATATTCTCGACATCAATTCTGTCCAAAAATGGATGCATTAATTGCATCACATTAATCTTGAAATATATTCTTTCCATAATTAATTGTAACCAAAAATAAATTTTCGGATTCAATGTATCTAGACAATTGCCATTCAACTCACGTGGGCTAAGGCAAGCCCATTAAGGCCAAAAAAGGCCTTATAGCCAACAATGAGAAGTAGGAAAACTCAGAGAGAAAATGAGAGAATGAATTTGTGAGGTGTGTTCAAATGTGAAGGATTGATGCTGTATTTATAGGGCAGACAGGCTCCTTCTGCATTAAATTCGAGATTTAGCAGAATATTCTCGACATCAATTCTGTCCAAAAATGGATGCATTAATTGCATCACATTAATCTTGAAATATATTCTTTCCATAATTAATTGTAACCAAAAATAAATTTTCGGATTCAATGTATCTGGACAATTGCCATTCACCTCACGTGGGCTAAGGCAAGCCCATTAAGGCCAAATAAGGCCTTACAGCCAACAAAATCCCCTTTGGAAGTTTTAAAAGGAAAGAAACCTGCAGTTAGCCATTTAAAGGTTTTTGGATGCCTTTGTTATGCAAAGAATCTTGTTGTGACTGATAAGCTTGCCTCTAGATCAATTACTTCTGTTTTCAAGGGTTATTCAGATGTTCAAAAGGGATATAGGTTGTATGATTTAGAGAATAATTTTTTTTTTCATAAGCCGTGATGTTGTTTTTCATGAGACCATATACCCTTTTGAACAAAGAAAACCTGATCAGTTACTAATGTTCTTAGGTTTCACCCCAAATGATGACTCTGAAATTTCTGCTGAAAAAGATATACAACTTGATTCTGATGATCCCATTTCTGTTGAATCTCATGAGGATATTGCCCCTATAACAAATGATGAATCTGCTGAAGATTCTGATGTAACTCCAACAAATGATGAGTTAGTCACTACTCTGGTGTTACTGATGCTCCTAATCAGATTGTTAATAGATATGGTAGGGCTACAGAACCCCCCCATTTGGAGCAAAAATTATGTGATTGGGGTTACTCAAACTCGTTATCCAATTCAAGATTATGTTTCTTATAATGCTGTTAGTCAGTCTTATCAATGCTTTCTGACAAACTTTTCTGAGTTGGTTGAGCCCAGTAGTTATATTGAAGCAGCACATGATCCAGCTTGGATTGATGCAATGAAAGAGGAAATTGCAGCCCCTGAGCAGAATGGGACTTGGGACATTGTCCCCCACCCCTCAGGTAAATCATCTATAGGGTGCAAATGGGTTTATAAACTGAAATATAGATCAGACGGGACATTAGAGAAATGCAAGGCTAGGCTTGTAGCTAAGGGATACAAGCAGAAATTTGGTATAGATTACTATGAGACATTCTTTCCTGTTGTTAGGATGAACACAGTCAGGGTCATTCTTTCACTTGCCTCAGTTTTTGGTTGGCATCTTTATCAAATGGACGTTTACAACGGTTTTCTACAAGGTTATTTAAAAGAGGAAGTATATATGACATTGCCTGAGGGATTTACTGATCAAGGGGGAATGGGTCAAAATCTGTGTGTCGACTGCGTAAATCCCTATATGGGCTTAAGCAAGCTAATAGACAGTGGAATATTAAGCTTAGTGACTCTTTGATCAATGCTGGTTTTACAAGGTCTAAGCTAGATTATTCATTGTTTACTAGGCAGATTGGTGCTAGGATTGTAATTTTATTGGTTTATGTTGATGACTTGTTGATTACTGGGAATTGTGCTGATCTTGTCTCTGATTTGAAAAATGTTTTGCAATCCAATTTTAAAATGAAAGATCTTGGAGAACTCAGGTGTTTTTTGGGCATTGAATTGGCTAGAAATTCTGGTGGGATCATGATGTGTCAAAGAAAATATGCACTTGAGTTTATTTCTTCTGTTGGTTTAGCTGATGGCAAAACTTCTAGAACTCCTATGGAGGTTAATATGAAGTTAACTAGCATATTTTATGATGATCATCTGGGCATTTATAGCTCAGACAAACCCCTAGATAATGCTCTATCTTATAGGAGACTGGTAGGGAAGTTACTCTATCTTACCATTACCAGGCCTGATATTTCTTATGCCGTGAGACATCTTAGCCAGTTTATGCAGGAGCCAAAGAAATCACATTGGGATGCAGCATTGTTTGTGAAGTTAGAACCTGGTAAAGGTATATTTCTGAGCTCTCAGTCCAGTACATCCCTTGTTGGTTACTCTGATTCTGATTGGGGAGGATGTACTGAGACTAGGAGGCCTGTATCTGGGTATTGTGTTATGTTGGGATGTTCTCTTGTTTCATGGAAGGTGAAGAAACAAAGCACTGTTTCAACATCTTCTGTTTAGGCAGAATATCGCAGCATTCGTGAGTTATTAAAGGAGATTATGTGGCTTCGTGCTCTCTTAGGAGAATTGGGTGTTTCTCAAAAGGAGTTAAATGTATTGCATTGCGATAACAAAGCTGCGATACAGATTATTTCGTTCGAACCCGCTTGATTTGAAGGACTTGACGAATCTTCGCTTTGTTCGCCGTGTTCGGTCCTTCAACTCCACTCTCCCAACTTCTAGCTTGCCGTCCAGACTTGCACACAGGGGCAGTAACCAGCACGGAGGGGGGGGGGGGTGGTGCCTGTTGAGCCCTCTCCGATGCTAAAATGAGAATTCTAGAGAGAGAAAGCTAGAGAGAAGTCAGAGCTCTTAAGCCAATCTCAAGTTAATGTCCAATAAAATGGATGACCTAGGCTTCCTATTTATAGGCAACCTTAGAACTGATCCCGGTTTTTGTGCGGTTCGACGCCGGTTTAAAGGAAAGTGTGAACCATCGTCTGGTTTGATCGAGGTTGGCTATTAGAAAACTCTAACTTAATGTGAGGACACAAATGGGATACACTCGCTGCAGACGACGACTTGGGTCACGTCGGGTTCGGACGATCCTGGCGCGATCCAGGTCGTCTAGGGAAATCCGGAGGTCCGGTCCGGACGCGTGTTCGAGCGTCCGGTCCGGACGCGTGTGTCGGGCGTCCGTTCCGGACGCGTGTGTCGCGCGTCCAGTCTGTTTTGAACCTCGGGAGCGTGTTTTGACGGTTTACGTGATTTTGACGTATTTGCGAAGTCCGGAATGTAAATACGAACCCGAATAGGGCATATATCCATCACTTATCCCGAGTCAAATAATGGCTTGACCCTTAATTGAATCTATTTTAAGATAGGATAAATGTCCAATTTGGGCCCGATGCTGACCTCAGGCGATGGTTTGTTGTCGGTTGGGCACGCGGGCCTTGATTTCGCCTAACTTTATTTTTCTTGGCGAGTATTTGATATCTGCTGCCAGGATTAGTGTAATAGATATGCATATATATACGGGGAACATATGCAACGAGTTATAAATTTATGTAATCATGTTCATGGATGTTGACATGCATAAGAATATCATGAATGTGTTAGCAACGGGCGTACCCGACATGCACGTGACGAGTTTGATGATACAGATGCACATGATGCGATGACGTGTTATCAATAATAAAATCATGTAATCGACTATGTGATGATGAAAACATGGAGATAAACAAATCATTTATACATAACACATGAGTATGATTGAACATGTCGAGTCTAAAAATGACGTGTGTTGTAACAAGGATGTAAAAACACTTAGTCATGCCACTAAAGACTTGTAGAAAATAGAGAGGGATCAAGGATTACCCATAGGATCAAACATTATTAGTGGGAATAGGAGAGAGAATATCCATAAATCTCCACACTTAATAGTTTTTAGGAGCACTCTCATTTCTTGAAGAAGAAGAAGAAACTTTGGCGAGGCAAATTTAGACACCAAGAAGACTCCGGCCGGCCACCCTATTATCATCACCGGCGACGGGATCATCGGGATACGGCGAGGGCGGCACAACCGGGCACGATAGAAGGGATGGCGGCGCGTGGCTGAGGACGACGGCGCGTGGGACTCACGGGGGCGGCAGGATTTTCCGGCGACCCTTGGTGGTCTTTTTCACGGTGGTCCGACCGTCTTGAGGTTGTGAGTTCAATTTCGGGTATGGCCAAACCATTTGAAACCTTGCTTAGGTCTAATTTGATATTGATTGTCTCTTGAAATTGATTACTCTAGAATGCCCCCAAGGTGTTTGATAAAATTCCTACAAGAGGTTAGTTCCACAAATTGGCCAAAATTTTGGCTAAGTGCTGAAAATTTATAAATGTAATTGTAAGTAGTAAGACTCCCCACATGCATAGTGATTGTTGTCGATATGTTGCACCATGATGTATATAGTGTTCGAACATGCTTGATGTTGATTGTTGATAGTTGATCATTGTCATCTCCTTTATGATAAAACACTTAGAGAATATTTCTTGATGGTTGGTGTTTACTACTTGACATTTGTCGTTTGTCGACTGTCGTCGGCTACCATAATAGAACACTTAGAAAATATTTCTTGATAGTCGACAATTGTTACCTGTCGACTGCTGACATAGTAAAACACTTAGGACAGATTTCTTAATAGTCGACGCTTGTTATCTGTCTACTGCTGACATGGTGGAACACTTAGAAAATATTCCTTGATAGTCGGCGCTTGTTATCTGTCGACTGCTGACATGGTGGAACACTTAGAAAATATTCCTTGATAGTCGACGCTTGTTATCTGTCGACTGTTGACATGGTGGAACACTTAGAAAATATTCCTTGATAGTCGACGCTTGTTATCTGTCGACTGCTGACATGGTGGAACACTTAGAAAATATTCCTTGATAGTCGACGCTTGTTATCTGTCGACTGCTGACATGGTGGAACACTTAGAAAATATTCCTTGATACTCGTATACATGTTGTAGACCTACATTTATTATAAGATACATGCAAGTTTAGACGTTAGTCCTATAATCATATTCACACTTTTTACCTTAAGAAAAGGCATAGTGTCATGTAGTTGCGCGTAGATCACATAACGCACGTTAGTGTCGGGACGAGGTCCATGTCGACATAGAGTTGCCCCCCTCCCCCTGTGAGGGGGATGTTCGCTATGTGATGTATAGAGACTAAAAAGTCTATAGATATGTGGTTGTCTCCATGTGTAGAGTGTTTGTTGGTTAGTGGCTGCATAGGTAGTTGTCACATACACGTGCGCTGATCAAGTTGTTATCTGCTTTTGCAGGTTAGGTTGTTCGGACGGTTTCTTTGAGTTCACGCTTGTAGCTGACCTGAGATAGTTGCTATGAGTAAGTCTCCCATTCCTACCCCGTGCGTTACTTTATGTTCAGATGTCTGAGTTAGAGGCCGATTTGATAGCGTATTTGGATAGTGAGTTAGGAGCTGATACTGATCACACCTTGGAGTCTGCAGCCGAGATAGAGACGACAGAGGTGACCCAGTACTTTTGTGACAACCGAATAAATGAAGAGCGGTATATGTTGTATGCATCTTCCTCCGGACTCAGTGCATACTTGGAAGTTGTATTCCCTTACGATGTACTTCCGGGAGTTACCCTAGGACAACCTACGGTGCCTCTTGACGATTTGTCCGCTGTTTACTTGGGGCAGATTCGGGAAGGCTTACGCTTTCCTTATTGTCCAGACCAGGGTGATCTCTGCAAATTTTTTCAGATCTCGCCATTGAATCTTGCGCCTGCTGGGCTTCGTGTGTGGACTTGTTTCCGAGTATTGTTTCACCAGCAGTCATGGCATTACTCCACGATTATCTTCCGTTGTTACTACCAACTTATGCGCCCGGACGTAACAGGGTTGTGTGGCATGAAGATGCGTTGGCCTTGTTTCCAAGAGAAGGGGTTTGCCACACTTGGGCTTGGAGACGCAGAGTGGGATAGTGATGTCCGGCTTGCTGGGAAGGCTGACCGTTCCGGCTCTCATTGGCGGCATCAATATTTCTTCGTGTGTGTTGTTGGTACTACTTGGGACACAACACATGTTGTAGAGGCTGATCCTGCCCCCGCCTTCTCTGAGCTCTCGTTGAACGACAAGAAGGTTTTGAAGCATATATATCAGTGTCAGCAAGCGCGCACTTATCAGTGTTTGTTGCGTGCATCAGATCAGGAGTTGATTGATGCCGGGATTCATGTGCTTTCTTCTGAGGATTCGGTATGCTGAAAGATTTTACAACTTCTTATTATGTTGTTATGTAGGTTAGTTTGATGGAAAGAGCTCGTCCTTGCAGACGGATCCTGCTCGTGTTATTTCTTCTTCCAAGAAGGTCGTGGCGTCTCCTGCTCCTCCTAAGGCTTCCAGTCATGGTCGCAACAAGGGATTGATGGGTAAGATGTTTCCTTGTGATTTTCTTTTGACTTACTAATCTTCCAAGTTGTTGTTCTTAACTTGTCTTTATTTGCAGGTCGCTCACCACTCGTGACTGAGCGCGTTGTTCCTGCTCCAAACTCCAGCATTCCTGCTAAGAGATCCGACACGGTGGCGCGTGCCTCGAATGACCCTAAGCGCGCTAAGGTCGGTGCGACAAGCCAAACTCCTTCTTGCGGGAAAGGAAAAGGAGTGGAAGGTCGCACTGAGCCGTCTTTTGTCCCCCGGTTGAGGGACCGATCCATGGAGAAGCGTACTCGTCGCCGAGGTATGTGTCGCTTGCTTCTTCTTTTGCTATCCTTGCATAATTTTGATTATTATTTGCTTCACAGCGCTTGGACGTGCTGACCTGATTCGCCCTTTGGAGAGCGACATTTCTGGGAGTGACTGGACACCTTTTGCTACCGGTGGTCCTCGATTTGCTAAGGATTCTAAACTTAGCATTCCGGAGGTAGAAGTTCGAGTGTTGCAGAGGTGCATTCCTCCTGGCAATCGACGCATTCGTCCATCGACTGATGAAGAGGCACAAGCTTATATTGAGGGTGCCTTGCCTCGATACGCTCCTGTGAGAATCAATCTTCTCTTTTTCGTTATTTGTATGAAGCATGCATTGTTATGACACCTTTATGCCTTTTTTGTTTTTGTGTTGTACTCAGGTCGTTGCCGACATGGTGAACATGTCGTCCTTTATGATGGAGCTTACGAGCGAGAAGCGGGATGCAGTTGAGAAGTGCGACGTTGTTCGTCATGAGCTTTCTCAATCCAAGGAGAGGGTGTGCACTCTTAGCTCGAAGGCATCGGATTTTGAGGCTCGTTACAACTCCCGTCGGGCTCGACTTGACGAGCTTCGGGCAGAGATTGTTGCTCTTGAGAAGAATACTACAGAAGACGTTAACGCGCATGAGGTAGCGTTACATGCTGCACATGAGGAGGGCTTTAAGGCTGGCAAGGAGGAGGGACTTGCTGAGTATCCAACTACTTCTGCCTTTGTTAGTGCAGTTTATGCCGCCGCTAAGGTGAAGTCTGATAAACTAATGAGAGAGTTTTCGGAGGATTACATCCGTAGGGTAAGAATTCTTTCCCCCGACTTCCCTTTTGACAAGCTGGGTCCTTACGCGAATTATGCTGTCGGACATGTTAACGCTTTGCGTCGTTTGGCACTTGAGGAGGCCAACTATGAGATGTTGTTTGGTGATGATGATGGTATCGACCTTGTTATCACCTCTGCTGAGATCATGGAGGTTGCCCCCGGGCAAGCTGGAGATGATGACACCTCACGAGTGGCGTCAGGTTGATTGTCATGAGTGTGTCAAACGCTTGTACATAGATTTTGGTTCCCATGTTTTGAGTTGGGGTTGCTCTGGGAGTTGACCCTTGAAGCTTTGTTTATATTTTCCTTGCTTGGAATTTTTTCGTCTAGACCTGACATGATCGTAGTGAAAATGCATGATAACTTGTTAGTAGTATTTCATACCCTGTGTTATCGTAGTCGTCTGTATATATTGGACTTGCATGATAGGATTGATTACCTTGTTGTAGTGGATATAACATCCGTAGCTGTGACCATAGGACGTGCATTCCTAAGTGTCATGAGTGCCCATCTTATTTTAAATCCAAGGAATGGCGTAATGAGTGTATTGAGTACTTGTCGTGGTTATAGATAGTAACACGCAAGATCAAGTGATAGCATCGCACTCGGCGTTGGCACCTGGCACCTGGCACTTGGCATATAGTAGAGTCGTCTTGAAGAGGCAAGACATTAGTTTATACCGTCTTTTAGTTCCACTCTAAGGCGACGTTGTGACAAGATGCTACTTGTTCTATACTATGCGATTTTCCATCCGTCAGTTAGGCACACCCCGTGTGACGTTGTTGCAAAGTTTTTCCATGGCTAGACCCGTACTTACTTTGCGATGCTACTACGCCTCTACTTGGTTAACCCAAGGGGCGGAACAGAGGTCATATCAATACGCCTTGTAGTTTTTACCGTCTCTTGAACCACTTCAAGGCAACGTTGTGGCAAGACGCTACTTGCTCTATGCTATGCATTTTTCCATCCGTCAGTTGGGCACGCCCCGCGTGACGTTGTGCAAGGCTTTCCATGGCTATTCCCATACTTACCCTGCGATGTTACTGCACCTCTCTGTGGTTATTCCACAAGGAATGCACAAGACCACTTTAGAACAACTTGCAGTTTTTTCCGTCTCTTGGTCCACTCCAAGGCGACGTTGTGGCAAGACACATTTTTTTGATGCATTTGGTGTGTTTTATTCCGTTATATGCTCACGGGAAAAATAGCGTTGTACAAGACTCGACTTGTAGGTTTGGTGAGTTTTTGAGAGAGGGTGCGCTCCTGCTAGCGTGTATCAACCCGTGATGCGGAAGCATACTTTGTAATAGCATGGGATTGCCCTCTATAGAGAGGATATCGCGCCATGATGTATCAACCCGCGTTGGGGAAGCATACTTTGTAATTGTATGGGGTTGTCGTCTAACAAGAGGACATTCGACATACTATATCAACCCGCGTTGGGGAAGCATTCTTCGTGGCAGCATGGGGTTGTCGTCTAACAAGAAGACGTCCACCATGTCGGGGTGATCAGTCCCTTTGAAAGTTACCGCATCCTGTTTTGAACTCAGGGAATGGCTATGAACATGATGATTTGCCTCTAACCAAAGGATTTCGCAGCATGCCATTTTTTAGTTGTGAACATGGGGGCTGCCTTCAAAAGGAGGATGTCGCAGCATGTCACTTGTAGATAAATCTTGGTTTGAACTCAAGATGTAGTGTATTGTCGACATTATTTAGAGTAGTCGACATTATAGATAGAGAGCGTTTATGTGCCCATTGTTGATGTTGATAATAGATATGTTGATGTTGTATAATATAAGTCGATTGTTTGCATATAGCGCGATAACTTGTATTGTTGGTGCAAGTAATATGCGCGTAGTTTGCTACTTGGCGTAATTCCAAAGTAGTATGTATAACGTTGTAATGTACCTACGAAAGTAGATTGACTTCATTAGATAGTTGTTGCATTTACAAAGTTGCAAATAGAGTACTACCACATTCAAACTAGAAAGAATTAGAGTAAGTAAACAATATGTAGATAAAGGGATAGATGATGAATATGCCGCCTTCATTGTTGGCTTGATGATGGAGCAAGGTGGTTGTGTACCACATAACTCTTCAATGTGCCTAGCGCGATGATCTCTTCAATCTCTAATCTTAGAGGCAAGCAATCATTAGTGATGTGCCCCCATGTCTTGTGGTGTTTGCACCACTCATCAATGTCTTTGCCTAGATAAGCTGTCTTTGGTTCGAGTGGTATGGGAAGCTTGTTCTCTAAGAGGTTAACGTATATTTCCTCCACCTCCGTGTTTAGAGGGGTGAAGATGTAATCATTGTTGACGCTTGTGCCTCCATTTGGTTGCTTGTTAACTTGAACTTCCCCTTCCTGGCTGAGAGGTGTACCTCATCCCAGCTCTCGTTCACATGTGATAGCAGTGTCCAACTTATCTTTTAAATCTTCCATTGTGTGAGTGGTTTGCCATCCACATATTCTTCCGAAAATGAGGAAAGATGGAGTATTCATGTGCAAGAAGAATGCGTTGACATCTCCCTTCGTTGCTCTAACAAGAGTGGCGTTGTAGGCAAACCTTCTAAAATAACTCATTATTAGCTCATCCTGTCCCTGCTTGACATCCCAAACACTTTGCCATGCTGGGAAGCATACTCTTTCTGGCAGACTTACAAGGCTTAAAAATTGTTCCTTACTTTCTCCATCACCAGTCTCAGGGTTCAATCTTCTCTTCTCGTACATGTCGACCATTGATATGGTGACGTGTTGTCTGCTTCTTAGTGCGTTGACATAACACTTTCGTGCCGTTGGCTGATCTCCAAGTACTTCGCCAATTCCATTTCTCGTTGGGAACTTCATCTTTTGGTGAATAGTTGATGGAACGATCTCGTAAGGGTTTATTGTTGTCCTTCCCAAGATTCCATTGTATGCTCCTAGAGCTTCCACCACCACGAAGGTGACGTTGACGCTGAGCGTTTTCCATCCTTCGCC
Source organism: Clarkia xantiana subsp. parviflora (assembly GCA_036873135.1). Lineage (NCBI taxonomy): Eukaryota > Viridiplantae > Streptophyta > Magnoliopsida > Myrtales > Onagraceae > Clarkia > Clarkia xantiana. Next base: position 27,604,157 of record JAPTYO010000004.1, read on the forward strand.
AAAGATGACTGGTAATGTAATTGTTCCCAATGGACAGGTTGCAGCACACCAGCGAAGCTAATCAAAGTGAAGGTCCCTGGAGTAAGGTCTGCTATTGTCTTTCCCAATTGTTCGAGCAGTCCCACATGCAATATGTCGGCAGAACTGTCCCCGTCTAATAAAATGCGCTTCACATCATATACATCGATGTCCATTGTTATGACGAGGGCGTCGTCATGAGGGTAGACAATGTACTTCATGTCCTCCCTTGAAAATTGGATGATATGTCGTCTTCTTCAGGTTGGCGTCGCTTCCCATATTTAGGATGTGTCTTTACTTGTGAAGCGTAGACATATCTTGAATTAGGCACGTGACCCCCAGCAGCTGGGCCTCTGTGAATGACGTTGATTACTCCTCTTTTGACATGAGGTGGGTTATCATTCGCTTTTTCTTTGCCTTTGCCTTTTCCTGACGACTCTGCATTGGCCTTCCATGGACGTTTGTCACCTTGGTCGACGTAGTGCTTTAGTTCTCCTTTGAGCACGAAATTGTTTATACGGAATCTCAGACTTACACAGCTGTCTGTTTCATGGCCATATACCTCATGATTTTCACACCACTTGTCCTATTCTTTTCCCAACGGGCCTTTGCGGAAGTTGAAAGGCTCTTTCCACATTTTGGTTTCTTTCATCTCTTTCAAGATAACAGACAGTGGCGCGTTCAAAGGAATGCAATCAGTGAGATTAATCTCTTTGGGCTTTTGGAAGTCCGACTGAAATGGCCTTTTCTACTGTGGTTGCCAGTGCCTATTTTGCTGGTTGCCTTACGGTGGTCTCGCTGGCTTGTTGTTGTTGTTGTCCTTTGCACGAGCAACGCTAATCTTAGCTTTATTTTGCTGCGTGAACCTTTCCAGGTCCACGAACTCTTTTACTCTTGATGCCAACTCTTCCAGTGTCTCAGCAGGGCGTTTGGACATCTTCTCGGCAAGTGCATATCCTTTACGGCCCAAGTTGTTTATAAAGGCTCGAACTATCTCTCCTCGGTCAAATTGCCATGAATGTCGGCAATGTTTTGGTTGAAACGGATGTAGTAATCCGCCAATGATTCTTCGTTTAACTGTTGGACATCATTCAACGCGTTTGATCCTTTTAGGAGCGTGTGCTCTCCCATATATCGCTGTATGAACTTTGCCTTCAAATATGGCTAAGAGGTTACACTCCCACATGGAAGCGAGAAGAACCAGTGCACTGCCGTTCCTGCCAGAGTTTGGGGAAGCGTCATGGCCACATGATGAGGATTATCGGTTCTCCCGACTAAAGTGGCTTCGTTCTGCTGCACATGCTTGATTGGGTTTCCCTTTCCTCGATATTTGTCTATCCGGATTCCATAGAGCACATCAGGCACACGGCTGTGCACAAGTTCATCCGTGAAGGGGTGAGATGCGTTCTCAGCTACCGCGTGCATGCCTTTCATTTTAGATTCTTTCATCTTCGGTTCAATTATGGCATCCAGCCCCTTCTACGTGAGCCCTGCGATTGGAACGTCATTATTGACCATTGGCCTTCTCCAGCCGGTATTGCGATACAACCCTACATGCTCTTGGCTTGTTTCCTGGTAGGAACTCTCCTTGTAATACCGTTGTGAGTGTGGAAGCGGAGGCTGCCTCCACGTCTCTTCTTGACCCTGCGCCTTATCATAGGGAGTGTACGAATGCTTCGCTCCTTGTCTTGATTCATTCCTTGCTTACTGATACTAGAATGCATCTTCCGGATATCGTTCTCCTCCCTAGAAGGGGGTCTCTTGGCGGGCAGCGTTGCCTGACATTACCCTTGCTGGCATGGCCTGACCATTAAATGGTGGCGGTGGGAGGAGGTGGCATATATCCTTGGCTTCTTAAAGCACAGCCATCATGGAAGGAGTCACTACTGGAGCTGGGTTTGCACCTCTTTGTGTGCTTCCTGCAGGCATTTTGTACGCTCCATGCTCGTACCCTGGCGGAGGTGTGTTGTGCACTCCTAGTTCATGTTGTGCTGCCGGCACGTTTCTTGCACGCACAGAGGAAGCAGTTGAGGTAGCATCAGGGATGTGAGATGGTCCCGGTTGACTCCTTGCTGGTACCTGTCTGCTTGATTGCTCAACACTTGTCTTCCTCGGGCGACCTGGGCCTTTCTTCTTTTCTTGCAGGTTGACACTGTTTGGAGGAGGATGATTGCTCGTCATAGCTTGTGGTGAAATATAGCTTCTTGTTCCAATCATGCGGGCGGCGCCAAATGTTTCGTCCGAACCCGCTTGATCTGACGGACTCGACGAATCTTCGCTTTGTTCACTGTGTTTGGTCCTTCAACTCCATGCTCCCAACTTCAAGCTTGTCGTCCGGACCTGCACACAAGGGCAGTAACCAGCACGGAGGGGGGGGGGGGGGTGGTGCCGGTTAAGCCCTCTCTGATGCTAAAATGAGAATTCTAGAGAGAGAAAGTTAGAGAGAAGTCAGAGCTCTTAAGCCAATCTCAAGTGAATATCCAATAAAATGGATGGCCTAGGCTCCCTATTTATAGGCAACCTTAGAACCGATCCCGGTTTTTGTGCGGTTCGACGCCGGTTTAAAGGAAAGTGTGAACCGTTGTCTGGTTTGATCGAGGTTGGCTATTAGAAAACTCTAACTTGGTGTGAGGACACAAATGGGATACACGCCTTGCCGACGACGACTTGGGTCACGTCGGGTTCAGACGATCCTGGCGCGACCCGGGTCATCTAGGGCAATCCGGAGGTCCGGTCTAGACGCGTGTGTCGCGCGTCCGGATCGTTTTGAACCTCGGGAGCGTGTTTTGACGACTTACGTGATTTTGACGTGTTTGCGAAGTCCGGAATGTAAATACGAACCCGAATCGGGCATATATCCATCACCTATTGCCACCAACCCAGTTTTCCACGAGAGAACGAAACACATAGAAATAGATTGCAATATTATTAGGGAAAAATTGCAGGAAGTTGTTATCAGTTTTAGTCATGTTAAAACTAATGATAAGATTGTTGACTTGTTTACTAAGGCGTTGAGTAGGGATTAGCTTGGTTACTTGTCAAAGAAGTTGGGAATGAAGAATCTGTTTCAAGGTAAGGGGGAGATTTCAACAGGTGCAGAAGATAGCGAAGATCAAGTTTGAGGGGAGTGTTAAAAACTTGACTTGGGTTCTGTTTGCTGTTGGGCTTCTTCAACCTTGCTCTTCTCTCTTGTTTTGTTTATTAGTCCATTTTGTATTTGGGCTTCGTTCTTGTATATTGGGTATTGTTTATTGGGCTGTTGTTATTTGGTCTGTTGGGTTCCATCCAGATTGAAGTTGGTGTAATTGACTTTATATTTAGAATTAGGGTTGTGGGGAGGTGTTGACCAGATGAAACTCAAACCAAAGATCTCATGACGTTTCTTCTCCACCCCTCTCTGCTAGGGTTTCCTTCTGACGATGATTTCTTGATAATCATTTGAGTGATCTTGTGAGAATTTTTTAATATACAGAAGAGAAGATGGTCTAATGTTATAGAGTTCTCTAACTCTAAAGTTTACTATATAATCGGCGGACATACTATAAATAGGAGAAGTGTAAGCTTGTGTACGTGTATATATAGCTAAGCAACCAATCAAGTTGCAACCAACAAGTGATATAGAGAACAATTTATCATATTTTGAGGGTTTTATATTTTAAGTTCTTTGTTATCTATAAAATACGGACTTGGCAAGTGTTCGTTATTTTATATACATGAAGTTCGGTTTCAAAAACGGTGGTGTGATACATTTAATAATCTCACTGACTATATATATATATATATGTATATTGTTCATTTAGTTCATCTTCCACAAATATTGTATGTGGGCTGCATACGCGGCTTGTATTTAATAAGAGGAACATTCATGTAGCAGTTAATATTAATACATGGATAAAATCGCACATGCAGATTGAAAACATAGATGTATGTGGATGATGGGGAAACCGTAAATCTCCTTCCAATTTATAAGCCAAAAATATAAAAATAATAATTTAGAAAGTGGGTGTGCATTCCAATAACCCAATCATGATGCGAAATTCCCCAATGATATGGTCAGCTGAAGAAAGTAACAGCTTAATACCAAATATTATGATATATTAAAAACTTCTTATATTTCTCTATTGTTGAAATAAAACAATTTACTCTCTTGTAAAACCAACCGATATAAGGATGTTTCTTTTCTTTGTATGCAGGTATTTTACTCCAATTTTCTACATAAACATGCTAATTAATTAAGTTATGTAATAAAAAGACATGCATTTACAAGGTGTCGTTGCACATAATCGTCGTTCTTTTGTATCAATGATCCAAACATTGGTTGAGTAAACTATATTCTATCTATCTATTATTATTATTATCTTTTAACCAATATAAAAAGAGCAACTTGTCCTCACCCCTAAAAGGCATGATCCCCAACAGTTATCATCAATTTGGCTAAAAAAAAAGGTCCCCATTGCTAAACAGGCCCTTCCCGCCCGGTTGTACCAACCTCAAAAGAAAAATCACCTATAGTCACTCAACCGGCAAAAAATAAAACTTCCACCTGCAATCAACGAGACCAGTTCCTACGACGACATCCAATACACCATATATAGCCAACCACTGTTCTCTTCCCTGCTTGCCAGCAACTGCTTACCGATCGAGCCCGACCATTGCTTCCTGCCGGCCGACCGGTGCTTCCCAATCGTCGACGTTTAGTCGCGCTCAATGAAGCTCTGAATCTCCTTCCAACAGAACACCAGGCGCTAGAAAAGCCAACACATAAACTGACTGATCGCCTCCCGCCCGCCCTAAATAATCCCACTCGTCGATCACTGCTTCGGAAATACTCATACTGAAAGGTGCTAATCTGTTCGTACTCCCTTCGTCATAAAATAATTTCTACCTTCTTTATACATAAGTGCTACCGTGCGTAGGTTTTTTTTTTGTATTCAACCTCTTCATTTTCAAAGAACTAAGTGAGGTAGATGCTAAATCATTTGTATTTTGAATGTTTTATACTTTATAATTTGGATCTTCAATCTAATTTCAGGTTTCACCCACTTATGCTGAGGAGGTTTCTAGGCACCCATCAACCGGTATTCACCTGTATAAATTCCATGACATATTAAATGGAGTTGACCCAAATATATATTTGGGATCCATACAATGATAAATTTATTCCTGTAAGCTCTCATCTTTTTTATTTGGTTTTTCCTTTTGGTGTGTTCTGCCTTATTCTAATTGATTATCTGATTAACGATCTCTTAAGGTCTATGTATAGGATTCTTTAGTTGATACATGCTAATATAGAGCTTTATTGAAAGACTAGGTACCTTATATTTCCAAAAATGTCATTGAAGGGCAAGAAAGTTGCCAACGAAGCATTACAACGTAGCCTTGGTCTTAAAGAGGCTGATCTCCAATAACTCGCCTTACTCATCAAAAAGGAATACACTTATAAAGCATGCGATTTGATGCACCTTGGATCGCGGTGGACAGGTTATTCTCTACACATCTAGATGTTAGACCTGCAGTTTGAAATTGCAAGTCAGTTTTTTATCAATAAAAAAAGTTCACATTTACTAGAGCGCTAACATCAACATTTTGTCCTATCTTGATTTCAATGGATTTTTATTTTCATATATGTGATGGATGTTTCCAACTGTAATAGGTTGTGTTGCTGGGTTAAGCTCCAGACCCTCGAATACATAATGATTTTGTGCATTTAGCAAATCAATTACACTCCACGCATAGAGATCGTGCCCGTCTGTGTTTTGAACAATGTAGAGCCTGTTTCCCACTTGGTTTGTGTCTCCATCAAACTCTTTATCCCTCTCAAATGGCCTTTTAATGATTCTTTAATATTTAATTTGGTCGTATTTCTTTATAGATATAAGCTAGGGCCAACTTCATTCTGGTTCCTTCAATTTTCGAGCCTTGTGGACTCACCCAACTCACATCAATGAGATACGGGTCTATACCTGTTGTTCGTAAAACTGGTGGTATGAGTTTCATCTATCTATATATTAGTATATACTATGCCATATATTTGCAACTACTGGCTTAATGGTGATGGATAACTATAAAAGCCACATCTTATTTCCTTATATTAAATACATATTGTACATTTTTTTTAATGTTTTTTGCTGTTTCTTTGCAACTCTGTTATAGTAAAAAAAAAAAAATCAATAGTACTCATATTGTTTATAAAACTATTTTTAATTTTTTTTTTAACTTTATTATCACTTATATATATTTGGTAAGAAATTTTAGAATTAAAATTAACTAAATGCGTGTGCAAAGCACGCGCCCACAACTAGTTATATTAAAAGTTAATGATGACATACTATCAAATATAACAATATTTGGTAACACCTCATATTAAATGTTGAAACTGACTTTACCACTATATTATATAATGTAATTGAGAGTATATATTCACTTGAGTTGATTACATGAGACTTGGTACATATATATAGATACAAGTAGAGATTATAGAAGATTAGATAGTGTAAATAGAGATGCTAAATATACCTATTATGAGATTACATCTTCTAATATCCAGAGTATATCCTTAATACACTAAAGTTTATAACATTGAGTAACTCCCTATCAGAATACTCTTGATTATTGCCCAAACAATTAACATTTGGTAACCATATTACCAGAAAATGTATTTACTATCAGCCGAATGAAATTTAGCTTATTTCTATCCCAAAAAAAACTTCAGCCCAAACAGTGTGCCGCCACAACTGAATTCTTCAATCACGAATGATCACCATCTTCTTCAGTTTTGTATCATTTGTTGTTGCTCAAATCAATTTTCATTCTTTAATTATTAGTTCATCATCTGATGGGTTCGATTACAGCCGTTAGGCCCATTAACAGTGAGGAAACGGCAAATAGGCCCGGTGGGTCCGGAACGAAGGCCAAGATGGCCCAAGCAAAGAATCCCGACGAAGGGAACCCGAGGATGAGAGGTCCCGACAGATTCGGACCTGACAAGCGAGCTGAACGCTCCCGACGTAATGCCTCTGAGTAGGCCCCGATGATGAATCCCTGAGAACAATAGGCCCTGTCACGATGACGAGGGGTCCGAGCGGTGACACAACGAGATAACTCTGGAGTCCCCGACGGGAGTCGGGACTCGTTATCAGAGGATAAGGCCGAGATACGCGGGGCGTGGCCGAGATACGCGGAACGTGGTTAAGATACACGGAGCGTGGCCGAGATACGCGGGGCGTGGCCGAGATACGCGAGATCATGGCCTAGATAGGCGGGATCACCCCCGAGATACGCGGGATACGGGCTAACCACCCCCAACGGTTCACCAGGTAACTGAGGTGTCTCTTCGCCTATAAAAAGGGCAAGAGATCACCTAAGATGACTTACGTTGAATTACACTATTTGAGATTACTGCTTGCCAGTCCGTACTAGACACTCATTTAAGCATCGGAGAGGGATTCTGGGTCACCGCCCGGTCTATCCCCTCTTGCAGGATGGCGTGGAGCGAAGGAGCTAGGATCGCCGTCAAAGTCCGTACCGGAGTTCCACCGTGATCCAACATTGGCGCCGTCTGTGGGAAATCAAACAAAAGCTGATATGCCTTCTACTCGATCAATGGCAGCTGGCAAGCAACGAAGACAAGGACAATCTGGCGGTTCCCGTCACCCCGCTGCAACAACTCTGAATTCACTACCGGAACAGGAGGAAAACCAGAACCATCCCGCTGCTGAGCTCTCCCAGACAGGGGGGCATAACGAAGGTCCCGAAGAGATTGCCGCTCAGCATCAGGGCAACAGGGAGCAGGAGGCTCCCCCAGCTACGGACCTGACAAGAGCCGTGGCAGAAGCCATGCCCATGTTTTTGGCAGCTGTGGAGGCTCTCTTAGATCGGAGGGAGGCCGCGAGGAGACAGGAGGAGATGCCCCCGTTAGAAGAAGCGGCCCCACCAGCAGAGGTTCGGAACGTACAGGAAGCTCCGCCCCGAGGCCAGGACAGGAGTAGGGTGTCCATTCAGCCGGAGAGATTCGTGGTTGATGAGCCAGGGCCAGTACAGCACAGGACCATTCCCCTGAATGGTCCCATTACCCCCGATCAGGTGGTAAAGATCGTGAACATCTGCATGGGAGAGCAGAAGCCGCTGGTATCGGAGCTGAGGGATCGATCTACTCATCCCTTCGTCCCTCGACTCATAGACACCCTAGCCCCGCCAGGGCTAGGTATCCCCACGATAAAGGAATACGATGGCGAAGGAGATCCGGTTCGACATGTCCAGAAGCACCTCATGGCGTGTCTGGGAAGAGCCCCGAACGAAGACATAGTGTGTACACTGTTCCCGAACACACTTGGAGAAAGAGCCCTGACCTGGTTCTTTAGTCTGCCCCCAGGTTGCATTACTTGCTGGGCAGATATGCACGACCGGTTCATTCAGCAGTACCAGGGTCGTAGACGTTTGCTGAAGAGCGTAAGGTCCCTGACTCAGGTAGTACAGAGGCCCGACGAATCACTGGCACACTATTACCAGCGGTACACGGCCAGTGTGGCGGAGATTGACGAGGAAATCTCGGAGGGTGAAACCATCCGTACATTCATTCGGAACCTAACGGCCCCCTACGGTTCCGACCTAATGCACAGTGTAGCTGAAAAAGATGTGTGGAATATGGAGGCACTACAAAAGAGGGTGAAACGGCAAATCGATGTCCAGGAGTCAAAGATAGCCGCGGGAGAGTTGGAGCCCCCAAAGTCGAACAAAGGGAAGCAGTCGGTTAAACCTTTCGACGATCGTAAGTCAAAGGGCAAACCCGAAAGTAGTCGGAATCGAGGCCGCCCTGATCGGAGGGACGATAGGCGTTCTTCAAGGAAGGATAAGCGGGAGGATCTCGACATTCCTCTCAACTGCTCCATGGCGGATGTACTGACGGTCATGGAACGACAAGGTATCTCCAGATACCCCCCCCCCCCCCCCCAAAGAAGGATGGAGAATTCTTGGGATCTCGCACGGATCGCTATTGCCGATTTCACCGCGCAAATGGTCACGACACCAACCATTGTCGGGAGCTGAAGAAGGAGATCGAAAAGCTGATCCAGAAGGGGAAGCTCAAGGAATTTGTTGGGGATAAGCGGTGTCGATCCCGCTCTCGGTCCCGATCGCGGTCACGTTCCTGATCCCGCGATCTGTCCCCAAAGAAGAAGAGAACCGACCCAGAGTCATCCGGTGCTCGTAAGGAGAGACGGGGCACTATCAATGTGATTCACGGAGGGTTTGCTGCTGGAGGTGATACTTCATCCGCCCGAGAGGTTTATGCCTCTAGAATCCCTACGGCGGTGGTGCTGGGTAAGAGGTCCCGATCCTGGACCCTGAAGGAAGAGATGGTGATCTCCTTTTCGTCGGAAGATCTCATAGGCGTGGAGACTCCACACGATGACGCCTTGGTTGTAACCTTGGATGTAGACGGGTTCGAAATGAAGCGAATTCTGATTGACGGGGGAAGCTCCTCCGATATCCTATTTATGGACGCGCTGGAGGCCATGGGAAAAACAAAGAAAGATCTGAAGGAGGCAAACTTCCCGATGGTCGGGTTCTCTGGTTCAACTTCCTATCCGCTAGGAGTAATCACCTTACCAGTGGAGTTTGGTAGTGGGTGGAAATCAGAAAGGAGGAACGTGGAGTTCGTGGTAGTTGATTCCGCAGGGACTTACAACGCGATCATCGGGAGAACCACCATCAACCCCCTGATGGCGGTTGCCTCGACAGTGCACCAGAAGATGAAGTTCCCGACCGACCACGGAGTCGGAGAGGTCAAGGGCGACCAGGTGGCTTCCCGAAAATGTTATGTTAATGCCACCCGGAGAAGAAGGCGAGAGGCCATGACTGTCCTCCAGACAGACACAGATCCTAGAGAGGAGTTTGGGCGTCCCGCCCCCGTAGAAGATCTGAAAGAAGTCGAGATCGACGGACCCCAGAGGAAGGTGAAAATCGGGTCTGCTCTGACTGAGGAGACAGCCCAAAAATTGGTTGAGTTGCTGAAAGAGTTCAAGGAACTGTTTGCCTGGTCCACGAGCGACATGCCAGGAATCAGTCCCGATGTGATCGTGCACGAACTGAAGATAGACCCCGCAATCAAGCCTATTACGCAGAAAAGGCGTCCGATGGGCACAGATAAGAAGATCGCGATTCAGCAGGAAGTGGGCAGGTTGCTCGATGCTGGATTTATTAAAGAGCTCCGATTCCAAACTTGGGTCGCTAATCCAGTGCTGGTGAAGAAGACTAACGGGGAAATGGCGGATGTGCGTGGATTTCCGCGAACTGAACAAGGCTTGCCCAAAGGACTGTTACCCACTCCCGAGAATCGACCAGTTGGTGGATGGCACATCGGGACATGAGCTGTTGAGCTTCATGGATGCGTACTCAGGCTACAACCAGATCAAGATGGCCAAGGAGGATGCTCCTCACACAGCATTCTACGCAGACAGTGACATCTATCACTACGATGTCATGCCGTTCGGTTTGATCAATGCTGGGGCAACCTACCAGCGGATGGTGAATAAGCTGTTCGGAGATATGCTGGGGGAGACCATGGAGGCTTACGTGGATGATATGCTGGTAAAATCCCGAAAAGCGGAGGATCATGTGCACAACCTAACCCTGGCGTTTGAGCGGATGAGGCTTCACCAGGTTCGTTTAAACCCGACGAAATGCGCCTTCGGAGTCCATTCAGGGAAGTTTTTGGGCTTCATGGTGAGCCAGAGAGGAATTGAAGTGAATCCCGAGAAGCTGAGGGCGATTGAGGAGATGCAGTCTCCGATAAACCATCGGGAGGTACAAGTGCTGAATGGCCGACTGGCCGCAATGAATCGCTTCCTATCCAAAGCCAACGACCGATCAATGCCATTTTTTGAAGTCCTGAGGGCCAACAAGAAATTTGAGTGGACCGCCAAGTGTGAAGAAGCGTTCCAAGCGCTCAAGAAGCACCTTCGCACCCTCCCGCCGTTGGCAAAACCGGTTCCAGGCGAGCCGCTCTATCTTTACTTGGCCGTTTCTGAATTTGCCATTAGCTCTGTGTTAGTAACGATTGTCGAGGGTAATCAAGTCCCCGTCTATTATGTAAGCAAGGCATTTGCCAAGTCTGAATTGAATTATCCTGCC